>CM076415.1:34800154-36000154 GCA_038363315.1 Mugilogobius chulae
CGCAGCGCTTAGCCCACTGGGTGTGCCAGGCGGGTCACATGACTGACGAGGCAGAGGGGCGTTCCCCTCCTGCACTCATCAGAGCTCGTTTTACCTGGTGTGTGGCCACCTTTTCAGCTACTCTTAGAGGGGTGCCCCTAGAGGAGATCTGTCTGGCAAACTCCTGGTCCTCCTTGTCGACGTTTGTGCAGTCATATCTGTTGGATGTGACAGTGTGGTCAGTGACTCATTTGGTCCTTTATCGCGGGCCGGATGAGTCGACATGAGGTGACGGCCTAAGGACTTTCCTCTTTGTTGGCGATGTGCCTCAGGCGCTTTTTGGAGAGGCGACCTGCGCATTGCTTCCAGTTTCAGCGTCTTCTTCTGGAGGCTTTTGCCTGGGTGTTCTTGGCGCTCTTGGGAGAGGCGGCCTGTTCACCTTCGTTTGTACTCCTTCTGGATACTTTTGTGGTGGTGTCCTGGTGCTCTTGGGAGAGGCGACCAGTTCATCAATGCATTAGCACTCCTTCTGGATGCTTTTCTTGTGGTGACTTGGCGCTCTTGGGAGAGGCGGCCTTTCATCACCTTTGTTTCTTTTTCATGCGGGTGGTTGTGGCAGGTCCGGCAGGACTATGTGCCTTCTCTCCATCCGGTTTCAACCTCGCCCGCAGCCTCTCTGTACTTGGTACGAAGTAGGTTTGCGGGTGCGCTCCAATCATGTATGCCTGCTGGGAGTACATTGATCCTACGGCCTTCGCGTAGGGTATGCCAATAGCGAAGCCCGTAGAGGGCGTAGCACATACGACATAGAAATCTTAGTTACCTAATGTAACTGTAGTTCTATGAGTATGTGCGTAGCCCTCTACCTGCAGGCCCAGCAGGCATGTCTTCCACTGTGCTAGAGTTCAAGAAGGGCGAGCGATAGTGGACAGGGCCTTATATACGGCCAGTGGGGGAACCACGTCCCCATGATTGGAGCGGTACATTGTTTGATCTTCAGGTGCGAGGCGCTGCCTCGAGTGTTAGCCAATAGCGAAGCCCGTAGAGGGCTACGCACATACTCATAGAACTACAGTTACATTAGGTAACTAAGATTTACCTGTATTTTACAGATTAGATTAGGTTAGATTACGTTTTAGCTTTTTGTAACATATTGGCGTTAAAAAGGCATGAAAATACATTTTTGACATTTTGTGGTATATCTATGTTTCCTCCAGAGACTGTGTTGCCTAAGCTTCTGACATTTATTAAATTTGCAACTTCAGTGGTAGTGCTCCCTCTACAGCTCGCTTGTTTAATTAAACTAGCCAAACTGAAACAAAGCTTAACATTATGTATTTATTTTCTCCTTTTTGCATAATTTATGGTTGAAATAAGGCAGAAAAAACACATGATTAAGTCAGAGTTTCTCATGAAAGAAGTTCAGGTCGCCACAGAGGCAACACAGACAAGTTGCATTTATGTACAGTTGCTGGACATAAAGGAGCTCTGCACAGCTTTTTGGCCAAAACTAACTTGAATAAACACATATTTTTGTAATTTAGATACCTTTGCTATATTAAATAATTAATAAAAATCTGCATTTTTATTTTGAACAGGCCACAAAATAGTCTAAAAAATAAAATAAAATAAAAACAAAGCAAAACTTTTCAGACATCATGCTATTGAAAACAATTCCCCGCCATCTTGAATTCATCTTCCAGTTCTAATTATACTTCAATGAGTGGGATGCACAGATCTCAATTAGCATAATTATTGACTCACCACCAACTCCAGTAATACAACCAAAGCAGAAAATGTATATTGTCAAAATGTTTTGCTACAGTATATTTGTTATTGTGTGCAAATGATACTGTGAAATGTGTGAATTTGCTCCTTTAATTAAAATGTGTTAAGCATAAATAATTAATCCTGCAGCATTTAAAATAAGTGACTCTCCACAAAAGTAATCAAAAAGAGCATTTAAGGACAGTGTTATAATTAGCTTTTGGAAATGTCACCTGCACAGACCTGTTAGTACCGGCAGCCTCCACACTGCACACTGTAATGACTGTGAACACCTACAGGGAGACTTTGACTAAACCAACATTAGTTCTGTGCGATGGGCCTCATGGGAGAGAGCGACAGCGCTGCAGCACAGGTAATGAAGTCTGTACAGTCTAAATAATTTCAGCCCACACACAGATTGGATTACACTGTTTTATGTTGTGTACCAGCAGGAGCCTAGACGCCTCACTTCTGCACAGCCTAGTCTGATGTGAAGCGGATTTCTAAATACATGTAACTATGGAGCATATCTGGAGAACTTACTGTATATACTGCACTGATTCATGTTGTAGGAGAAAAGTTCAGTTGCACAGGTGAAGAAGCTAATGGCCCTGAAAGACATAATGTACTCCAATTTCATATTATGTCCAAAACATCCAATTCCATAATATGTCCTGAACTTGCATAACTTTCTCATCTGAAGTTTTGTGTGTGAGATATGATTGTTCCCCTATGAGCCTCAGAAAATAGTGTTGAAAATAGTAATGTCCCAGATTCGAGATATGTCGATTTGATTGTTTCTCTGTGAAATGTCCTTTACAGCCCATGGCTGGAGCTGTAACTCAATTCTGGATGTAGTAAATACATGACTGTCACATGTGCATTATTGCACTATTTTATTGGTTCTAGTGCCTAGGATTCCACAAAGAGGCTGTGCGGGAGCATGTTTGAAGAACTGGAACAATGCAAACAATGTACCATATTTTTCTTTTATACTCACAAACCTACATTTGAAAACAACACCATCAACACCGACACCAGCACAAACGGCAACATCGCCAAAAACAACAACACCACCAATATCACCAACAACAACACCACCACCAACACCAACAACAATACCACCACCACCTATAACATTATCAACAACACCAACCATACCAACAACAATACCACCACCACCTATAACATTATCAACAACACCAACAACAATACCACCACCAATTTTTTTTTTTTTTTTTATTGGAATCGGAAAATTTGATTGGAAATTAGAGCTAAATTAAAGTGTAATAGTTACCTGTTCCTATGCTTCTGGGCTTTTTAACTTCTAGACTGACTGCAGAAGACACAGACACCATAATTGGCTTTTTTAATGTTTCTTGACCACGACAAAGGTATTTTTGCTATCTGACTACACACTTTTTTCACTTATGTTCATTAATATGCACTGGTCTCATACAAAGCACAAAGGTGGACTAAGTAAATGTCAAAACAATGAAAGAGCTTAATTACATGCTATTACATTCTATGTCACAGTTTAATCATGATTTCAAAAGACCTATTTATTGTAAAGGTCGACAGTTTAGCACCTTAATGCACATTTGCAAATGGAGGTCGTAGCTGCATGTATACGTATATTTCTGCATATAACTGATATTGTTGCAGATACTCGCTCACTTGTTATAAGAAGTGCTAACATATTTGTTGGGTCATTTTGACTTTACAGCTGCATTTTTCCATACAGCTGTTTGCGACTCAGAAAAGTTTTTAAAAAGAAAGTGTTATTTAAATGCTGCCAACAAGGTAACAAAGAAAAAGCCGGAGTACATAACAGCACACAGTCTGAGAGAAGTGCGAGACAGCGTGATGTTCACCAGGTATAACGCTGATGAAAATTCATTGCATGACATCGAGCATTAAAATAGCTTTGCCCTTATAAAACTACTTTGCTAATGAGATTTGCAAAGAAAACGCTTCCTTTTGCATCATTATGATACAGCGCCGAGGCCAACTAAGCTGAAATAACTTCCTTGTGAAAAATGTGTTTCTTATAGTTTATTTGAATTACATTCTGGCTAATTAGCACATCCAATTATTCTGCACTTGTTACTCCCTATTCGCCGCAGTGTTCAGTATTCACTTTGAGGAAGAGTTGGTTTTAACACTTCCTTCATAATGAGCTTATTATTCACGTTTGGATCTAATTTTTGTTGATTACATTTCAACAAGAGGAAACATCAAAACAGTTTAATTATTGGGAAAATGCACTGAATAAACATTGTGCCCCAGAATGCCTTGTTTAGATTAACTCACGCAGTCTATCCAAATGATTCGAATTTATTGAGTGGCTTACAAGTTAACCCTTTACATGCCAAAGTAGCAATTTTTATAGAAATATATCAGCTTAGTGTAAATTCTCCAAGCTTTTGTTCAGCAAATGATACATTGTAAATCAAAAAGGTACAATTGAGCAGAAAAAATTGTTTCAGCCGTTAAAAAAAATTAAAAAAAAATCCAATTGGTGGGTTGTTCTTTTCATTCAATCAAAAGCCAATGGCATGCAAGAACATCTAGAATCAACATGGTTTCCACTTTTAGGACATTTTAATCCCGAATCCAATCAGATCTGTGTAATTCCATTGTGACAAACAACTTAAAACGTATTAATTCTTGTAAACTGTGCCCATGGTGTTCTCTACTATCACCAGTGTGTTCTAAGATGAATAAAACATTATACCACATTATGAAGATTTTGTCAAACTGTGCTGCTTTTTAATGAAAGTTTTCTGATAATTATACATCCTGTTTTATCCGAGTTTTGTTTGTAATAACTACTCTTGTTCTCCAGATCCTCTGGAGCCTTTCACACACAGTTTTTTGGCACAGCTGTTGAGTGGTGTCTATCCCTTATAGGCGCAAAATATTCATAATTCACCTGCCGGCCTCAATGGGAATTTGAGCTATATATAACTATGAACCAAATACATGTATGATCAGACAACGTGCTTCCACTTTTACCATATGTAAGATAGTTTTCAGCTGAAATGTAGCAAACCACACCAAGTCGCCCAAAGTTCTAAATCTTTCCTGAATAAAATGTTTTAATTATGAAACCCAGCCATTAACCATAAACACATTTGGTTGTTCAAAGTTTGTGATGGTGTGAGAAACAGAAAACAACAACTTAACCTCTTCCACACTGATTTCAAATTTGACATTTGTACTTTGTCTTGAGTAAGTCTCTGCAAATGGTCTGTTATACCAACTTCAGTGCAGTGTGGTGTTTGGACATATTTTTGTGGCACAGATTCTTTCCACAAACCAACACGACTCCAGGAGCCAGGCTCGCACTGCTCTGAGATTCATAGATTGGTTTTGATGCAACACTTTTACCCTCTTAAGTGTCTTTGTAAGTCTTTGTGATAGCCGTATATGTATTTTCAGAGCTTTTAAAGCATGTGTCAGTGGAAAACTCGCCTGGAAGTTACTGTTTCCTGACCCGACAACAGCTCACCTAAAACCCTGGCACTATGATTTGTATATTTAGCAGCATAAATAGTGTTTCTGTGTGTTTGCTTTATAATAAAAAAAAAAAGAAACCCAAAAAACATGTTTTTAGTATTGATTTGATAGTGTATTTACACAAAAGAGCTGTAGAGAAACCATTACTGCTGACGTTGTTTAGTTCTGCTCCTAGCACTCTTTAAATCTTGCAGGAGGTCTCCAACTGCATCCAGGCTGTAGTCAATGTGAGTAATGCATTTGGTTTGGCTGATCTTAGATGCATACTATTAGAAATATAATATTGTACATCTAAATGCAAGTGTAATTCATGAATAAACAGAAAACAGAACATTTAATGTGCCTCTGTTTTGCCAAGTTGGCTGTGTTGAAGTTTTCTCTCCTTAAGAACAAGATGCCTCCCAGTCAAACCAATCTAAAAGAGTTTGAAAAGAGAGGTTTCTAGCTCATACATTTATTTGAAGTAGCTTGACATTGCAAGTGTAAGAAAACGTAGTTGGTTAAAGCATGTATCACTTTTCTTTTGCTTTGCTTTTGCTGTCTTGTGGGCTGGTTCTGACCAAAAAGTACCCAACAACCATGGAGAGAATGGACCTTAAGCAATGTCAGACAATCTCTGTGAAGTGAAACGAAACCAGTTGATGCATTAGCCAACCGTTTTAGGACTTTTCACCATTTAATTTTGAATGGTGTGCTATGGCAATTCTGAATGTATCTTGGCTCTGAAATCTATACTTTTTTAAGCAGTAATATTTGAGCAGAAACTTGCTCTCTTCATCTTAAATGAAACAATGCCCATGCAGTGTAACGCTCCATGCAAAACATATGCAATTACTTATGCCAAGGGGTCAAAGTTCAGCTACGCCTTGGGCAAAACGGTGGGGAAAAAAAATTGACTAATGCAATTTGAACTATTTTATACATATGTGCTCTCTCTGCTCAGACTCATGACTCCCTTTAGCTGGAATAGTTAAACATTCTATACATTTGAGCTTGCTTCACAGCATTGCAGAAACACAATAATTACTTGGCTGTGTGTGTTGTGAAGGTCAGAACCAGAGCTCAGTGGCTTTTTGTCAGATCTGCCATAAGCCTCTGTATACACTCCTACTCCCCCCTCCTCCATCTCCGAGAGGCACGCCGGGCGATCTCCACTTATTACACACACTATCGCTCACATCGCAAGTTGACTTCAACCAATTCCAAACTTGAAGTATAACTAAAAGCCTCACGGGAGAGATTCCTGTCCAAATCTGTATGCCAAGGAGCTCTTCTTCCCACTGCTTCTGCCTCCGCGCCCACTAGTCTCTTTTAAGTGGTCCTAATGCAAATGCTCTTTTCATAGTCTGCTCGCTCTGTGGAGAAGCTAGTAACTTTGAGGAAATGGCTGCAGCTTCGGGAAACATTTTACTGCTTAAAGCCAATGTTTTCCTCTATCTTTCTCCCATCACCACCTGTCATCCTAAAGAACAAGATGCCTCCCAATCAAACCGATCTGAAGAAGGAGGCCCACGAGTTTGAAAAGTGAAGTTTCTAGCTTATGCATTCACTTGAAATAGCTTGACATTGCTGGTGTAAGAAAATGGAGTTGTTTAAAGTTAGGACATGTACAGTTTTAGTTTTAAAGTTGCAGGGTGTAGTCCACATCATGTGCTGATGATTCAATAGATTTTATTACTAAATACCAAAACTGCAGCAGTGGTTGACAACTTCTTTGTCCCAAGTATCCACAGTATAAGTATAGCTGTGAGATTTAGGTAAATAAATGAGTTTCCTATAAAATGTTGTCAATTGTCGCTATTGTATTTTCTTGTTTTCCTGAAATATTCTCAAACAAAAGATTATACGCCCTGGTGAGTGCTCGCAAACCCTCAGAGGTACCTCTACTCTTGGTGTTTAGGATAGTCAAGTTGTATAATGTCATTTTGGGTTTTGATTCTCCATAAAAGCACTAGTCTTTACTCTTTATATCTTTGGGATTTGGACAAGAACATCTCATCACTTTTTATTACTCTCCAGATTCAGCTTCTGATTATTGTTTTTGAAAATCACCTCAGAAAGTGCTAAAATAACATTACAGCTTTGCCTCCATGTTTTTAGCACCATTAGATCAATCTCAAGCTTAGATCATTTGTTGACTATCTTTTTAAGCTTCACCCACACACCTTACTCTTTGGTGCGTGTCAATTGCTTGTCTACTATTTGCATGCTATGGTCTGTTTTAAAGTATTTTAGGTCAAACTCAGATAAAACCGCGCAATCAGGTTCTTGAATTTAGCAGGGAGCTCTTTGCCAAATCAAATTTTGTGTCAAAGAAATAGTGTTATAAAAGAGTTTTTTGTTTTTTTTTTTCCTCTCATGTGGTATTTTTTACCCTTAGATTATTACTTAGCAAGCAGCTAAAAAAACACCCATGTTCCATTGGTTGATTATTTTCTATTTGCACCTAAGCACGACAAAAATGATATCTAAGTAGCTCTTCACACCATTTATGTCAATTTAACATACATTTGTTAGCTGAACGTTGGCTTTTAGGCAAATGTGCACTATTAAACTCCAAAATGATCTGTTCTACTCCTAAAGATGTAATTTAAAAAATATATTTCATCTATTGATTCTTATGGGACATTAGGGAACATGGTAAGTTCAGAGGTAGTTTTCTGAACTTACAAGTGCCGTAAGATCAGCCCCTAATGTTGCTGTAAAACACAATAAACTTTACTGTCTTGAACATAACTTATTCATTCATTTTCTACCGTTTAGTCTCGTCAGGGGTCACGGGTTTAAATGTGACACATTTTGAATAGATAAGCAAATTTTCAGTTTGATCAAGTTTACTACTGAGCTAAATCCAACATCCCAAGCACAACATGGTGAACTTGTGAGTAAACTAATGAAGGAGTTCTATATATTGCTAGCTTTAAAGCATGTCTCGCCTTAATCAGTATTTGCATGTTTGGATAGCTTCAGAACTTTTAAAATGTTATCCAAAATTCCACATATCGCTCATTCTGACCTGACTATATTAATTATTCCATCCTAATCCCCTATAAGCCAGCCACATTTTCCCAGCCTTGATAATCTCACCATTACATGTCACGTACAGGCAACATCTGCTGGAGGGGGAGCTGTCAAAACGGCTCTTACCTCTGATCTCCAGCTTAAAATGTGCTGACGCCTGAACCACAGAGCTGCTCATTCTAGGGCGTCCTGTCAGTCTGCCCCTCTCACGGTGAGATTACAAACAGCGGCGCGTGCTCCACAACAAGTGCTTTGTGAAAGAAACATAAAGAGCATGTTTAAATGACGGAAAGCACAATAAACCTGCAGCAGCGATAAGTGGCAGCGAATGGGCTGTGCATGGACTGTTAAAGCTGTAAAGGAGGTCACAATGTAGGCTGAGGAAAACAGATTATTGTCAACAGTGAAAGATAACCGTTTTAGGAAGGATGTGTTGACTCTGTTTGTTTGCTTTAATTATTAAGATATTTAAACACATTTTTATGTGTTGTTTTGTTATTATTTATTAATTACTGATGTATACCCACTGCCTTTAGACTACTGACACAAAACATATTCAGTTATAATTAGTGTACCTGACTTCTTCATCTTATTGGTCCTTTTAACTCTAATAAATGCAGCCCTTTTTTTTCACATTTGATTGTCCACTTAAGTTTCACTTTTCTGTCTGTTTTAAAGTTATTCTAACCCCCCAAACTCTACTTGGCAGTTGTAAAAGTGCATAGAAAGGGGGTGAAACAAGTGAGTGAGTGTGTAGAGGAGCAGTTTGATTGCTTGACAGCAAGTGTTTGTAATCAGCACAAGTATAGACTCATTTACTGTTAGTAAACAAAGATGGCTGCATGCACATTGCTTTAGTAGTGCAGTAGTCTTATGCTTTTCAAGCTGTAAACGTAGGTGCATTGTCAGTTAAAGGAAACCTTGGATATGAAGACAAAAATGCTAGTACTGGTCATGCTTATTAAAATTAATTACAAACAAATAAATAACTGCTTACTATTTTTTTTATAAAATTGTCATTGTTTATGTTGTTTTCAAGCCACTGGGAGCCGCCATTTTACATAATCGTTCTGTATTTGGCTTTGCTCCGGCTCAAACTGACAAGGTTTAACCCAGGAATTCATGTTGCTTAGTTACCTGCTTCTGCCTGTTACCTGACACTATTTTATGTCATAATCGCAGCAAAATGGCAGCCTCCATGTAATTTTTTTCATAACACTATTTTAATAAAACTACAAATACTTCTAACGTATTTGTTTTGTATTTATATAAGTGTTTTAGGATAAACATGTGATTATATCCAGGGTTTGCTTTAAAGTTCACAAAACTCTTTTAGAAAGTGTTCTGGTATTCAGTGGCCTGATATTTACTTGTATTTGATAGAAAAACCTTGTGTGGACAAAAGAAACGCTACAAGCATACAGATCCCTGTGTGACTACATAATTTTCAGATCAACAAAGTGGAGAACTACAGATTCACAGCAAACAGCGAACCATTGTACGCTGACCCCTTTTAATGACGTATAGGCTCTGAACACGTCTATGCTAATGGCAATGCACTTTGCAGTGTGACACAATTTGTAAATACTTCAGAATGGTAGGCAATGCTCTTACAGTAAGCAATATGTATTCACAGTTTACAGTAAAAAAAACCAAAACAAACACAACACAGTATATTTTGTGCTCAGCTTCACTTTATTAATGGCCAAATGTGAATGTATGTGTACTTTAACTATTTGCTGAAGGATGGAGAATCAGTTGGGCAGATTTGAATTTGGTTTCCAGTTTTGCTAAATGAAAATCAGTACCTAAAGTAAAATATGTTATCTGCTACTATGTTCATGTTTTATGTTTGCATTTTTAAACTGCTATTTTCATTAAAGTTTATGAAAAAGACCGAAGGCTGAAACAACACAATCAGTGATTTTCAAATGTACTGTATTGTCTAATGATAAAAAGTCTTTGTGGGCAAATATGATACAAGAGAATACCACAAACCCAATTACATTTTTATATATATTTATCTTAGATATATGCTAGGCTTTAATATCTGGATTTGTATAGGTCCTCCACATGTATGCGGTAAATTGTCAATTATTAATCAAATGTCTCTGCAGTCAAGTCATGCAGGAAGCGATGCCCTATGCAGAGATTCACAATGTGTCTCATCAGTATTCATCTATTTCCTGAAACAAATCATGCTAAATGCACTGCCTAAACTGTTACAGTCACTTCATTAGGCTCCGCTCTGAATGAGCATTAGATCATGGGCTATTAAACCACCGCTTGATTGGCAACAGCTCAAATTAAAAGCTCATTTCACATTGGTATTTCAGCTGAATAAGAAGTCCCCCACCTTCAAAACAGAAGACCTTCAGAGCTCAGAGTGGATGGGATTACCCATAATGCAACAGCTTAACTGAAGAACACAGAACATCTATGTTTTCTTTAGCTTGGTCATGGTCATGGTATTTTATTTGGAATAAAAATGAATGACAAGAGCTGTTGCAATGCAATTGAGGGTGTTTAGTGAAACTGATGTATCCAACTTCTTTTTTGACCTTTCAAGGGTCGTGTGAGTCACTGCATGACTCTTTAGGATAAAAGCAGATTGGCTGTATAAGGCTGATTGCACTACTTCACTTTTTGTCTGAAATGCAGTTCTAAAGCTGAGCTCATGGTTAAGAGATTCATGCCGGTGTAGCAATGTGCTGAAGGGTTTCAAGCACCGTTTTATTTCACTGTTTGGTAATCAGTTGTAAATGGAATGGTATAATAGTTTTTTACACAAACAAACTCAAAGGTGCTCTGCTTTCTCTGGTTATAGGGATCTGTACTTATATTTGTCTTTCCCTAGATCAGACCAGTATTTTGGCCAGATGGAGTCAACTCTTTCTCTACAGGGATAGATATTTTGTGGAACTTCTTAGACATTCAATAACATCGCCGTGTGGTGGACTATGGTACATCTTTAATACCAGCAGCCAAATGTAAAAAGAATGTTTTTCTTCATGTTAAACACTTGAGAGCAGATTGGTTTTAGGAGGTATTATATAGGAAAACTTGTTTATCTCTATTGATATATTATTCTGACTGCACTTAAATTTGGCATAAGCAGTGTTTAAGCTGGATGTCTACAATGATTCTTGAACTGTTACAAATTATAGAACCACGGCTCAATAAGACAGTTGGAGGTTTATGCAGTTACATCATCATGTTAAAAAAAATAAATGACAGTAGCATCTAGCTGGATGACAAAAACTAAATAACTTTGTTCTGTTTTTGTTTGGTGCAGTTTTAGTTGTCAGTGGAACCTTATTTATCTTTAGTAGACTGTGGTTAGTGTTGTTGTTCTGTGCATGGAATTACTAATTATTAATCAAATTCAACCACTTTAGTGTCGCACAACAAGAACAGTTTTTATTGTTGGAACATGACACTTTTTAACATCCAAACTTTGAGTAAACTACAATAAATATAACTATGAACAATTACTCGTTTAGATTTGGGTGAAAACAAAAATGTCTTGTAGAAAATGTCTTCGTCAAACCTCAAGGCTTTTTTTTTTTTCCTTCTCTTCACTGTTTCCCGCGCAATCCAGCTCGCGTGTGTCTTGCAGAAAGGGACCTCAGGTGGTGCTGTTGTCCTGACAACCAATAAGGGGCGCATCACAGTCTGAGGCAGGATAATCTGAGAGGAGAGAGAGGTGCTGTGTGGAGTGAGGGGGGCGATTTTCTTTCCCAGCGCCGAAACAGAAGCCTGCCTCTCTCTCCATCGCCGCTACTGGCTCTGTGCGCTCGCTGCTTTTTTACGCGGATAGCATTACGCACTAGAGGCGAAGGCTGTAGGTTTTAGTGGCACACATACTCCTGTTGGAAAGCGCTTTATTAACTTTCAAATCGGAACTGTTGCTTTGGATTGTGTTCAGGACAACTAACAGGACTTTTTCTCTCCACATTTTCTCCTCGTTTTGGATTTATCTCGTACCAGAACATGCAAGTCGGACGCAAGCCGTGTTGGAGGCAGTTGCAGGCTTCTTTTTTCAGACTGCTGTGTCTTATTCCCACAGGATTCCCCGTCCGAAGTGTGGATATGCAGCGGACCACGGACAACATCACCATCCGCCAGGGCGACACAGCGATCATAAGGTAAGTCAGACTCATCTTTTCTAACTTTCCCTCGTGTCTCGTGCTTGTTTTGGATCGTTCGTGTCTGTTCTGTGTGAGCAAGGTGCACTAACAGATGGCTGTGCACCGCTTTGAGCCATAACTTGTGTTTAAAATAATGAGATGTGTCTGCACAGCTTGATTTTACTCCTCGTGCCAACAGTGCTGCGAGGAGTTTGGTCATTTGCTTGTCGATTTTTGAAGTATCCAAGCACAAGTCTTTACGCACCATGCAAATAACGCTTTGGAGCACAGAGCATCCTTGTTGGCGCTGAATTACTTGTGCAAAGTGCGTCACTGTGTCCGAACACGCGTGTGTAATCGGGCACGATGAGAGGAGACACAGATAAGCGGATGATGCGAGGGCAGAGGAGGGAGGAAGCGCGCGGTTTAGATTTGTGGAGCGTAGAGAAGAAGGGTGTTTATTTACCACATCCATCACAAGCGGAGGGAACAGTGCGTAAAGTAGGAGCCAGAGAGCTGTCCCTTTAGGCGGAGAACTTCTGCTTCACTCGCCGCAGATTCACGCTGAATATAAAGCTGAATGTTTAGGCTTGTTTTGGCGGTTAAGCTCATAGCCCACTTAATCACATCCTAGACGATGCAACCTGTCAACTCAGTGGTTTTGGGATGGTGTTGGGCAGATGTCACTGACCACGTGATCAGTGTGCCATGTGCTAATGCATACAAAGGCACTTGGATCTATTGTATTGGAGACCGGGGGGACACTTAAAACACTTTTTGCCAATGTTGACATATGAACTTAATCTTAGTTAAAAAAAAACTAGATCAATCTAAAGGTGCAGATATTGACTTGACAAATGGATAGATTTGGGTTCACTGAAGCTATTGAATTTAAAGCGGTTATCAATTCAATACAAGAAAGTCAAGTGTTACATTTTCCCCACAACATGGGGCTATTGTAACACACCAAGGGGGCAATTGTGACACATGAAATTACAACAGTTAATTCATTTGTTTATTATTCATTCAACAGACTGGAAGGTTGTCAACATTTAAACCACATTAACTATGTAAGCCTATTATAAAACACAACTATGCTGTTTACAATCAAGGCTTCACTCACCCAGTGTACACACACACTGAGGCACTGTGGGTTAAGTGTCTTGCCCAAGGACATAACGACATCCTACTTTTGTCGTCCCACTGTGGCACCTGGTGTTCCAGTGGTCTCCCATCCCATCAATCCTATCTTTGTCTAAAGCAAAAACATGAGGTTACGCAATGTATAACTTTATTGCTCAAAAAAATATTTTTTGCTGTAAAAAGTTTCCTGAAATGTCAAATGTATTTCCACTCAAACAGCAGTGGACTGATGAAATGAGCAGGTTAGACTTCTGACTTGCTTCTGCTAGAAATAAGAGAGCCTGCTACATCTGCTCGTGTTACATTTGTTCCTGGTTTCCCCTATAGTTTATAATTGTCAACATTTGATTTGGTTTTTGCAGTTTCTTTGCTCTAATATGCTGTAAATAGAGCTAGTGCACAGTATAATGGACAGACACATCCATTCAGTCACATTGATTTTTCTACTTCCCCTCATATTTTATGTGTCCCTGCCCACTCACACTACTGGCTGTATTTACAGTAGAAGCGTGGCTAATGAGAGACAGAGTATAGAGGGACTTAACAAACCTGGACATTACATTGACCCTGAGGTTGGCCCTGTCTGGGTCATGTGAGGTTAATGGAAAATCTAAACAGGGCTATAAATAATGGTGTGTTTCATTTAGCTAGCTAAAGTGATAATGTACTCCACTTTTCCAGACTAGCATCAGCAGTTAATGATAACAGTAAGAGCCATACAAGCAAATTACATTTTAACAGAACAAAATAATATGCTGTAGTACCTACTGGGCGCTTGTTAGGTGATCGTACGTCTTTTTCGGGACAATGCAAGTTCTAACACCAAGAAAGAATTTCTAGTCTTCAATGCAGGCACATAAAGAGGCTCAAGCCCCCAGTAAAATTCATAAAAACATACAAAAATTAAGATATTGCTTTGTGCCGATTGGTTAAATGTTGTCTTTCGATCAAATGTTTAAGCTCATTCCTGTCACAATCTGATATTTTTTTCCTTAAATCATCATATACTGTATGTTCCCCAAACCTCCTTATCTTAATGGTTAGCACTAGTCAAACTCTGAGTGAGTGGCAGCAGAATTTAGCCATTTACAGTGAAGTGTGATCTTCTCAAAGAGAAGAGGAAAAACACTTTATCAGGGCTGCCCAGTATGAGACAAATATCTCATCTTCAATTTTTCTGACTTGTGATTTGATTGCGATTTTAATTTTATTAAAAACAATTCTGTTTTGAGTTCTTATTTTATGAATTTAGAAAATTGCCAAAGTAAAATGTCAGTGAACAGAAAAAATAATAAAATAGCCACTGCACTGCTTGATGTAGAAATCTTGGTGCAGCCTTTGTGATTTGGTAATGGTGTTCTTTAACATTGCAATTTCCATTTGATTTTAATTAATCAATACTATATACATCTATTGTGATAAAAATGAAATCAGGGCAAAAAATAAAATCACATGTTTTTATTTTTATTATCATATTGATTAATCTAGATTTTTTTATTTAATTTTGTTTAACCTTTCCAAACACAAATGAAAAATGCCATTTATGAACATAAAACTAAAACTTTTAACATGTCAAATTTATTTATTTTTTTGAAACTATATATCAATATTCAATATTCTGAAAAGTTTGACTTTTCCTCCAAACTACACATTTTTACTGACAAAAGATTGTTTTTCGATCTTTTGATTCAATACCCAACACCAAATAATTGATGAATTGTTTTGATTCTATCTCGATTTTTCGATTAATGGCCCTTATTGATATTATAATCTGGCTCCAAGAAAATTGTGATGTTCATTTTGTGCCATGTCAGTCACTTGTTTGAGCCCCTGCTTCAATCTGTCTCTCATTGTCCAATCATTCAGAACTGCTTTCACATCTATATACTTTTGCATTATTTAATCAAATCAATATCCGTGCAGACCTTAAATGTAGCTTATGAGAAGAAGAAGACTGCTGTCCCCTGCTGCTTTGATCATTTCCGCCCCATCATCATCAGCACTCTCACACTTCTCTCCAAAGCTGTGAGCACTGGCTGTATTCACTCACAATGGATAAACCACTTTAATAGATGCTCTTGGCCAACAGGTGCCATCCAGCTGATCGTATTAGTCTATTGAACTGTGTAATGTTGAACTCTCCGGGGGTCACAGTTATTTGTTTCACTTTCCAAATCCAATTGAGTGCTCCTTTGCTATATACAGACGCTTAGTGGCACAGTCGGTCTAGCTTCCTCGAAACCTCAGGGCTCAGTGCAGTAAGCCCGGCCAATGTTTGATCTCACCTTTCCAAGAACTGCACTTTGAGGCACATATAAAGAAGCTTGTTGAAGAATGAATAGAGAAAGATGTTTCTCAATGTACTTAAGCTTAAATTAGCTCATGGATATTAATGGCTAAAGCAGACTTGTTTTATTTGCTATCATTATCTAGATGTATTTAGTGTGGAACTTAACGTCAACATATTGTTTCTGGAAGTACATTGTCCATTACCAAATAAGAAAGATTAAAAGCATTTGTATGTTTGTTTAGTAAATGTAGTAAAAATAATAAATAAAGCTTATATTTTCCAAAATATTTTTTTAAAGTTTTAAAGAACACCTGAGGCAAGGGGTCCCTAGAACTTTATAAATAAATAAGCTAGGGCTGTCGTCGACCAAAGATATTCTTGGTCGACTAAAAACATTTCACAATGACCGATTAATCGACTAAAAAGTGGGCGTGACAAAAGCTTTGAAGTTAAAAGCGCGTTTTGAACTGACCATTTATCTGACTCAAACTGGGCTCAAAAGACTAAAAATATTAATGCGTTCATGCAAAATGAGTAATATACAGACAACTAATTGTATTTATACTAAAAAGACAGATTAGCCCAATGATTTGGTCCAAAATCTTCTGCTGATTCACTTACTTTTGTTACTGTTCAATTCAAATCCTTATAATCTAAATAAAATTATAGTCTACTAATAGAAATCTTGGTCGACTAATACTCCATCGAGTAAACGACTAAAGTGAGTAAGTGAGGTTTTTACATAGTATGACAACTTATTGGGAAGTTAAATTATTCCCTCAAACATATTTCAAACAAAACTTTCAGCTGAAAAACCATGAGGAAAAGGTGAAGGGAGGGACTGAGAGTGGAAAACAGCAGTGTGATTGTTTAGACAGCAGGTGTTTGTGATCAGCACAAAGATTGGAGTGGACTGATGAATGTTGATATCACATAGAATCTAGAAAAGACTTAAACTTTTTTTTGTCTGTTTTTTTTTAAGACTGTCCTTGGTACATTCCCTTTTCCATGTGAGTGCAAAGTGTCCCAGCGGTAGTCCCACTCTCTCCGTCTTGAGCCAGCCTGAAGGAACTGCATTACACCTCCAGGTCACCAACACGGCCCCAGTCCTTTTCAAAGAACCAGCTCGTGGAATCAGATACACTGTGCAGCTTGACAAATTACACGCCCACAGCCTCCTCTCAAAGTTCTGTGCATTTTAGCCCCCACCACGCAGGCCACACATCCGATTTGTCAGGTCGAAACGGGGCTTGAAAAATGGTTGTGTTTTGCGATGGGGCCATGAGGTCTCTAGCCCGGGTTTATTGTGCCGTGACTGACGATAAATAAGAGTAATTGACAACACATACAGCATGAATTATGAATGTGAGTTTAATTATGTTGCTTACTGCGTGATTAGGAGAGGTAATTACAAAGACATTATTTATCAGGTATTTATAAGCTGTGCTAGGGCTTCAAATGACCTTCTGTCTTGTAGCGAAAGTCTGCGTTATCAAGTGAGATATTATAGTCTTTGTGCTAATGCATGCAAAAAAAAAAAAAAAACGTCACATTCAAAAAGGGCTTGTTTTGTACAGATTATATTCTTATGAGGATTAAAAGTGATATTTATGACAGCATTCCACTGTCTTGTGACATTTTGACCTCTAACACTTGACTCTCACTGTGTGAGGATTAAATGCATGAACAAACACATGGAATGAGCCATATTGTTTTTGTTTTTGTTTTTCTCACATTGCCAAGCAGTCAGTTTTAGCTGTAAAAACATGCAAATTTAATAAAGTCTCACATCAATAATACATCGTATCACAAACAAACATACTGTAATAACATAATTCCTACAAACGAGAAAAAAAAAGTATAACATTTTAAAACCTAGGTAATGCATAAAGAATCAGGGAAACTCATTTCAAAAGTTACTGAAAAGTTGTAACCAACAAAAAATTAACAAAAGTTGTCAGTAAAAAGAACTGCCCAAGTGTGTTGGACTTATGTCTTAGAATATTTGACTTTTGCTAACTTTTCTATGTACTCCTAAGAGGAAATTAATTTAAACAAAACTTGTGTTAAATCAGTAAGACCACATTAATAATAGAGTCACTGTGATAAAAAAAAATGTGCTTAAAAAAATAAATCGAAATAAAAAAATACCCAATTATATTTTTCCTCCAAGATCACTAAATGCAAATTTTCTGTTTTATTTTGATGTTGTCCAATGTGGTTTTCAGAGCACTCGTGTTGAAGTCTGTGCAGACAGTAACCCTTAAGTACCTGTAAGTCTAATTGTGAAGATTTTCAAATTTCATTTTTGTATCACATTTTTTCCAAGGTATAGAAGGGCAATTGCTTATAGGCAAGTGATGACTTTGATGAGCAGTTAAGCAAATATCTGTAATTTTTACAAACATTGTCCCTGCGTATCTGATGCAAGTCATCATACATTCATAAAAACTCTTATCTAACTTGAAAATTCAAATGAAAAACAAGTTTGAGTTTTAATGTCACAAATTTAAAATTAAAGATCAAGGATGTTCAAATCCGACTTGATCTTAACTTTGGAGTTTTATACCTCAAATTTTGATCGAAAGACTTTTAAACACTGACCTTAAGACGAGTCCAAAGTCCAAGGTCTGCCCAGAGAGCTGCATCGCGAGCAGAATATTAAGTCAGATGTGTCTAAAGTTAGCAGAAAGCAGATTTTCCACTAGAGGCTAAGTAGCAACAGAATTATACAGACATGATAATTTGGGGGATTAGCCTTGAGCAGCTCATGAAGTGTACGATGGTCTGTAATTATGTCCAAAATTAGGATGCTTTCATTTTGACACTTGGTGTGAGCTCATTTAACCACATTGCTTTGGTCCCATTGCATAGCTTTTTAGCCAAAAATTTAGCTTGAAGAAGAAAAAAAAGTGAATTTTTTTTATATGACTTTGCTACCATGCGCGGGCTTGTGTTTTCCTCAAAATTGACTTTTGTGGCTTGTAGGAAAATTGTAGTTTCCATGGGAAAATGTTCTTTTGGCTAAAATAGTCAACCGTGTGGCATAAAACAAATGTTTTACATGAACATGAAGTACTCCCCAAACTATTTCTTTAACTTAACTTAACTTAGCTTAACTTAACTTAACTGTCTCACTGCATTTGATTTGTCATTTCTCAAAACTTACACTGTATCACTTGAGGTTTACCTTCTGGACTGTGATGATGTCATAAGGCCAGATACTGTATTTGTATTAACTTTAGCTGCCCTAAATCTGTGTAAATGTTATTGGCCTACATTGTGATGCCATGTGAACACAACCTATTGAATTTTTGTGTATTATTCAAAACTAACAGCTTTGTAACAATTTGCAATCTCGCTGTATAATTTTATCCCACTAATTATACAGTCTTAAATCTGTGTAGCAACAAAAAATCCATTGACAAGCCTTTGTGCAACTCATTACTGTCATATTCAAAGAAATTAAATAAAAAATGCGCTAAAATTTAGCAAAATATTATGATCTCTGCAATTAATTATCTTTTAGCTGCTGCTGCAACAAAGCAACAAATGTAAACAAAGGAAGTTATAATTCAATATGGTGCGACGACCCACTAGATTATTGTGAGGCTTCTGATGATGCAATGTTTCGTTCTTGTCACATCTATTCAATAACATCCAAACTCTGCCTTACATTTATGAATATTAAGGAACTTGCCAGTTTGCATAACACAGCCTAGAAACTGGCTGCTTTTATCTCCTGTTCGTTATTCTAAACGCTTCACCGACTCCATTAAAAGTGAGTTAATATTGACACATATCCCTAACATCTGCCGCTGTCTGACACCAACAGCTGTGGCGCTAAATTGATTTTGTGTTGCTTGTGCGCATGCTGCAGTCTTCTGTGTGTTCTCATGTAAGGCGTCGTCACATGTGAAGATTTAACTACTCTTAACCCCAGAGACCCTTCGCCTCATGAGACTGTACGAGTTAATCTGACACAGAGATTATTGCCATGACAACAGCCAGTGCTTGGTTACGTGTTCAGGATTTAGGAAAAAACTAACATGGTATTGACCTGGGACATATGGTATTTTTAAATGTGTGCGTTATGAGCCTCAGTGTTTATGTAAATGTATTATTATATCATGTTTTTAGGCGACTCTTTCCTATTGACCTTGTGTTCCATTGACCCACTGGTGCCAACATCTGGTCCATAATCACAGTGAACTGCTGAACCTGACATCAGCACGCACTTTGATCAATGAGTCGAAAAGTCATTAATCCTCTGGCCACATTAGTGTTTCTATACTGTAGGCCCAGTGTTTTAGTCCTAAGAGTTTACTGTTGGTTCATAATAGTTATGAAAGCAGTTATTTTTATTTTTATATAAACCAACTATGGCAAATTTTGATTGGTTTGTAATGAAGAACTGAAAGCAGTACATAAAGAATTTTCACTACAAGACTCAGTCCAGCTCCAGCTGCTGTTGGAACTGTCCTCTCACAGCGGATAGCTCACTTTCAGCTCGATGCTCTTGTTGTGCTGTTGCCTTCACTGTCTTTGATCACAACACTTGCAAGACCACATACTCATGCAACAATTGTCTATTTGTGATGGGAAAAGAACTGCTGCAGCAGTTGGGTGAAAGTATATCGAAAATGAATTGATTATTTACTGACCACTTCCACACTGGACAGCATGGTGGGTCGTCAGAGCTCCTTTTGTATTGTTAAAGACACTGAAAGCCTGCTGTAACTGCACCAGAGCTGGACCCTGTGCAATGTGGGCCTAGTATTGGAAATCAACTGCAATATTCATTTTTAGAATCAGGACTGCGTAGAGCTGGGTACCAAACCACTTTTTTATCTTGGTACCAATTGAAGTACTGGAACCGGAAGAAATACATGGTCACCTTTTCACTGATTTGACCACCAGTTTGTATTTGGTGACAGCTCCGGTTACTGTCTGTCTGCTTGTCTGTTTGTTTGTCTGTTTGTTTGTTTGTTTTGGGGAAAAAGCAGAAGTCACTGTCTCCACTACAATGGGTGTGTAGAGCATAACATTGCTTGAATCCCACTACCTCTCTCATGTCTTAAAACTGAACAAATGATTCAGTTAAGAATACTAGCGGAAGTTGATAATTTTTATGCAGACCTCGGAATCCTTATCTTTTCTGGTTTGGAAAAGTATTGTTTGAAGTTGCTTGAAAAGTCACCCTTAGATCCATCATTGTGAGCAGCGAGACTAAATATTACATCACACATCATATTTATACTGAAATTTCAAGACCTTCTTGTTTGGATGATGCCAACAAGTGAAATCAAATCTTTGTAATGCGTCTGTCACTACACACAACTCACAAAAGAAATGAAATGTTCAGCGCATCACTCGGAGCCCTTTTCTCGCCACAATAGTTAACTTTATAATTGCTTTTTGGAGTCCTCCTCTGTGCTGTGGCCTTGGGGGTGAGCCGGCGAATGTCAGGCACAACCCTCTGTAATTGACAATCGTTTATTAAAGCTATAATGACGCGGATCTCATGTGTGCCTCTGCTCTCTGACGACATCTTTGACTCGCGCTTGGCTTTAAGGGAGCGATGATTTTGCACTTCAGCGTTGCCCTGGAGGACCTTAGGCAAATCCGAAATCTGCCTTTACTTGAATCAGAGCCAAGCACACTCCTAATGTGCACAAAATCTGCTGCAGGCTCAGGAACTACACAAGGCATGATGTCTAATTGTAGCTCTATATCATACATCGCTGATAGTTTCTCTTTTCTTTGTTTTAGCTTTACCGAAGGCTCAACTTTTGAACTCACAATGGAGAATGTCTTCATGAAGCAAGTGTCACCAATATATTTTCATTATAAGACAAAAATAACAGCGCTCTTCATTTTGCAGTTGCATCAAACTAAGTTGGTATGAGGCCGACCACAAGATAAGCTAAAACTGATACAAATATATACAAATATTAGTGCAGTTTAAAGCTTTTCAAGTGTATATTTGTGATGGCAATAGGTAGATGATGAATCAATTTAAATTATTCTCCTTAAAATATATGCTTTCTAAATCCTTTAGGAGTGGTTACAATATTCTTCACATTACAAATACTGACAATAAACAAACAAATGAATAAATAATTCTGTTTTGTCTCGATTCGATTCTTGTCTCGATACGTGGGTCACAATTCCAAAATGTTTTCAATTTTGTTAAGCCTCAAAGAACAAACTATTTGCTAATTGAAACATGGTTGATGTCTAAGAAAGTCAATTGGTAAATTTTTGTGAACCAAAACAGAGACTAATTGACAAAATCACCTTAATAAGAATAAAACGACAATACGTTTGCTGTTTGCTTCCTCTGACTGAGAAAAGACATGGAGTTAACTTTTTTTTCTGACCGCACGAAAATGACAAAACAGAACTATAGAAATTGGCTATTCAACTTTATTTTAACAATTTAGTTGCAAACCTTGACTTTTGGGCCATAGGTGTAAGCTGGGCCACCAATTTTAATACATTTTGGGATTAGATAAAACCTAACAATGTGTTTCAACAGAGTAAAATTACATTTGCTTTAGGGCTGCACAATATATCGAAAAAATATCGACATCGCAATATTGACACGTGCAATATCCATATCGCAAGGATGTGCAATAATTTATTACATTTTTATGCATTATTCATCTGTTTTTAGCGCCGAGTGGTTTGACTCCGTTCTCGTCTTCTCTTAAGAACAACTCTTGTGATTTGTGTTGGTTTAAAACAAGATTGAAAAGGCACAAAAAGTTGTGATAAAGCTGTGACCTGTCAGCTATAACGTGTGCAGAGGTACCGACTGCGGTTGCCAGATTTTCAGAGCAACCAGCAACTAAGCCGTGTAAAAAACCGTCCTAAAACATGACCGCGCCTCAATAAAAATAAGTTAATAAAATGATTAAGCAATTACTAAGACACAGAACGTGTGCAGTTTATACGCACATCGTTTTAATAGTGTAATAACGACTTTAAATAAATGTACAGAGAAATTCTTAATTGAAAAATAAATATCGCAAAAATATCGAATATCGCAATCTCAGAGCCCATATCGCATATCGCAGAAATTTTCAATATCGTGCAGCCCTAATTTGCTTCATTCAATTTTGCAGAAAAATAGGCTACAATATAAATGACAACCAACATTACTCTACTGCCAAAGCAAAATTAGGACTAAGTCCGGCACAAACCAGGTTTAGAGTCGTGCTATTAGCAAAATTTAAAAGAAGATATGTATTTTTCAATGTTTGAAAGGTAGGTGGTGGTCTGGATTTAGCTAGTCGGAGGACCTGATTTGGCACCCAGACCTTATGTTGAAGTGCCCTGTTTTAGACGGACAGATAAGGATCAAACCCAACACTAGAATTGATTTGAAACACCGCTGTCAAATGATTTAATACTGTTTTTCATATCATCCCTTTCCTAGAATACAGTTTTGCCCTAATCTGTCTGTAAGTTTTAGTCATAAACAGATATCGGTGCCTGGGTTATTCATTTGATTATATAACCCGATAAATATAAATACTTGAAACTTCAAACTGATGTATCTTTGTAATATAGCTTATGGTACAGAATTGAGTTCTAAGTTACTGAAACTTGTCGAAAAAGGAAAATCTGGCCATGGAGAGCCTGGAAAGACTTTGTGAAAAATTGCTACTTTGGTGCTTAAAGGGCTAAAATGTCTCAATGTATTCTCTACACAAAAATGTCTTAGCTTTGTCCTACATACAAGTGGCCTATTTGATATTTTATGTACCACCATTTAGCTCTGCAACTAGACGCTGAGCTCAATGCTGCATTAGTGAGACACCTGACCTAAATTTTATGGCAAGTATTTAGGCTTTGTGAATATATATCAAGAGAGACTATATTAATCTTTTAGAGACATCCAACTGTGTTTGACTTTTTAATCCAACTTTGTAATGTAATTCACAAACCAAACCAACAACATAACCAACGTCCAAAACATATGTACTTATGAAACTAATTTGCAAATTTATCTAAATTATTTCTGACAATCTTCTTTAATGTCTACAAAGTGAACTATCTTTAACATGTTGCCTTAAAACTCATATGTTATGATTTTGTGATGCTATTCTTTCAAGTAAAATAACATGACTCTATTCTGTTGATGAAACTTTAAGCTTTGCACAAAAGAAGCATCCATTATTACACAGAGTTTAATTATTTAAGACCTCCTTCAATATTTTATACAAACACAATCCAATTGCACTGAAGTAATAAAAGAACAATTAGTATGTGCTTTTGTTTCATAATGCACAAATCACTGACAGCTCTACACTTGTCTCCACTCCACATTGTCTTCCTACACGTCTTGTTACATGCAGATGCTGTACGTGCTGTGTACATGTATATTTGTGCCTTCTCTACAAGCACGCTGTGATTTCCTGCCACTTCAAATGATAAAAAAGCATGTATTCATTTAGACAGTGTGGAGTCTGTAAGCTGATCCTATGGCTATGAGCGATATATCCCAGACTTTTTCAAAGTGGATGGTACAAAACGTAGGAGAAACAAATCAATCTTGGGGTTTCCGGACGCAACAGAGCAGTGTAATTTGGGATGTGTGTGCTCCCCGGGGATCTATACTTCTCCTCGCTTAACATCAGAAGTCTTTTTTTACTCTGTAAAAACTTCAGACTCACTCCGGCACAGCCATAGTTTTATCTGTCTGACCCTTTACTGAACAGTTTCATCCAAATTTCTCACCCGAGACTGAAAATAAATGTGAATTATTCTAGCACACTGTATCATTGGGTATTTGATGAAAAAGGAGTGGAAATATGAAATGAAAATGTATTTTAAACAAGTTTGATCAAACTAGGCTATAAATTATTAGTGTCATATTGTCAGCATTAAAAAACATAAATGTAGCCTTTCTAATGAGGTTCAGTCAGATAAGCAGTTTTCTTGGGCACATTTGTAATTTTAATACTTTTCTATCTTCTACAGTTTAACTTAGTTTTGGCGTCCAGTGCTTAATTTGTCTCTTTTGCACAGAAGTTAAAATCGTTAGACATCCTCACTGCGATGGTTCACACATTCAGCTGTAGCTGTAAGTTTGTTTTGTGCAAGTAGTGCACAAAACAACACATTTAGTAAAGAAAAACAGGGAAACAGCTGTTCTTCCGAAGGTTTCTGCTTATCATTGCTCTGATATTTTAATAGACTGAAGAATCCAACACTAACAGGTCGTTATGGGTCAGCTGTAACCTTAATATTTGTCTGCCTCACTATGAGATTTTCCCCAAGATCAGAAATCTGTCTTTGCAGACGGCTTAATCGGAGTCGGATCAAAATCATAATCAGCAAGATCAAGGTCAAAGTACACTTAACCTTCCTGATAGGCAAATGTGTTCCTGCATTAGGCCCATCCTTTAATGCCCCTCAGTAGCAGTGAACGCCGTAGTTCAGCGTTCAGAGACCCATCAGATCTTCTTATTATTGACTTCATCAGGACCATAGCTTAAGTATTTGGTGCAAGCAAATCATTGTTTTGTTTTTCACCTCTCATTGTTTTAATATGTATTCCCCTGCAACAATATATGTCTTATTCTGCATAAAAACTCAGTCATGTTGAACAAAAAAATTATTTCAACTTTAAATTATGTGCTAGTAATGTTTCAAGTGAGGAAAAATGTATCTGATAATTCCATGCAGAAAGTGCTTATACCCAAATCCTTATCTTCTGCCCAGATTGGCTTTCCTCTGCCACTCAACTTTTGTAACAGTCCACAGTTTTCTCTGTCTCTGCTTTAAAAGTCCCTCAGCTTCAGCGCTGCTCTTGCTTCATCCATCCTACTCTTTATGTTTTGCTTCGCCAGCAGTGCATTGTCCAGCCGTGTCCTCACCTGACTCGCCAACTGCCCAGAAGTTACTTGAGGACAAAACAGGACAAGAAAGGACAAAATGGAGTATAGGAATTCATGTTGGTGGTTGAATGCTCACACAGAAGGGAACAGGCCGGCTCTGATCAGATGAATGAGAGTGGGAGGAGACAAGGCAGTACAGGGACATAGTATTAGTACAATCAGCACAATAATCCCCTCTGTTCCAGCCCGGGACCACAGCGGATTTTCAAATCAATTTTTGACTCATGATGCTGCGCTGAGGAGGGAGCAGATCACAGGCGTTTGAAGCATGTTTGTATTTAGATGTGGGTCAAGGGTGTGTGAGTGCTTCAGGCTAAGCAACTGATCGTGAACTGAAATATCACACAGTAAAATATAATAGTACATGTTCAGTAACAAGGGATAAACTGCCTACTTCAACACGTCATGTCTTTGATTCGAATGTATTGTAGGCCTAATAAACATTTGAAAAAAATATATATATAATCAGATCTTTTACCATGAAATTGAACTGGACATAATGGACCAAAAACTAACAAACAATTTTCAAATAATTGTTGATTTCTCTCATATTGACCAATGTGAGTTTTCATACCAGCTTGGCCAGTACCTGATCCCGTCCAGTCTCAGAAGTTAAGCAGGTTGGGGCTTGATACTTGGATGGGAGACCGCTAGTGGTGGTCAAATGTGCCTGTCTCTCCCCAATCAGAGTTAGTGCCGAATTGGATCCCCAGAAGCTTCTGCGCAGGCGCATAAACTTTAGTGTTTGACTACGTCAACACCTACAAGGACAAACAACATAGAATATGCTACATTTATCATTTACTTTTTAAATATGTTTATTTTAGGTTATGTATGAGCTTAACGTTTGTGAAAACACAATGTTTAACTGTTAATAAACTTAAGCAAACAGCTCGGAGCAGTGACACTTCGAGGTCACCAATGTTAATGTAATGTTTTTTATGAGTGTAGAAAGCGTGAGATTTTACCTTACAGATACAAAAATAAACATTTTTAAACTTAGGCAATCTAAGGTTAAAACTGACAAATAACACTTTTTATCGTTTCTGGGGGTTCAAATGTATGAAAATACAGTCAAGCTAACAACTAGCATGATTGACTCCAATTCAGCACTAACTCCGATTGGGGAATGACAGGCCCGATGGTGAAAAATACCAGCCTCACTTCTGTCAGAAAGTCCTATGACATTAATGCTATAATAGTAGTAGTAGTTGTATTAGTTGTTCTTGTTGTTGTTAACTGAGATGCTAATTTGAATGAAATATCTCAAGACAAAGTCAGCTTTTTAAAATTGTCTTAGTTCATGAAAACCACAAAACTTGTGACAAAGTGTAAAAACTTGACAAAGTGTAAAAACATACAGCATCACCAAAAAGTTTACCCAATGCCATTTGCATAAAGATCCAATATTCTTCTAGTTTGGGACTTTTCGGGGGCGTGAAGGATACTTTCTAAGACATTTCCCCATTGTGTGCTGATTTCTGAAGCCTTCTGGTCCTTCTGTGACTCATCAAAGTTCGCCGGGCTTTCATGTTGGTCTGTGGGATCGGAATAATGTCCAGCAGAGATGATGAAGAGGCTTTGACACGACAGACGGACAGCCCTCTGTAGAGATCCAATACACTTGTGTTCTCTGGCTTGACCTGCTCCAACAAGAATGTGTTTTTACCACAAGCTCTTCATTACTTAAGTTTAAAGGCGACATAGTAGGTTAAACCGTAAATAAGTTCACTTTCTTTGTCTGAAAATTATGTTGCAACACAAAGATCAAAAAAGCAAGGGAAAACAAACCAATTATTTGAAAATAGTATTGGATTTAAAACACAACACTATTACGTGAAGCAAAACTCTAAAGTAACAACATATCAACATTTCCTATGTACAATAAGCTGTTGTTGTTATGGCTGAGCACATTGCAACATATGCTAGAATACATAGGCATTAGTATAATAGTGGTATTTTATACAATATGTTACCATGGTTACGAACAATTGCAGCATATGGCCTGTAAATATGAAGTGTCTTCAGCACATTATATACTTAGGTTTATAGAACAAAATGTGAGCAGTAATGAATAGCAGTGGATAAATAAAGCAGTGTGTTGCCCCACAACAATCAAGCATAAGACAAATAAATTATTGTGATGTTTTTGTTCCTGTATCCATTTTCCCCAGTGATACTTGGACTTTTCCAGTGATACTTTGACAAAAACTTGAACTAATAACAAAAAAATTATATCACAATTTTTTTAGAGCCAGATCATGATTTAGATTTTATCACGATTCTTGTAGATAGTTTATTTTCCGTTTGTCTTTGAGGGAAACACAATTCACTATCAACAACTAATCCCAGCCGTCAAAATCTGACCAGTGTTGACATTTTTTTAGAGAGAAACAAGCAAACACAGCCCTTCAATTAAAAGTTAATAAAATAATCAATTAATTAGAACAATGTTCATTTTTTACATTAATAATGACTTTTAGACATGAAAACATGCTAAAAATCCATGTTTCTGTCATGTAAAATGATATATTAAAAAAAAAAAATATATATATATATATATATATATATATGTCTTAAAAAACGCAGTCTTATTGACCCTATTTTGTCCCGCCTACTTTTCTAGGACGTGCACTTCCTGTTTAGCTGCATTTAGCCTGTAGATTTCAGTCGATGGGTTCATTTTAACTGTCAGCATATTTAATTAAAATTGCCCCATAAGAAAGACAAATGAACATGTTAGCTATACCTTAACAGAGCTAAACAGGAAGTGCATTTCCAAGCCAAGTGGGCGGGACAAAATAGGGTCAATAGGAACTTCAAAAAAAGAAGCCCAAAGTTGCTATAATAACTTGGATTTGGCAACTCTGAGACTACATAACTGTAATAGGTTGGAAACAACTGTCTGTATTTGAGAAAGGGAAATCACAATATGACGATTTCATCAAAAAAGCAGATTGTCACAAAGATGAGCTCATAATTTAATTTTTATCACAATATTGCCCAGCCCTACTTCTGACCATACAAAGCTCTGACCTGCCCCCAGGTTGGGAAGCATTGAGGTAAAGTGACTTCTGTGAGTTGTGATTTTAGGTAGACACGGTTGTTTTTGATGCATGCTCGAGTAATCTTGTATTATTCTGCATCTTGCTAATGCATATTTGCTCAGAAAACTCCTATTTGTACCAACTACCTTTCCTTACCTCCAAAGTTGTGCTTCTTATGAAGCTCAACAAGATCGCCCTGGTTCAGGGAGTATTGCCATTTTATAAACTCTCATAGATAATTAAAAACATTCAAATATTAAAAACTTAGAGGTATGTGCTAGGCAGGTTGTTTTTAGTCTAAAAAGCACATCTATAACTTAACGTTTGACAAAGGGTCCTAATAACTTTGTAGTTTATAAAGCACTCATGGATTTTAAATAAAAATGTAGGTTTTATGCTCCTCACTCACCACATAACATGAACAGCTCAAGGACGTTTTCAAACTTGTATTTATTTCATTTATTCATTTATCTATTATTATTATTATTTTTTTTCAAATTCCTTTGGGAGTTTATAATGCGATCATATACTTTCTGAAGTGGGCGATCACAGTTACATTTCAAACCCGTTTTAGATCATTTTGTTTTGCTTTAGAATGAACAACATGTAAATTACCCATCACCATATGTCTTATTACTAAATACACGGGAGGAAAAAAACACAATATGTCTCCTTCAGCATGTTTTGTGAATTGCACGACCAGAAAACTCAATTTTTGAAAGTACAAGTGAATATTAAAGCAGTGCTGCACTCCCTAAAAGCAATTCCACTCCATTTCCCTCTTTACCTCCGCTTTTGTTGGCTTGGCCCGAATGTCTCTGAGTGCATATTTAAAGTCCTCAGCACTTTCTCAGAGTCGCTGGTCCTATAGGCTACAGCAGTGTAAGAGACGTGAGTGTAGGGGAGCAGCAAGGGCACTCAGGAAGTCCACTGTCCAACATTTTATACGACTGAATTTTATAATTACTTTTTTACAACCCAAATGTGGGGAAAAAATGCATTTACAAGTTTTGAAAGTTTTATGTAGATAATTGTCAAATGATTCATTGTTATAGGATGAAAAGGATTACCTGACAAGAAGTAAAAAGTGAAATATTTGCCAGTCAGATCATAAAAGCTGTGTTATAAATTAGAATGCATAAAATGTCATGATCTTGTCTCACGTTTTATGGATTTATAGGGCAGAGGAAACTGTCGAAGTCAAGCCATTCTTCATGGGGGTTTTATTTTAGACATTCTGTTGTGGAAATGGTAGTGACCTGTTTAACAAAACAGATAGAAGATAAGAATCAAAACACAAGGCCATTAAGTAAAACCCAATCTTACTGAAATGGACATGTATACCACTCAAATTTTAATGTGTATTTATACCACATAATTTCTCCTTTTCTGCCCCAGTACATTTCTCTGGTGGATGTAAAAATGTGTTAATATTTATGAATATCAACGCAAAATCCTAATTTTAACCAGCTCCAAGCCCCAATCCTAACCTAACCCATGTAATCCTGGGTAAAAAAAGAAAAAAAAAAAAAAAACGAATGAAAAGCAGTTACAGTTAAAAAAGAAAGGTGACAAAGAGAATGTTTTTTTGTGGTATTAGTCAAATTATAAATGTGTTTTATACATGGAACTTAATTTCATTTAGTTTTGCTCAGCAAAGGCATTGTCAAAATTTCATAGTGAACTGACATTTTCACTTTACAATCAGTAGACTTTAGGTTTATAAAAAAAAAAAATCACTCAAAAAATGTCATATCAAAGATGTCAAAAAAAAAAAATACATTGAGATATACATTTTTGTCCATATACATGCTTCCCACGTGACGTAACATCCGGGAAAATTTAAAGGGATCCGCCATTTTGGAAGGTTCGCTGCGGTACGCTATTTGGACTGGGATCTTAGCCATATTTTCATGTAAACATGCCGAATACGTGTTAGGTAAAATTCTGTTCAAATAAAGCCAGCGGAAAGGCAAAACTCCCTTTCTTTAAAATTCCAAAAGTCAGGCTTGCAGAGGGAGAAGAAACTAAGAAACTGACGGAGGAAAGGAGACGTATGTGGTTAGCTAACATCAACCGCAAAGACGCACACTCACGGACTTCAAGGATCTGTTCTGCACATTTTCTTACCGGTATGTTAAATCTTTTATAGCGTGTTTATTTCGAGTAAATACCTACTTGTTGGAGCTATTCCATGAAGTGAAGTAAAGCCAAAAGCTTGGCTTAATTTGGGCCAGCCTACTTATGAGATTACTTCTTTCTAACTAACAAAAATAACTAGTTACTGTAATAGATTCTCCTTTTCACTAAGTAGTGTAACTCATTACTTATAAAAATGTTGACAATATATTACTCGTTACAATCTCAAGTTACTTGCATAGAAATTAATTACTTTTATACTCTATTGAAAACTACACTTCAGGACCAAAACATCACTAAAATACTGTGTTGGCTTAAAGGTGGATAAAATATTATGAGGAAAAATTTGTTGTGACATCACATTTCAATCAATTAAATCAGTAATAAATGTAACATGATTAGTATGGTTTAATAAATGTGTGCTTAGCTTAAAGTAACTCACAGTAGTGTAACATTTTTGAGACAGTAATATTGTAAAAATATGTATTCTTTTTTTTTTTTTTCCGTTTTTTCCCTGTAACTAGTAAAAAATTGTGTATTACAATTTTACAGTAACTTACACTGGATATAGGTAGAAGCAGTTTATTTGAAAAAAAAGATAGTATTTGTAAATGTTTTATAAATCCTAATTATGATTATGAGTAATGAATACCATAATACACTTTTATTTTTACTTTCCATAGCAATTGTGTGATCTAATGACAGGGTTACTGCTTATTCGTTTATTCAAACTCCAGAAAGAAATGTACCTCTTCACCTCTTGTGCGAAATGCCTGAAATTGTTTTGTATTTCCAGGTATAACCAAAGGAAGAAAGGACATTCCACAAAAAAGAAACACACTGCTGTAAGGGCCAGCTTGGATTGACTTCATGAACCCTGCCGTCTCAGACTGAACCTTGGCTAAATCTTGAACATGATCCATATTAGTTTGTGAAACTAGGAACAACTCAGAAGTTACCATCACCTACCACTTTATTCATCTTTGCACTGACAGATTGCACTATTGTTCTGATGACTGTGTATATTTTTTATTGCCTAACTTTATTGGCCATGCTTGCATGCCCATACTTTTCATTTTGTATATCTTAAATATTTTTATTATAGTTGATATTTTTTATATACTTTTTATTCTTTATTTGTGTTTTCTGTGTTATATGTTGCACATTAGCATCGCAGCAAGTTCCTAGTTTGTGAATTGTTTGTTCACTGACAATGGCAATAAAAATCTTTCTGTTTCTGAAATAATGAAGTTTGTACAATTGAAAATACACTGTGAAAAATCCAGTAAGATTGAAAGGAAGGCCAACATCACAAATGTCACCTCTTGAAGATAAGACAGTTCCTACAGTTCCTACCCTTTAAAAACAGAAAGACATGAATATTGTAATATTTTATTGCAAATCTGAACATTGTTATCCATGAGGAGGTAGTATCCAAAGAAGTAAAAATCAAATGGTTGTGGCTTTATTGAATGCATTTTGTCATTGATATCTGTAATAAAGCAATAAAGGAATATAACATTGTGCACAACTTTTGTTTTTCTAATACACAGTAACATTTCTATGGTCTGATACATAACAGATGCAGCAAGTCTATAAAAGTACTCTGCAAATAGAAATTCTATGTCCATTTGCACATTTTTATAACAAAACATTACTTATATTTTAAAATTGACAGAAATTACACATTCTTTTATCCATGGTATACGCACTTACTGTTGACAAAAAAAAATCTGTCCTGTTATAAGTTCAGTCACAGTAGACAGGCATCACAGAGGATGTTCCCATTTCATATGGATCACCTTTTCCCATTTAGCCACATTTTTGTTCATATCTTGACTGAGTGACATTACTCTCTTGATTACGCTGACGAGACGTTTGTTTACTCACGAGGCACACTGCAGATAAAGAGCGATATTAAAACTTTTCACAAATATTCACGCACTACACGCTAACCTTCCAAAATGGCCGACTTCCGGTTTTTGCGAACTGGGTGAAAGGTCGTGGGAACTATCTATTGCCCAGCCCTGTGACAAAGCTATGATTAAACTGAGCCTATATGTTAAAATTTATATTTTTAGAAAAATGTTTGCCTCATTTGTTGATTTATTAAATTTTTTTCATTTTATCAATTCTGTTCTTTACGTTAACGTCTCTACGTACGTTTTAGTACCATTACAATACTATTTGCATTCCCATCCTCTTTCTTTCAATATTTTGTTTGCTTTGCTTTTTAGCAGCCAAAATTTATAATAAAATAAAAACAATTAAATTATGAAGTAGAATTTACCCCAATATTTGATTCCAGATTTTAGTTGTTTCTATGTGTTTTAGTTGGATTATTTCTTCATACTGTATTTACATTTTTATATCACTATGTTTTCCTTTGCACTTCTCAGAAACCAAAAAAGAAACACTTTACACAGAAGTGTTAAACAAAATATCTCAGATCTTAGCCTCTAGCTTCAGAACTAAAGTGTTCTAAACCTGTGCAGTATTTCGGTACAAGGCTGGAAGCGGTTTGATTTTGGCCAGAGGCAAGCTCTTCTGCTTTTTACACCAAAGGGACCAAAAAATACACGCACCAGCTTCAAACCTGTCCAACACTTGTGCAAAAAAGGATCAAATGCTTTCTTATTCACATGGATTTCACACCGTTCTTGTACTCATTAACTCAAGGCTATTAAACTATGTTACACCTCCTTATGTCTTTAGCTTCAGCTCTCTTTGTCATTGTAAAACATGGTAATAGATATCCATGTTGTAGAAGGTTAGTGTCTTTAATTGTATGTCAGTCTGATTAATAACATTGTGAGCCCCAGAGTCGAACAAAATCCAATCTTTTCACTCGAGGCTTTCAATTCCATTAACCAAACCAGTAATAATGCTTTGGAGATGAAATTGGGAAGAAAAATGATTTAAAATTTTCAGCGTCATGAAATAAAATGAGAAGCGATAGCGAGTAGCCCCAGTTGAACTCTGGAGAGGCAGATTAAATAAATGTAATTCATACACAGGCAGAGGCAGTGTTAAAGTGAAAAAGGGGCTTTCATTTGAGTTTGTTCAGTTAAATTGTATTGTAATTATGTTGTTTTTGTCATTTCAGAAAATGTTTAATTCTGGTTAGACAGCAATCCAACATTTGTATTTTGCGATTTTCTCATTTCAACCTAATTCAATGTAGCCTAATACCTGCAGTAAATGCAAATGATAGCTTAACATCAATCAAGAACAAGTTTGTAAAGTTGTTGTTGTTGTTGTTGTTGTTGTTGTTTGAAATGTCAACTTTTAATATGCTCATCATTATTTCCAAACACATATATATCCATGCTTTACTCACTTGCCTAATGCATTCTGAACCTCAACTAGGGATGCACCGATCCAGCTTATTCAGGTCTGATACCGATTCCGATACTTTGACTTTATGTATCTACCGATACTTGATATCAACCGATACCAGTGGATGGACTGAAAATGCTTCTCTTTCATATTGAAACATAAGACATTTTGGCATACAGTGTTATGTAACTTATTTAAAGTGGAAGTCACAACTTTACAACTTAATCTGAATAAAATGTCCAATATGAGACGTTCTGGATCAACATCAGCCAGTAAATTAGTCTCATTATGCCCAACTAAAGGCACAACTATTATAATGGCTGAAACAATATTATGGAGCTGATACCCGATCAAGCAAAATTTTTTGGTTCGGCACCAATATCCGATCTCAATACCGGATTGGTGCATCCCTAACCTCAACCATATTGGTTTTAGAAGAACTTTTCAAAATGTTCAGAAGCCAGTGTGTCAGTATGCTAACAGAAGCTAGCCAAAAGCTAACAACATTAAGAAGGACACTTCTTAGATTTTATGGAACAAAAGATTAGGCTTAAGATACAAACTAGTTTTCACCTAAAAGGCAATTGGTTCACAATTGATTTTAAGTAGTTTTTTCTCATTATTATTTATATACCTATTATATCTCATGTAGATGGCCTATAAATATTGTGATTAAAAGTTTGTATTGTTTTAATTAAAGAAATTTAAGCAGTCTTTATTATTATAGGTATTTAGTTTTGGCCATGCATCCCAACCATATTTTTTTTTATAAAATCTCCATGAATGTTATTTTGTTTTCCTTCAAATGCACAAAAACACACATGCCGGCAGGCTCCCAGCTGTAAATCCGTATGGTGTTAAGTAGATTAGGGGCCCACTGGTAAGTATAGTCCTGGATGAGCTCATGCATTGTTTACCAGACCATCTCCACTACCATCAGCAAAAAAAAAAAAAAAAAAAAAAAAATCTGCTTACCTAACACATGCTGATCAGGCCAACTGGGTCAAACCGCATGGAGACTGTAATTGAAAGCTATTGCATAAAAGACAGCGAGTGGTGCACAAATCAGCTGTTAGTATTGTGCTCTGATAGTCCCTTTACATAAGTTTTCATCATGGCTTCTCTTATTAAGTGTTCTTGAGCGGATTAGACATCAAAGTAGATCGCCGTGCGTGCTGAAAGATCGTGCTAAAACAGCCACTATAGATGCGAAGATAATGCCACTATCGAGCATCTTTTCACTCACTTTGAAGACGCTTCCTGCCGACACAATTCTCCTAATACCCTCAAGTTGTTCAAATCAGTTTAATTAGAGCCGTGTCCTCTCTCATATTTTGTTGAGTGGATGTTGCTGGAAAAAGGATAATTATTGATGGCAAAAGGAGTGTTGATAAGTCAGCATGTGGTTGAAAAGAGCTGATTTTGAGATTGGGATTCCTAGACATTTTGTGGTTGTAATAATGAAAGGTTAGTGCTTGTTTTCCAAAGTTTGGCAGTTTAAATCCTGCTCTTAACTAAAGCTGGGCAATACAGCAATCATATCTGTGACAGTCTGCTTTATTTGACGTGTCTGTTCAATTACAAACACATTTTTCCTCCAGCTTCTCTTTTTGGTCAATCTTTGTCATGCTCTGAGTGAGTGACAGCTGGATTCAGCCAATCACAGTGAAGTAGCAACTTTTTGAAAAAGGAGAAGGTTTTATTCACCCCAAAAGCAATACAAAAATGGCTGTCTACAATCATAGGAATAATATAGAAAATGTGATATATATTTTTGTTTTTTGCCATATTGCACACTCTAACATTGATTACATCTTTTGTGTCAAATCATTACATGTTTTAACTGCTTGACTGCTTTCATTCTCAGAAAAGTCGTGATGTTACCATGATAGATTTTGTCGGCTAAAATATTATTTCTTTTTGTTTTGTTTTTTTCTGGGATTTTGGACAATTCAATATATACGAGATATAAATTGAAAAAATAATAATATCCACTTTGCTTAGTTTTGTGTAGTGGCATGTAGGGCTACTCGATTATGATGAAAGTAATAATCACGTTACTGTAAATAAGAATTGAAATCACAAATATTAAAATAAAATTTTGCCTACAGAATGCAGATCTGTAGGCAATCTGTTGTCACTCTCTGCATTAAATGCAGAGAGTGACAAATAAAATTAAATAGACTTTTGTAAATGTACTCTACAATCTACTTTTCCAACTCAGTTTTATATTTGAGTGCTTATGAACATTGCGTGGAAAATCCAGCAACCATGTTGCTCTTTTGATTTTCAGTGAGTGTCACTGACAGATTAATTAACCAATCAGGGACGACAAAAAAAAAATACATGGCCTTTGGATCACACACTTATGGTCAATAATCACAAATACTCAATTGCACACTTTTTTTTTCAGCAATTAGAGCAACAACCATCTGAAATTGAATTTCAAGTATTTGCACAACCCTGCTTTACCCGACTCCGGATAAAGCGGAAGAAAATGGATGGATGAATATACAACCATAGCGGCATGTTTTAGGATTCCTGCTGTTCTGTCCTGATGACGTGATCAAACCCCAGTTCATAATATGGTTTCTCCTTTGAAGTGAAATGGTCAGGAATTACAAACTTCAAACAGTTATTACAAACAAAACACTCATTACAAACAAAACTCAAAAGCAGTGCAGAAAATCTCAGAGATTTAGCTATACCATCACATGTCAGGGACTTTCAGAAGTGTGTTTTTGGGAAATAATTCATGTCTCGTAGACAAAACTTCACTTGTGTTTTTTATAAGAAAGAACATTTACAATAGATTATCAAAATATGCCCTTTAAAACAGAAAAACAAACGTTTTTGTAGTATAACATACTTTAGTCTGCTCTCAAGGGCCAATGATTGTTAAAGAATGAAAAAGAAACAAAACAACTAACACAAAAATAATGTATCTGTTACAACGCAAGATCCATTTACACTTCAATACATCTTTATTGTTTTAGCTGCATCAACAACAAATGAAATCAACTTTGTCATTTACAAAAGAGCTCTTACAGAAAAGAGCTCTTACTGTGCTTCTTTCAGACAATCTTGAACAATCACCGCCGATTTCAATACAAATGTTATAGCTTGGATAATGTTTCACAAGTAGGTCCATTTGATGTTCTTTTTCAGAAACGTACGTGGCCTTTTTCACAGCTGCCATATCTACTCTTTATCACATTTAATTTGTACTGCCGCATGGAAAAATTGCATTCCATTATGACTCTGAAATCACTCTATTTTGAGCAATATGCAAAGCAGGCAAAACGCCACTAAACCGCGAAGAAACCCCACAGGCACGGCTCATACACGCTGTTTAAATTACCTCCACGCACGGCCAAGTCTGGAACTCTCATGTTCATTTCCGGCATGTTGTCATTTAAGAGCCGCGCCGATATGTCCCAGCACCTACACTAATTGCTATACAGAAGCGTGCACAACAAGATGAGATAAGCGGCCCAAGTTCAAGCCAGTGCCAAGCCCCGCCAGTGGTTCATTATGTAAGGCCAGTAATCTGCTCACAAGTCAACAGCCGTCAGACACACAAAAGCCCCGCGCCGGTTGGAAACGCACTGCTGCAGGTGATGCAACACGGAGCAATATTGATCTTCCTGTCAGACAAGGACTTGGGCAGAAAGATTGAAGCACCTCCACAGTTAGTCAAAATGTAGCACTGACTTTTCATGGTCGCAAACGAGAGTCCAGGGAAGAAGGTTTAGTTGGTGAGGCTTTTGTTTTTAAGGGTTGCACAGTTAGCCAAATTTCATGATTGTTGCTCCAAGCTATTACCAAAATTGTTTAATTGTATAATCATTATTATTATGACTAACTCGTGAAAGTGTTCATTATCGCTCACGTGTTTGACTGCAAATGTAAGTCTCAGACGGTGTGTTTAGACTTGTTGAGTACATTTACATTAATATTAAGTGTGTTAACTGTTTAATTGTATCTGTTCACTCATTGTATTTATGGTAAACTATGACTTTGTCTTCTTATCAAGCAAATAATAGTTGTAATTATCTCAATTATCATATTTTCTATAATCAAGCAACCCTTAAGCTTGTACAATTAAGAAAAGAACAGAATGCATTTTATGCTTGGAAATAAATTGACACTTGTTTTACTCAATAACAGTTGCAGCATGACAAGTTGTACTTTGTGAGACTAAAATAATATTAAAATAAAATAGCACTTCTTGTGATTTATAATATTTTTTAATGTTGTTTTGTTTTTTGTCTGAGAAGAATAACTCAAATATATTTTGATGTATTATAGTTTGATTGTAAAGGACATAATGTTACTTTTCATTTACATTGTATTTGAATAATGTTTTCTTTTTTTGCTGAAATATTGTGCGGCATAATGGCAGAGCGGATTGCGTTCTGGCCTAACTTCAAGAGGGTCGTTACTTTACATGTTCCTCCTCATATCTGGGTGGTTTTCTTTGGGCACTCGGGTTTCACCACCAACCAATAACATGCCAGTTAGGGAACACTTGGTGTTGGTCGGAGGTTGAGGTGCCAGGTGTTTAGGCGAATCACTAAGTGGGGAGGGGGGGCTGCTGTGTTAAGCGCTATGGAAGACTGCTATATCCTCCTGACTACCCATAGTTCATTTTTGTCCTCTCTAGTGGACATTTCTCCACTAAGATATTTCCAACCCCCTGCACACTACCTAACCAACTCCTTTTGTGATTTAAAGAGGACATTCAGAACTTTCAAATGATACCAAATTCATAAGGGTGGGGCTTGGGAAAGACCCTGCTCCTTTTCAAGGAAAATGGCCATCATCGAAAAAACCTAATTTTGTGGCAAGAAGGACAGAAGGTGATATACCTTTTTTATTAACCCAGTTTTAGATCAAAATTCCATTGGTTTATTTTTATGAATGTCTAATAAACACTTTAAAACAGTTTTTGAAGAAATGTGACAATATTTTATAATGAAATTTGAGAGTTTAACAGATGTCCTCTAAAGTGGACATTTAGAGTCATTTCACTTTTTTTTATTTATTTTGAAACCAATGGTTCTGAGTCAGAGAAAGAGAGAATATTAAATGTGGGAGAAAACTCAGATATTGAGTTGTTTGATGATGATGACCAAGATCCATTGTCTGAGGGAGAGGCAGAGTAATCAGAGTGCTCTGAGGATGAGGTTGAGGCAGTACAAGCAGAAGAGGAACCATCACTGTCCAGTCGCCGTCTGTGTAGAGCAAGACTACAATGTACATCTTGACTTTGAACTCTTTGGACTAGAATGAAAAACGGGCTATCAAATAGAAAGGAAGAGGAGCATCTGAGATGGTGGTCAGAAGAAGTTCTGAACCTGCTGTCAGTAATGGTTTGACAACAAGTCAGTGGTTATGTGCTCCTCTGCTTATGGCACATGTGTCAAACTCAAGGCCCGGGGGCCAGATGCGGCCCTCCACCTCATTTCATGCGGCCCTCAAGGTCTAAAAAGGTTTACTTAAGGTTTTAATTTTAAATAATACCATGGAGTAAATTGGGTCTCTAATGAAATTATTTGTCTAAAACTTAAAGAGTAAGTCATTTTTCAGACTAATGCAGATGTCGATTCAGTATTTGTGACTTCAAATAAGTACACAATGATCAAATACAACCATTATTTGTAGTACGTCACAGATTAGTAAGGTTAATTTTAGTTACAACCGGCCCTTTGAGGACAACCCCGATGCCAATGTGGCCCCTTGTCAAAAAGAGTTCGACACCCCTGGCCTATGGCATTGAGCCTCAGGACTGATGCAGAAGATGGTCCAAGAAAGAAAAAAATGTTTGTACAATGCATGGCTACACTGCTGTCAGCTTCTGAGCAAGAAACCACTAAAGTTCCTGGATTTTAAACTGGTCCTTGTTGAATCATTAGTCAAGCTCAAGGAGCAATCTCCAAAGAAAGTAAAGAGAGTGATGAATCAAAATATCACACACAGTAAACCAGAAAAAAAAATCAGAAAAGTTCAATGTTCCAAAATAAATGCACTACAGATCTGTGTTGAGGTTGTGGAGAGTTTTAAACCCTGAGTTCACTTACTCTGTGTAGAATTGAACTGTATGGAAATTGTTACATTTATACGTCGGCAAACTTCTGATGTCCTCTACAAAAACATGGTAAAGAAAAAAAAATATTTCACAGTCTTCTAAATAACTGGGGAAAACAAAAAAATTACAAATTGGGGGAAAAAAAAATCTCTGGTAGTCAGGAGGATATAAATTATTCATTCATTCATTGTTTTATATTTCACCTTTTGGACCAGTTCTTTATACCCTTGACTGATTTCAATCAATTGCAGTGACATAGAAGTAGTCATTCATGTTTCTATCAAAATCGTTTGCCTCACATACAAAATCAAGGGAACTTGATAAATGAATGTGCCTTCTGTTGTGCCTTTAGACACTCTAGGCACCACCAGAAGTCCAGCATCTTGAGAACGAAGTAGATTGATGATACAGAACTACAGTATTTCATCTTTGATTTTTTTTTAGATTTGCAATAGAATGTTGATCAACCGCTGCGTCCTCTCTTGTCCCCAGCGTTCTCCTAAGCTGATTTGAGACCAATAAAAGTGTTTTGTTTTGGGTATGAGCCGCAAAGGCGCAGGAGGGCCATAATCATTGATAATAATGTGTTGTTGTGGACCCCAGGGGAGAGCCATTTGAAAAACATGCTCTTAAGCGCTTTCTGTGGCAACATGTTTTGATCTTCATTATCCTACTGAGCTTGGCTTTCCATTTTAAAGTGCAGGATTTGAAAAGGCCATATAGTGCTGGAGGTCCATGAGACTAATTAGACATCCTCTCCTGGGTTTTTGGCATTTGAGATGAAGGAGATGGAGGTGGTTTTCTGACCCTTGTGTAACCAGTGTAATGGAAAAGAAGCGATACATGTTTCCAGCTTGAAAATTCAGCCTTGTCTCATTTGCTTTTAATTAGATTCATTCACCCTTTAATCCCAGCGCTGGTCGAACAACATTGTTTTCAGCTACCGGTCTTTGCGTGCACTTTACAATCACCTGCAATTAAATGGGCTCCCCCGGTGTGTAATTCCGCTATTGATCGCCTCAGCTTTCATTCACTCGCACTTGGCTCCGTCGGTGAAAAATGCACTGTCTCCATGTCAACTGCCGTCCAACAGAATGGCTTTGACTGTGGCTGTTGTACATAAAGGGATTACTGGAAACTAGGCTAATTGAATGGAAACTAAAATATTATCATTCTGAGACTAATTAATTCAAATCAGTGGTCATGATTGTAGGGTTGAGGTGTTAAACTAAAAGTAAATGACATGTTGTGATGAGAAATGGACAAGTTGAACTTCAAATTATTACTGTAACTGCGACAACTAATACTTATTATACTTTCTGACCAGTATTGGAGTTGAGATCTGTATTTTAAAATTCCAATTTTGTTTGAAGTTCACATTTTCAACTGATCTAAAATTAAACCAGTGAAATACAACCAAAAACTGAGAAACTACTAAACAACAGGACTTACCTTTTTAATGCAAATGTGTTATGATATTTTATTGTTTGGGCCAGACATATGTGGCACTTATAAAATTGCGATCTTTGTGATTTGCTAATTGTGTCCAATAAAACTGTGATTTTGATTACATTTCAATATATTGTGCAGCACTTGGTGCAATCTTATAACTGACTGAAAAAGGAGTCAAAACTCTGCTTTCAACACAGTGTCACAAGAAAGTGTACATTTACCACAACACAAAAACAGCATATTATGAGAACGATTTCAGGTCTTTTTTGCATACTTATGTTTCGCTGTAGATGTAGCACGATATGATAAAGGGTAAAAATGACACGAGATTTCAGAGTAAAAAAAAGAGTTTTTGTTGAAATCATGTGGGGACATTTTCTTTAGGTGAAATCGGTAATTTTAGGCATCAAGTTACTAAAATGGGTAAGTGTAGGTCTAGGGCTTGGAGTAGGTTAAGAGTAGGATCAGGATTTCGTTAATATTCATATAATAGAACACGTCTTAACAACCACTATAGAAATGAACTGGGACATATTTACTCCAAAAAGCTGTGAACCCGTGCTAATCATACACAATTTACATGTCCTGTAATGTGGTAAATGTGTGTTTTCTTGTGAAATTGGGCTCCTGCTTTATGTAACTGAACATAATTTGTTGATACACTGCTGCAAATTGTGAACATTTTAATGATTTCTCTGTGTTAGGTTTTAAGACAGTGTATCCAGCTATATTCTAGTAAATAAATACAATTGTGGTTCAGAAGATAATCATCTGGGCAGTGTTTTCTAAATCGAGAGGTTTCAACTTCTATCCAAAAGTCATTTTGAATCTGGAGGAAATGGTTGTGCAGAATATGCTCAAACCTTTTCCTTCAGATTGAAAATAACTTTCAGGTGAAAGTCTCATTGTGCCCAGAGGAAACCATTTTTATCATAGACTTTGTCAGGGTGAGGAAATACATTGACTTTTTCTCTTCTTTACTGCAAAAGAAGCATTTTCTGTCAGAAAACCTTTGGTTGCTGTCAACATGTTATTATTATTACTATTTAGTTTGTTTATTTATTTCTATTTATGTTTATTGTTTTTATAGCCATTCTTTTTCCTGAATTAGATTATCCTAGTCCAGCTAAACAATTTGTTTCTTACTGCTAATGGGCTCTCGTTCTACAGACTTGCGCTATATGTGACTAGATGTTGTGTTACATCTGTGGCCTGTATGTCCATGGGGGGTGGATCTCTTCTTCGCTGTGTTTCTCGTCAAGGTTTGTCTTTTTTCTTTTCTTTGTTTGTTTTGTTTTGTTTTGCTTTTTGTTTTGTTTGTTCTTGCCGATAAGGAGGGTCCAAGGACAGGGTATGCTCTGGGACATTTATTTATCCTTTTTGTTTTACTCATAATCTGCTTTGACATGCTTGACATATCACTGCATGTTTATTGTTTTATTGAATGTTTATTGTTTATTTTCTTCTGTTGAGGTTTGCTAAATTAACATTCTCGGGAAGTCCTCAAAGACGACTGTTGTTTAATTTTGGACTATACAAAAATACATTTATTTGATTTTATGCTGAGAACCAATTGTCTAAACATTGACCTCCACACCTCATTCACTTTGCCCTCGGAAACATAAAAAATATGCTTGTGTGAACGAAAACTTTAAGGGTTTTTGAGAGTTGGAATCTTAATAGAATCTATACTCAACATCAGGTAACATGCCACTGTAAATACTTATGTTATGAATGAAATGACAAAAGCCTCTATGCAGCACGTTTTCACCTTTTCACGACATTTATTCACATCAGCATACGCAGACTGGTTAAATGTCTTGCCCAAGGACATGAAGACTTTACTTTCCCAGTTTCCCATCTATCACACCCTGTCTTGCTTAGCTTCTAAAATGTGAATGTTGTCAGGCTTTAGGAGGCATCCGAGACATCATACCTACTGACATGAGTGTCCTTCTGTATCTGTAAATACTTGGTCAAGATGTTTGCCTTCATATTGATTTATATTGATGTTCGATTTCATATTTTTTAGTGTTTCCAAAACAAAACAAAAGTGATCTCTTTATCTTTTGATTAATTGTCCATGACTTAAGTACTTCATTTCAATATTATTTTGGCAATTTTTGAATAATGTGGTGTTAAAAACTAAAACCAAAGCGTCCTCATTTCCCAACACAATTCTGACCTATCTTTTATAGTAAAAGGCAGCAGGAGCACCGCTAGAAAGTTCATTAAACTTGAGTTAAGTTCCCAATTTGCCTAATTGCTCCGGCCCCTGAAACGTGTGAATCTGCAGACATTTGCATCTCATTGTCTCGTCTCCCAGTGCCTAAAGACGTATTGCAATGTGCCGTGCCTGGAGTAAACCATGTTCCCAAAGACAGGGAACAGGTGGCCAAATGCTAACACACTGCTCCTTAGAGAGATGGTAGTTAGAACGTCCCTTTGTGCTTTTATACACAAGGCAACAAAAGAAGTGCCTAAATATGCCTGTCATTCAGAGTATTATAAAACATTTCTCCAAAACAAACTCTGCTTTTATTACTTCGGGCTATTTTCATTCAAATTTCATATTCCTGCAATGTGGGCTGTCAAACATAAATCGTACGAGGATGGGAAAGATGGCGGTGAATAGTGTTGGAGACAGGAAGAAGTGATGAGCAGTAGTTCTGCATTTGTGTCATTGCATTATTCCGTGCGCGCTTTATGTTTATATATGTCTACGCTTTTCTTGCATGGGTATTGTTCGCTGGCGTTCCATCTGCAAGCTGCACAATGTGGATAAAAGGATTAGAGAGATGTATATGGCAGCCCAATCACAGTGGCAGCACACACCTAAAGTCGAACTGCGCTGTGGAGGTGGAAGGAGTTTGGGAAATGGCAGTTTACGTCAAAATACCATTCAAGCTAAAGAATAAGTCAAAAATACCATTCAAGCTAAAGAATAAGCACTGGAAATATGACTAAAAGTAACATAAATCAAAGGAGAATGTCTTAGGTCTGTTGAGAGCTGGGTTGGACATTGTTCTTACATATGCAGTTTGTAAAATATCGCAAGAGTGAATTTGTGCTTTTGTTTACATTAGTTTTGTGTAATCGTTAGCATTAGCATTGGAGCACGTAGCTGTCAGAAGTTTATTTTTCTCAAAATGGAAGGCTTCCATGTAGGGCTGGCCAATTTGGGAAAAAATATAATATAATTTTTTTTTTTTTTCTTATATAGATGACAAAAACAAGACAAAAACTTACTGTATGCCCCATTTATTTGATGTTTTTGAAACTATACATCAATATTCTGTCTCAAAGTTTGACTTTTGCTCCAAACTACACATTTTTACTGACAAAAGATTTGTTTTCCTACTTTCAATTCAAAACCCACCACCAAACAATTGACAATTCGTTTAGATTTGATTTTTTGATTACTGACCCAGTTGCATGTTTGATTTTCTACCTCGGACGCTGAAAATCTCTTTGAGTATCCAAGTAACTCCGAGTTAGATGGCTGTTCCAGTGGGACAAGTCGGTAATTGAGAGATCCGAGCTCTGAGTACCATTAGATGCACTATTTTTTCACTGTTAAAAAAAAACACACAGAATATATCCAAATATAAAAATATGTGTGTTTTGTTTCTGTTTTCTTGGTTTAGTTTGTGTGAACTACATTTTCCTTCCCTTACATCACTTATAATTTAGAATCAAGATTAGTCTGGTTCTTTCATTGCAGGCTGAACTTGTATTCATGCCACTAAGAATGAAGAAAAAATTAGACTGTTGCCATAGCAAATGAACTATTTTATACAAAAACCTTTTCAGTGGTGAAAATTGTTCAAAATGCCGCTATTATAAAATGCCAAGCTGTTCCTATTTACATTAGAATGGATCTGAAAAGTGATTGCATAAGTGAAAAAAAACACATTCTGACTGGCTGCATTGTGAACTGTGAAATTATCTCTTTAAAGTACTGTACATTTGCCCACTCATTTTGCATCGTTACCTCCCTCTTTTCTATTTACTTTCCCATTATAATTATTAGCCTAGCTCTGGTAGACGGCAGATTTTTTTTTCCACAAACTGCTAAATAAATAAACCCACTGAATTTGAATGACCAAAGATTCACCTTTAGAGCATCGATTTTGTCTGTGAATCCGTCTCCCCACATTACATTTATACCCCGGTCTAATTTAAATTCCTCATTAAAAGAATTGTACAAAAGCTCTTCTAGTCTGAAAGCAAATACTGTATGTCTAATGGGATTCTCCACTTTGGGCAATTATCCAGTTTAAAACAAAATGCTTGCCTAATCAAAATGAATAGCTTAGCATTTGCGGTGGCATTATTTGCAACTTAATATTCATTGCAGCTTGACAAATAACTTTTCAAATATTAAGAGGCAATTTACTGTAAAAGTTCATAGCATTTATTTTCTTAAAAGACAAATTTGATGCATTTTTTGTGTTGTTTTCTTCCTTCAGACCTGCTCCTGAGCTTCTCCACTTTGTAAGCTCAGGCATCAGAATCTATATAAAGAGTGTGAATCTTGCTTGATATGCTACACTGCAAAAAAGGAAAATCTAACTTTGATAAATTGACTTGAATTAAGCATAATTATCCTAAAAGACTAATTTTAGCATTTGTTTAACTTAAAAGGACCAAGTCTTACTAAGATTATTTTACTTGTTTTAAGATATTCTATCCTGATTTACATTATCTAGATATAAAAACTTATTTCAAGCAAATTTGTCATTTTTTTTGAGACATTATTGCTTGACTCAAGAATAGATTTGCTTAAAAATCCTGTTAAGAGTACTTGAAACGGACATTTTCTGCTCAAAACAACTAGGTTAGTCAAATTTTCTTATTAAGACATTTTTACCTCAAAATAGGCAAAAATTTCATACTTTTTGAAAGGCCTTTTTTGCAGTATTATGCAGCAGAAATACTTAAAACAAACCTGTATGATTTATGGATTTAAAAACAGTGTAAAAATCTCAGAGATCTATCAATGACATCACAGATCAGGGATATTTAGAATGGTGTTTTGACAGGAATGAAAGGTCACTCACAGACAAAACTTCAGCTGTTTTTTTGATGAAGAAACAATTTTAGAATAGGAATAAAAATTCAAAAAAGTAAATTTTGCGTAATATGTCTCCTTTAAAGAGAACCTGCTTTGCTGTATTTTTTATTTGGATTGAATCATGCACGTTTGAGTAATCTTGTATTGTCCTGCAGCTGATGTTTGAGTGCTCAGATTTTCCCTACCACCTACCCACTTGTCCATGTATTGACTTGTAATTACTCAAAAAAGTCTAAATTGTTATGTAACCACTTTTTAACAACCAAAACAAGTACCGTACACTGCTTGTTGCAATTTAATCCAATAATGAAGAGGCGGGGCTTATTGCTTCTGCACTTTTTGAAATATGTCCTGTTTCTAATTGTAAAGTTTTAGTTAGTTTTGCACAAAATGTAACAAGCATACTGCATTATGTCTCCTTTAACGAATCATCTGCATTTATAATTTGATCATCAATCATTGTAGTGTATAATAATGTGACCCAAATCTTAGGTCACCTAAATGTGTTGGCTACAGCAAGTTTTTTACTCGGCGACAAATGTGAATTACCTGCCTGCTGAGTCACTGAATATATGTAGAATATGCAAGATTACACCCAGATTCATGCAGAGCTGTCGGCATAATACTCCTGATTCACCATTACCGCTCGTGTCCTGCTATGAGCCTCATTTGTATCATCTTTTCTTTTTTTCTCCGCACTGTTTCTTAGCTTCTAGGTTTTATTGTTTTGAAGTTTTGCTCAATCATCCAAACAACAAGATCTTTGAGTTTCCAAAAATGTCAAGCAGGACATTGTTACCAGCAAAACTTGAAATTATGTCATTTTGTTTTGTCCTTCAGATCTCTTATAGTTGGTTCTTACACTTTCTAAAACAGAATAGCGATGCCTTGTAGTTTAAGCCACTTCTATGTAAATTCTGAATTTCTGTGGTGTTATAATAATAATAATAATAATAAACTTTATACCAATATGAGTAGTGACAGCTGTATCCTAATGCTTTTAAAACTACTTCATTATAACTTGTTTAGTTGTACGCTTAATATTGTGCTGACAGGTTAATTAAGGCTGAAGTTAGTTAGAAAACTTGCTTGTTCATAAATCAAATGTGTTCTGATACTGAGAGCAATGCGGACATTAAATCCCAATACAATATTTCATTCAGTGAAGTAAAAAGGTAATAATAGTACACTTATAAGGCCTTTGTATGGATTTGACTATCAGAATTAGGGATGCATCAATCAGTTCTGATACTGATGCTGATCATTATAAGTGTAGAGACTGAAAATAGCTTTTTAGTTAATTTGTGAAAAAATGTGTCATATAAATTTAATGTAGCTAGTTATTTAGTGTGCAAATAACAACTTTCCAACATAACAAGATGACCTGGGTCAAAATCAGCCAGTAAATATGATTATTATCCAATTAAAGACAAAACCAGGAGATTGGTTAAATTGACATCAATCAAAGTGACCAACTCAATACAGCTGAATATCAATGGCATCAACATCCGATATTATTATTGAATCGGTGCATCCTTAGTCAGATTAAGCATAATATCAAGTAGCCAGGCTAGCGCCACCTAGTGTCTCTGCTCCATTTCATTTCACTCCAGCAAAAGTGTTTGTTGCTGCTTGAGAAACGATGGACCAATCAGCGAACAGAAATTAAGCAATGACGTAAAATTCAAGCGTCTGTTTGTAGTTCCGCATGTTTGTCATTAAAGTAGTAGCTGCTGTAACATCCATGCTTACGCTATACTTCCCGGATTACAACTGATGTGTTGGTTGCAGTACATACGTAATGTCCGGTAACAAACAAACAACGGTGATTGGTTACTGTGAAAAATGCCCCGCCTATCATAAAACAAACAAGTTCCACAGAGTGCAATGAAACCGGCTGATATATCAGGCTAAGTATCAAGATCCTGTAATTTGGATATTGTGCTGTGCTTTTTGACAAAACTCATCTCTAGTTTTGAGTGAATTATTATTTCCGTTGTTCTGTGCTGCTCTGATGCTAAAGTAGAGCCTGTGTAATTGTTTAGTTTTGACTGGCCGCGCTCTCCTCCTGATAAGCAGTTGGCACAGACTTTGTTCAGTGAGTGAGCTGTAGCACTGGCCGTCCCCTGGGTCGTATCCCTCCGCTGTCTGTCCACACTCACATAACAGTTATAGGCCAGTGCACCAGATCTGTGCCAGCTCAGACCGACTCACAGGAGACAGGATGGACTAAATAGAGCAGTGTTTCACTTATGTCACAGAACAAGCATTACACATAAGTCTGTACAGTTGGAAGTTCATTTGATAGTATATTGTTTGTTTGAAAATAGGAAACAAAGAAATTTGGACTATTTTAGTTACTTTGTAAAACCACTGCTCTAGGGCAATTTCTTTTCCCCCCATTTTCCCAATTCAATCATTTTCAAATTCAAGTTTTGTTGTAGCTTTTCATGCAGTACAGTCCCGTGTGCAGTGCTTTGAGAAGTAAAATGAAAAATGTCCTCCATGCTCTACACTGGTGGTCCCACTGACTAGGAAGAGACCTATTTTCAGGTGTAGATTTATGTAAGACACCTATGAGTACATGTGTTGTGTCCTGTTGAAGCTTTGATTGATACATTTGCATCAGAGGCCACGAGGGGGAAATACAACACGAACAGTGCATCAGAACAACAGCTCACTACTCAACAACTACAACTGCAAATGAGGACATAGTATGTTGTGTCAAACACAGACACAAAGACATAGAGATGAAAAAACGGATCCAACTGTCTAAATATGTAAACATATCTAACAATGCTTAAGGTAGCTGCGAGCTAAATGCTAATGTGATGCAAGAGCTGCCTGGGGGCATTTTCACACTCTACAGAACTTTTTGCAGAACAATTTCCATTGAAACTTTGTTCTGGCTCGACTTGAATTAGTTGTTGTAAAAAGACACTTTTTTAGAAAACACCTTTAAAGAGTTAAAAAAAGTTAAGTTTGCCCTAGGACTTTGCCTGTGATTTTCCCCCACAGCAGGACACATCCCAAATATGACACGTTTTCCAACAGTATGATCAGGTCTATGATTTATATTAAATACTATGGACTCCATTCAGACAGTACTCAGTAGTTTCATTTTTTTTTCACTAAGCACAGCATTTATCATGTACTTTTTTACTGGGGAGCACAAAGGTTACGAATTAATGACCCCCAACTTTTAGGAACTCAATCCTATAGGGTTAGGTCTAGCACAAATATATTAACAAATTATCTATTTGAGTAAAAACAAGTCCTATAAATATCTAATTATAAAGCATTTGATTCCCTAAAATCCAGGAAGCACCCTTGTTTTCAGCATTGAGTTAGCCTCGTTAGCATGCTGACACTGCTAAGCTTACATTAGGTAAGTGAGCAAAACACACAGGTATTGCACCTTTAATTTAAAAAGCTACATGTTATGGACAACATGTTGTGATTCTTGATTGGTAAATAAGTTGTTGTTGTTGCTTGTCAAGATTTGTTTAATCATTTATATCTGTAAAAGCATACGACTATGACTCTTAACATCTGTTTGGAGTTAGCGCAGGTCCCTCTCTGCTCCATGTGAGGACTGAGCGCAGCTAATGACACCGGTGATGTCGGTCCCAGCAGCAGTTGTGTCGACAATGATGAAAATAATGAAGGGAGGAGTAGTGTGAGCGGTAATAAATTGTCCTGCTGTAAAATATTCACATTTTAATTATGGTAATGAAGCTTTCCCATTAGCATTAGCGGCAGGAACGTGTCATTAGTGTCATTTCTGATTGACTGTGCAGTATTTACACCTTTTTGTGGTGTAATAGATGTTCCTTTTCATCGTTTGTCACATTGTGGTTTAGGAACAGGTACTTTGAGGTGTGATTTCTACCAATATGGAGGTGCACAATGGCCTGGCTCAGACTAGAGTGTTGTCATGATGCAAAAATCTCAAACCCAATTTTGGTATCAAAGAAAAGACTATGCTTGATACCGCATTTTGATACCACAATGAATTAAAAATTGCATTCTTCAGGTCAAAGTTTTACATAATACTAAGGAAGCGGCAATCTTTGTTTTTTTTTTTGTTTTGTTTTTTTTGTTTTTTTTTTTTCAGTTCCGATACTGTTTTTTTATGTTTTGGCATTAAGTATCTACTGTTTTGTTTTTTTTTTCTTTCTTAATAGATACAATAGTTTGTCATATCATGTTAACTATTATTTATTATGCAAGTGAAAACTTATCATCTTGCTATGAGATGTTTTGAATCAACCTCAGCCTGTAAAATCCACCTGTGCGAGTTTTAAATCATGTTACAACAGTGTTCACTCATCATTAGTTTACTCAAAGTTGGGTTTGAATTGATTCAGGCATGTTTGACTAATCTTGTATTGTTCTGCAATTGAGGACATAGAAAATCAGTTTTCCCCTACCACCTATCCCCTCCCACTTATCTGTTGTCATGTGTGATTACTTAGCCATTTATATTTAGAGCAAACTGTGTAGGGCTCAAACACCAAAAAAATGTACTTAAGCATTTGCTGCTCAAAATACATTTATTTTTATAAGGAATATGCAAGGCTTATCACTTCTGCAGTTTTGAACAGGACGTCAATGGATCTGTTTCTATTTCTAAGCAGTCTTAATAAAAATTAAACCATTAAAGTTGGGGTAACTAACTTTTTTAGTTATTAGTACATTTGTAAACATTGTTTTCCATTAAAAATATATGATAAATGCAGCACTTTGTGGAAAAAATTAGACCACTGAGTACTGAGTGGTTGTGCTTGGGTGATGAGCAGTATCACTCTCCTGTTTGTAAAAAGAGATTAATCAGTGATAATTGCAATCAAAGATTAAAACATGTTGATATTAACCTTGTGTTGTCAGATTTAAAATCTAAATTGTTTTTGTAACATGAAAACCCTTTAATCTTCATTTGTCATAGTGACTTCCTAAATACATGGAAAAAACACAACTGATCTCCCTAATAGTGCAACTAAAGGCATGGCCAGAATATCGGCTTAACTGATATCGTGACTGATACTCAATCCAGCAATATTTCATGGATCAGTACTGATATTTGACCCCAGTATAAACGTACAGTATGATCTAGTTCTTATTTGTGGCATAGATCATTCTAAAACTGAAAGACCAAATTGTGTTCTGTCACATTTTAATATTTCACTTTCTCAAATGAGCATTTAGATGTAATACTAGCTTTAGTATGGTTGAGTATCTGACTTTTTAAACTTTTTACAACCCTGCTGGTGCAGGAAAAAGTATAAGATATGTTTGCTAGTTACAAGATAGGGAAAGATATTGATTAGAACAGATGGGGTTAAGCAAATAGAAGTCTGTATTTTCAAGTTGCTTTCATTGCTTTAAAGATTTGCAGAGAATGGAAAAATACAATAGTTACCGGTAATTACATTTTTTTATTGTTTCATTCCTAGTCACTTCTGCAGCTACACACTTTACGATTAAAAGTCACGGAGTATAGCTTTAAATTGATCCTTTAAAGTGTTACATATTGCGCTGTTGCACTTGTTCAGTGGCTTGTCACGTCTACACTGAGGTCAATGAATTTTATAGAGCGCACCATTCTGTAATTAACTTGGCTCACATCTCCAGTGTTTCAGATGGAGCGGTACAAGCCCGTGCAGTTATGGAGGCAACCAAATGCTGCAGTTTGTATTGGAAAATCCCATTCGCTATTGTTGGGGACAATGCTTCCCCTGTCTGCACTGTCTTTCTATTGTAGTCTGAAAAATAACATTGGATTTGATATGACCATCAAGACACGAATGCAATCTCTGGGGTGTCACTCTGGTGAAAAGACCTATTCTGTGTCGAGATAATTGAATTTTGCCAATATAAAATCTCTAGGCATGTTGCAATGTTTGGTTTGGTTGGTTTCAAATTACATTTTTTTCTGAACAGGACAGTCAAAATGGGTGTTTGTATTATCATGCAACTATTGTGAAATGAAAGCAATAATACAAAATGTGCCCCATTTCTAGCTGTTGTACCTGCTGCAATGCGTTAATGCATGTTGTATATATCAAAATAAGTTTTCAGAATCTCTTCAATGTGCTACACCTGATTTCACCATGTAATACAAAATACAATTATAAGCTTTTCCCAGCAGCTCTCTTGGTTTTCTAACCTGTTGGTATCCAAAGTATTCGCCACAACTTTCATTCTAATAAAAGGCCTACTAGCAGACAAGAATTTAATATTTAATGACATTTTATTAACAGGAAAAAAAACTGAATCTTGCCCCCCATCTGGCCTTGTGACATAATCACAAACTATCAAGTGAACGCAATCTAATGTCTGACATATCTGTAATGTTTCAGTCATAAATGAGTAAATTCTTTCGTAGATCAAACCTAAAAAAAAAATCAAACTGCCGCTCAGGACCAAAGTCAAAACAACATAACTCGCAGCTGTCAAAATTCATTATCGACTTTCCAAATAAACAAAACCAAAGTTGTGATAAAGAAGCAGACTTAGCAACTCTGAAGTTACCCAATAAGAGAATAACGTCTTCCGGTCTCAGATTGACATAGGTCGCTACATCCAGTGATGTTGTTGCCATAGTGACACAGTTGTTTACTCCAAATGCGATGGACATCAGAGGAGGGATTTGAGCAAGTCCTGAAGCAGTCCTCTCTAAAAAAGTTCTCTATTGTCATTTGTTGTAGAGACAGCGATGGCTAACAGCAGGAAAAGAGCAACTTCTAAAACACATTTTCATAAAGAAAAGTTGTAAAAGTGTGCACGAACTACGCAAACAAATGCTCCATGCACATACCGAGACTTGTTGTGCCTTTTATTTGTTATTGCATAGGTTTTCTCAATAATAAGTAACCAAAGATATGTACATTTTTTGCAATGATGCCACAAAACTGATCTGTCTTTGATGTGGTGGTGAATCCTGTGGAGCAAATATCATGGGCAGACTTATTGATTCCTCGGTCCTGAAAGCCCAGTGACGTGGCCCAAGATCTACAGCTCTATTCTGGCTGATTTATCTGTGATTCTGCGCGGGTTAATCTAGCATATGGTGCCACGCGAGGCGGCAGTGACAAATGTTGTGTTTGTATGCTGTGAGGAGTTACACAGTGAGAGATCACAGGATACAAGCAACAAGGCTCACTATCAGGGGCCCGACACAGACACAACCTGAGGGACATGTTTCACAGTGCACGCCCGCTGACTCTGACATTGACTAAGAGGAGTGTTTTTGTGTATGTTCCATACTGATGCTAGTGGAGCTGGAGTTAGGACTGATACTTTGTTTGTCTGTCAGGGTGCTACGCAGACTGAATCTATTATTACATGTTGGTAAAATGCTCGAAACTGAAATATGACATGTTAAACTACAGTAAAACCTGGTCAATAGCAATAGATTTCATTGTACTTGTGTACTAGTGTTTTAATTGACTACTTTGATAATAATATTTCCTGGTTGAATTTGGCAGAGATAAGTCCATAGACTCGAAAAACTCTAAAGTATTCTCATGTAAGTTGTTAGCATTATCCCTCAAAAAACAAGTTATGAAAGATTGAGAGTGTCAGCAGGTACAAACCATCTATCACATTCAGCAGCGGTCAGAGCTTCGTTATACAGTATGTTGTTGTTGAGTTTATGAACTTTGTGTTGTTTTATCATAAAATGTGTGAATAACACGGCTAACGACTAACAAATTTTATGTAGAGATTTCTGAGCTTGTGCATCATTTACCCACCTGCTCTTTTACTGTTACCAGTGAGAACAGCAGACAAATAAGATAAATATTACCTAATGAATGATGCACATATTATTATATCTGTATTATTATATCAGTTTCTAGCCGTTGATTTGTTTGTCAAAGCCTGATCCTGTCACATCTCAGAAGCTAAGCAGGTTAGGGCCTGTCAGTCCTTGGATGGGAGACTGCTGGAACACCAGTGTCACAGTGGGACGACTGGAGTGGATTGTCCTTGGGTAAGACACTTATTTCACATTGCCTCAGTGTCTCCTTACACTGGGTCAGTGGATACTAGATTGTAAACCGCTCTGAGTGCCTGGAAAGGTAGAAAAGCGCTATATAAATAGACCTTTTTTCCCCGTTAAAACAATGTGAGTAGGAATATGGTGTTACTCTGTACATGATGTAGCAGCTGAAAAGAGCTGCTGACTGAGCATCTACATATATGTCTATAGATAATTCCTCGACTTAGTAACCATATTGAAAACAAAGACCAAATCAATATAACTAGACGATAGTTATGATTTGACAAATGTTAAATACCTGAAGATACATTTACATTACATGACTAGGCAATTTTTATGACATGAAATAGAAGTATTCCTTTAAGAACTAAGCTGTAATGTTTACTTTTTGCGACCATCATTTGTGTAATTATAGATAATATTGATAGTTGCCATAGGTTCTATCAAAGAAAGTAATTGGAAAAATGATTAGATCATGCCACAGAGCCTTTTATAATAATCCCAATAATGCATTTGGAGAACTGATGTTGCATGCATTGCTTATATTATCGATTCACAAGCTTAGAAAACTAATAGCTCTTGAGGTAATAACTTTTAGAGTAAACAGAAATAATTAACATGTCTCAAAATAGGGTTCTTAAAATGCGTTTAAGCCTTGTTCCGTTCCAAGTAGGTAATATTAAAAATATAATGTGATTTATTATGTATATTTTATAACTCCCAGTGTGGTCTGCTGTTGCCAAAAGGAAACACTAAAAGAGTTCATCATGTTCTCTTTGTCTGTCAATAGTTGTAGCAAAAACTTTCAGAATTTGTAGTATAATAGAAATCCTATAGCTATAGATTGTCTGAGTGTGTGAGGAATGTGGGTCAATTGAACTGGAACCTTCTGGGCTGCTCACTACGCTATATTTGAAAACATAATACATACTTGACCTTTGCTATAGCTCATTAGTGAACATAAAAAGGCACAGCACTGGTTTTCTGTAGGAGATCTTCCATTTCAAGAGAAGCAGAGGGAAACGCAGATTAAAGACAAAGATGTTGAGATGAATGAGGTGGAGAGAGACAATAAGAAAGGAAAGATGACAATGAAGAGAAGAGGATAGACGAGAGAAGAGAGGATGGAGAAAGGTGAGAGAGGATATGTGAGTATTCGCTGGGCTGTGCATTTTCCACATGTAAAACTGCATTGTGTCTGGGGCAAAGCCCTCCAGTGTCTGCTGCTCTTCTGGCATGAGGTGCTTTGGCTTCTTCTTCAAATAAGTAGCAGTTTACTCTGAAAAGTCACAGTAGCCAGTCACACACACACACACACACACTCACTCACTCAGTAATGATAACATTAATAAGGGTTAAACTTGTTATTCTAAATGTAGCAGACTTGTTCTGTCTTGCATAGACAGCTAGGTTTCTCTCTAACAGCATAAAAATAACAGAATTGTCTGTAGCACCCCGGACATACAGTAAATTCTTCCTAATGTTTTGTGTCCAATGTAAACCCTCAAACTCAGCACTTTGAGTGTGTACATCTTCTGCTCTGTCAGCGGCTGAGGCATATTAATACAGTTTTGAACAGCTCTACATGGGCTGTGCCTCTCATCCTCCACATGCACATTAAATTTGCCAGCTTGTCTCTGTTGCCGCTCTCTCCTCTCCTTCTCTTTTCTCTCTGCTTCCTCACGAGGAATCTTGCTCTTCCTCTTAATTGACTGTTTTTGTCAGCTCCAGAGTATGCAGTGTTCAAGGACATGGCTGCAAGAGAACTGTGCACTTGATCATTGTGTTTGTCAGTATTTTCTCTGTGCTCACGACGTATTACTTTGCTCTAGCCCTTCATCTAAGCTTTCAGCTAGCGCTTTAGCTCACCCACCCAAAGCTTGGATTTACGGAAAAAGCTATAATTATAATCAATCATAAAGCAAAGCCACTTCTGAGACAAGCCCAAGTTTCAGCCTCCAACGCCCCAGCATGCAGCCGCCAATTAGCCTGCTCAGTGCGGCAGCGTACACTGCTCCATCACAGAGGCTCAGGGCTGTAGTCCAATCACACGGCTGGACACACTGTAGACAAACACAATACACAACATACAGGCGTCATAGAGAACTGCTCACTGCAGCCACAGCCAGGGGCATGATGTTTCTCAGCTCTGTTTGTCTGCTGACACCAGCTTTATGACATGTTCTGGCAGGATAAAAACAATTTCCATCTGCCTTTGGCAAACATGCACTCTTCTGCAGCAAGAAATCCCTAACCATATGTGGGTCATGTGAGCCCCAAAATCCACAGAGAACAGTGGTCAGACTTGAGTCTGTGCTGCAGCCCCAGTTAGACACACGGATGTAGTAGATGCACAAAGCTTCACCACAAAGTGCTATTTTGAAAGCCTGAATCCACTGGAACCATTATGTAAGCCCACCTTGCATCATCTTATTTTAGGTCTCTCACAAGCACTCAATAAAAGACACAGTCATGTGGAAGATGTCTCTTGTCTGCTGTGATTACAGCCCCTTGTGCCTCTTCTTCAGCAGATTTAGGGCATGCCTGTGGGCCAAGCTTAGTGCCGGATGCACTGGCCCTTATGAAAACCTCTCTAATCTGCTTAAACTCCATCCACACTCCACAGCATGCACTGTATTTGGGCTCTGATATCCCACACATGAGTACATGGGTTCAGCTGATGACCAGACTTACTCCAAATATTTGTTATCTTCCTATGTCTGGATTCGTAAATATATTTAGGCCCATACATTCATGACCAAAACTGCATTCAGTCTGTTTTCTTATGAGTACTTTTGTGAGTCTGTTATGTATTATACTCTAATTTACATTTAGTACGATTCAAACCCCAGTGGAAAGTTTATCCTGCATAATCAGCCTCAAATTGTACCTCAGTAGAAGCACATATATTAAAGAGTTTTTTAATGTTACTTTGTGTGTCAAAAAGCACTAACATAGTTCTATATGTGCTACATGACAAGGGTTATGTGCTCTCCAGTCTGACTATAGAAAATGTATTGAACCTTTTATTTCATCCTCTTTTATACACAGCACAGACTTGGTGATGTGTTTGTCGTTATGCTTAATAAATAGTGCAACATAAAGGTCTAATTAGTATTCCACAAAAGCCTGTAAGAGTTATTGTACGTAATGCATCCCCTGTGGTGTGCACTGCAGAGTGGAGAGCACAGTGACTAAATCAATAGGCCAGCAACAAGTTAATTCAGCATTGGCCTCTATGCACACTGAATATTTTTACCCTTCGTGTGAAAACAGGCAATCTGTGATCACTCTTGCTCCTGTCTGTGTCAATACTGCACTACATTTGTCTCGTGTAAAGTTTTTCACTCAGCAGCCATACCCTTAGCACCCCTCATGCACAGTCTCACACCCAAATAGCACCTAGGTTCTTTTTAAAGTCTAATGTTCAGTCAATGCAAATGTTTTCAATGTTGTTCTGAGCTTTACTATTCTGTCTCTTTTTTAGATATCTTAAAGGTGACCTATGGCATTTTTTTCTATATATTTAGGAATACACTATATGTGTTGATTAGTAATGTGCGTAATGTAATATAAAACAGCTTAGAAATAGAAAGAGGTCCAATTACTTCCTATGCAAAACTGCAGAACTGATAAACCTCGCCTTTTTTCATTGTGAGATTTTAATAAGCAGCAGACTTTAAATGTGTCATGTTTATTGTTGTAATGTGTCTATGTGACTATTTTGAACCACACATGCTTTACTATGAATTTGAATAATTTGATTAATCTCAATTAAATACAGACAAGTGGGCGGGGATATGTTGTAGGTCAGGACAGGGCTTTTCTGAGTACTGGAAAATCAGCTGCAGGACAATACAAGATTACTCAAACATACATGAATAATTTTAATAAAGTTTAGAAAAATGGATTTTACACAAAAGGTCTTCTTAATTAACAGAAGACCTTTTATTAAACAGTAATTGTTTTATATTATTTATTTACCGTAATTACTCAAACATACATGAATAATAATTATTAAAGTTTAGAAAAATAGATTTTACACAAAAGGTCTTCTTTAATTAACAGAAGACCTTTTATTAAACGGTAATTGTTTTATATTATTTATTTACCAGTATTTTGGAAAGCCATGTTTTATTTAGCAAATATACAAAAAAGTAGTTTATTAATTAAATGAAAAATATGTTGGAATCATGAATCCGAAAAGAATGGTGACAAAACAGAATCGTTATATCCTTACAACTAAAAGGTTAATGAAAAATCATTATCTGGTCTTTACATAGGCTTTATCAGTGTTGCCAGAAGTACGGTAATTATCATATTTGTATGAAAATTTCACCTCCTGTACGATGTACTATCAATAATTCTAAGTCACTGTAAAACTCTATTTAAATGACCCAAAAACTGATCCAGGATCAGTAAACTCTTAAGGAAGTGTTCTGTAATATTATTGGTCAACACAATCAACAGTTTCTCACATCTGCCCCAATGTGCTGAGACCAAACGTAAATACACAATGATGTTGCATGAGCAATAATGAAGAAATTGGATGTAGGAAAGAGTAAGTGAATCAATCCTTTACTTTACCTATAATAAAGTATGATTGAGTTCTAATTGATAATAATTTAAATCAGATTGATTTGAGTGTGAAAAGAAGAAAGCTTGCTGAATTGCACTAAACACAGAAGCAATGCTGTATTTTTTCACCGTCCAACTAAGTAGACCATATTTTAAAATTTACTTCTGGAAAGGCTTTATATCATCTAAAGATGTCTTTATGTCTGGGTCAAAATTAAATACAGTTTGGATGTGTACAATCATTTTTAGCAAAATACGATAATTTTCAGGCTCTGGTACGATAATTCAACATTCCCCATCTGGCAACACTGGGCTTTATAACATGCCATAAGTTGAGAAACGCTTCTTATTGACCAGCAATGACATACATGGCACAAATTAATCTAAAGAATAATGAACTAAGTCAAGTACCAAAATACTTTTTAGTTGCAGTCATTATTTCTCTCACCAATGGGACAAAGACACTAAGTATTGCAAATCTTGGTGCACTGTTATTTTGACTATAATAATTTAGCACTTCTTTGTGACTTCAAGTTCTCGCTCGTGACATCTGCCCTAAAGTTGTTTTTCTAGTTTTTCTATTAAATCTGCTCCTCGAAGTAAAGTGCAGTTTGAGGCTGAAACTCGCACTAATTGATTCTAGTAGTCAACCTCTTCCTCATTTTGATCCTGCCCTGAGAGATCATTTTTGCACAATCTCATTACAACACCTCACATTTCCCGAGCACGCCTCTGTCTGCTATAAATTGTCCTTTCATCTTTTTTTGCTGCGTCGCTGTAGCCGCTTGCTTCTTGTGCCACAAAGGGTGAGGGAAGTTCAACATTTCAGAAAGTTTTTCGTCAAATAACCCTGCTACGTGTTTTAATTATGTTGTCGCTGTCTCTCACTCTCTGTCCCTCTCAGTCCCTCGTTGGCTTTCTCTCTCTCTGTGTGTGTGTGTGTCTCTCTCTCTCACTCTATCTATTTTTCTCTCCCTTAGTCTCTCTCTCTCTCTGTCTGTCTCTGTGTCTCTCTGTCTCCCTCTTTTTCTTGCTCTCTCTGTCTCTGCTTTCTGTCCCTCTGTTTTTGTCAAATAACCCTGATACTTGTTTTAATTATGTTCCATCTCTATCTCTCTCTTCTCTCACTCTTCTCTCTCTCTGTTTTTTTCTGTCTCTCACTGTCACTGTCAGTCTCTCTCTCCCTCTTTGTGTGTCACTTTGTCTCCCTCTTTCTCTCTCTCTCTCTCTCTCTCTCTCTCTCTCTCTCTGTTTTTTCTGTCTCTCTCTGTCACTGTCAATCTCTCTCTCCCTGTCCCAGTGTGTCACTCTGTCTTCCTCTTTATCTCTCTCTCTCTGTTTGTCTCTCACTCTCTTTGTCTTTCTCTCCCTGTCTCTCTCTCTGTCTCCATATTTTTCTCTCTCTCTCTGTCTTCCTGTTTATCCGTTTTTCATTGATAACCCTGATACTTGTTTTAATTATGTTTTTTCTCTCTCATTTTCTCTGTCTCTCTTTCTCTTACTCTCTCACTTTCTCTCTTCTCTCTGTCTCTCTGTGTCTTCCTCTGTGTCTGTCTCTCTTTCTCTCTCTCTAGCTTGCTGTCTCTCTGTTTTTCTGTCAAATAACAATGATACTTTTATTACTTATATCTCTCTCTCTCTTCCTCTGTGTGTCTCTGTGTCTCCCTTTGTCTCTGTTTTGTTGATAACCCTGATACTTGTTTTAATTATGCTCTCTCTCTCTCTCTCTCTCTCTCTCTCTCTCTCTCTCTCTCTCTCGTTGAAATTTTGTAGAATCTATCTAATCGAACTCGCTCCACAGTGTTTGAGCCAGCACCTGTACAATGGCTTTTCAAAATGTATTTGTGTGCATTTTCTCTCAGCTGGATGTAACAAAAACATTGTATTTTTCAACTTCTTGCATGTGTTGTAATTCAATCAGCATCAAATATTCATCACCACGTTCTACCCTTTCCTATTGGTTTTCAGGGACAGTATATACAGTATGCAGTTAGAGATTGTGTACAACTCAAGGTTAGCATATGACAATAAAGTATGCATAATTTAAAAAATCACTAGAGCTATGCAGATTCCAGTGTTTTTCAAGAAATCCCTTTTGAGCTCCAACATAACATTTGTCATATATGGTGTTTTCTGAAGTATATAGGTTGTTTTGACAAGATACTTGTTTTCATTGTTTCGATAACCTCCCCAAACTTCTCAAAATATATATCTGCAGCATTGCTTTTTGTCAATAACCGTGGCTGTTGTCTGCTTTGTTCATGTATAAGATGACAAAGACTCTGAATACTGTCATTACCTCAGGGTTACGCAGGTTAATGCATGGTTCTCACTCAAATTATAACTCGTACAATGTAATTTTCTTGTTGAAAGTAAATTATGTAGGTATGATCACAAGAGAAAGTCACTTGTTTTGATTGATAATTATGGCTATAGAGAGTGAAAAACATAATTAAATAGCAAAACTGAACGATTTCTAAGTTTAAGTAGAGTTTGAGAATGCTTAGCCATCTTTAAACTTATGACATCAGTTTTATCTAAACTTTTGGAGCTGTTGTTTTATGTCCAAGGCCGGAGTCCGCAGTCATTATCCAGCCATGACTTAAACATGCTTCCCTGGTGCCCATGCGTTCCTCTCATTCTTCTCACATCTTGTTGCCAACAGAAGCATCATCCAGCTGGTCCTCGGCTTCAGATAAACTAATAGTGCTTTTTGATCCGTAAATATTATGTACTGGCCATCTGGCATCACCCCATTTTGCCCCATTGAAGTAAACTCAGTGAGAATAGTCAATTTCAGTGGGATGTGGTTGAACTTGGGGAAGTGGACCGGTTTAGTTTATCTGCAATTGGACCATAACACATTTCCAAAATTATATGAATTTTCTAATAATGATTGATTTGTCCTCATGTCCAGTTGTGTGAACAAGCACTTTGGTGGCAGAGTGGATAGCGCTCTTGCCTTACAGCCCGAGCCTATTCTGTGTGAAGTTTGCGTGCTCCTCTCTGTGTCTGGGTGGTTTCCTCAGGGCGCTCTGGTTTCCCCACCAACTGATGACATGCAGGTTAGGGAACACTTGGTGGTCAGACGTTCTGCTGAGCTGGATAAAAAATAAAATAACAGGTATAAAATTAAAACTAAATTCTGAAGAAGTTAGTTCTTAAAGATGGATTACAAAAAGAAAAAAATTACAAAAACATTAATTGATTTGACTTTAAATTATTTAAATAGTGAAATTACAGAGGCTCCAGTGTTCCAGGATCACCTCCTGTACTACAAATGGTGCACATACCACTGTTTGAGAAACACTTTTTCTACATTTGATTATTTTCTGTAAAATAATTAGGAATAGATACATTTGGTATTATAACTGTATTTTTGCTAAGTCTTTTCCATCATCGTTGGCTGCATGCAACACTGGAATTCCCTCATTGTGGGACAAACAAAGGATGTCTTAATTTAGCATAGATTAGTTTAGATTTGTTACAGTGACCAAAAATATCCTGTAATCTTATGGGGTGGTAATGATAAAAAAATGTTGACCCTGCCTCTTTCACCCTAGCAAGATGGATACTTGCAATGTTTGTAACTTCACACACTGTTGTGTTTAGTTGGGATGGGGCCAGAACCACTGGTCGTGCAGAGACTAGACCAATCACAGAGCACAATTTCGGGCTAAGAGCCAAAGATGAAGCACTCAAATGAACCAAATTAGCTTTATGGCACCCATATGACAAAATGTACTTTGCACCAAACATTGGCTGCACCACCAGAAAAATCTCTGCTGGAAACTGTCACGTTCTACTTTTTATGTGCATGCATTATTAAAGCCATGGGTATTGTTCACATCCATAGAAACACACTGCCAAACCAGCTCTTCTTGTGGTGACATACATAATACATGCAATATCCATATGTAGCTGCGTGTTAAGCCTATTCCAATGTGTCCGTGTGGTGACGTTTGACCTCAGCCAGGCTCTGAAACCAGAGCTGGAGGCAAACCTGCTGCTGCTGCTGTTGTTATAGCAGGTCTCAGCACTGCAGCCTATTATTATAAATGCACACACACACTCTGTCACACACACACACTGCAGGAGACCTCGATTATAGTGACCTACATGCCGTGGATTTTATTGAACCAGGTTACCGCTAATCAACGCCATGCCTTTAACCATCGACTCTGTGACTGTGCAGACATGTGCGGAGCAGATAAGATTGATTAGGACAATATTGGTTGGCTGGCCTGTGGGTGTGTTGCAGGGATAGTAACTATAGTCGCAAACAATACAATAGATTTCTGAAAATGCCACCCTGTTTTATGGCATGCAGCTAGTCGGCGTTGTAATTTATATGTTTTGCCGACTATGTATTAGCACAGCGCTGCATGGTGATTTGTAGCAGCAATATTGAAATTCAGTGTTAAAGCTAGTAAAATATAGAAGTCATAACTGATGTCCTACATACTGACATTACACAAGAGCTCCACAGGCCGAAGCAGAGTTTACTGAAATGTTAAGCTCTGAGACACAAAAAGCTAACCCTTGAGACATGGCTTATGCAGTGACCTGCTGGTAGTACATCTCTAAGTGAAATCAAATGTGATGTGCTCTTTTCATTCTTGGCTCAACTTTTGGGATCACGTCTGACCACAGCAAACTGAGAGTAGTTTCTGTTTTGACCAGAGGTGAAGTACTATAGAATAGAAGAATTGATCAAACTTGGTGTCCAACTTCTTTTATTAATTATAACTTAGGAATTGATTTGAGCAAAGTAACTGGTGAAATGTGCTGTATACTTGATTATTGAGTTGTTTAATGCGTTTTTAGTAATATAAATGTTGCCAGTCTGCAAATATATTGTAAACACATATTAGTGATCATACCTACTTTTTGTCAAATCTCAAAAGTTTAGCAATAGAGGGATTTTCAGTCGACGTCGCTTTCCATCCTCCTGTGCATGTGTTATGCAGAAAGGAACGTCTGTCTGGTTAGCTGGGGAAACATCTTTGTATAAAACAACAAAACGAGAGCAAGCTGTTACAATCAGGTATGAACAGTGTTTTTCTCAGACCGGTTCTCTGTTAAACAAAAAATCCCTCTATAGAGGGCCTGGTTAGTACTGGTTAGATGAAAGACAAGTGCCAAGGGCAACCCACCTTGCCCCAGTGAATGCAGACATATGAATATGTTTGGTTCCTTGATGTAAGGAGTTTTGAGGGTCCTGAAAGACAATTAGAGATCATTTCTCATTTGTGAGATCTAACTAAAGTGCACTCTTAGAAAGCAATACCGCAGCAACAAGGAATGCTTGTTTTTTTATTTTTAATAAGGAAGCTTGTCCGCATTTTTTTTTTTTTTTTTTTTTTTTTTTTTTTTTGAAGATGCTAAAGCATAATGTATGGTGCCTTTATAGATGATGCATATATATCGTCTGCTTGCTTCCATTTGCCTGGAACACTTCACAGAACCTCATTATTAAACATATCCCCTTTGAGACAAACAGGTGGACATGCAAATGGTTGTTGCTCAGTATTTGTTTTAGCTATGAAACACCTGTAATTTAATAGAACATTTTATTTCATGCAAATGAATAAAATCTTAATGGACAAGATAATACTCTTCTCCAACATGCCATGGGAAAGTAAGAGGTTAATCAGTGTTAGTGTCTCATCCATGGTTACATGGCCTATGGCTGTAGAAATGCGATGTTTTTATGCTGCATGACCCAACAGCCTTTAAATCCTCAGAAGTATCCTCAACCTTAGACCTAAGTCGGCGTGTGATATGCAAATTCAAAACATTGAGTCACGACTTGACCTACATCACTCTCTTGCAGTTTCATCTAATATTGGAACCTTCACATCGCTGTAGCAACTCCAGAAAGCATCTAGAAATCTACTGAAAAAAAATCTGGAAAAAAATGACTTGAGACCCCTGCAACAAAATAAAATAGTATTGTAATAATTTCAACTTGTAAATCTAAACAAAACTGGATTTTATTTTGTTTATTTGAGTAATGTTCTGTGTTATTCTACTAAAATTCACTGCAACATACTCTTTTTTTATTTAGTTGCACATTGCAAAGTTATTCCAAACAATCTGTATTTGTTTTTTTGTTTTTTTTGTTTTTTTAGTTAGTTTTTTTTAGTTAATTAGCTCACAAACATCTGAGTTTGTGTTTTTATGAACAACGTTTGAGTCAAAATTTTGGTCAGATCACTAAGACACTATCAGTGACTAGTTGACTAATCGATTGATAGTGAAGTTTGACAAGAATGTATCTAGTGAACCGCAACCCAATTTTTTTTTTTTTTTTTTATCATTAAGCTTCAACTAATACATTTAAAGACATGCTTGCTTGGCTTGACATATTGTCTGAATATTGTAATTGAGATATGTAAAAAAAAAAAAAAAAAAAAAAAAAATAGCCAGTATTGCCTAGGCCTACACCTAGTACAATTCGATTGATTATTGTTGATCAATAGTCAGGAAATGTAATACAAATGTGCTGTAAACATTTTGAAAGAACTACTACCTTGTTGTTTGTCCATGTTGTGTTTTCCTCTCATCAGTTTATGAAAATATAGCTTCAATATAATATATGCAAGGTCACGGGAGCAGGCTTGAGAGTGGTGCAAAAAGCCTCTTCAAACTGAATGTTGTCTTTCTAAGAGTTGTAATTATTTTGACATTGCATGACACATTGGCTATTGCTGAAATTGAAAGTCAGAGAAAACTAAACATATTGTACAATCGAGTTCTGGAACATTCTGAGAGTAGAAAGGACAGGACGCCTGGTTGAGGTAAAAAGTAAAATAAACATAAAATTTCCCAGCTCAAGCGTAGTTTTTTTTTTTTTTTTTTTAACTACATGTAGTAAAGTAGGTCAGTTGAGAACTAATTTACAACGACAATCTAGTTCAGAAGCAGCAGCACAAAGATGAGAGTGACAGTTTATACAACACAAAAACACAAAACAATCAATCTTCATTTACAATAACAAAAGACAAATTACATGATGTTTGAAATCTAAAAATCTTGTTTTTCTCAAATTTTAGAGGTTGATTTTGATCGTCATTTACGCCACTGCTGTCTTTGTGTGTGTTGTTAGTAGTGTTGTAGTCATTCAGTCACTTAGTCCATTCATTGGTGATGATGGTGTCTCAGTCAACCAAAATTTGTATTAGTCCATTCATTCTTTTAGTTAGATTACAAGGATTTATACTGAACAGCAACAAAAACGAGCGCAACAGATGAAGATTTGGGACCAACTTAATGGTATTATCAGCTTTTGAAGTTTAAATTACTGTTTTTGCAAGAATTCCATTGGATCTTTAGTTCTTTCAAACACAGTTAGATAAATTGGGAGAACAAAAAATACTTGTAGCTTCAGAATTTCAGCCATGTTCTTTTTTTAGTTGACTGATTGGTTGAATGGAATTGATTTTAGTTGACCGTAGTGATAAAAAAGTGATTTGATTCTCAGGGAACTATCCCAGTTAAATAGATAAATAATTAAACATGATAAAACATCACATCAACTGCAAAAAAAAAACCAAAAACAAGCAACAAGAACGTACCGAGGGACAAACAAATGTATGAATGTGGGAAGGCGACAATGATTATTCAACTCTTGCAAAAGTTCAAGAGCAATCCGTGTTCTTTTATCCAAGGCCATTAAAATCTGCAAATATCCACATTACAAGATATTATGATCTAAAATCTTCTCAAATCTACTGTGTTCTGGCCTTTAAGGATGTCTTGTGGACAGCTGAAGAAATCATCCTGACTTGTTTTGCTCAGAACCTTCTACGTACGGTTGTCTGATTTGCTACTGTGGTCCCACATTTGACCAAGATCGGTCCTGTGCATAGACACCTCAGGTAGATCTATAGTGCCCCAAATTATTCCCCAGTGCCTTCCGCCATTGACAGTTTTAACTAACCATTAATATAAACCTGCTGTGCCGAAGCCTTGGGTGCAGAAAAAAGCCATTACATTTAGTGGAGCTGCTGTTGTTTCTTTAAAACCAATCGTCCTAAGTCTCCGCCGCCAAAGAAAGACACTAGGTCAATGCTGCACTTGTATAACCCTGCTGTGAGATCTACTCTACTCAGTCACTCTGCCCCAACAACTTCAGCTAAAGGCAACTTTCATTAAAAATTCAACTCCATTCATTGCATTTTGTGGTTGTAGTTAGATCGATGTCGCATAACTGAGCGATTGAAATGAAGCACATTCATTTTCTACTAAATTAGCGGTCACTTCTGGAATGGCGTTCTAAATATTTCCTCTTCTATTATGTCAAATCTATATGTGACACACCCCACAGATTTATGAATTGCAAACTGGTGACATAAAGTGGAATTTAGCATGCACCACGGCTTGGCACGGAGGATAAAAGGCTCCATTGTATCGAGTCATGGAGTGGCTCACATTATATTTCCAATCAACAGAGAATTACTGTTTATTCAGACCTCACAATCTCCCACATTGACTGCAGAGGACTGGACTTCAGCCAATTATGTGTTTTCATCCTCATAAATTAATCTCTTTGGACTGTAAAAGCCTGTCATGGGCATAAATCAGCCATGATTACTTCTTTTGATGCCTTAAAGTGTTGACCATTTCCTCTGTCTGCGTGACCCTGTGTCTCCAGTGCTTTTCCATTCAGATGCATTTGTGTCCAGGCTTATTGTTGAAGCTCCCTCAGTGACAGACTACACAGAGTTCAGAAGGAAAGCTGATTGAATGCTTTTAATAATGTGAATTTGTTTTATTTTGGTCACTGGGGCAGCCTGGCCGGTCATACCTATTTCTATCTTTCTGCTGCAGGAACATGTCAACACAAGAAGACAAACTGCACCAGAAGCAATAACAAAACATTCAATATGAGAACAAGAGAGACATCATCTTTTAGTGTTATTTTTAGTTTAGTTTAGTTTGTATAATGCTCTTCACAACTTAGCAATAACTGATGCCTAACAGTAGCTGCATAAGGGGATCTTTTGAAAGGTGCATAATGTAGCTTTTCTCTTCTATTGTCTGGATTCTGTTTGTTTTCATTGACATATTCATGTTTTTAACTTGAATAAGAACAATTAACAAATCTTCATTTGAATGTTTTTACAATGACTGAAATTTGCTCTTTGAACACTCTATAGTATGGTATTTACTTGTATTAATGAGATTAATGAGCAGGTGCTTATTGCTTTAAATACAATATTAAAAGCAAACACAAATATTGAAAAAAAGTTGTAATAAACAGGATACAATTTTGAGGATATAAAATTGCTGGTAATCAATATTCACAAACTTTAATACAGCTTGTAAATTTAGTCATGTATAGCTCTGCTATATTACTTCTTAAAATATGTATCTCAGCAACAGCAAGTTTAACTTCTGCAAAGTGGGAGTCTGTATAAGAACCCACTGTTCATAAAAAAAAATAATAATAATAAATTAAAAAATGGCTCAGTAGAATTTTTAAATGCAGCTAGAGGTGGGAAGCCACATAAATGAACTCTTGTATAATTAGCATTTTTGCTACTGCTTCTGTTTGTGCTGTCCTGATGAAAGATGAGTTTCTGCTTCAATATATAATACAGTTACTTGTGCTATACTGTTACCAAGTGAATCATCTCTGGTACAACTCACTGAAGTCACTTTACCTAATATTACATATCAATGTTGTCCTTACTCTTCTTAAAGTGTGTGTTGCAACACTTGAATTTCCCCATTGTGGGACCCGTTTAGAGGGAATATTTGTTTATCAACACGGGAAATGCGCACGCACCCGGTATGCAGAAAGAGCAGCCGCTGACTGACACAAGCTGTGGAAAAAAGACAAGCCAGTGCTGTTGTCAGCTAATTACAAGAGTTTATCACTGTGTAAAAACAAATGTTATGCTGCTAAATCAACTTTTGTGGATGACCAACCTGATGGACAGTATCTCTTTCTGTATGGAGCATGCGCAGTGGAGCGGAACCGATAATCTCTCTATAAGATAACTTATTTTAGTTTATCTTAAAGCTATAATATTCTAGAAAAAAAGGCATTTTTGATGTAATTAAGCTTGTATCTCCAAAGACCTCATCTATAGTGGTGATGAGGTTTAATTTCAGGTAAACTATTTCTAAAGCTCAGGCAGACCTTCCACCAAAAATCCACACAGGACACGTTTAATGACAAAAAGAACAACATTTTAGTTGAAACCCCTGTGGTCAGTAATGGGCATGTGGGCATTATGTTCTGCCATGCGTCCCCACTGACCGGCTCTGCTGCTGGCATGAGGGAGAGACTGCAGTTTGTTGGGCCAAAACACTCACAAAATCCTGCAGTGAAACCAGTGCACTAATATAATGAGACAACAGTGTGGCATAGTTTTCAGCACATTTCCCCTGTTGAGAAGTTTAGTCTCCCCTGGTAACTCGTATATAGCTCACTACTTCTCTGTGGCCAATTTACCTACCACCACAAAGCTCCATTTGCTACTTCAAAATTCCTATAGGAGTTGTACACTTTATGAAGCAGGCAGCAGTTACAGCCTCGCACATTTTGCAGTATTTACAATTCAGCCTGTCGTATATCTGGGACATCTTTTAATACCATTGTCTAGTATATGTAGTTATATAGAGTTATATAGTTTAGTGTTATCACAATACTAACATTTCAAACTTCTGGAAAATAATTTTATTAGTACAGTACAAAGTTAATAATAACTTTGTACTATACTTATCAAAAATATTTTCTTAAATGTGCAATCTGCTGATTTTTAGTGACTAAAGTTGACTCACTAACTTATTGTACTACAATCAAATACTGAATTTAAACACTTTTCACATTAGCTGCCTTTCAGGAGGATTACTAAATATTATTGGCCTATGCAATGTTGATGGGATGTGAACACCCCTGTTTGGTTACTTAAGAATAAACGTTATTCTCAATAGCAATTTTGATATCACAATCATCATTAGATCATTACACATTATGGTAGCACTTTAAAAGACCTCCACGGTACCTACCAGTTAAGTACCATGTCAGTTACTAGTAACTAACAGTGACACTTACTAGTACTTACTCTGGTACTTACTGTGGTACTTACACTGGTACCTAGAGTAGTACTTTGAGTGGTACTTGTACCAGCAGTTACTGATACATACCGCTGGTACTTACTGTGGTATTTACACTGGTACTTACACTGGTACCTACAGTGGTACTTGCAACAGCAGTTACTGGTACATACCACTGGTAGTTACTGGTACTTACTGTGGTACATACACTGGTACCTACAGTGGTACTTTGAGTGGTACTTGTACCAGCAGTTACTGGTACATGCCACTGTTAGTTACTGTGGTACTTACTGCGGTACTTACACTGGTACTTACACTGGTACCTATAGTGGTACTTGTACCAGCAGTTACTGGTACATAACACTGATAGTTACTGGTACTTACTGTGGTACTTACTGTAGTACTTACACTGGTACTTAAGGTGGTACTTGTGTCATCAGTGACTGGTACTTACAGTGGTAACTATTAGTACACTTACCACTTTTAATAGTTTGTGGCACACACATATGTTTCAGTGGTGGTATTATTGGTACTAAATTAAAAAAGTAGAGCTTATAAATTATGAATAACAATAAAATGCAAGTGTTAAAAAAGCACCACTGTCTTTATTTATGTCACAACAATATTGGGTAATGACAAATACCAAAGTAATTATTTGTTTCAGTAAACAAAACAACAGAAAACAATTTACAACAATCTTAGCTTAATTCCAACATTTATTGACAAATACCAAGATACATAATGGTAAATAGTGGTACTACAATGGTACTTATTACAGTAGTTGACAGTTAACTACTGGTAACAACGGGACCTGTTCTAAAGTGACACATACTGGTACTTGAGTGGTACTTACTACAGTAGTTGACCGTCAACTACTAGTAACAACGGGACCTGTTCTAAAGTGACACATACTGGTACTTGAGTGGTACTTACTACAGTAGTTGACCGTCAACTACTAGTAACAATGGGACCTGTTCTAAAGTGACACATACTGGTCTTCAGTGGTACTTACTACAGTAGTTGACAGTTAAGTACTAGTAACAACGGGACCTGTTCTAAAGTGACACATACTGGTACTTCAGTGGTACTTACTACAGTAGTTGACAGTTAAGTACTAGTAACAACGGGACTGTTCTAAAGTGACACATGCTGGTACTTCAGTGGTACTTACTACAGTAGTTGACTGTCAACTACTGTAGTAAGTACCACTGAAGTTGCCCCACTGTGGCACCTAAGGTTCTTCTGTGGTCTCCCATCCGAGTACTGCCGAGGCCCAACCCTGCTTAGCTTCTGAGATCTGACTGGATCAGGCTTTGGCATGCTGGTATGGCTACGACCATACCAGCATGCCAATACTGGTGGTAAAAGTACCACTGTAGGTACCAGTGTAAGTACCACAGTAAGTACCACAGTAAGTACCAGTTACTACCAGTGGTATGTACCAGTAACTGCTGGTACAAGTACCACTCAAAGTACCACTGTAGGTACCAGTGTAAGTACCACAGTAAGTACCAGTAACTACCAGTGGTATGTACTAGTAACTGCTGGTACAAGTACCACTCAAAGTACCACTGTAGGTACCAGTGTAAGTACCACAGTAAGTACCAGTTACTACCAGTGGTATGTACCAGTAACTGCTGGTACAAGTACCACTCAAAGTACCACTGTAGGTACCAGTGTAAGTACCACAGTAAGTACCAGTAACTACCAGTGGTATGTACTAGTAACTGCTGGTACAAGTACCACTCAAAGTACCACTGTAGGTACCAGTGTAAGTACCACAGTAAGTACCACAGTAACTACCACTGGTATGTACCAGTAACTGCTGGTACAAGTACCACTCAAAGTACCACTGTAGGTACCAGTGTATGTACCACAGTAAGTACCAGTAACTACCAGTGGTATGTACCAGTAACTGCTGGTACAAGTACCACTCAAAGTACCACTCTAGGTACCAGTGTAAGTACCACAGTAAGTACCAGAGTAAGTACTAGTAAGTGTCACTGTTAGTTACTAGTAACTTACTAGGTACTTAACTGGTAGGTACCGTGGAGGTCTTTTAAAGTGCTACCCACATTATATATTTTAGTCATTGTTTTACACAAGAAGCAGTCATTTTAAACACAAAAAATGTATTTTCTTTATTGAATAAATGAATCTCTTTTTATTGGCAATTTGATGGAGCTGGAAATGGTTCTAAACTGTTATTATGTTAATACCATTATGGTATTGCTAGTTACTCAAATGAGTAGTTGTATCAGTCCTTCATGTGGAGCAGGATTCCCGTGGCATCGCAATGCTCAAGGTATGACCCCAGGGTACAGGCTTTGCTTTTGCCGTGTAAAGTGTAATTGTAGATAATGAAGTCATCTTTGTTGAAAGTTGGTTTATATTGCTTTTTTCTTTTGTTAATGTTGGAAAAAATACAATTTTAGGTATACCTATACAATTTGTATAGATAAGAATATGATTTTAGTCACCGCAGCAAGTGAGGGGGCGGGGTGTAGCCTTTGCAAAAAATTATTGAGAAGCACAGAGTTATATTATTGTTCAGAATCATATTTTCAATCATCTTTAAAGCCCTAACTGTATATTATTGCACACAAGCATTGATAGAAGTAGACAAGAAGTAAATTAAGCACATTTCTAATGGCACTTTTTTTATTTTTGCAAATAAAGTCATTCAGGTCATTTTTGCTGTAAATGACCTTTTTTCACGTCATTGTTTTGTGAAACTGGATTATTTTTTAGAAACACATCTCATTCACTAATAATTAAGACTTAGTGGCAAACATTGTGAGCCTTTTTCTATGAACTTCAATGTTTGTTTTAAAGCTGTTATTTTGTATTAAAAAAAAAAGAAAAAAGAAACTAAAACAATTGCAATGAAGTAAGACGTGAAGTGACTATTGTAATAAAAACACAGTTGATGGTTCACTTTATTATAGTGTAGTGAAAAATAGACTCAATTGTGAGAAAAATGCATGCAGTACTTGTAACATCTCTTATATATATATATATATATATATATATATATATATATATATATATATAATATATATATATATATATATATATATATATATATATATATATATATATATATATATATATATATATATATATGTATATATATATATATATATATCTTCATGAAGCAACCAGATCCGGAGTTTTAAAAGTATTTACTTGAGCTCAGATAGATGTTTTGTTGTTGTAGTTATTGCCTCATTTTCGACTTTTGTTTTTGTGATTTGACCAGTTTTGTATAAAATAACTTTCTTAAATCACTGACTGTCTCCCTCCTGCACCTGAGTTAAGAAGAAAAGAAATCTGCAGAATCCAAAAGTTAAAAATAGTCACATAATGGTGCTCTTCTAAATTGGAGCTTATGTGAAGATGTTGAAGCAGCTGAAAATGCACTGATCCAGGGTCAGATTGTGACACATTTCATTCTTCTCAGTTAAAGGAAAATCAAAGGGAGCCATGCTGGAAAATCAAGTTGAATGAGCTTGTTAAAAGTATGTTTCAGTAGAAGTGTAACATGAAGACAACTTGGTCACACAAAGCTGTACTGAAAGGAAAAATGGCAATGTGCATGTCTTCTAATTGTATTTGTTCATGCTTAAAGCCCTTTTAAATTATAATTTTTATTGTTGGAACAGTGGCAAATGAGAAGAAAATTTGACAAAATACAGGGAAGTGGTTGATGTGAGTTCAACTACAGTCAGCCATGTCCAAACTTTGACCGGGAGACAAAACATATTCATGAGATCTTTTTTTTTCTTGGCTCTCAAAACTTTAAACTGAGAAGTACTATTTACTGCAAGCCTAACATTTCTTACTATGATCTATTATTTTGGTGGGAGACACTACAACAGGCCTATTCAACTTAAGGCCCTCCAAAAAAAAAAATTTGCATTCGGCCCTCATTCACTTTTTAAATAATACAAAAATATATGTTCTGTTGTTTGCAGATTTCATGCTCTGTAACCAACTTAAATTTCTCAATGTGTTAATAGGTAGCTAATAGGTAGCTAATTTATGCATTTATTTACTCATTATGTAATTTAAGATAACTTAAGCGTTTAGTTAGCTTCATTTAATTCCACTTTAGATATTGTTTAGTCCTGGGTTAGAATTGGTTTAATGCTGAGCTGCTTCAGGTTCAGATTTGGTTTTGTGGTTTGACGCTGATTTGGACATTTTGTAGAGCAATAAAAACAAACTGTCGCATTAGTTACAATTGTTATAAAAATAAATCTAGTCCTGTAAAGATTTGGTGCAACCTCATGTCAAAACTGGCAACGGATTGTGCCACTGTCCGGCCCACGAGCCATAGTCCTCGGTAAAAACTGGAAAATGTAGTTGAATAGCCCTGCACTATAATGTCAAGGTTAAATATATAAACATGTGCAACTTTTTTGGAAAGTTTAATGCTGGTCTGTGGCATTACAGCCAATGAACCCCAACTACAGAAACTACAGGTGCTAACAAGGACATTTTCGAAGGGAATGCTACATCCAATATTAGCAAAGCTGGATTGAAGGCTGGAGTCATTCAGTTATCTGTGTCAAAACTTCCATTGTAGACTGATAAAGATTTCAAATATTGAGCTAGACTAAAAAATAGCAGGATCAAAGTAGTTTAATTAAACTTTTATCCAGTTCACCTTTCACTAATTGATTGTTGCCTTCCTCTTCTCATTACAAACAAATTGCTGTTTAGTGTCTGGGCCTGTGCGGGCGATGTTATCTCCATCTATAGACGCATCCTTTTTCTGTGCTAATGAGAAAAATGTCCCAAATCTTTATTCCGTGCGGTGGAACAAATTTAACTGAGACAAGTGGGGCCATTTTAATTGTCAGACCTGCTTGAGCTAATTGTGCATATCAACAATTCACCTTTTCTTCAAATGAATTCATCAATGTCCGTGGAAAGATGTAATTATAGAGTAGAACATAACAGCTTGTTCACAATTAATCAATAGTTTAATGAAAGGAAGAAAACATTGAAAAGGACATTTGTGGAGTACAACCAGGCAAGTGAAATCTGAAAACAACGGATGTGAAACATGTAATGCAGATCAGGGTGCACTGGGACATAATGTGGTTTATTGTGGGACATTTTTTGACACAGATAAGCAAAATTAGCTAATTTAAATCTGTTTGCGGTATACCGTGAGTTGTAAAAATTCTACGAATAACCTACCGTGGGAGAAAATATTCATGATTATTGAAAAACCGGTTAATCTTGACATCCCTACGCCCTAATGTAGTATCCTTATACCAAATGAACCCTGCAGTAGGCTGGTAAAATACTTCACCCAGAGGTTTTGTAGACTGAGTTAGACCACTTTTGCTTTGGCACAAATCTTTTCCATAAAAACAAAAAATGAATTTGCTAAATGCTTGATGTAACTAAATGAACAATGAATTAGCACATTACAGAATGTCAGTGCAACAGGAGGATGATAAGTGGAACTGCTGAAGTTTTCCTGAGGCTCTGGACCGGTGCTGTTTTAACCACATTATGATAAATATAAAGAACATTTGACAGAGTTTTTCATTCAGAGATGGAGTTTTTCGGGCTATCGAAGGGCTCCACTCCAAAGCCCATGAATAACATGCAAGGCAATAAAAATAATTTAATCTCCGAACAACATTTCTTAATAGTGTCCCAGTAGAAAAAAATGCCCTGTATAAACATTTATTCCCCACAACCACACAAAAATAAACTGATTAATTAATATAGTACTGATAAAATCACAAGTGTGGACTTTGGAAAGTAAGGAATCATTTTTTTTTATGGACTCAGACTTGGGATTTGACTTGGACTTGGAGCCTCACTTAAGACAACTTGATTATTAAAAAAAATAAATAAATAATAATAATAATTTTACATGAACACATTGCAACATGTCCCTCCTCATGTCATTACTTGTGACCAGAAATTCATCTTAATGGGATAATGTATATAAGAAAGAAAAAAAAGAAAGAAGATCCATGAAATTGTAAAACATACTGCGTTTGGTAATTTGATGTAAATCAAATACTTGAAACTAAAATTAGAAGACATGGACTCGGCTTGTAGGGTATTGACTTGGGACTTGACTTGGACTTGAGGCTACAGAGACTTACAAAACAGTGACTTGGTTCCACCTCTGAAAACTTTTGGACCAAACCGTATGTGCTTTACTGATGTGACTGACTATAATCTTGTGGACATTTACTTCCCTCCAACACTGGCTGAAGTTTTCCACTCACTCAGAGAACAAAATGGCTTGGGGTTTTGCCTGGTGAATTAGCAGACTGAAAAAGTTTTAATGGAGAGGATTATTATGGATGTGGAGAGCATTTGTAAACCACAATTAGGCGTCAGAGCGGACTAACAGGATGAAATGAAGATGAAGTAGTAGGATGTTCTTACATGGCCTGTCACTTTAGCTCACAATCAAAAGCCTCAGAACTCAGCCATTATAAGCCAATGATGCAAGATGGTTTTATCATCTGTCAGTCGCATTCATCTAATCTGTTTTACAGCAAAAGACTTGTCAAGGAGCATGGCCCTCAGCATCACATTGCAATAATGTTTGGCAAATTGCAATTTATTCTAATAAGTTCTTTTCTTGAACTTTTCTATGAGACAGTCAAGTGCATCGTACATTTGACAATTATAGAATAAAGGCATTTTGCAACACAACGGTAATGTTTGGTGATGTAAGTTTAAAATGTCAATAAAAGTCAATAAAAGTCTCTCCTGACTTTAATCATTCTTTCATCCTATGCCTTGACAGGAGCATATTTGGGTCTTTGGGAGAAACACAGTGGCAAACTAATTTAAAATGTATTGAATAGCACATTGAGACGTCGTTGATTCATTGGTGGAATTTTACAGTGTTGCTGCCAACTGATACATGTCCTGCAAGGTGGGAAGAACTTGAATTGATTTGGTCCGACGCCAGATTTGAACCCACAATACCAGAGCATGTACACCCCTCACAAATTGGTCACAAAATTAAAATGATGGACTGTTTTAGACATAAAGCTTTAATGCAATATCAATATCAACGCATGTTTCAGTAAATGTTAATTTTTGTAGGTGTTATTGGATAAAATCTTTCACTTTTGGTAAAAAAGTGCAAAACCTTATTACAGTAGTGTTACGACATCATTAGTTTACCCAAAGTTGTATTTGGATTAATTCCTGCATGTTTTAGGAATCTTGTATTGTTCTGCGGCTGCTGCTCCAGTGCTCAGAAAATCCTTGTCTTCACCTACCAGCTAACTCCACCCACTTGACTCTATTTACTTGTGATTACTCAAAAATTAAGACTGCAAGTAAAACATGTACGGTTCAAAATTGTAATGTAACTGTCCAACAAGAAACAATTCTCTTTTTTTTTTTTTTTTTTTATAACTGGGGCTTATTAAATAAAGTTTTTCAATGAAGAGCTTAGCTGTTCTACCGTTCTGAACAGGAAATCAATGGGTTTTTATTTCTAAGCTGTTTTAACAAAATATTGTGTTTTACAATGAATAAAATGTGAATTATTCTACATATGCCATAATTTCTTCCAAAATACAGTATATGGAACAATCATTAATCAACAAATCAGTCGATGAGATAAATCTTTGGTCAATCAAGAATTCAACTGCAGCTCCAGGCAGTACCTCACAAAGTGCACAGTGTACTTTTTGGCTCTTCTAATTACTGATTCCTTTAGGCATCTATAGAATTCTGTAAATGCTCCAATTAATTAACAACAATACAACTGCAATGACATTTCAAACCTGTCAGTCCCGCTATACAAACACATAATTAGCTATATGCAGAGGCAGCCATCTTGTTGGCAGCAGAATGTTATTAAGCAGTGATAATTGCAGCTTTAACAGTTCTGTAGCATCAGTGACATTTACAATCTACTAAATACAATCTAATTCACACATGATCTATGACAGTGGGTGTCTCATTAGAATCTGTTTAGGGAGCAGGATTTTACTATTCAGAAATAACTACTTTACATGTCTTTATTGTTCTCAGACTCCTGCAAATGTTCTTTTAGTTTACTGTTCACTTAAAGTTGCACTATGTAACTTTTTACATGGTACGCCAACTGCTTTTCACCTTAAACATATTATGCTTTGATGAAAATGTTTCACAATACAGCATTATAGCTACCAATCTCCATGGTGACAAGAAGCATGTGAAAGGAGATCTCTTAATGCAGGAATTTATTTGAGCAAGAATAACATTGTGATAGAATGAATGAAGGTTAAATACTTTATTACTATTTAACTCTGTGGTTCTTATTTTACTTGTGTATATTGCATTCAAGACAGAATGCAGAACAGTGCATGATTGCTCAAATATGCATCAATCTCAGAATATAGTTATGATGAAGAGCTTCATTTAAAGCTGCTTTTAATCTGCAGTAATATTGAACAAAACAGGAAGATTGACCTGCTTGTTGCTATAGCTTTCATAAACCCTTCACCTGATTGGTTAATATCCACATGCATTCATGTTTGGCTACAATCACAGTGTTAGAACATATTTTTACAAACAGAACAGTAAACTGAAGTGGACCATCGAGCACAGCCAATCAGAACGCTGCTTTCATCTCTTCATGAGAACTGAGTTTCTTTATTGTTTGGATTAGTGTTGTTGAGAAATCCTCTTCATTAGAATGCGTTACAGTATAGCACATATTCTGAGTCTTTGGTTTTATGGTTTCTGCATTCACACAGACCTAATCGGTTAATTGTGTGGAGGTGTGTGTGTGTAATGCTTCCAGATGTGAATAGGTCCAAAGCCATACATTAATGTTGGGATTAACCTTGTTTATCTGCGTCTCCTTCTTCTCATCCTCCTCCTCGTTTCCCATCCTCTCCTCCTCGTCTCTCTGGGAATCCCCAGAGGCTTTTTCAAATTTATGAAAATTGACTCTGCGTCTCTTTGAGCAGATGCTCCTGCTTGGCAGCGAGGAGCGCTTCATTAGTTATTTAAATCAGAATTGCAGAGGACTGCATATCAGACACTAAATTAATTTGATATATGGTCTAAGAAAATAGAGCTATTAGTGAGAAACAAAAAGCCAATGTCAGGCGATAAATTTACATGCATGAAGACAATATCAACTAAATAGATCTGTTTGCTTAGAATATTGTTTGAGTTAACAAATCACAAACAAACAAACATTTGAATATATCCAAGAAACGTTAATTTAGTTGAACTCCACAGGTAGTTCTTAGCTTTAAAAACAATATCAAACATCTTGATCTGGTCTTCAATATAATTGTTCCAAATATTTCAAAGCCAGACAAAAGATTTGAATGTAGATCTCCAATGCTCTGAACCAGTGTTTCCCAACTTGTCAGGGAGTACTTTTAGATAAAAAAAATAAACTAGATACTGCAATTGCTGAAGCAATTGCGGAGTGACTGCTTGCCGTGAAAATGTGGGAGGGGCCAAGCTTAAAGCAGCTATCTTGTCCAAAACGGCGAAGCGACATTATAAGGTTAAGTTTTCCAGTTTTCATGTTAAAGTGAAAAGGTTTAATTTACTCATCAGACCTTGTGATTCACAGTCATTTACCTTATCCAGTAACCTATTGGTGTTATCAGTGAAAATGTTAGCAAGTTGTCAGGCCTGGGATTCGAACCTACAACCTGTGGAATACCAGTCTACATGTTTTACCCACTGGACCACAAGGTCACTTGTGGAAACAAGAATCAGATATTGATGACAAGAATGAAGACCCATTCAAGTCATAATAGAAATGTTGAACCTTTGAAGTGAAATATCATTAGAGGAGAGAGCAAAGTGAACTTGTCAAATTTGTGAAATTAACTTACTCATGTTTTGATGATTATAAGCTATTAACATAGCAGTAACATGGTTAGCTATGGATCATATGTCATCTCTTACATACCACTTAATGAGACATCAGATTCTTAATAATGGATTACTCAAGAGATGTATGTTCCTTCACAATGCAAGCAGAATTTATTTTTACCAAATTGAGTGGAAACAAGTACCTGACCATATCACAGACACATGTGTCTGTATCGTGGTGCAACACCAGCTCAAAGAAGAAATCAAACTGGCAATGCAAATGAGGGAGTCATGTGAGGCTCATTCTGCTTTCTGATTGGATAATCCTCTTAAGAACCAAGAGCGGGAAGTTAAAGTTTGAAATATTATCTTAAAGATCTTCAGATAGCAAGACATGAATCTCTGTCATTTCAAATTGAATAAACTCTTTTTTAGCGAGTAATGCATTGTGTTTTCTTACAAATAGTTTTCATCATTTCTTGTCATTTAAAATATGCAACTCCGGGGTTTGAACCGGTAATCTCTGGTTTGTGAGACAAGTGCCCTACCACTTGGCTATATGTTCTGTAAAACAAACAGTCTAAGAGACAAAAAGAAACTGAGCAGCCAATCACGTCATTATGCACAACACCTGTGAGGCAGACTAAGTGCAAAGTTATGTCAAACAGTTATATCTGTTTGCCTCCAGTTGATGCAACCAGTTATTTATAATTTACAGTCATCTCAAGTACTAAAGTCATAATTGTTAAATCGTACTCTTGTTAGTGATAAATACATTTAACCATGTTGGCACTTCATTTCACATTTTTTCATAATTTAACATTTGGCAGTGGCGTGTCTTGATCTCGGAACCTTTGGTTTCCAGTGCAGTGAGTTATCCACTCAGCCACATGTTCTGTGAAACTTCATTGTCCAAGAGACAGGGAAAAAACTGCCATGTGCCAATCAAGGAATGACGGATAACACCTGTGAGCAGACCTGTGCAGTGTGAATTGGGTCAAAGGTGATAGCACACAGTGAGAAGATTCAGATAAGGTTAAACATCAAAAGTGACAAGCTTATGAAGTGAACAAATATTTAAGGAGAGAACAAAGTCAACTTAGGCATATTTAAATCAGGTAAAACAAGTATAAGTGAAACCACATCAACAGTTAACTTTGGCACAGTTAAATCAGTAAAAACTATTGGATTTTAACTATAAGTTTTAAAACAGAAACCCCCAATGAAGTTCACATTTAGTGCAAGTGGTGGGGATCGAACCTGGATCAGGATATTCGAGGGCTAAAGCCTTATCCGTTGGACCACTTACAGCTCTGAGATGAGAGGGACAAGAACAGGGAAAAGGCTAACCCAGTGAAATGGGAAGTTTGGCTCCATCTGGTGGCAGATAAAAGTGAAAAGTGTGACAGGTATTTATTTTGTATGGAAGTTAATGGGGAAATTTTAAGTTTAATTTGTTAATAGTTAAAAAACTATAAGAGTTAAAGAGGTGAAAAGTAATGGCAGGGAAGTTTATATTAGGGAGTACGTGAAGAAGTGAAAACTGGTGATCTCAGTGAAACGGTTAATGAGTTGAAAGGCCCTGAAAATTGGGAAGAAAAGGGAAAAGATAACTAGATATGCAATTGCTGAAGCAATTGCGGAGTGACTGCTGCGTGAAAATGTGGAGGGCCAAGCTTAAAGCAGCTATCTTGCAATCGCAAGCAATTGCGGAGTGCTGTTGCGTGAAGTGGGGCAGTTGAGCTATCTTGTAAAGGGAACACATTGGTTAAGTTTTCCAGTTTTCATGTTAAAGTGAAAAGGTTTAATTTACTCGTCAGACCTTGTGATTCACAGTCATTTACCTTATCCAGTAACCTAATAGAGATATGAGAATCAGTTACTATGTGATTGGTGTTATCAGTGAAAATGTTAGCAAGTTGTCAGGCCTGGGATTCGAACCTACAACCTGTGGAATACCAGTCTACATGTTTTACCCACTGGACCACAAGGTCACTTGTGAAAACAAGAATCAGATATTGATGACAAGAATGAAGACCCATTCAAGTCATAATAGAAATGTTGAACCTTTGAAGTGAAATATCATTAAGGAGAGAACAAAGTAACTGGTCAAATTTGTGAAATAACTTACTCATGTTTTATGATATAAGCTATTAACTAGCAGTAACAAGGTTAGCTATGGATCATATGTATCTCTTACATACCACTTAATGAGACATCAGATTCTTAATAATGGATTACTCAAGAGATGTATGTTCCATCACAATGTAAGCTGAATTTATTTTTACCAAATTGAGTGGAAACAAGTACCTGACCATATCACAGAACATGTGTCTGTATCGTGGTGCAACACCAGCTCAAAGAAGAAATCAAACTGGCAATGCAAATGAGGGAGTCATGTGAGGCTCATTCTGCTTTCTGATTGGATAATCCTCTTAGAACCAAGAGCGGGAAGTAAATGTTTGAAATATTATATTAAAGATCTCCGGGGTTTGAACCGGCAATCCTCCGGTTTGTGAGGCAAGTAGCCTACCACTTGGCTATATGTTCAGTGAACAACAGTCTAAGAGACAAAAAGAAATGAGAGCCAATAAGTATTATGCACAACATCTGTGAGGAAGACAAAGTGCAAAGTTATGTCAAACAGTTATATCTTTTGCCTCCAGTGATGAACCAGTTATTTTATAATTTAAAGTCATCTAAGTACTAAAGTATAATTGTTAAATCTACTCTTTTAGTGATAAATACATTTCACATGTTGCTCTTATTTAACATTTTTTCATAATTTAAATTTGGCAGGCGGGTCTTGATCCTGGAACCTTTGGTTTCCATGCATGAGTCAACCACTCAGCCACTGTTCTGTGAACTTAGTGTCCAAGAGACAGAAAAAACCTGAGGTGCCAATCAGGTAACGGACAACACCTGTGAGCAGACCTGTGCAGTGTGAATTGGGTCAAAGGTGATAGCACACAGTGAGAAGATTCAGATAAGGTTAAACATCAAAAGTGATAAGCTTATGAAGTGAACAAATATTTAAGGGAGAACAAGTCAACTTAGCATAGTTAAATCAGGTAAAACAAGTATCAGTGAAACACATCACAGTTACTGCACAGTTAAATCAGTAAAAACTATTGGATTTTAACTATAAGTTTTAAAACAGAAATCCCCCAATGAAGTTCACATTTAGTGCAGCTGGTGGGGATCGAACCTGGATCAGGATATTCGAGGGCTAAAGCCTTATCCGTTGGACCACTTACAGCTCTGAGAATGAGAGGGACAGAGAACAGGGAAAAGGCTAACCCAGTGAAATGGGAAGTTTGGCTCCATCTGGTGGCAGATAAAAGTGAAAAGTGTGACAGGTATTTATTTTGTATGGAAGTTAATGGGGAAATTTTAAGTTTAATTTGTTAATAGTTAAAAAAGTATAAGAGTTAAAGAGGTGAAAAGTAATGGCAGGGAAGTTATATTAGGGAGTACGTGAAGAAGTGAAAACTGGTGATCTCAGTGAAACGGTTAATGAGTTGAAAGGCCCTGAAAATTGGGAAGAAAAGGGAAAAGATAACTAGAATTTGCAATTGCTGAAGCAATTGCTGAGTGACTGCGACCGTGAAATGTGGGAGGGGCCAAGCTTAAAGCAGCTATCTTGTCATAACGGCAAAGCGACATTATCGCCTTCCTGACGTAGTGCTGTTGGCAGTTGAGCTGGTGGCTAGTTGTGAGTTCTCCCTGTATATTGGAGGGGTATAAACTACACCCTGTGGGTATAGTTTTCCAGTTTTCAAAATGTCATGTTAAAGTGAAATTGTTTAATTTACTCGTCATGCCTGGGATGATAGCTACTTGTGATTCACAGTCATTTACCTTATCAGTACCTAATAGAGATATGAGAATCAGTGACTATGTGAGGGGAAAATTGGTGTTATCAGTGAAAAGTTAGCAATTGAAAAGTCATGCCTGGGATTCGAACCTACAACCTGTGGAATACCAGTCTACATGTTTAACCACTGGACCACAAGGCCACTTGTGAAACAAGTATCAGAGATTGATGATAAAAATAAGACCTATTCAATCATAATGAAATGCTGAATTATGAAGTGAAATATAATTTGAGAGATTACAAAGTGAACAGGTTAAATTTGAAATAATTACTAATTTTGTTGATAATAGAAACTATCAGAAAATGGAGCTATGATCATATTATATCTTGCAGTCACTTCATGAGAAATATGATTCTTACCATTGATTATTCAAAAGAATTATTTTCTTCAAAATGTAAGCAGAAGTATGTATTTTTTTTTTTTTACCAACTGTGTTGAAACAAGTCCCTGACCCTATCACGGACAGTTGTGTCTGTATCGTGGTGCAACATCAGTTCAAAGAAGAAACCAAACTGGCAATGCAAATGAGGGAGTCATGTGAGAATCATTCTGCTTTCTGATTGGATAATCCTCTTGAGAACCAAGAGGTGGAAAGTAAAAGCTTGAAATATTATCTTAAAGATCTTCAGATAGCAAGACATGAATCTCTGTCATTTCAAATTGAATAAACTCTTTTTTAGCGAGTAATGCATTGTGTTTTCTTACAAATAGTTTTCATCATTTCTTGTCATTTAAAAGATGGCAACTCCGGTTTGAACCGGCAATCTCTGGTTTGTGAGACAAGTGCCCTACCACTTGGCTATATGTCTGTGAAACAAACAGTCTAAGAGACAAAAAGAAACTGAGCAGCCAATCAAGTCATTATGCACAACACCTGTGAGGCAGACCAAGTGCAAAGTTATGTCAAACAGTTATATCTGTTTGCCTCCAATTGATGCAACCAGTTATTTTATAATTTACAGTCATCTCAAGTACTAAAGTAATAATTGTTAAATCTTACTCTTATTAGTGATAAATACATTTAACCATGTTGGCACTTCATTTCACATTTTTTCATAATTTAACATTTGGCAGTGGCGTGTCTTGATCTCAGAACCTTTGGTTTCCAGTGCAGTGAGTTATCCACTCAGCCACAGTTCTGTGAAATTCATGTCCAAGAGACAGGAAAAAACTCAGGCCAAGGGATGACGGACAACACCTGTGAGCAGACCTGTGCAGTGTGAATTGGGTCAAAGGTGATAGCACACAGTGAGAAGATTCAGATAAGGTTAAACATCAAAAGTGACAAGCTTATGAAGTGAACAAATATTTAAGGAGAGAACAAAGTCAACTTAGGCATATTTAAATCAGGTAAAACAAGTATAAGTGAAACCACATCAACAGTTAACTTTGGCACAGTTAAATCAGTAAAAACTATTGGATTTTAACTATAAGTTTTAAAACAGAAATCCCCCAATGAATTCACATTTAGTGCATGCGGTGGGGATCGAACCTGGATCAGGATATTCGAGGGCTAAAGCCTTATCCGTTGGACCACTTACAGCTCTGAGAATGAGAGGGACAGAGAACAGGGAAAAGGCTAACCCAGTGAAATGGGAAGTTTGGCTCCATCTGGTGGCAGATAAAAGTGAAAAGTGTGACAGGTATTTATTTAGTATGGAGGTTAATGGGGACATTTTAAGTTTAATTTGTTAATAGTGAAAAAACTATAAGAGGTAAAGAGGTGAAAAGTAATAGCTGGAAAGATATTATCAGGGAGTACGTGAAGAAGTGAAAACGGTTGATCTTAGTGAAACGGTTAATGAGTTGAAAGGTGCACAAAAACGGGAATAAAAGGACGTGCCGTAATAATAATAAATTTTTACTGGAGCAAATAGTGACTGCGCATCCATGCGCAGTCACTCAATAATAATAATAAAGAATTACTGGAGCAAATAGTGACTGCGCATACATGCGCAGTCACTCAATAATAATAATAAAGAATTACTGGAGCAAATAGTGACTGCGCATACATGCGCAGTCACTCAAATAAAGGGAAATTGGATAGTATTTTGACTATTCAATGCTCAACATCCTTCAGCATGACTTGGGGCATTTTAGACTTCAATAGCATAAAAAAATACTTTGAGTTTGTAAACTGACATTATAACTTGTTTGCATATTATCCAAATCTGGGGTCCTTAGAGTGTTTTCAGAATTTCGAAAAAAAAAAAAAAAAAAAAAAAAAAATGAAAATCCATATAGAACCCAGTAAAATTTAACTTGAAGAGATATTACTTTTTGCAATGTAACAAGTGGGTGGTACGAGCTTTGCAGAAAAAAGAACCCTAGATCATGTCAAGATGTAAAACTGTAACTTAGACAATGACCTGGTTCTACCTGAAAAAGAACTAGTTTGCTAGAAATGGATGATTTCCCGTCTGCATTGCATATCTCATTGCTATCCATTATCATTTTGGTGGTAGTATTTTTTTCTAACTCTAAAAAATGAATCTTTACCATCTTTTTGCCAGTCACTATCTAAACCATCTTTGCCACTGTACAGCACAATGTCCAGCAGAATGTCATTGCACTGTCATATGGCCTGCATATGAATCATGAATTTTACATGCTTCATTCTGATGCTGATTTATGACCAGAGGGGGTTATGGGAAATGTTTTTTGATGCATGTACAGTATGGCAATGTACGGGCACTCTACATGTCATCTTCACCAGCAAAACCTGACAGGATGGCCAATTATATGTATTTAGAAACCATATTGCGAATCCTCCGGGCCGCTTCTCGTGTCACGGCGGGAGAAACGTGGGCACTTAAATGGATAGATGTGTTTTGGCAGCTGTTAAAATGAGTGGAGCAGCGCCTCGTCACAGTTTGGGAGTGGGAGGTAGATGGTGGTTTATTATACCGACGGAGGGGCTGCCGTTTCTGTGTTCATGCATGTCAAAGTCAATCCCTCTGCAACTTCTCTGCATTTCCCCTAACTTCTTCTAAGTGCTTCATTATGGAACTTCACTCTTGATCTTAACTCTCCAAGATTACCTCAATTTAGCTTTAATCTTATATATTTTCTCTCTATCATTTTGTCATTTTATCTGTCTATCAAAGACATCTCCACCACTACATTTCATTTGTATTCTGCTTTATATTTGGGACATACTGTATCTGATAGGTATACAGGTCTTGTATGGGTGCTTTAAAATGATGGAAGTTGCACCTTTTTTACCACTAAAACATGGTGTTTACATCACATGTTATTAAATAGCAAATAAGCAATTGTATTTTATTTTTGGCAACTTTAGTGCCAACTAAGTTTTAGGTCAGTCTTACTGCAGAGACCAATGTATTTTAGTTGCTCATGTACCTCTGCTAGACTGTTTCAGTTTGCCAACAACATAAACACGCACACTTTCTGGATTTTAGTGGACAAGAGGTCTTTTATTCAATGTAATAATAGAACAGACTATTGCTCACCTGAACAGGTATTTTGACACGATATTTGTGCTGAGGAGAAATGTATTCTTATTGTTATTGTACTTAATTTTAGCACTTTATTACAACTACAATAGACCAAATTGCAATACATGTGTCTCTGTTTGTGATCAAACAGGACTGTCAGTGAGTTTGTAGTCAATTTAAATTATTATTATCAAAATTGAATTAGCTCCATAACACATAGGCAGGTGTCTGTATTGGCATCAGCTACGAAAAAAACATATTTTAATTGATCTTTAATTATTATCTGTAAATTAATAGTTATTTTGGCCATTGTACATGGGAACACAGCTAGACTATTTTTTCAAGAAACTTTAAATTAAAATTCTCCATACCGGTATTCTACTTTTACTTTGCCGGACAAAATAACATCTGCAAACTGAATGTTTGTTTATATATGTCACTCCTAAAGAAGTGTATGAAGGTTCATTTCATTTTCACAATGAGCTCAGCATTCTTTCTCCTTTTTATTCTAATTAAAATCCCCTCTGCTCACAGCCTGTTTTCAGGGCTGCCAAAAGGTTTCCAATTTGTTCCTTGCAGTGTGCCACCTTGCATTATGCACTGTCATTTAACATGTCATTTGCCACAATTTGTTGCTTGTTTATATGGAAATCGCTAATCCAATTAGGCTTAACCGCGCACAGGCCGAGCTGTCAATACTGTCACTGAGTCTGTGGGGAATGGGCCAGTTTTATGTCTTCTTTAGACTCGTCTCCATGGTGCAGCTGTCTTAAACGTGGCTTATTATCATCTACTTTTTTTACTATTATTGTATTTAATGTGACATACCAGAATTAATGTATTGTTTATATTGTTTGAATCCACAGTATGTTTTGTTGAGAAACTGTGTAGACTTGTTTCTGTTGTTCATAGTCACCATTACACCACTCGGAATAAAAATGAAAGGGCTGTATTTTACTGTTTGAGTAGTGCCTTAATTTAGAGACAGTTTGATTAATTTCCTTGGTTAGAACATCAATCAGGTTTTAGTTTTGGGGTAGATCTGATGATTCTTTAGTTATTTTATTTTAGCTTACTCTCCTATTTTTATTCTCTTTCAATTTCTTTCAATTTGTAAATAATTCCAAGCACCCTTCGGCAAGTGTGCTGGTGAGAAAACACTGCTCTAAAATTCTAATATTTGTTATATCAAATCAGTTCTGTCCACTTGCTGGTCCTCCTTTGGATATCTTCTTGGTTAAAACTATTGTAGCATTCATGCTGTCCAGTTTTAGACAGGTTAAGCCCACCTATTGATCTTAAAATACCATGCTTTAAGTGTTACACAGAAAGCCAAAAAGGTAGTCTAGTTTGAGGACCAGTGATCTATACTAAAGCTTGCTGGACAGATGTGTCAAAAAAGTGCAAGAACATTTTAGAACTGTTATTTGTCTCACAAAGTGTCTAAAAAATAACATGTTTTACTCGGTCTCATTTCCTTTCCAGTGAGCCTTGTTATTTTGCTGCGTAGAAAATAATTCATTAGGTAAACATTTACCTTCTCTCTCTGTGTGTGGGTATTATTTTGCAATTCAAGCTCCTGAATTAAGATATTCTCCTTAACCTAAAATGAGTCTGGAATATGAATCAACACCTACACAAAGAACTTTTCCTCTTTCACGCTTTCATTTGGTGTCATCTTTTACAAATGGCCAACAAGACTTTAACTGTCGGCGGCGTTGAACGATATGGTCCCGGCAATTATACCCCCGTCCCTGAGATTAGCGCTTTGCCGTTCTGTAATCCTTATTATGAGCTGGGACAGGCGCTGGAGAGGTTTTAGGTGATCAATCTTCAACCATCTTCTCTCATTTTCCACGGTCAGCGCCTCCATCCGGCCTGCCCTTGTCGCTTGAATGCACCGGCCAATTACATCTGTAACTATGTCAGCTTATTACCCGCCCCTCCCGCCATATTGACCCCAACGCTATAGGCCCCGCCCACAACCCACCAACCCCATGGCACCAATTATTTACTAATGTTTTCTTGTTAGCATGCAATCTGAGAGTGGCCCCCATAAACGAACCACCAGCTCTACCTGTGTGTTGTTATTATTAGTTTTCCGCATGGATTAGGCTGTAATTAAATTGAACACATGCGTGAACACTGAAGCATTATGGCAGGTAATAAAGAAAGGATAATAGTTTATTGGCGTGGATTTAAAGTGGCGCCTACCTGGACTGGTGTTGTGATTTATTAGATGTCGAAGCTTCAGGCCTAATAGAGAAAGAAATGCTCGAAAATTGACTTGTCCAGCACTATTTATTCATAAATGAACAAGATTAAAAATCATTCATGTGGATTGTCTGACCTTCTTGTTTGGCATATACTACTGCTGCTCAGTGTCCATAAATGAGGAAATTGGAAATTTATAAAGGACAATCTGATTGTTTTCTATTTGATTTGGTGTGTGCACAAGCTGGAAATGCCAGGCAAAGTGTTTTGTTCTGTGATGCATTTATTGTGGGTTGGATGTAGTGGTGGTCTCTGTTCTTGTGGCTCATAGGTTCAGTCTAGTGTGAGTGGAAACGGTTATTTCCTCCTATTTTGTGGCCGCAGCAGCTCGTCAATAACCAATCTGATCAGATTTCAGAAGCTTAGCATGATGGGCCTGGGCAGTACATGGATGAGAGGACTGTGGAACCCGAGGACTAGACTAGTCTGTGTAATCCTGAAGTGTTTTCATGTGTACTGATGGTGGTTGAAAAGGTCAATAGCAGAAATTGGCAGCTATGCCTTTGTCAGTCAGCCCCAGGGCAGCTGTGGCTACAATATTTCTGAATAAGACAAAATGTGGAATAGAACTATTACAATAACAATAGAGACATTTTACTTTCTTTAGATTATGATCGTTTGAACTTTGAGTGAGTTTTTTTTTTTTTTTTCACTTTTATTTTGCATTTTTCATGTACAAGGCAGGTTTTTATACAGGCAAATATAATTGTATTTTCTCTATTCAGTTGTGAGAACTTTTGGGTCAGATACATATAGATTTGCATAACCAATAGCTTTTGACACACCTCCTTTTTAGCTCTAGTAGTTTAGACTGACACCACATATCTTTAGTGGAACAATATTTTATTTAGTCGACTACAACCCTAGAGTGAATATGAATGCAATTGTGAATCTTTGCTGTAGCTCATCAGTTGTACATGCTGCAGAAGAAGCATCGATTCCATTTATTTTTCAAGCAAATGTGGTAACAAATGGACATCCCTATAATGCATTCCCATTAAAAGCATGTTTCTCATTCCATACAGTACAGTAGGCTGTAAATGAGCGATGGGCAGATTGTGGACCCCCAGGCACAATGGCTGCTTAAATTAGGCCAGTCGGAGGAAACGTGTTAGCGAGGGTGGGCTTTTGCATGGGCTGTATGCACAGTTCAATGATGCTTACACAGACCACTATTGATTGTGCACTTCTGTCATTAGCTGAAGTAGATCAAAGCTGCTTGTTGGGCCTGTGCTTGGCCAGTGCACTGGGTCACTTCACACGATGACCCAATTACCAAATGAGGGTTTTATCACTGTCACCGGCCCTTCACACACATATTCATTTGAATATTAGTGGTGACTTGGCAGCAGCAGCACAAAATCCTGCTCTCCATGTTTTCCACTGTTGCTATCATGCCACATATTTGACTTACTCTTATTTGATTTATTTTTCCTGTTATGTCACTACAGCACATAGAGAATAAAATGCCTTTTGAAACAAGAAGTGGATCATATAAAAAATTACCAAAAATATATTAAACGGTATTTTAAAGATGCCATGAAAATGCCACGAAAAGAGATTAAAAAAATATTTACAAGGCTGTAAATCATATCTTCGCTTTTATAAATAATTTTACAGAAGTTTCTGGTTTTGCTGATAATCAAAAGCACATTTTTAGAAATTTACTAAACATAGTCTGTATATTGTAAATAAAATATGCTGCAAAATTGTTGAGATATTAATTTTTGTCAGTATCGCCCAGCCCTGTTGAAACACAGTTCCATATTTTAAACAACTCAGTATGTCTTCAGAAAATGAAATTCAAAAGAAATACAATGTAGAATATATTGAACTTTAACCTGGAGAATCAAAGCTGATATTTGATCTTTCTTTGTATTATTTAACTTATGGGGAGGTGACACTTGAATTTTCTAAGCCATGACATTTGAATATCAATTTTTCACAAAATAGATAATCCATAATTGCCAAGATACATTTCTATTTGCTCATGAAGGTCTCTAACGAATGCATACAGTGTTTTCTTTCTCCAATCAACTCAACGCATCTGCTGTGATTATTTTGGTTTAATTTATCATTACCAAGTTTAGGTATTATTTCAATGCTTGGTTCAAAATCCCATGCTTTTTGGTGTATTACTCATTACTTTTCTAAAGTCTGGCTTTGGGAAAAATCCAATTTGTTCTTTGTTATTTGCACAAGTGGAGCTGTGTCAAGCTGCCATGTCAACTTTGATATTCAGCCAGTGTTTGGTCTCTCCTCTGCAAGTTAAAGGGAAAGGCACTGAGCAAAGGAAAAGAGAGCACATTTCAGTTTTAAATATAAAAAGTAAGAATTTAAAAGAAGCTCAGTTTGTCCTTCAAAAGAATTGTTTGCAATTTTTCAAGTGATTCAAGCTTCCTTGGGTTTCACCTCAGTATTTTTCTCAATGCAAAGCTCCAGCAATGGCCTTCATGTAGCTCTACAACAATACACAACTGAACAAGAGAAGTCGGCTTGTCAGAGGTTTTGCTTAGAGGCTTACGACAATGGAAAAGATGAAGGACCTGAAAAGTTCAATCTTGTTTTTTTTTTTTTTTTTACTTTCTACACCATTTGCCATCTGCACTTCATCTGTTTAAAATATTTTTAAATGTAAAATGTTGTGACTCCGTGCAGCATTGACCCAAAAGACAAAGGTTTATAAAGTATACTAAAAGACTACACATTGACAAACAAGTAAAAAACTATATTTAGAACTTTTGCTCAGTGCCACATTGTCACCTGTTCTGACATGCACAGATTGCTTGGACTCTTGACAGCAGCACTAGACTCATGCAAGATTTTCTTGCCGCAGAAACAGCAGAAGGTCCATCTTTGGTCACTTCTGTGCCACTCACCGAACCCTCCCTGCTTTAATGGGCCTTTTCACTGTCCTCCCTCTCCATTAACCAGCTCTTCTCTCTGTTTTCTGCCTTTACCCTTTGCCCTTCTTGTTGTTTTTCCCCTTGCACCCGTCACCCCAGCCTTCACCGAGGGGCCAGACTCTCTACTGTTTGTGTGTGTGTGTGCGAATGAAATACAAAGACAGCAGCAGAAAGCTTGGAAGATGACATTGTGAGCTATGGAGGTGTCCCGGGCCATCACTGACAGGGGCTAAGTGGTGCCATGCTGTCCCGCTGTCTGACCATCTTAGCGCCTGACTGGCCCCCGCCCAAGTCATTAAATTGTCTGGTCCCGGCTGGGAAATAAAAGGCCGTATCGCATTGGGCTAATTCGTCTGTGTGCTCAATCACAGTTATTGCGGATGTATAAATGGCTCATTGTTATCCCAGAGCTGATAAAGGAGGAGAGAGAAAATCATGCAGGAAAGAAGTGAAGTTTGAAAAAGTTAGCTGGCATTATTCACAAAGACTTTAGCAACGTTGTCTCTCAGCAAAGAGGGTTCTATTTATTTGAATTGGGAAGTAGTACTTGCATGGCCACAACAGACTTTCAATTGGACTAGAGCAGGCCTGTTCAACTTAAGGCCCTGGGGCCAAATTGGCCCTCCAGAGATTTGATCTGGCCCTCAACCTATTTTCCACTATTACAGAAAGATACGGTTTAACTGGGCTACTATACCTTAGGGTTGGGTCGTATTTTAGTTATTGACAAGATTTTCTTTGTACTCATCTAATCCTTGATTAATTGTGGTTCAGCACAGTTTTAGAAGTTTTTGTAGAGTATTAAAACTCAAATATATACTAAAGCAGTGTTATTTCCTTACTGAAACAGGTATAGTGCTGTGGATATTTGGCATAAATTTGTCAAAAGTGGTGACATTTTCTGCAACTATACGGCCCAGAGGCAATGGTCTTCGGAAAAATCTTGCCAATGATAAAAATGTGTTGAATAGCCCTTGACTAGTGGAAGCACCTCTTTTTGTATGTTTACAAGGAAGGAAACTGTTTTGTTTGTTTGTTTTGATTTTTTTGTTACATCATTACATTAAAACATCCTTATCTCCATGAAGACATTTCTGCTGAATTGTGTAGTTAGCTTTTCAACTTTGCACCTTTAAGTTAAGCGGTGGTACATACATGAAGGGCAAATCAAAACAATACTAGAGATATCAAAAATGATCTCTTTATATACACTATAAAGTAATTTTGTTAATCATCTCTGTTTCAATTGATTGTAAATTAGGTTATGTACAGTGTATCAGTCTGTTAGTATTGAACAGGAAGTCTATGAACTCGTTTTTTTCTCTAATCCATTTAGATCAATTTGTGTTTAACACTGAACAAAATGCAGGCCTAGTTTAATCCTGAATACTCGGGGAAAAACACAGTTTGCCTCCATTAAGGTAAAAGTCATTGATGTCACACAATAATCGCCATGGTTTTAACTAAATCAAGTGAACAGAAAGATTGGTATCACACATCAGTTTTACAATATACAATACCAATTATTTATAGTTACAAAATCACTGTTGAAAGTAGGACTGGGTAATTCATTGAAAAATTAAGATAGAGATTCAGTTGTGTTGAATAATCAACTATATATTAGGTGTTTTGAATCGAAAGACTGACAGCCAATCCTTGGGGTTTGGAGCAGAGCGTTGAGGCAGACAACTGATATGTTGTTTTTTTGTTTTGTTTTTTATTTGAAAATGAACATTTTAAAAGTCTGTTTTGTTTATGTTCATAAAATCATTTCTAAAGTCAATTTTTCATTTTGTTTTTGGAAACTCTAAACTTGAAAATCAGCCAGTATGAGTTTTTAGAACCAGGACTTTTTGCATCATTCTTAATTCTACTTCTGATTATTCCTTTTCTTTCTGTAAGCTACATATTTGTTTGCAAACTGTACTCTGAACTTATCCTGACCTAAACTTTGTATAGCAGACTAGACTCTTTTTACAACACTTAAGTTTAGCAGACTATTTGGTCACAATAATCACAAAGCATTTCCTCCTTCAGGCCCTACAGTCTTCAGTTCTTTTCATATTCTGAGCAGCTCAGCGATAACAGCGGCTTGACCCATCCCACTGTTCTGTCCTCTGGGAGTCAGCGAGAGGAGCAGAGTGTGGCCTCTCTGTGGCTGGATGAATGAGGTGATTAATATGCAAGGAATGCCACGTCCCCGGCTCAGCCCATGGCCAGAGCGAGGAGAGAGGAGGTCTATGTGCTGCGGGTGAGACTCAGTGTGGGAGGCGACAGAGGAAGAGACACAAAGACTGACTGTGTTAGATCTGCACTCAAAAACAACTCCATCCAATTAGGATCGCTACCTTTAAAGCCACGTTTCCTCTGGGTCGTTTTAGAGGAGATCGATGTGTTCCAAAGGCTTCTCTACTGTTTTAAGTCAACATACAGGCTAGAGCTTCACCATCAGGGAAAAGCAATATATTGATTTGCAATTTGTCATTCATCTTTTGAAAGTAGAGTTTATTTTCAAGTGAGAATTGACAAAAAAGTAACCTGGCTCACGTTAGATGGATATGTGTTGAACTCCGGTTTGAGTTCTTCTACAGGATCCATTTGGAACTTTACTCACGGAAATCATTTAGGAAAAGTTGGGACATTTAATTAAATACATCAAGCTGATTGGGTTTGGGGCCTACCTTATTCATGCTTAGCCAATCACAGCAACAAATCATAATGGTGTATCCAATAAAACTGAATCAAACTCAGCAGAAAGACTTACATCCACAGGAGCCGCCATCTTTGTTTTGTTTGAATCAAGTTGTACTTCCTGTTGTCCTTGGAACCAACTCCCCTCAACTCCCTGCTCTGATGTGATTGGGCCGACACACCGCTGTGTCAGACTCTAAACTAATTGGGCTACTGGAAGGCCAGATGGATAATATCGGGTTTGTGAATTTACAAATATCGCAAAATAATCTGTTTGGCTGGCCAGGTTAACAAAAGACTGATTCCAATTGCTTTGAATCTTGTAGCCCTATCTATAATGGACCCTTAGACATATTAAGTAATCTGTCTTGTTCTGCGTCAGACTTTAAAAAAATAAAAATAAAAAAAAATCCTTTCTAAGTAAACAAAGCTATAGTTCACATTTGCATTAGCTGTTTCTTCTTTATCATGACACTTGTCAAGACGTAATTGATCTAACATTACCAAAGTCCAATAAGTGACCATTAAAAACATTTTGAAGCTTAAAGAAAAGCTCTCTACAGTGACCAGTCTGACTCATAAACATTTTTAGAATTTGCATCTAATTAAACTCATACTAACTTCGTCCTTAATCAATGTTTACTTATTATTATATTAACATCAGACTTCCACTTTTAAGACATTGTCATTGTAATAAAATTTGTTTCCTTGATTCAACAGATTGCGTCTATTTTGGTTGGAGCAAATTAAATTGGCATTTTCCAAAGTTGGACAAGAATAATGAGATCTAATTGAAGACATAATGAAGTTGTGTTTGCCTGACTCCATCTCCGGATCAGGCAGTACATTTGAATATTTATTGCCTCCACAGTAATTAGATGCAGGTGAACGTCTTCCCTTCTTTTCCAAGAGCAAACTGCGGTGAGTTGAATTGGAGTTCAGCTTTTGGAATTTTGTGAGAGATTTTCAAACATTTATTATATGGCAATTTGGGTTTTTGGAAAGCTGCAAGTTGTTTATGTGGGCTGAAATACTTTTGTTAAATCTATTTAAAAAAAGAAAAGAAAGAAAAGAAAAGGAGAATGCAGGTAAATTAATTTCATTCAGTACTTGCATCTTTTTGCATATTTCTCCTGAACTGACAGAAAGTTTCCTATTGCCTCAAAATAGAGTCCCTAATAAACTATTTATGATATAGCACCTGTATCATTTTAGATTATATTCAAAAACAAAGAAATGCTTATAGATGTTTTTAGTTGTTTTATAATGGCTTTTAAAATAGTAATTAGAAAACCACCCAGGGAGGAACATGCAAAGCCCATGTGTGAGTCGAACCTGCAACCTTCTTGCTGTGAGGCGAGAGAGTTACCCACTCTGCCACTGTGTCCTAATGGAGAAGAAAGCCCTCTTATAATAAGACTACAGTGTTCCTTCAGTGTTGTTTGATATAGTTGCCATTATTGGATAAATGCTAAATTAATAAAAAGCAACAATTCTGCGCAAAGTCCTTTCAGATTCAAGATGCAAGTCATTTGTAGCTTCTCGCTATGCCTTCACCCATACCAGACAGCATATAAAAATAAATAAAAACATATAAAACAAAGCAAAGCACAAGTCAATGGGTAGTGAGAAAGTCAACAATGGATAGCAATACAAGTCTGCAGTTGCAACTGCCATTCAATAAATAAATTAGTTCATCAAACCCTACTTCCTTCTGTAATCAACAACTTAATCATTTGTTTTTTCTTCAGGCATGTTATAGCGCCTCCCTGAGAGCATCAATAAAAACTCGGTGGATAGAATGTGCTTTGATTGGCTTATAATATGTTTAGCCTTCCTTGCCGTTTGTTTCTTCCAAAGAGACCCCAAGTCCTTCTGCTGAATTCCAATAATTTTGGAGCAGAGTTTATTATGTTATTAAGACCGTTTTTGTTTTTAACGGACAACCCGTTGAACTAAAATACTTTCAGTAAAAGAATGATAAAAAAAAATGCATTAAAATGGTATCACAGACGAAGCTTTCTTAATAGATACACTCTTTGCTGACCTTTCTTAATGATTATGTCTGTGCTTCAAACTTCAACTGGGAGGCAAAGACAGTGCCCAGGTATTGGTAAGAATCCATAGTATCCTGCTCATTGTGGATGATACTTAAGCTAGTTTCAGCCTTTCCATCTCCTGACTCTGGGTTTTCTGTTGCTTATAAGTTTCAATAGCCTGCAAAATTTCAGACTCAACTCCGTACCAGTGGTTGTTTGAAATAATACAGATATTAATTTAGAGAATTGCTTAGTCTTATTGGATTGTTTGATTTCATATGAACAACCTGGATGTCTAAAGGGTTAATATGCTAAACTGTGAAACATTACAAAAGCAGGCAAAGTTCTCAACAGAAAAGTTCTATAGTGCATATTTAATTGTCTATAATACTGTATGTGTGAATAAGCACAAAGTGATCGGATTGACAAAAGAAGAGACATAAGAGTAGATATATACAGTATGCTTAGTACATTTCTATCTCAACAACTGCATGACTTTACGGAACACTTTACCCACAAGAGAAATACAATCCTGTGACATATTATAGCTGTAAATGAGGTGATAATACTGTCCAAGCTGAACTCCTGTCATAACGTCGCTCTCTCAAGTGAATCAGTTCTCGTATTATGAAACAAATGTCGCCATTCAGCTCTGAAAAGCCATTCTTTCACTGAACGTTTGAAAGACTTGAATGGACAGAAGAAATGACTTGCAGCCATAGAAACACTCGTGCTTTTGTTTTGGGAGAAAATCAGTTCTCAAGAATGTGACAATTTGGGAACATCAGTGTCAGCTATGCAACAGTTCTAGCGCTTTGATTTTTAGCACATTCTTTTGGATAAGCTCCTACTCTGTACACTCGTTGTGCTGCCGGCTTCACTCATAAATAGACACTTATATCAATAAAACGCCCCAGGCCAGCGATTAAATCTATACAAGACAAGCACTCGACAGACTTTTAAATCCACTCCAGAGGGAAAGCATGTTTTAATCTTGCATATGCATTAGGATAAGATTATTTTATTGTCAGCCATGCGAACATCAAGCCCATTGGGATGTATTTCCAAGTGGAAGTGACAATAGTTTTCAATTACAACTAAAGAGATTTTGTTTACGCTCATATGCTTCAACATCTTGACACATTACTGCTCTGTGGGTGGCTTGCATCTATGAATCTCTCACAGCTCAGCAGGAGTTCTTTTCAAACTAGATTCCCAAAACAAGACAATTGAAAGTTTGTCTCTCCACTTTAATTGTGAGTCATAACACAGACGCTTAATCAGAATATACCAGGAAATTTTAAGAGAGAAGTTTTTAATCTGAGAAATAAAATCAGCTTTGGATGAAGTGATAAAATTGTTCCATTCAGTTAAATTTTCAATTACATTTTTTGTGTGGAGGCCAAAGTTGCTACAAGATTTGATTTGGTAAACAGAAATGTTAGAAAATTAAACAATTTAACAATTATTGATCAATAGCAGTCAGTTAAAAAAAGGAAAAAATCAGAAACAGTTATTGGTCATGATGCAGTAGCAGATTGTGGAACAACAAACAACAAATGGATAATTGTCCCAGAGCATCCCCTGTCCTCAGACCATCCTTACCGGTCAGGAAAAACTCTAAAAACCCACTGGCAAAAACAGCAACCTGAAGGAGAACCACAGTGAAGAGGAGATCCACTTCCAGGGACAGACAGGCTTTAGATGTGACCAGGACTGACCAAACCCATTTGTAGATAAAGAATTTATCGTTACAGAGCCATTGGTATAGGGAAAATGGCCCATCTGGTTGGACAAGGACATGTTTATCCAGGAGAGGGGGGCAGACTGGGTAGTCTACTAGCAGACATTGTCAATCAGGCCTTAGTCACTGCAGCAGAATTTGAAACTAAAAATTTGGTTTTGGTTGGTCTTGAGTCTCATTGTGTCCAGGATTCAGCATAGAGACTAGTGTTTTGTTATCACACTTTAGAAATGATTGAAATTACTTGAAAAGCGTTAGAAATAATTGAACAGATCATGTTTGTGTTTTATTTGCCTATTCAGACATGAAAATAATATTACTTGTTGATTTAACCGGCTCTTGGATGAATACTGCATAGCAATTGGAATAGTTTGAAATCAATGTTCAGGAACAAAAAAAAAGAATATTGAACATGATTCATTAGTTAATAAAATACAATTTTAGAAACTTTTTTTTTTTTTTTTCTAAATCACATCCTGTTAATTAGAAGTGGCCTTGTAACTGCGGCACATACACGTCTTACACAGAACTAAAAAAAACTGGAGTTATGATTATGTCCCATCAGAGAAACTTTTGGGAGCTTGTTAGTCACTTCTATCAGTAAAACCCTTATCAATAGTTAATAGTGCTCCAGGGTCATTGACGACTTTTTGGCACAGAGCATGAATAGTATGCAAATGGTATTTTAGACATTTTAATTTTCAATATTGCAGTTAAAGGCTGTGCCCAAGGACACATTTTTAAGATTCAACTAAATTGTGCTAACTTTGATGGTGGTATGCTGCTGTCAGGCTATATTTTAACATGATGCACACCTTTTTGTGTCTCTATTGTCATTCATTCATTCATTCATTCATTCATTCATTCATTCATTCATTCATTCTTATCCTAGTGACTTTGGGTTTTGGGCAGGGGAACACCCAGGACAGTGGCTAATTGGTTGCAGGGTTACACACAGACTTACAATCACTCACTCACACTCATTGCATGTTTCTGGAGGTTGTAGGAAGCTGGAGTACCTTCAGAGAACTCACAGAAACACAGGTAGAACATGCAAACTCCTCTTGTTACAAAATAAAAATGTAATAAGACATTCATATAATTACCTTTTTATGCTATCAACACACTAATAGCACATTTCTTCTGCTCAAATGATTTTTGAAAGCCTTAAATCCAACATCTCAAGGGCTAATAGTATTAGAATTATCCGTTCCAATTTTATTGGCAGCGGCCCATGATGAAGAGTAAAAAGAAAAAGTATTATCCTGATATTTTCAATAGAGCAATACAAGAAACACAAATGCTCGAAACAACAGTACATTTTCAATTTATGCTTTTGTCATATTTTATAGCTGTTGCAAATAAGCTTCTCGTGCAAAATGTTGAAATCTTACAGTGGTATCCTTACTTTTTGATTTAGTTTATTTAGAGCAAGACAATACATTGAGAGCATAAATATGCATATTTCCATGCAACAATATGCCTGATTGACAAAAAATGTACTGTTTCATTGGGACGTACAGTAAGTAGGAGTGGAAAAGAAAAAAAACATGATTAAATCTCATCCTGTCATAAACAAAAACATGATGTAATCTAGCAGTTACAAGAACACAGTGACCACACAGACATAACTTAATATGACAAATTCTTTCTAAAAATTTTTACTCAAGCCACACCTCGTCGATTTTGCAAAGACACATATCAAGCTTAATCTCAAGCTAAAGTTTCTTCAGTGTGCAGAAAGCTTAAGCCAGGAAAAGAATAAATGATTTTAAAAACTCTCTCCAGTAAATCTTACATTTGTGGTTGTAAGTTGGACATTTCCTTTATGCACGTCGCGCCATCTTCAACACAAAGCTTTCTTTATGTGGCATGTTCGCTTCTGTCTTCGCTGTTTACAACACAGATCCTTCTTCATACACAATAAACTGTTGTGAATGAATTAATGACCCTTGTGCAATATCAGAGAATGCACTGTAATTGTTGGTGACACTAATTGTTCTCTCATCTTTAAGCATCTTACCAAACCTCCCGAGTCGTTTATAATGAAGTCTTGTGAAGAGGAGAGATCTAACGTGATTAAGACCATGCATTTCTTTTTATTACAAAGATATTAACAGCGAATTATTCCAGCTTTTGTCCACTGACCCATGCTGTTTAATTTTGTCACGGGGCAGAAGTGGTCAGTTCTTCATGGTTGCTTGTTCCAGTGGCTGACTTTCTCTATACTTTATAAAGAGAAATTTGCGATAACAAGCTTGAGATTAAAATGCAAATAGCTTGACCAAGCAGAGATAAGTGCATAATTGATCCAGGCTGACCTCGCGCACAAGCAAAGCACCAAACCGCTGCCAGATTCACACGAAGAGGAAGGAAAGGATTAGGGCTAGACATGGATTTTTCAAATTCTATGATATCATTACTTCTGCTGCTGAGGTTTTTTAAGGTTGCAAGAAAAAAAAAATGTCACAAATCACACAGTTAATTGCATTTTAGGCGTGACTTTAGACTTGTAAACATCATTAGCAGATAATCATTACCACATTCTTTTCCACTAAATGTTTTTAAACAAATGAGCACAAAATATGCCTCATTATTTTTGTTGAAGACTGATATGTGCTAATTGCTCCTTACAGTCATGCTAAGGGCTAATTAAACAGTGTGATTACAGACTAACTCTAAAAAGTATTTTTACCTTTTCATTTCTGAGGTTCTGTCTGTTTTGTATGTGTCTTTACGCTGAATATTGCATTTTGCAGTGATATACTGGTGTGAACGTCCATTTTGCAAGTGATTCTAAAGTCAATTTGTGATACTGTGGTGTTAGTGAAATGTAAACTAAAATGTCTATGAAGTATGAGTCAAAGTTGTCTAAAGTACCTCCTGATAAAAACCTCTGTTGAGAAACACTTGGTTGAGCGATCACATTTATTTTGCATTTGAAACTTAATTGACTTCACGTACTAATATAGTGTATTTACATGTTGAAACAATATGGCATTATTCAAAGCTAAAAGGGTTCAGTGTACTCAAGCCTTGATTACAAGACAATGCAAGTTCACTCATGATCAAAAACCAAAACACAGCTTTGATCAGATAATAATGAGGGGGATATTACAATATGACTAAAAGCTCAGAGACAAATATATTTTGTATAATATGTTCCACTAAGGCAGGGCTCTCAAACTGTGATGCAGCCCTTCAGATGATTTCTTGTGGCCCCCAGGATGCTTTCTAATTCTTATTGATAGTGGCCCATCAATCAAATATATTGTTAAATAAAACATAAAGAAAAATGCACCAGAATACAATTACTTACAATTTGTCAGAACAATTGGACACAGCTTATCCACTTATATTTACTTTAACATATTCTAATATGTTCACAGTGGATGTGAACATATTAGAATATAGATAGGCTTATTTATATAGAACGCATAGTAAGTCTTGTTTTATAACATGCAGCCCTCGACCAACTCTGATTTTGATTATTTTGACCTCTGCCTTAGAGAATGAGTTTGTATCCTTGTTAGGGGACCTCTCTTTTTCATGAATGTACTCTATTAATTTATTTTATCATTGTCACAAAGATGACGAGAGCACTGACTTACACTTTGTAATGCAGTGTTTCCCAACCAGGGGTACTTGATTTCAGACTTTACTGGAAGGTAAAATGTATTCTTAAAAAAAACAATTGTGATGATTTTTTAAAATACTTTTGAAGCATTTTAAGCCAGCATCTCAGGAAAACAAGACATTACAAAAACAACAACTGGCAGTATTCTACTAGAAAACCAATTTGTTTACCTAAAAACACAAGTTAAGGGGTACTCAGCATGTGGGACAAAATTTAAGTGGCACTCGGGACAAAAAAGATTGGAAACCAGTTAAAGTGTGCTGTGTTCATTGGCGTTGATTGGAATTGACCAGTGTCTTTGATGTAGTCAAATCTCTGGAGAAAATGTAGATATACAACAAAATGTCACAACTGTACGATAAGCACATTTTCAGCATCAAACATGTTTCAAACATATTGATGTAAAAAAGGAGTTTGTTGTATATCTATGTTTTCTGTTGCTTTGATGCACTAGTAATACAAATCTGTGTATTTGCTCTGAGCCGCCCACAAAAGGAACTATGTCTTTCCTTGGAAGTAAGACTACACTTTGTTTCCTTATAAAAAGATACTCATGTAGTTATGCAGAGGCTATATATTTTGCATTATGGCATAGACAGAAATGTTGCTTTTAGCAATTAACGTTCCAAAGTATAGTTTTAACTATCTGTTTCTCCAAAAAGTTACACAGTGCACCTGTAAGTATTGATGATACTTTTCAATTGATTATCTTGTTTTTGAGTCTGAGAAAAGAGAGAGTGTTCCCCATGATTTGCACCACTAATCAGCCAAAAGACACCTCTCTGCTCACACATTCATTCACTTGAAGCAATCACATCTCTGGTCTTCCGAAATGTAACCAAAGTCTTGATTAATTCTGAATTGTACTTGTGTAACTTGTGGTTTCAATTCAAAAATTAGCCATATACAACTCAATTAGTTTCATAAATTGAAATCACATTGTCACCTCTTTATAAAATTGTACTTGATAGGATTGTCCAGCACTATCACCAGAGCGCATACGTGAAGCTCTTTTATTTCTAAGCTTTTCCGACTTTGGCCCTTTTCACAAGGGCGGACCTCAAATTACGTGCCACTCAGCGAATGAATCAGCTAATAAACGACAGCAATTGGCTAACAATTTAGAAGAAAAAGTTTGAAATAAGGACAGTGGTCTTTTTGAGTTCTATTTTTTTCATTCTTTAAGCCATCCATTGCCGAAATCGATTGTTCCGCTTTGGTGGTTCCCTAAGGAGCCATTTATTGTGAGTTGGCTGTAGGCTGTACTATGAGGCAGCTCTCTTCCCCCACACCATCAGCTAAAGGTGTTCTTAATGGCTCTGCGTTTGATCCACTGTCAGGCGCCTATAAGTTATATATAGTGTAGACAGGGAGACAATGGATTTATGCACCTGCACCACATAAATTTAGAGCGCATTTGCTAAACCGCTGCTTCTCTTCTATCGCTCCATCTTAATTAGATTGTATCATTTTGATGCGTTGTGATGTGTGTGGTGGCAAGGCATGATCTGTTGTGAAAAGGAAAGCGTTTTTACCCAGTATAAATAAATATAAATACATTTTACCCAATACAAAATCTAAATACTCCAAGATACTTTATATGATTCTTATTCTATTCTCACAACTTATCACTATGAGAGTGCTAAAAATAACTCCTAAGCTATTGAAAAAGGTTATTAATCTGGAAAAGGACTTTGTTCAGAGATGTAATGAAATGTAGTGAAGTATCTTAAAATGTAAAATGTAGTTCTGATATATAGTTATTCTGCCAACCACGCACACTCACAATGTTAAGGCTATTGGGCACAGACAGCCTATAATTTTGTATTAAAATAAAATAAATAAATAAATAAATAAGCTGTCCAATGTTTTCCAGGGTAAACGGGCAAGAGCTTGCTTACAATGGAGAACATTTCTTATAGCTCTGTCACATTTCAAGTCAAATCCACAAAATACTGTGCGAAAATCTGTTTATTTAAAACAAACAAGCTCATTGGTCATTTGCCATTTAGAACAAAATCAAAAGTGACTGAGTAACAATAAAAGTGTTAGTGCTTGGATGGGAGACCGCTGGAACTCCATGTGCCACAATAAGACAACTAGAGCAAATTATAGCTGTGCACTTAGGCAAGACACTTTATTGACCCTGCCCTCGTGTCTGCGTACACTATATTTAAAACATCCTTGATCTGAATGCCTTGAAAGGCGTTATATCAGGAAGAACCAAGGTTTATTAAAAGATTTTCTGCTGCAGAATTTTGTAATGTTTTTTTGTGTTTTTTTCCTTGACTTGTAGCCCCATTTGTTTTTCATATAGAGAGAGTTTGCAAGTTCTTGAATTTTATCTGTTGCCTAGAAATGTGTGGCTTCTGAGAAGAATGTTCTATATTGTAATCCTAATAGATTTTTAGATTTTCATTATCTTTAAGGTACACTGTGTAACTTTTTGCCCAAAAAATAAACTTATAGAAAAGCATGTTTTTCTACTTTAGATGTCTTTGTGACACTAAATAAATTATGAACAACTTTACGATGAGCAGCATTGCATGGCCAAAACAAACTATTATTTGGCCTATAGATGAGAGTCTCTCTTTCCATGGAAAACCAGCACTTTTTACTATATGTTCTTACATTATGCCATAAAACGTATTTATTCCCAATAAGAATGTTTTAGTCGTCCTATTTGTATTGTAAGTGCGTTGTTGATGTTTCACCTCCAGAAAGTTACACAGTGCAGCTTTAAGTCATAATAATCAAAATTTCGTTAGTCTATTATAGTATATATTGACTGTCTTAATCCATTTACAATTTTTTTTTTTTGATAATCTTTTGAGGCATGTGTTTACAGATGGTATTAAAGTTGACTGTGTAGCATTTTAATTATTGATATAGTTTTATCTGAAAGTAGTACCTGTTGGACATGCTCTTTACATAGTTTTGTGCAATACTGTGATACAAGAGGGTACTCAGAAGGGGACAGAGAGAGAGGTGACATAAGATGAGTCCCACCAAAAGCTGTTTGGTATTTAGAGAGTGTAAGAAGCAGGAAAAGTAGCAGCACATTATTAAAGGAAGCAGATTTGTAGACATCTTGTGTGTTCAGACACTGCTCACAGGGGAGATCCATCCGACTGTGACTCTGCTCTCTGTATCGATTATGTCAGCTTTGAACCAGTCTGCCCAAAGACCTGTCCACTGCACTCTCTCCAAGTGTCTGCGATGTGCACTTTATGCTACAAACTTTCTAATACAACTTTAGAAAGGCCCCTGAGAGTTACTTCCGAAACTTCTGCACTGGTCAAAACACACATTTTGAAAATAATACCAATTCCTTTTTGCACCGTGATATAATTTGTTTTGTTGAGTTGAGTGAAGCCTGAGTGAGCCCGAATAAGAAAGTCGGAAACAAGTAATGTGATTTTACAAATTCAATTTAACTTCAAAACTGATTTGAAAATGATAATTTGTTTAGATGTGCATTTGCTGTAACATACTCTGCGGATAAACATGGGAAAAGTACTGTGGTGTATGCAGTGGTCATCATGCAGGGTTCACACTAAAATGTAGACCCTGGTTTATTATTGATCTGGTAACACTTTAGAATAACTACAGAATAATTAGGCTTAATAAATCATTAATAACACCTTAATAAAGACTTTATTCAATATGAACAAATGATTAATTAATAGATGAAAAAGCTTATTAATGCTTAGTAATTACTTAATTACTCCGAAATCCTGACCCTAACCTTAAATCCTAACCTTAGATCCTTAGTTAAGTAGTTACTAAGCATTAATAAAGTTTTTCATTCATTAATTCACCAATAGCTCATGAATAACTTAAGCTTTATTTATGCTTTATTCATGGTTTACTAAGGCCAATTAAGGTGTAGTTAATATAAAGTGGTACCATTGATCTTTACAGAAATGAGTTACAGATCAGATCTGTGGAGAGGCAAAGGATGCATGTTTTAAGGTATCTTATTAAATTGAATAAAAACACCTGAAATTGAATATAGTAATGCTATTTAACATGGATGAAGGGCAGCTAAAGTAAACTCTTCAATTATTATTATTGTTTATTTTATTTTTTTTTATGTAACACAACACGCTACTGGGTTTAGTCTTTAACAGAAAGCACAAGAATAAACATGTATTTTATTTAGATATTTCATAAAGCACTTGTTGGAAACTGCTCTTGCCCACCATTTGGCCATCTGATGCATCAATCCAGCTTTTGATTGCTACAATTTAGTTTTAAATGTCTATCTACTAAGAATTCATTAATACCAGTGTAGAAACAGAAATTAGTTTGTAAGAAAATGGGCCAAAATTGTTATTTCTTGCACAAGACATCAGGGTTTTTAATTTTAAATCCATTCCAGTAATTATAGAGACTTTTTTAATTCCTGGAGAATCCTCAACGATATCTCTCAGTCTTCAACCACTGGCACTGGGTTGAATTTTACGAGCCACAAAAACTGAGAATCTGAAGTGTAGATAAGAAGAGCCTGGAATGACTTGGTAGAGAATTAGTTAGCAACAAATTTCAAATATTTTGAGTCGTTCTGTGGACAACAACCACCAGTAAATTATCTCAGTGCATTCAATTATGCATAACCAAGATATCGTCTGAACCAAGATCATAGACCAGATACCTGATCGAGCTAAATATCAGGGATTGACATCAAAATTCGATCCCAGAAGTGTCTTGGTGCATCCATTCTCACCTTCTAGAATGTGAACACTACCTATTACAAGATATTTTACATGTTACTCTGGCAGCGGAAAACTGTCAGCAGATCATTCAACAGAAAATAGCACAACTTTCAAATAACCACATAACCCTTTGAATTATTGCAAATCTTACAAATGTTTTAGTAAAACAATAAACAAAGCTTGTTGGTGTCTGATGAGATCTCTAAGTTTAATAGAGTGACACAAGCACAAACATTGAACAGTGCAGTACACATGACCCCATTCATCACTGTTGTAGTCTTACAGTGATGTGCCTCGACTGCGGATATAACCACTGACCACACAGAGTCTATGGGGAATGTGATCGCAGGAGGGGATTAGGACGCCTCTGTGTGAACCTTCAATTAGAAATAACTTTATTGCCCGAGGCTCCCCGCAGGCCATGATCAATCACTGTCATCAATAAGGACAGGCAGTTTGTCAGGAAGTGCAGCGCCCTCGGGCCCCACAGGCAGTCACCCAAACCCAAACAAGGCCATCCAAAGCCAGGACCTGTTATTAAGAGCTGCACTTCTCACTTGGCGTGACTGTCACACAATGAAGGTTTAGAGAATCGTGGTAAAAAAGTAACAAATGATATACCTATTATTCCTTCATTCATTCAATGTACTGTAATGCAACTTTTAGTAATATATAATTTTTCAGAGATTAAAATGAGCAATTTATTTTTAGTTAGCATTTTAGCAAAAAATACTGTAACTTTTGAGACATTAAAGCTGGGGTACCTGACTTTTGAAGTAAATTAGAAAACTTTCCTTTTCTACCAAAAATATATTGTAAATGTTGTGACTAAATCAGATCACTGTGCATATAATGTAATAAAGTATTTTAGTTTTTATGGACAAAAAAAGTAATCTGGTTGGCTTGAGCGGTCCACTCCAGTTTCACTTTGCTGTCTATAAAAATATAACATGACATAATTGCAACCAAAAATATATGCATGTAGAGATTAACCACTTGTTGAATTTGAGAGTGAGACAAAGTAGTTGGACATGGTATGACAGCTTTACTATTGCATCACAGTATGTTATTTTTTTTTTTTTTTTTCTGGCAATATATAAAGTATTATAGTTTCAGAATTTCAAAATATTCCAAAGCTATTGTGAGTTTTGGGACCAGACCAATGTATCTGTCAATTGTCTGAAAGTGATTTATTGTCTTAGAAACTTAGTTTTGTCAAGAACTGTTTGTGACATTGAATAAATGTTTCAGTTAACACGCTCTGATGTACAGTATCTGCCAACTTATCCAAGTGTGGGGTGTAATGCATTTAGGTCACTTTCCTTTACTTTATTATATTTTACTATATTTTTGTGAAACCAGTTCTTTTGGCCCGACCTACCAGACCATGGTTTTTGATTGTCCCATGTTGTACACAAACTGAATAAAAGAATCATATAATATACAGAATTGATTTTTGACATAAATAACTCAGACATGTTTAGAGCATTTTTGCAGCATTAGCTCATCAACCTCAAGTTCTAGTACATAAAATGACAAAAAAAAAAAAAGATTAAGCATGTTTTAAAAGATATACAGCATGTGTGAGATTTACCCTTTTAAAATCTCAGAGCATCTCAGTTCTGAACTGGAACTTTGATTTCTCTGTGAGCTACTGCATCCATCAAGAGAAAACCTTTTACAAGGGTTTTTTTTAACGCTCTGCACTGTTGAATCGGACATATGGACTGTAGTAGTTCAACTTTGAGTATGATCTTCTGGTAGAAGGTCAGCGGTTTGATCCCACGCCGGTGTAAACATCATGGTTGAGTTCCACTGAGTCACAGGTCACCAGTGAAATTCAAGCTTCCACAGATAAATAAAGTCAAATTCCTCCCCCCAGCATCAGAATTTATAAGTGAACAAAACATATAAACTGAAATAAACAGTTTTAAAATCTAATATTTTTTTATTTGTTTTAAGGAAGCAAAACGTTAATTCAGAATAGTTATGTGTAGTTTATACATACAAAGGCCCAGGTGCCAAATGTGCTCTCCAAATTGTGTTCCGGCCAGAGATTACGTTAGCCGGCACCTGCCGGTCTTTGGCCGGTAAAATGTGCCGTGGACCGGAAAAAATAGACGTCCCCGGTCAACTTGACCGGCAGAAATAATATGCAAAAAAATAAAAAGTCGAAGAAAAAAGAGGATTAATACATGATTAACTGTGGACTATTTAATGATAATTCCACATTAGTTCGTTCTGCGGCCAGTCCGGGTGCTTCTCGGGTTCGTGATCCTGGCGCTGCTCGCAGATGATTGACAGGTGCTCAGAGAAACGAGCGCGTGCTCATGCTGCGTAGATCTGCTTTTTTTCTTCTCAACTCGAGACAAAATGTTTACTCACATGTAAATACAGCGGCTTAATATGCTAAGTGAAGAGAATTCGTGCGTGCAATGAAAGTGCGTCGCTTATGAGGTGGAGAAAAAAAAAAGAGTAAGAGGCACACGCGGGAGGGCACGTACGCGTCTCTATTGAAGATTTGCTGATCAGCGTCAGTGAAACAGACGAGTTGCTGCTGGAAACAAACAGGTAAAACACTTTACACGTGAAGCCCATTAGAATGTGCCTTTTCCGTCACTAAAACCTCGCGCTGAACTTAAAAATCTCCGGTTTAAAAGTGGGCTGCATCTCGATGCGCTCTGGGCTTTCGTCTCAGACACACGGGGGATGATGCGGCTTGACTCGGGTCCAGCGCGTGCGTTGTCCCGGGCTCCGGTCTCAAACACACGGGGATCACGCGGGCTTTGCTCTGGTTCAGTCCGCAGACAGGCACGAATCAAAGCGTGTCTCGTCATCACGATAAGTAAAAGTTAAAGACACTCTATTAACAATCACCAATTTTAGCTTTACATAGAGACTGTTGGGGAGGCGAAAGCACGTAGGTTACTGCCAAAATTCATGTGGAGTTGTTTGCATAAGGCAATAATATGTGACCGGTTGTTCTACCAATTGACCGGAATTTCCAGATCTTGCCGGTCAAAGTGACCGGCATGAAAAAAGTCTAGCGTAACCTCTGGTTCCGGCCCTCAATTCACTTTCTAAATATTACATAAATGTATTTCCTCTTGTTTGTAGATTTAATTTTGGGTTATTACTCTGGAAACAGAGCCCAAATTACATGTCTTAATGTGCCAATAAGTGTTTGAACAAGGGAGTAGTTATCTAGGTCTAAATGGTCTATTTTATTTGTTTTAATTCCAAGGTTGTTTTTTTTATTTCCATTGCGAAAATACTGTCCTTTTTGATATATTTTTAGCAAAACTTAGTTCTTGTTCTTTTGCTAAATCTTTTTGAAGACAGTTAAAGAAAGCCTAAATAAACACAAATCTAACTTAACTTAAGCATTTATTCACTCATTATTCAATTTAAGATGGTCATTTTTTACGCTATATATTTCAGTCCTGATTTACTTCCACTTTAGACCTGGTTTAGTTCCGGTTTAAATCTAATTTCATGCTGAGATTCTCCTGGTTTAGATTTGGTTGTGTGGTTTTTGTAGGGTAATAAAAATTGACTGACTGTAACATTTGTTATTATCACTAAAGAAACAAGTCCTGTGAATATTTGGTGCGACCTCATGTCAAAAGTGATGATGTATTGCCGTGGTCCTCGGTCAAATCTGGCCCTCTGGAAAATGTAGTTGAATAGCCCTGACATAGACACATGACATGACACAGAGAAAACACTAGAAACCAGAAAAAGAAAAAAAAAACACCATGAATGAAATGAAATCCAGGCAAATTCTGTCTATCTGAGTTGTACTTTTTCACATTTTTGACTGTCATTTTTAGGTCTGTATTTTACACAGGGCTTTATATCAAAAGCTGCACTTACTGAGTAGCACTATTAAGCTTGATAAATGCATAAAGACGGAGAATCAAATATTCATGGCACTTAAATAGATAAAATTCTGTTTCCCTTTGACTGTTCTTGTTCAAAAGTGAATCATCTATCATAAACTGCCTGAAACTTTCTGCATGTTTGAGCTGAATGTGTTTTTATTGAACACAAACACTCATGAATAAATCATTTGGAGACCTTTTATTATGTAAAGCGCTGACACTTGAAGTAGACCCTGATCATTAACTGAACAGAAAACATGCGTCAAAAACACTTGAGGCACTTGTGTATAGACTGTGCAGATGGAGATGTGTTATAAGCTTGGTGGATTATGTGAAAATACATAAAGATGATCAGTTCTTTAGGGGTTGGTGCATTAACATTTTCTCATAGAAGTTTTGGTGTTGAAGTGAAAGAGGTCAGATTTAGACATAAACAAATGACAGTGTTGTATAGATTGGCTGAATATAGAAGGATGCTTGTACCAAAAGAGAAACTTGATTTAGAGGAGACACTGCAAGTGAATACAATTATAGTCATCAATGTGAAACTTATATGCTGTAGTTTACTCATATTTTTGTATACATATAGATACAAAGTTGTTTACAGAGAGGATCTTGTTTAGTTTTTCATTTAAATTGATTTACTGACATTTTCTGACACACATTTTTAGTGTTTTAAGACTTAAAGTTTGTGTAACTAACTTTTTAGTATAGACAAATGCAGGACATGGCGAAAAACTAAACCACTGAGAGCTGTCTGATTTGAATAATAAAGAATTTTAGTTCTAATCAGGAACCAAATGCTGCTCTCTGATTGGCTGTTCTCGGGTGGGTAACTCAAGTTTCACGTTGTTGTTGGGGCTCTCAAACCCTTATCGATATGAAAATAGGACCCCCTATTGTTCGACACAGTGACATCATAGTAAAAGTAAGATGTTAAAACCATGTTTTTTTAATCAACCTATAAATGAAATAAGCATTTCTCCTAATGCCTTTATTTATTGACAATATTTCAATCAAATATGTGCCTGGGATTGTCTGTTATTAAAAAACAATGTTATCAGAGATTTTTGGGGGATCCCCAACATGTGGCCCAGACACCCGCAGGAGTCCCCTGATTATACTTTGAAAACCAGAGAGCTGTATTAAATTAAAATGTAACTTTTTTTCTTTTTTTTTTTTTTTTGCTTTTACTATTGAAATAAGGCAGCTAAACACATTTTACAGTTACTTACTTACATCAGTAACCAACATCACAGACATACAGAGACATTTAAACGAAGTAAAATTGTTGCTTAGTTCTGCTTTAAATCAAATAATAGAACATTTTTTGGAGCAGATTGGACGATTGTGTTGTTTCCACTCTAAATCACAGCTGATTTAGTGTGACATCCCCTCAAAGCAATTAACTAAAACAAAGCAGAGAGAAGTGTCAAATCCAACGCAAAAAGTCAGTACTAACTGGAGCTGGTGGTAAACTGTGATCGTCGGAGCAGCTGGGTTGTGTCTCCCTCTTGAACGGCGTAAGTCTGGAGGGTAATTAGCTTCGGCAGATGTGAAGCGAAGGGTCAGACATCACACACAGCAGCGCCGATTCAGAAGGCCAGGAGTCTGAAGTCTTTAGCTCCAAGTAAATATGCCATTCTTTGTAGCTGTGTCATGTTCCAGTCGGACTCTGTGAAGTGTTGTGTAATTAGTTTACTCAGAGTGACTTGATTGTTTTTCCTCTGATATAGAGATGGTGGGCTACAGAGAATTAATTAAATGGAAGGCTCAGACAATAGAGATCTGTGATATGGGTTAAGAAAGGATTGAATTAGAAGTTGTTTGAACTAATGTACAGCAAGGCAATATGTTCAACTGCAACTGGATAGTAATATATCGTAAATATCTCGATACTGACACAAGGATTATCGGAAAATTGACACCATGCATGAATTGATACAAAAAATTAGATCTGCACTCAAGTAAATTGTATTTGTTTTAATGTATTATTTATTTATTTGTTTATTTATTTGAAGGACAATGCACGGCTCCATGCGGGTATGCACCAGATTTAGCATCAACCTTATTTTCATCTCCTTGACAAGGAAGCATAACACAATAGAAAACGTATTGCATATAATAAAATAAATAGTTACAAAAAACATGTGCAAGTAAATGTGCAATATTACATGTGCATTATTATGGGAAAAAGAAGAATAAATTAATAGAAGATTTTTTGGAAATCTATGGGAATTGTCATTTAATAAAACTAAATAAAACAAGAACGCAACATTAAACTTGTTTCTTGCTGCTTGTATGAAATAAAGTTTAAATTAAAACTTGTAGCTTTCTGGAAGTGAAACTCAGCAGAAATAGGAAGTCAAAACAGTCTTTGGAACACCAGTAATAGCAGTAATTGTGTGTTTTGCCATAGTGAAATATTATTATTTTTTGTGTCCATCAAAGTAATTACATGTCTTGCTTCAAAAATACTAAAACATGCTACTGAAATCATTTTTCAAGTCACAGTACAACTTTAAAGACTCATTTATGCTTTTTTTTTTTTTTTCATAAATAAACAGCTTCTTATATTTTAAACATTTACTGTGACTTTATTCATTGCCCCACACACATCTTTCAAACACGGCAAACTCATCGACAAGCATTGGGAGAAGGACAAAGGCGAAGCTTAGAAAGGAGAACAGCAGTGGGATTGGACTGACAGCGAGTGTCTGCAAATAGTTTTGAGTGGACATTACACGCTGACATGAGACACAGCCAGTTTGTGACTGCTTTGACCTGAAACTTGCTCATTTGCTCAGTTTGCACAAAAAATGACTCACCGCATGCACAGTTTAACAACCAAAAGGTTGTTTTAGGGTTTAGCTTCACTTTAATGACAGGGAACTCTTTTGGTAAACATACAGAGGGCGATAAAAACAGTTAGAGACTTGACCAAAAATCCTTGAGCAAGAGCAGGAAAAAAAAAGTTAGATAAAAGTGGATTCGTTTTCAGCTTGTTTTTAGTAAATCCACAGGTTTTTGGTCATGTGCAGCTCATGCAGTTGCAAACATATAAATTATAAATAAGTAAAATGATGGACAGAGCAAGGCAGAGGTCAAACATAAACCTATAATTCAGATGTACTGTATATTTATGCTTCTCAAACAAAGAGCTTAAATGAGCCATAACTCAGCCTCAACATGTTTACAGTTACTTCCTCTCTGACTGGTCAATTATGAGATTCAGTGCAACATACTGTATAAATATAAACCTTGCTGATTGACTGATGATTGATATTACAGCCTTTATTGAAACACATTTCCATCACAGCGTTTAGATTTTTATATCCTTTGTACAGTCAGTTGATTAGATGATTTATAACTTTTCTTTGATTTCATATTTCTGCCTATAACCTCGTTTAAGCTCATCGCTCACACGTGAACCTCATATCCGACAGGCCTTGGAGAAAATGTGTTTTGAATGCAGCCATCTGATCCACCAGAGCCTTTCCCACCGTGTACTATTCCTGTAAACGGAGTCTGCACGTGGGTTTGATCTGAGAGAACATGCTCTTTACACCTGTATCGACTCCAGCTGAACAACCTGAATTCCAGTTTGTCTTATGAATAGTAGTGAGCTGCACAGTTCATCAATGAAGAGATGCTTTCAACACAAAGTTAGATAATGCTACAAAGAAATAAGCCTTTTTGGGTGTTGGAGTCTTTTGAAGGGCAGGACGATATAGCCTAAAGATCTTATTACAATAGAAAATATACTATATGGGTTATAAAATATGTACCTTAAGAATATTGAAGGTGATTTAACAGAATTTTGCTTTCTTAACATCAAAAATAATACATTTTAAACTTTAAACTCTACATCACATGTTTTCCTCACTTACCTAATGCATAATAATATTATAAGTTTAATAGTTTACCACGATGTGTTTTGCTAACAGCACTTGCCACAATCCCATAACAACAGCAAAAACATATTTTGATGAACAAATGGGACATTATAAGATGTAGACAGGACATTGCAGATATATTTTCAACCAAAATATACATTAACAACAATATGTGTGCTAGGGGCAAATTGTTTTTAAGTAATTTTATTGTTTCTACTTTCCATGCTTTGTCAGTGCCTTAGCTCTTTCCACTGTCTGTCTTTAGGTCATTCTTGATCAAATCCAGGTGTCAGAGTAGATAGCACTTCTGCTCAGCAAGAAGGTTAGACTCCCGTACGGCCCGGGTCTTTCTGTGTGGAGTTTGCATGTTCCTCCCTGTGTCTGGGTGGTTTCCTCCTGACACTCCAGTTTTCCTACCAACAAACTGATGGTTGAGGCACCAGGTGTTTAGGCGAATCGCTTCTGCTGAGCTGCCCCAGGGCTGCTTACCATCACTGAGTGAGTGGGGCGAGTGGGATTGCTGTGCTGTCGGTGTAAATGTGCTATATAAATAAAATCATTTATTCATTCATTCAATGCTTTAAATACATCAGACAGTAGGGATTGACCATAATCTGTGTCTGCCTCCTCCAAAATGAGCACAATTATGCTACAGTATTCAACTTTTCAACATGAATATCACAATATTTGACATATATTATTGCTGAGTTCATAGTGCAACACATCTTATATTCATTTTAGTGTTTTTTAAGGCATCAATTGACAATTTTAAAATAATCAAAAGAATTCCAATTCAAGAAATGTCACTGCTTATTTCACTTACCTCATGTAGTAGATTTGATTTTTGAATTGGTTTTGCTATTACCATTTATTGTCCATTTTCTTCAAATTTGCAAATGCCATGTCAATGAAGTCAGTCTAAGATTATTTGGTCATCTACTTTTCTTCTTTCATATTTTACTTTTTAAAATAATCCACAAGCTCTCCTCATTTTATCACTAAACATTTATCTTTTCAGATTTACTTTTAAAAAAGCCATATGAGTCACTGGGCAGTAAATCAACAAAAAGCTATGCATTTGAAACTAGCGTCAAATGATTTATAAGATCAAGGGCAAAGTTACTTACTATTTATTCTATTTTTGACATCCTCAGGACACTTGGAATGTTAAAATTTAATCTGTAGTATTTTCCCATCTGGAACTGGAACATTATGGCTGTCTGAACAAGTTTATTCAAAATACTATGTATGTTTATTATTCTTCAGTCAGTAGACATCGTCAAAAGTAAACAAATACCAAACATAGTCAACAAAAAGCAGTATTCTACAGTCTGAAAGGGTTTAGGCAGACATGAATTGCTTAATCCTATAAACATAAGTTATAGCAAATATGAAATGTGAAGCCTTGAAGAAACAGAGCTCAAAATGCTTTTGTTAAAACCTAAATGTTTTACAACTAACAGCCAACAGTGATGTTCTGTCCATCTTTCTCTGGACTGTTGCGATAGTCTTAAATAGATAAAACAGGAAAGCGGGCATAGGAGGAGTGACCAGGCGTTAGAGGTTGAGTTTGAGGTCAGGTCTCTCGTGCCCCCATCAGCTCTCCCTGAACACTGACCTTTGACCCCACTTTAATTCAAACGAACGCCTCCTTTTAGCCTTTCAGCGCACACTCCTCTGTCTATTACCACCTCTTCCTCACTGTATCTCACACATAATATTAAAGTGTGTGTATAAGCTCTTAGAAGCAGTAATTGGGGTGAGCTCTGTAGAGGATTGGGCTACAAGAACATTAGACTTGACTGAGTATCCGGAATAATACAAATGGACTCTGAGGGTGCGCCCATTTTGAAGCAATTTAAAGATGGTGTGAAGTGTTATAATTACAGCTACATAACTGTTTAGTGGTTACAATCACAAGGATGTCTTTGTGGCATAGCTGTTGAGGAATGTTAATGAAGTTGGATTGACAATTAGTGAAAGAGACAGCTGAGATGTTGAAGAGAAATGCTGGTTGTTTTGCTTGTGGACTGCTTAAACAATCAAGAACACATTGAACGCTTTATTTGTTATTTGACCTGTTCCAGTCCCTTCACTTTGGCGTGTCATGTTTTAGAGCTAAAGTATCGACTCAAACAAATGCTATATACCCCTGACATGCTAACGTAAACATGTTTTGTAATAAACATGATTGGATTGGTCTGAACACAAGACAACTCTATACTTTTCAAGATATCTTTAGATCACTACCTTTGACGTCATAGGTCTGGACATTTTTAAACTGTTCTTTGAGGCTTAGAAGGGAAGCAACTCCAGGTCTGTTTCTGAACATTTGTTTATAACAACAAAAGCAGTGTTAAAATGAATGTTAGTTATTCTGAAATATCAACATTAGCTGGTTCATATACTTGTTCCCATACTGTAGAATTGAATGCTGAAACAAACATCACCTTTATGTTTTCTTACCTTCACTAAATAAGCCCATGAACTGTCCTATATTCTTTATTGACCATGCCATTTTTGCTGCAATAATGTGTTTGCTGTGACATGTGCCACTGACGTGGACTTAAATGAAGTGATCGATTTTCTATAATGAAAGACAAAGTGCTGTGAGGGAGAATAGAAACAGCAGAAGATGTGGATAGATGACACATTTCACAGATTCCTCGTGGGGATCAGGGCCGATGATGGAGGAGAATATAAATATGTGTGGAACGCGTGTGTCTGTAAGCCTCCACCACATCGCAACATGAGCTGGGTCCTGAGCGTCACCGGGCAATGTTTTATTTAACACAGACGAGTCGGAAGAATCTCACGGATGATGTCCTTTACTGTTTGTTAAAGGCGAAGGCTGGATAGTATCTATACAGAAAGCACACAGAGTGAATGTGTATTGTGTTTTCGTCTGGTCTTGGTCCTTCTCAGTACTAACAGGAGAAAATGCATTATCCTTCTTCTGTGTGTGTCCAAACCATCTTATCCTTGGCCTAAAACAAGTTTTTATTTATTTATTTTATAAGTTTTATGACCAACTCATGGATTTTCATTAAGCTGACACGACACACAATATTGTCTTGGCCTTCTGATAGACATGTGTTTTAGGTTGAGGAAGGTTTTTGTGGGTCTGTTACAAAAAATCTCTACATTTAGGGCAGAGCTTGGAGTTGGTTACAATTAGATCTTAATTAAAATTCCTAAATAACACCACACATTTACATCAACCATAGAAATGAAGTGGGACATGTCACAAACATTAAACATGTATCATATATATGATGCAGCTTTTTATTGTTGATTAATTTCAAAGATATATTTGTAAATATACACCTCTTTAAGTATGTTCAATGTATTTGTGTCCACTGCAGAAGATATGAGTCTCAAATCAATACTGAATGCTGTCAACACAAGACGTTAACACCAAAGGCAGTGTTTTATCTAATTTTAACATTTGGAAAGTCCCAAAATCACAATAAATGATTGACCACAATGGCGACCACAAGTTCTCCAGCAACTTGTATTTCTCTGTGAATAGAAACACATTTTTCTCACTAAATTCTTTCCACATACTGTTTTGAGCAACTCGAAATAGATGCAACATTTAAAACATGTTGTTTGTTTAAAATAAAAGTTTTCTAAGTCAGAGTCCAAAACCTTTCTGACTTTCCTGAACAATTAACAGTGCTGATGTACTCCTCCTCACTCTGAAAATAACCTCAGCAACCTAAACTCAATTAGGCTATTTACATCTGTCTGTTTACATTACGTACATCGAAAAAGCCAAGCAAAAGCAGTAAAAAGAAAAAGCTGTCTAACTATTAAATTAATACATGTTATTTCCAGTCACTGTTTTATGTTATGCGTTGTTTATTCATTTCTTAAACTTTGGAATAGTCAGCTGCCATTGGGTAAATTGCCAAAAGTGAGTCTCACAAGTGTCTTGCCCAAGAATACAATGACAGTGTGTGTATCTACTGTATGTGTACAATGGTGAAATAAATAGTTTTGTGGCTATTTATTTCTCAGAGCAAAACAGACAATTCCATATGTTATCAGTTCAGTGCACAAATCAAACTCGTATTGTATTGTTCTTTTTGTATTCTAATCTTAAATTCAGTTTTGGACAATCTACAAAAAAAATCTGCTGTTTGATTAAAAAGTGTTAGCAGATTATGCTAAGTAGCTAACGTGTTTGCACATTGTTTAGGTAGCTTTCAGTTCATTAATGTGTTTGAGTTGTAGTCTGAATGAAAATAAAACTTTTATAGAAGTCACATAATAAAGTGTGTCTATTTCTGGAATAAAGTTGGAGAATATTTATTTCTACTTAGCCAATGAATCGACCAATGATTGCCACAGAGTTCAGTCTATTGCTCCTTGCAGCAGAAACCTATTCATTTTACCACTTCAATCAAGCATCCACCCTCCAGCATCAAGCCTCTTTTATGACACTTTTTATGTCCTTTCTGAGCCCCATCAATCCACTTTCATCTCTTTAATCCCACATCGTATTCATGCTTTCTTCTCACACTTTCCTCACCCTTTTCAAACTCTTGTGCCTCCTTCCTGCTCCCATGTGCACTGTGACTTTTTACTCTCTGCGTGTGCCGAAGTATCATCTCCATTCTCCAGTCTCTGCTTGGTGCACATCTCAGGGGGAGGCTGATAATTTGGACAGTTCTTTCGTCTTTCTCTCTTCGCTGATGCCAGTTCCCAAGGGGTTAGACTCAGTCTTCAAATCCCCAGTGATTGTGTGTGGCCGAAGTCTTCTCCTTCTCCAATCAGTAGCATCTTCGTCTTCTCACTGTCTCCTCGGCGCGCTGAGCTCTCCAGAGAGACACGTGTGGACTTAAACAGCACATTTATTATGTGTTGTATGAGGGTTTGAGCTAAGTGTGTGGAGACTATATAGCACTTTTGTATAATTCAGCTGAAAAAAAAACATTGGTTAAAGCTGTGTCTGATGGTATGATTATTGATGTTAAAGGTGCAATACCCAGTTTTTTCTTCCTTGAAATTTAATCAAACCAAAATAATAATTTTTAAGCTTCCTACATCATGTTTTGTTCACTTACCTAATGCATTCTCAACTACTAAATTGCTCATCTTGATGTGTTTAAGCTGTTACAAGACATGCCAGTATGCAAAGTTAGCCACAATGTTAAACACAACTGATGAAAGTTTGGTGAACAAACCGGACATTAGTTTGGACATTGCAGACTAATTTCCACCTGAATAGATACATTAACAAGATATATGTCCTAGGGAGAAATTGATTTTAAGTTATTTTATTGCAAACATTTGTATAGTTCCTTTAAGGTAGCGTATAGTGCTAACACATTTCACTTTTGGCCTGTATTCACAGTTGGTTACTTGTTTTAACCTGAATATTGGTCTGTTTCCACAAAATATCTACTGTAGTTTTTAAGAAACAAATTATTTGTTCAAGACATTTCTGTTTAGGCAACTCCATTATACCATCATATTTCTTAATCATGCATGGAAACCTGATGTTGTCCCACGAACACATAAAGTTACTGAGAGAGTTACTGAAATATGTGCAATTTGTTAAGACATTTTTTAACGTGTCAAATTCAAAACACTGCCACACCTTTAACCTAAAATACATTAAAAGTGTTACTAAGTTCAGCTTTAAAGTGGACTTTTTTGCAGTTTTTTCTATGTAATTTGGAATAAACTATAATATATGTAGATCAATAATTTACTTAACTTTTTTTTTGTAAAACACAAAATTGATTTAAAACAACAATAGAAAAAAATAGAAAAAAAAAAATAGGGTCAATTTACTCCCTGTTCAAAACTGCTGATCTGATAAGCTGGGAAGCTTTTCTGAGCACTTAATCATCAGCGGCAGGACAATACAAGATTACTCAAACATACTGGAATCATTCATAATAAAACTTTGAGCAACTAATAATGAGAGAAGGCAGTTATAACAAGGTTAAAAACTTAGAAGAATACATTTAAGAAGGTCTTGATAGTGTGGGCTGAAAAATATTCATTTGTAATATTCACAAATTTGAAAACAATGATTCACTTCTCAATAAAAAATAAACAAAATAGAGCAGACGGATTGAGAAAGCTGATACAAAGTCTGGAGAAGTACCAACTAGAACAGCCTTTCCTTTTTTCTGTCACACAATTTACTAAGCTGCGGCCAAGGTGTGTGTGCTTGTTTTTTCACTATGTCTTCCAATCCAAACTCCATTCCCTCCGCGCTTCACCGTGTGCCCTTTTTTTCCCCATTTTATTCCACTCCGGACTTGAGAAGGTCAGCGGGAGTGTGCTGGGGCTGTCTGAAGGGGCTCTTTCTCACTCACAGAGCAGGAGATAAGCACCCATAGGTGAAGAGGAGACATGTGGGAGAACCAATCAACAGGTGGAGCGCTGACCTTTGAGACACTGGCCGCTTGTCATGCTTGTCCAGCCTCGACACCACTGCAGCTGTCTCCTCCTATTGCTTTGTCTCTTAGTCACATGATGAAGGAGATGGGCACTATATTGATAATTAGATAATATTGTGATTAGTGTTTTCAAAATAAACATTTAAGGCTTGATTAATTAAGCACTTGCTCAGGTGCAAAATAAGTTAGAAGGAGCAAATACTTGACACAGCTAACATTTTGCTTTCACACAGATATTAAAGTTGCAAAATTTGAGGTGGTGGAGATTTGATTTGTGTGATATGTTATATGGGCATGTTCAAATATTAATGCTCAAAAATAACTGTTTAACTTTTTAATTAATCTGCACTTGCCATTCAGCACCTGGCTTGATAAATCAGTGAAAACCCCCCAGTCAGAAAATCTTATTGGATTTACTTTATCTTTCTAGATTCTAAGATAAAGACAAGCCTAAGATTTCTTTCAGAATTTTGCTGGACAATATCAGAGCCTAATTGGACATTTATCCTATTGGAAATGTCACAATCCTATTGGATAGTCCCCAGTTCTAAAGAACAAATCCAAAATCTAATGTGACAATCCTCTTTTAAAAGAGCCAATAAACAAAAGAAAAGAAAAAGTGATGCTGCAAATTTTCCACTAAAGTTACAAATTTGATATTTTTGCACTTATATTATGAACATTTCACATTCGTCTGACAGATGGCATTGTCTCTTTGGTCATCGTGCCCCTCGTTCCAATTTCAGTGGCCATGTTTGACAGATTAAATAGCCAATCAGAGACACAAAACCAACCACTTACGACAAAAAAAAACAAAAATACATTGAAAAAATATCACACATCGCAGATTTCTGCAAAACTAATTCTAAAAAATTCTAAAAAACTATTTTAATGCGAGGTGAGAAAACTTTGATTTTGGTGTAAATGACAGACGACCAATCAGCTACTCTGTTTCATCTATGTCACGCAAATAAACTCATCTGATTGCCCGGTACGAGTTGATCTGAAATGCAGGCGATGGGCTTAGTGACCAGACCCACTCTTTGCAGTTTGCTGAAGCGTGGACTCTGGAACCCAGACAAATTGTCTTTGACACCTGGAGTTGATAAATTTTAAGAAAGTGCACACTTAAAAAAAAAAAAAAAAAAGCAGATATTGAATTGTGATCAAATTGAAACTAGTGTGACTCGACACCATAAACTCACCTGTTCAAATGTGCCATTCTTTAATGCTATTCTTTCATTTCTTTGATTCTAAACTTGAAATAATAATTAATTTCAGTTAATACCAAAATAATAATGATGAAGTTAACATTAATAGATTGTTATTTTGAATATCTACCTTATACTTTTTTTGACTCTTGGTTCTCATCATCGAACTCTTTCTAGTTGTGTCCTGCTGTGACACAGGCGTCTGCTGTTCACGGCTCAGCTAATCTCGTCCTTGTCTGATCTGTGCAAATTCCACCAACTCTTGGAATTCAGCAAATACGTCTGACACCCAAGCATCATTTACATGCCCCACACAGATTGTCAGATGGTTGCAGAGGTGTTGTGACATTTGATCTTGCAACATGTGAGGTTAAATGAGACCAATAAAGGAGCAGTGTGTAGTGTTGGTTTGTTTTATTGTTTTTTTAGATGGCGGATTTGAAAGTGACATTTTTGCTTGGTGGCTTAGAAATGTGAATCTATCAGTGAAATGCATTAAAAACAGCATGGCATGCAATAAAAACATTGTGTGGTGCATTTAGACAAGAATGACTTTGGGATACATGAGGAATGTGAGTAAATGCACTTGAGATGGAACCTCATTCTCAGTCACTATTCCAACCATTTATCAGCATTAAAAAAATTAATTCTTAGGTGTTGTCGCTGCTAGTGAAACAACTTCTAATCTGAAGTGAACAGATAATGTGAATGTGTTTTCAGATTAGAAGATAAAAGATATCAACTGAATTGCATATGCTTGTATAAGAAGTGAAAATGCGTTACTTTACATTGCTCAATTGTTAAACGACTTCAGCCTTAGTGTTCCTGTACCTTTTTAAAGCAGTCCATTAAACCTAAAGGCAGTTTGTAATAGTAATCACTTTCTATCCATTTGTGCAGTCGCCGCGCTCCTCTCCGCGGACAGAGCCTGGACATATTCCCATCACTTTAACACCGTCGTAATTGCACATTTTACAAAGTCCCCACAGAAAATCATTTCTCGTGATAGTCTAATAAATAGGCCTTTTCCCATTTCAAACTCTATATTTTCATTCATTACCAGCCTGGCCTTCATCTCGTCTTGGACCGAAGCAGCGGCTCTTGTGTGCAGATGACGTGTTGAGCGGCTATTCCAGGGTGGTCACTGGTTTATTGATTTCTTCATCTTTTTTTCTGTCCAATAATGCCCAGTAGAGGTTGTCAGACACATTGATCGACACTGTGCGTTGTTTGTTCTTCTGTGTTGTCCATGTGCTTTGAGATACAAGTCATTGAGAATCACATGTGGCGGTGGCATTCTTTGTTGAGAAGAATGTTCAATTTGACCACATTTCGATTCTTGGGACTCATGGACAAAACACCGGCAACAATCGAAGGCTCAATCAAACACAGATCAGTAAGAAGAAGCACACATTCCCTCGAATATTGTCAGCTGAAACTCAAACGTAGTGATCAAAGCGGACAACATGAGCTTGTGTCTTGGTAAATTAAGTGTAATTTTGGATTAAAAGTTTTGAAGATGACCTATTTCTTTTTCTTTAGGGAAACACTACTTATGTATGCAGTGTATTGTAAAAGCAGCTCTGTGTGGAGAAAGGCTTGAGAATATCACCCATGCATTTGGATATATTTTGTTGAAGAAGAAGTTTCTATTTCGTCCAGTCATATGCCCTAAATAGTTCTTTAGTCGTGATTTCAAATACAAGTATGTGCCTCTTGCATCTACCCTTTGTTTTTAGTTTATTGTCTAGGTATTCTACAGTTTATGTGCTCAACACAGTCTCACAAGAAAGTGTACTTATGTTACGCAGTACATTTAGCACAAAATGAAAAAGCATAAAAATGACATGAGATTTCACAGGGTAAACAAAATAACAAACATGAGTTTTGGTTGAAGCTACATGGGGACAATTTTCTTTTGGTTTAATGGGTAAGTTCAGGTATCAAGTTACTAAATTAGGTATTAAATTAGTTTGTTAATATTTGTAAATAAGAACACATCTTTACAACCACCATAGACATGAACTGGACGTGTCATATTTACGCAAAAAAGCAGTGAAATTGTGCTCCTGTAATGCCGTGGTATTTGTGCACTTTCTTGAGAGATTGAGTTGGTGTGCTTTGTTGTTGACTAATTTGAAAGTTATAGTTTATAGATATTGCTAAATGATTTACTGTCCTTTCAAAAGAAAAAAAAAAAACAAGATTATAAATTTACGGACTATGACTTAACAGAAAGACCACAGAATTTGTGAGAAATGTGATGTGATTATGGCACCACTTTATTACTTTCAAGGATTTGGGGAAGCGTTTTGGGGTGAGAAGAGCATTCATAATGTGTGTTTTGTGGTGAATATAATCTTTCTAATGATGTAAAGCAAATCCATGTTGACAATTGCCTGAATTAAGTATGTAGGAAGCAATTGTCCCGGTGGACCTAAGCAGGTTAATCTGTTTGAAGTGCCACAATTCATTCCCTCGAGAGTTGCATCTAAACAAGCACACCGGCTGATTCTAGATTAAAAGTCATTTCCTATTGAAATGATAGGCTTTTAAATAGCTTTACCGGGCTTTTTTTTTCATAGTTGAGCACAATTTCCCATCACTACTCTGAAAGTTGTAGAAAAAGTAACTCAGAGATATTTAACATCTTTCAGCTGTAAAAAAATAATAAGTCCAAGCTGTAATTCGTAACGGTAAAAATGTACTTCCATTGAATTCTTTTCATCAGAAGTTCGCCTGTGCTTCATGAGATTGTGATTCGAGTTTGTGCAAGTTCCGACTTCCCCAAATCTCTGAGCCTAATATGTGTCTCCGCTGGTTCAAAGCACTGCAGGGTCTCTTCAACATTGTCTCATTTTGGACTCATTTGTGCCGAGACCCTCATTCACTTCTGCTGTGTCTTCGGGGCAACAGGGACGGCCCGAGCAGATGAGAAAAACCCTTTCAATCCCCTCTACAAAATTGAAACGCTATGATTGTGAAATGAAGGTTAGCCAGGTGGTTCACCAGACGACATAACCGGTTGAAGCAGATCTCATAAAGTCATTTCAAATGGATCAGCTTTTGTTGCCTCCCGGGGCAGTTCTAGCTTTTACACGTTATTACCAATGAGATCAGAACTTTTGTCAAACTGTGAGGCTGCGAGCATAGAAGATGGAGCAAACTTTGGTTGTATTATTCAGTCTTATCTTTTGCTTATCAGAGGTTAAAGTTATCTGAAGATAGCTCAACAACTTTTTTTTGGTAGTACCGAGCAATATGCAGTTGTGTGAAGAAACAAAGCAAAATCACACAAGGGAATTTAAAGTTAAACCAAGAGAGTTTGTTGTACATAGTTTTGAAATAAAATGATCTCCAACCAGAATCACAAAATAAACTTTTATTTCTATTCAGCAGACAAAACAATTTACAAACTATAAACTTTACTTTGACAAGACAACATACACAACAATGCATAGACATACAGTATAAAACAAGTGAGAAAATGCTAAACAAAAACAGAGGAGCTTCCGAGTTTGTGAGGTTGTAGCCTGGGAAACGATTATCTAAAGAAACTATAACTTTTTGTCAGATTCAAAGCTACACCTTAGAGCGTGACACAACTAATAGAATAATCAGTTAACCCTAAAACTAATCAAATAGAAACTTGCTGGAGCTCATAAAGTTTCTCTGATACTGCTGTTGAAACATATCTGGCAACACTATGAAATTGTCTTAATGAATGCATGCTCATGATTAGTCATGACCCAAGTGTCTGCTTTTGTTATTCTTCAGAGTTCACCCGTGACTAATTACCAATTAAAAAGTGCTGTCTGTACACACCAGCCCATCAACATCTGTTACAAGTACAACAAGTGAAAAACAACTTCAACTCAACAGACTTTAGTCATCCTGTTTGTTTTTAGAATCTAGAATATGATTATGTAAATTATTCAATCAATTAATCAATCAGTCAATCAATCAATCAATCAGTCAGTCAAGCATAATCCTAAATAATGTCACTTTGGTAATATTTATTCATTCATTCATACATTCATGTATTTGTGTATGTTTTGTATGTATGTAAAACAAAGCATGTTAATAAACATACATAACATAATGAATGTAGACACACACACACACACACACACAACGGATAATATAATTTCTATCTGTCCTGTATTAAACAAGAAATAAACAAATTGATACATGCTTCAGCCTGATTAGTTCTGTTAGTGACCAGACCCAAGAACTTCAACAATATACTACAAAAATATTTATTTAAACCTCCCTTGTCTGAATAAAGTATTGGAATATGGAGATGTCATCTGAAAACCAGCAAGAGAAAACTCAAAAATAATAATATATAAAAGAGACATTGCATAATAATTGTACTGCACAAGCACATTTTGCACTGATCTCGTTTTGTGGATATACTCTTGAGTACTTTTACTTTGGCATCTTATCAATTATGAAACGTTTACAACACTTGAAATAGAGTAAGAGCTCCATAAGCTAGTTGCAAAGGTAAATGCACAGGTGAAATATTCAAAGTGATCTTGTTTGCTATGCTAACATGGCAGAAATGCTTCAAAAGAGTCTGGATGATTACTGGACATAAAGACAGTGCAGTGTTTTCTGAGGCTCAGAGGAGACAGAACATAGAATCTCTCAGTCAGAACACCAGCTGTGTTTTTGATGAAGAAGAAGCGTTAGATTAGAAATAAGAAAATAAAGTCCTTCAAGCTTGAGTCATGTTTATTATGTATTAATTATTAAGTATTCCAGTCTCTGATTTGAAGAAGCTGCAGAATACAATAGAAAATACTCTCTCATGCAACCATTCATAACTAAATATTCTTCCCAACACTGGCTGTTAAATTCTTTTTTTTTTTTTTTTGCATATATCCAGCAACATATAAGCTGTGCATGTTTCAGCATTATCACCAAGAATTTACCATGTTCATTTATTATTTAAGAGCTGCCAGCTAAGCTCATCCGTGCGTATGACAGTTAGGAGGGCGGTTTGGTTGTGAAAAGCAGTATATATCCATAAAGTCTCAATGCACATGCAGAGATAATTAAAAGCAGTCTATACTCCGCAGCATCTCTCTGGTCTGCTCATTAACCTACTCTACTCATATGTCAGAGGAACTAACCTTTTCACAACTCACTCACAGACTGCAGACTCTGTCCAGACTGTTTTATGAGCTTTTTACTGCAGACGCATGGGCTAGAGCTGTTCTGTAATTTCCATAAAACTGACGTCCGTATATGTGTAGTTCTATTTCAGCCTGATTTGAAAGTAGTTCATTATTTGTGTCTTGGCCAGAGGCAAACCTGCTTTATTAAAACATGCTGGCCTGTTAACTCCGGTTAAGGCTTGTCAGAATAAGAAAGTGCTCTCCTGATGTGACCCTCAAAAGGCATTTTGGAATGATTTTACTTGCAAAATTCAAAGTGGTGATTTAATTATGGCTGCCATTTGTTGTTAGGAAAGAAACTGGCAGATTCTGGTCATTTGTAGCTAAACAAGCTCATTTTGATCAAGCCAGGAACAGGACCACTGCATTCCCACTTTTTGCACAATTTCTAAATTTATCAAATTAGTCACAAGATAGTTTGAAAAGTGCTTCCCCTTCATTTTTAGTGTCTTAAAAATGTGAAAGCAAAATTAATGTATTTTTGCTGTCATCCAAAGGTATTTGTCATAAGAGTTGATGAATGCTTATTACAACTTTCTGAAGGCAGAGGCTGGCTTTACTGACACTTCAAAAAATAGCATTTCCTGCTCAGAGGAAAAAAACTATTGGGAACCCCTGTCTTAGGTGCATGCAGCAGTCGCATTTTGACTGCTCAATTTTAGCACTCTACTATCATATAATCCTGATTTAGAGATGTCACACAACTATTCTACATCTTATGACAGTTTCAGTCATAAGATGACTTATGACTGTTTTCTATTATGTTTAGTCGTTTATCTGAGAGAACATCAGGCCCTAAGATCTTTGAGGTAATCGTCAGTTTTACCTTTTACTTGAGGCTGTGACATGTTAATAAGTGCTAATAAAAGTTCCTAACTGAGAACATTAGAGAAGTAGGGCTGGAACCAAGAATCTCAAATTTTAGACAACTAATTGTACATCTTTGGCAGTTTAACGGTTCTAAGATAATTCTTGTTCCTGTCTCACAGTCAAACCAACAAGCCAACATTTTGAGCCATGATTCAGATTTTCTCCAGAATCATTGTACGTTGAGATTGATGCTGATATTCAGGGAAGAGCTATGGCCCGGCAGTGAGACTCAGTGTTCAGGACCCTCCTCTTTAGCCTGGATGCAGAAAGGGAATGTTGTAAAGAATCGGACCAAGAGTGAGTTCATGAGAGCAGAGTCAAAGGATGATGGATCTTGAATAAGAGGTCTGCTGGGAAATACACTTGTGGTTCAGAGAATGGTGTAAACACTGTTCTACTCAAAAGTTTGTTAATATCAACCCCATAAATCTTATATTTCTGATGATCAATGTCATGAAATGGACCTCTAGCTCATAATTGCACCGAAACTAAGAAAATTGTGCTCAGTTACATGGATAAAAAATGTCTTTCAGTTTCATTTCACACTAGTCCCCAATCTCTTAAATCTAAATGCTCAGTAAAACATGAAATGATACATTTTCTAGCATATACGTAATTGTAAAAATGTCACTGAAGGTTGCCTAAGGAAAATCTGTAAGATTGAGTTTCTTTATATCTAATTGTTAACCCGAGGTGCTCCGAGATCAAATCAACAATCAATTTTCTCTGTGAAGTTTGCGGCATTTTCCATAATGCTTTTAACTCGAGGGAGCAAAACTGATTATGTGTCTTTATATATAATTTCATCTTGACACTTTTATGTTTATTATTAAAAAGAGTGCTCATTATTGGAAGAAAAGCCTTGGGTAATTCCTTCAAATGGAGCAGTTGTGTGGGGTCTGTGTGTATATGACTGTAAAGATGCTCATCATAGTCAAAATAATAGGGTCTTGTTCAGTTAAGTTCTGCTCACTAAAGATAAGGTTAGATAAGATATATTTTATTTGTCCCACAATGATGAAATTCTAGTGTTGCAACGCACTGTACAAGAACAGCAAGGCAATAGAAAGAACCACCTTTTTTTTCTCGCTCTCTCTCGACAAGTTTTGGAACAAACCACTGAAAATTAAATGATCTCGAGCACCGCCCTTTGAAGAAAAGAAAGTCAGCCATATTGGATTACCGTTTTGACTTGTTTTTATTTCTTTTGCAACATTCCTATGTGTGTTTTTTTTTTTTTTTTTTTTTTTGTAGTACCATAAAAAAACTTGAAGGAGATGTCAGTAAAATCTAAAAAAAATTACCTTTTGGACTTTTTGTCCTTGATTTTAATATTCTTTTATGCAGAATATGTTGTCATATAATTACAGTAATTCAGTGGTCGAAATACATAGCCTCAGCTTCACAAAGAGTCCAGACAAGTGTTTGTGTTTCCCAAGGGTTCAACACAGTTTAAATTCTGCTTCTTTTTTAAGAAAAAAAATTGACTAATACAAGGGGTTAAAACTTGGCAATATGTAAACAATTAGACATGACCTAGAAAATGTTGGGTTTTGCAGTCATGATCTTACTTACAGCATGGACCTTCATTCGTAAAACCTGTTACCTGACATTTTTGGTCATAATGTTAAATCTATGTGTGCTCGACCCGGCTCAAGGACACTTCTCTTCCCTCCTATAGCTCTCGATCAATACTTTGCCATTTTAGCGCAATGGCACGGACCCACTCCACAACTCAACACCTGTCCCTGAAACGCCGACGATCTGTCACGACCCTTCCCCATTGAAATCAGCGCCTGCAGAAGAAGCCGCGGCGCAGAGACATTGTGCCATTTATAACCGTCCCGCTCAAACCCCACAGGGACTTGCGGCGAGGCGTGGGGGAGGTTGAAAGGTTACCCACGTCGGAAGATCACACAGAACGGAGATTTTAGGGGTTCATTCTCAGCAGGAAATGAAAGCGCCTCGGTCTTTTGAGTCGTTCATCAAAAAGAGAGCGCAGCAGAATGAAAGATTTCAGGTGGAAACTTCTTCTAACTTTTCTAGGGTCGTTTTAACTTTTAAGGATCAAGAGTGTAGCGCCCAACTGTGAGCGAATGATTCAGCAGTTTATTGTTGAAGGCACAAGTGACAAGTGATTCCAGTTTTTCTGCCACAATGAGGATGGCAGAGGGGGCATGCAGTCGCTAAGAAAGTTAAATTAACTTACCAAAGCAGTTTGAAATGTGTGGGATTTTATCACAGCACTAGTTTTGCTTTCCAGACCTCTGCAGCTACATTGTTAAAGAAAAAAACATTGTGTTGGTAAAAGAAAAATGAAGTAAGGTAATTTCAAATTGTATGGATAATTGACTATGGCATGCACGGTGACAGATATTGGACCAAATCTACATTGCATGGTCTTTTGGAGGAGTTTGTATGTTCTTTCTGTGTTACTGTGTGTTCTCTCTTGGTACTCTGGCTTCCTCACACCTCCAAAAACATGCGTGTATAGCTCAATTCGCCCCAGTTAATAAATGAGAGAGTTTGTGTCTGCAGTGAGTTGATCACTGTCCAAGGTGTTCTCCCACCTAAGGTCCAAAGTCACTGGGATAAGCTACAGTCACTTGCCAACAAGCAGTAAAAAGTGAATTCATTTTTGACCATCTAATTTGGACATTTTTAAAGAAGCACTATTCATTCATACACTTTCTACCGCTTAATCCCGTTAGGGGTCGCAGGTATCTGGAGCCTATCCCAGCGACTTTGGGCCCTTAGGCGGGGAACACCCTGGGAACACTCGTCGCAGCGTAAGACAGACAACCCCTCAATTCACTAAGGGAAATTTACAGTGATGTCCAATCAACCTAAACATGTTTTTGGAAGTGGGAGTACACGAAGAAAACCCACGTTGACACGGTTAGAACATGCAAACTCCACCCAGAGAGATTGTGAGATGTATGGTCCGACCCGGGAGTCGAACCCACGACTTCCTTATTGGGAAGCCAGATCTCTAACTGCTCTACCGTGCAGCCCTAAAGAAGGACTATATCATTTTTTGAGCAGGGTATACTATGTGGTTGCTCCTAAAAAAAAAAGTTAATGCATTTGTGAAATTACAATGTTAGTAATAGGAAAAAAATGGTTTCTTGCACACTCCTTGATCTTATGACATTTCATTCTAGAAAGTGAAAACTGCTTAATGCTGGTATGTACAAGCAATGATTAAATTAAAACAAATTGATTTAATGCCATTCTGTGAAAAATATGAGACAAAACTGAAACATCATATTGTAAGATCTTATGCACCTTAACCTTTACCCAAACGTTTTTCCTAACCTTAGCCATTACCTTAGCCCTTTTCCTAAACTTACCTATTGTCAGACCTGACTATTTAGCATTTGCATATTAAATACCTTCAAAATTCTGTCGATAAATAAATAATAAAGGATGTTTTGTATTTTGGTGGCTTTATTTCAGTCCATTTTGTCATACAACATATTTTCTGTGCTGTAAACAATCCTTGAAGCGAAATATCCTATGTCTAAAGAGTATTCATGTGTTCAACCAACTGCTTTATGTGTGATCAACCATCTCCTTGTTCTTTCACTTGATCACCTCATTCACTTTAGCTTTGATTATTATTACGTCTGCTGATTATGACTCTGAATTTGAAGCTCTATTAACATTTGTTGAAAATGTCATTATGTGTTAATTCCTGCTGCAAAGAAGATGACGCAAATGATGTTTTTCACAATTGGCACCATTCTTTCAAATTGCATGCATTGTTCCACAAAGCTAATGTGAATTATTCAGTGGTAATCTTCAATTGTGGGATATGGTTGGATTCTGTCGTCATTTAGCACCTATTGTAGAGCTATTATGTATTTTTCTCTTCACATTGTATTTTCTAACAATAGTTTTCCTGCCCTTTCTCTTCTCTCTTTATGTATCTGGGGAACATCACTTTCGGCTGTGTGCCTGTTTGAACCTTTTTGTACTCAACTCTGCGCCTACAACAGGTAAGAGAGACTTGGTCCTTTTGTGTGGGAAGTTTTATGTTGTTATTTTGTTCCTGTACTTTTAAAATGCTTGTGGTTTTGTCGTTTATGCCATGTCAGTGTGGCCTTTTCCTAATCGAGCAACCACTGAGGCAACTTTGACAGGGTTGAAAACACATTCAGAAAGAATTTGATTTCCAAAAAGTTGTTTTTTGACTTGGTTCAGCTTTTTGCTTTAAAGCCCATATGACAGAATACTCTGAACATTATTATATTTAAGAAGTATTATTAGTTTTGCCTGTTTCTATGTAATATGTTCACATCATCACATTGCCTTTGACGGCCACCGTAGCATGTTATTATAGCAAACACTGGTTCATGCCCTATCATTATCAAATTGTAGAATCAGAATCCTTTGTTTATGGTCACATAAGTTGGTGGAATATTAATTAAGGGTGTCAAATTAGTGAATTAATTGTGATTAATTAATTACAGACATATTTATCTATTTTGAAATCTTTAGCTTCATTGTTTCCATCTGTGAGATGTAAAGTGGACATAAGGGTTGTTCGACTTGACAACTTAGCAACAAAAGACTCCCTAATATAATAATAATATAAAGTCTTCATTTTACAATATATGAATATTTCCCATCTACAACAATAATGTAATGAATTAAATTGGGTAAAAAAACAAAACAAAAACACCTAAGTTGAGTATTTTTTCAGCAATTTTTAGGTGAGATTAAAAATAGATTAATTAGATTAATTACAGATCATAATTTATTAATCTCTTAATTTTTTTAATCGCTTGACAGCACTAATAATAATCACAATTTATGTCTGTTGCAGAGCAAACAAACAACTGATGCACTGAAACCCTTTATGTCTCTCTAAGTCCACTCTAAAGTCTACAGAGGTCTAGTTTATAAAGCAAATATACAAATGTGTCACTTTTTAAACTAAGCTTGAGATTTTATATAAAAAGTACTTGGTCTAAATAAAATACACCACAGTTTGCACCTTCAAAGTCTAAGAAATAGTGATATATGCTCAGAGAGATGAGAAAGTATCAGATTTGTTTCATAAATGACACCCCAGGACTGTATAGTGACTTAGCAGTTGGGAGGCAAGTGCAGACACGGCCACTGTGTATTACAAAGGAGTTCATTTTTAAGTTTAACAACGCCTGAAAAAAACTTTGGCAAAATGATTGTCTGAACAGGTTTGTCGAAAAGTGATGCATTTTTGAAGGAACAATGATTTTATAAATTATTTTCTTCACAAACTGTATCTTCTTAATTCTTAAGAAACTATATAAAATATTTACCTGTAGCTTCTCTCCCAAACTAAGTAATAATTGGACATTTGAAAACACGACAACCAGTCATATGGGGCTTTAATATTATTACTGGAATATCAGTGAAGAATAATGCGTTTGAACCTGGCTGTGATGTAAAGTTTGATCCATGGTCTGTCTAACAATGATGAGTCTGAAGCCATGTCCTCCTCTTCATTCCTTAATGCTGACACGTGTCTTGATAAGGTCGCAGCAGACACTTGTTAATGGCTGCAGTGTGAACAGGTGAACGCACTCTCGTTGATAGATATGACTTTGTGTTATAATTACATTTCATTAAAGAGAGCCGGTAGTGATGAGGTCTCCAGCACTTGTGAGGGCCTGAGGTGAAGAGGTCTGAGCTTGAGACCATGTAAGATAGAAGTGTGTATTACTGCTGATGGATGTAATTTAACATGAAACTGACACTAGTTATAGGTTTTGGTTGTTGGCTTTTGATTATGTCACATGCTACATTTCAGATTTTGTGTTGAACAACTTACAATCTCTCGTGATTGTGCACCCTGTTTACATAAATAAATAAATGTAAACAAATAATAGAATGATGCGGACTGCACACATACCTTAAACTACGACTGGGTATTGCCTAGCATAGAGGTACGAACTTTTCAGACTGGGACCCACAAAATTACCATGCCAGCAACTCACAATCCCCACAACAACAAAAAATATGTTTGCAAAAATGTCATGATCTAAACTGGTATTTATTGTTTTTATTGTAGTGTTTTATTGTTTAATATCAAACCTGGGCAAACATGCAGCCCTTGGCACATTTTTGAGAATAAGTCTTTCTCTTTCAATTTCTTGTATTTGATTCACTTGGTAGTAGATTTAGTAGTAGATTTAAAAAACGATGATTTACAAAAATGTGCTTTGCAATAATGATAATTTGCTACACCAATGACTGCAGTCCGTTCATCCACCAATAGTCCCTGTTTGAAAATGACCTGCTATATGATCAGAATTCACTACAACATGCCGTTTTCAATGTATAGAATTAAATACAGAGCAACATTTGTGATATTATCTTGAAATTTTTCATCTCATTCACATTTTGTTTGGCAACATTTTGGAAACAACTGGCCTTATACCTCACAATACAATGCAACACCCTGAAACAGTGTTCATGATATGATGTGTTATCCCAATAGTGCTGACAAATTAATATTTCCAAAAATCTGTTTTAAAAGTCAGTTTTGCTCTTAGAAAATGCTTACATGTGTGTTTTCAGGGCATTTGATGCATATTTCTGCTCTCTCGGCCGCCTCCTAAAAATACTACGCATGTAGTTTCTAAACACCACCCACATCCTGACCTGACACCAGCTCTTTGTAAAATGTGCTTGGATGTTATTTCAATACTAAAATCATAAAAAATGAGAACATAATTGCTAAAGTCGCTGTGTTTTACGGCAATATTAAAATATAACCCTAAGAATAAGTTACTTTTTTGCCCAGAAGATTAAGCCTTTATGCAGTTGTTTATATTTTGATTGTGTTTTTTATTAATTAATGTGTCTAAAAGTATCATAATTTGTCTGTATCGATACACGTTTTGTAAAGAAGCCTGCCCTAATATACAACCTCAATATATTGGGTTATCTACCACCTCAAATCTCATCTTGTAAAACTTGTTAGGAGATGTTGGGCAGTCCGCAGCAAAACCTTAAGTGATGTTGTTGTATTTCGGACCACTTCAGACTCTCTCAAATCTCTTTTCACCAAAGCCTGGACTTAATAAAGCCTTGAGTGTCACAGCACATCCCCAGTGCACCGCTGCAGGAGGAACTGTGGACTCTTTAAACAGACACCAAAAAGTCCTTATCTCCACAAAACCAATAGTACAAGAACAAAAGTTGAGAAACACTGGGAGAGATTAGGAGATGTCCATCACTACCTCTTTTGCCGGTACAATTTCCCTGGTCTTTAATGGGAGGAAGTGCAGATGACCTTTGGAGCGGCAGACAGACACGCTGCAGTTACACAGTTGGCTTTTGTTCTATTGCAGTCAAACAATTAAAAGTCTGTGAATAAGACAAAGATAAAACATAATGGAGTCCAAATGAATGGGCTCAGTGAGATTCAAAGTGTTTAAAGGTCAAAAAGAGCTGCTGATGAATGGCACGTGGCCGACATGACTAATGGCTGTTCAAAGGAGAAGTCGTCAAACCGAGACTATTTTAGGTCATTAGGGATTGGGACAAAGCAGGTGTTGAGTCATCGTGTAATCAGATTTAATATAGAAATAAAACAACAAACTATCAGGAGTCAAAGTAATGATTTTGTTTAAAGGTGTGTCAAACAACTTTTCCAGTGGTTTTGTCCAGAATGTTCCAATCTAATATATTAGATGTATTTATCTCCATTGAGGCAAGACCACTGAGTACTGTCTGAATTGAATAATAAAGAGTCTTAGTTCTCATCAGGAGCTGAATGCAGAGCTCTGATTGGCTGAGCTTGTGTGGTCAACTCCAGTTTCACTTTATTGTTTGTAAGAAGAAGTTTATAGACTGTAATTGCAAAGAAAATATTATTGAAGGATTTAGGAGAGGATGTTTTTGAAAACCTAAATTGGGTTAAAAATATATATATCTGCTACCCCAACTTTAAGTACGTGTCACAATTTTTTCTTGTTGGGGTCAAAGTGGAAAGTCAAGCTTGCAAGTCTTTATGAATGCAGCCATTAGTAATTGTGACAGAAGTCTGTGTGACCGTTTTTTATAATTTTGTAGTTTTACCTCAGTTTAGAAGATTAATATTAATTGTAAATATACATATAAATGACAATATTACATCAAACTAGGTTTTGTTAAGAAAAGTTTAAAATACAAAAAAAATATAGCTTGGACTTGAAAAGATTATAACACACAAGGGACACAGCTACATTTTCAATTTTCAGAAAAAGATTTACTGTCATAGTCAGTGAACACAATTGACTAACTAATCCATTTGCTATGGTATAAATGCATTTATTGTGAGAAATAGATTGTGAGAAATAGATGACTACTCTACACTTCTCTGTGCAGATACAGTATACAGTAGATTTTCTCTTCACTAATATGTCTAACTTGCAACAAATCTCAAAACTACAAACATGTTAATATTGTTGGTATATGTTATGTAGTATTAATGGAGTGATGTATGTGTCTGTTGAATTTGGTGTTGTGTTGGGGTGACTTTTTGGACACTACACTATTACACACTGTGTGGTTTGCTGTGCTGTGATCTGTTGCACCAGCCATGAATGAAATTGAAAATCTAAAAAGGAAATAATAAAGTTTTCTAGTATTGTGTCCACGCTGACATTTCATCCATCTTGATCAGTTGTAGCACCGTGACACTTCAGTATGATTTAAGAGTCGTGTGAAGACTGTCTCTAACTGTGACTCTGATGAGTGAGCTGCTTTAGCTCACAGTGCTGTGGTCTGTATGTTTCTTATGCTGAGCTAAGCTCTAGGTTCTCCAACTCTTGCATGTCAAATTATTACTTAATCATTGATCGTTTTGTCTGACTCATAGTCTTAACACACTCACCTCACTGTGCATGCCTCTTACTGGAACTGATTAGAACTGTGTTAAATAGGGCTGGTCAATATTGTGATAAATATTAAACATTTGTAACATACAAAATGGCTTTAATTAGTAGTAGAGGTTTAATTGTTTGTGTGAAATTTAGTTTTACAGCTTTTTTTTTTTTTTTTTTTGATCAAGTCTCTTGTATTAAAAGCCACATACTCAATACATTTTTGGGCATCTTCTAAACAAGATTCACTATGCAATCCAAAATTTGAAATACCTTTAACCCACCCTCAACACTAGTGGTAATATGTACTATAATGCACTCAAACTTAGACATCTCCAGGTAAATTGATTCAAAATGAGTCTGTGGTCTTTCTTTCCAATTTGAACAAGATTAATACTAAATTTTTGGAGAATAATTGCTACGAATTATTCTCCAAGCAAAAAGCTAAACACTAAAGAAACCAAGAAGGAGAGACTGTTTGAAAAAGCTTAGACAAAGCACTTGGAAGTTTCGATAGAGGTTCTCTCTGTAATAAAAGAGAAACAATATGCCTAATTCATGAGAAATATGATCTCGGCATGGTAAACCACTGCATAATACAGCAGATAATTCATATCAAAACAAACCTAAACCAAAAGAAATGCTATCACCCTTAAGTAATTATAATGGAAGTGTCGTTTTGAGATTAAAGTTTGTGGAAAAACAAGTCAATTACTGAGATTGGGGTTATTTCAGTTTTACAGACGTCCTAATCCTGTGTGAATAAGGTTTAAGACTTTGAATATTTTTTTTGGCGAAGTTCTTGACCACTGCTGAATAATAACACAACATTATCTGTGCTGCTGAAAGAATCTGACAACAATATTGCTTTCAAGTCCAAAGGGATTCTGATACTGAATTACAGTTTATGAGTCACTTTTGTATAAGTCTGACAGTGTGTATAACGGCTCAAAGTGGATGCAGTCCTATAACAAAGCACATACACATATGCCGTGATTACAGATGAACTTCAATAATGAGCGCCGGAAACCTTCTAAATGCAGGAGTGAAGAGGTGAATATAAAGCACTTTGATTGCACATTCTGGCAGCAGATTATTATACATAAATGCAACAGTTTATTCACAATGTTTTCAGTATGTAAAAGCCAACACACACACATTTGTTCAAGGACTCAGCTGCAACACAAAAGCTCAAGGGACAGATACAATATTAACTGGGAACATAAACAGTGAGTTCTGTTGTGTCCTCTGCTGTGTCAAAAGGAAAATGCATTTACAGTGTGAGTAAAAACATTCACTAAAAATACATAAATACAAAATACATTTACTATTTATTAACTTGTAAAATTCAGTATGATATCTCTATTTTTGATATTTTGAGTGATATTGTCTAGTCACCACGTTCATCTCCTGAGTTTCAGTGGCCGTGATTGACAGATGGTTTAGCTAACATGCAAAGTCCATTTATTGCCTGCAGAAAGATACACTACGTCTAACTACTTCTTTGAGACTTCTTTGATAAAAACTACAAAACAAGATGAGAGCTAGTTGTTTTGATCAGGTATGAACTCATACGAAGGACACATGACTAAAGGTTGAGCCAGAGTTTCATTCACAAATTTTGATTCTTGTTTTTGCACGGTGATAAATTCTTGTAGTTGACTGACAACAGCGCTGGCTAGTGTTGCTGCTACAGCGCGTCACAGGCAGATGCTTGCAGGCTGCACACACATTCCCTGTGTTGATAAATAAATAATTCTGCTTTATGTTTGCAAGCAGACTTCCGCAAAATCTGTGAGATAAACAAAAATAAAACAAAACAAAAAAATATTTTAATGGGAAGCAAAAGAAGTTTGATTTTGTTCTAATTAACAAAAGACTCCTTTGTTTAGCTCCTTTATTTTTTTTTTGTGTGTCATGCAAATACTGTATACTAACTTTGAACAGTCTGTTGTGGATTTAACATAAGATGCAACAAAACAAAGGGCATGATGACAAGACCCACTCTTTAGATGAAATATGTGTTCTGGATCCCAGGAAAAACAACTATGGCATTAGTTTGAAAAAAAAAAGAACAACTCTTGCATGTAAAATTATTACTTAATCAATGCTGAATGACACTGAAATATTGAAATGACAAATGTCGAGTTTATGCAACATTTCTACACAAAGTGCAAAACAGATGCATTAAAACTGCAATACAAATAAAGACCTAAATTAAAGTGCATTCGAAAATACTAATTTCAAAACATCTTTTCAAACTTTTCTTCTCAACACTGTAAATCTGAGGCTAACAATGTAGAATTGTTGTGTCTCTGAATAACACACATTCTGCTCTGCTCCTTTCACCATGGCTGGTTGAAACAATAAATATATATATATGTTCTTAGACTTGAAATGCGGAGTGAATGTGTTTTGGTGTTTAAATTGATTGGATACCAGATTGACGGGCCCTTGGGACGGTGAAGAATCCACAGAAAGATGAAAAGCTCAGGCCTATAAAGATTCAGAAAGAAAACAGTGATTCACAGCTTGCAATGTGTGTCCCAATTACTTTGAGTTGAAAAAAAAAAAACAAGCAAAAGAAGAATAAATTACACAGGACACCTATCGATTGAAGATGTAACATACAACCCCAAAAGTGTATTTTATTGTCAAACCAAAGTATCAAAAAATATTGTCGTTGTCACATAATATCGAATTATAAGCCTCTTTGTTTACATTCTACATTCTCTTCTTACATTCTTGAGTTTGCTGAGTAAAATAGAAAGAACTACATAGACCATGACCCTATGCTACATTCTGATGCAGACAAAGAAAAAGCTGTGTTTAAGCGTTTTTATATCTAAATGTCTTGTAGTAAGAAAAAAAAATGTGTTCTTAATAATTGTGAAATTATAATTGTGATATTTCTGAATAAGTATTAACCATATGATATAACAAAACTGCTATTATTTTGTGCTTAAAATATTTGTACTGACTTATTAGCTTCAATTTGAAATGTAGTTTGAACTGATGCTACCATGACGACACTATGTGGACCTAAGATTTATATTTATTTCTTATAGCAGTGTGTCCTTGGTTTGTTTAAATCAATCTCTACTTGTGTGACCAGTACAAGACAAGAATACACACGGCTGAATTGTCCGTCCCATGTGTATCCACTTCCTCGTTAAACCCCATTCATTTCCTGGTTTCAAGGAAAACGGTAAGAATGTGTCACTGCGTTGGACATTCATCACTCGCCTCTGCCTGGCTGTACATGTTTTAAGCCTTTTTTCTCAACATAGTAACTGCTTCACAAGAGCTCCAAATGGCGGTACTTAACCTCCAGAGCGCGGCTGTTCATTGAGATAAGAACAGAAACAGCTCCAAACCAGAGATCCTTCCACTCAATGCTGGTTTTCCGAGCGTTAGAAGCACTTTGTTGGGGGAAAACTAGGGCTAATCGTGTTTGTCGCGTCACAGGTGGAAGGATTAGGGCTGCCGCGCTGTAGGATTTGGTGTAGACACATTGTCGAGGAGCGCTGTGTGTTGTGAGAAATGCCAACGGGATTTGAAAGAACAGCTGACCTTCTCTAACCTGATTTTTACAGGCTGTCTCAAGCTGCTAACAGAAGAAATATGTCCGCCGCATGTTAAAGTACAACCACGACTTTCTTTTATACACACTCACAGCACGAACACATTTATAGTATAAAAGCATTGAACATAATGATTGCACTGTTGTTGAGCGAAGTTGAAAGAGCAGTACAAGATAAGAAATGTAAATATACAGCCTGTACTTGTTTATAGTAAGTCTATAGGAGTCTATATAGTAGCCGCACTGGTGTTGTTGTATACGCTGCAGACTTTAAAGTGCATATGACAGGTTAGAGGATTTTTTTCAGTAAAACACAGTATATTTAAGATTTCAACAAACATTTTTGCTTGGTTTCACCTGGATTGGCTGTTTTTATAAGGTTTATAGTTGTATTTTGTCCGGCAAATGTGAACTAGCAAATGTAAATGGCCCAAAACCCACAAACAGTAAATTTTATTATTTGACCAAAGATAATATTTTGTAACAGTCAATTTGTGTTAAATGACAGTTAAATGTCAGTTTTGTGTAGCTTGTGTTTTTGATGCTTTTTGACGATACGTGTGGAGGGATTCTGTTTTAGAACTCAGATTACTTCCTGTAATTTTCAACTTTTATTCGTCAATTTCATTATAATGTGCAACTTAACAGCAATCAGTATTTACAACAAGAAGTATCACACTGATACTTAAAGGTGCACTGTGTAACTGTCTGGAGGTGAAATGTCTTCTACAAAAAATATATATTTTATGCCATATTATAAAAAAAGAAAAAATCAGTCAAAGAAACTTCTTCTCTATGGGAACAAACATGATTGACCCTCCTCCTCCAGGCCAATTAATAGTTAATGTGTGGTCATTCAAATCTGTTCAAAGTAAAAACGCAGATTTTTATTATTTATTTAGTGTAGCAAAGAAATCAAAATGACAAAAACGTGCTTTTGGTAAAGTTTATTTTTGGTCAAAAGTTACACAGTGCATCTTTAACTATCAGTTTCTGTAATGAACATTATTGGTATTGCCCAAATTAAAAACATATCCGTGTCAATATTTTTAGAGGAGCTTCTCATTTCTCTGTGTGCACATGTTCCAGTTTGTCCTCAGTGCATCGAATTGGTTAGTTTGAACAGACTAAAAATAAAAATGTGAATAAACATATAACTATGGCTGCATAATTATATTAAATATGATATTTTTGCTAAAGTAAAAGTAAGCTTGTGATCTTGTGAGTTATGCTATGGATAAAAAAATGTAAATATCAGCCACAGCAGCAGGACAAACCTCTGATAGTGATATCAGCTTTAAAATTCATCATTACTCATTTAATCTAGAGAACAAAAGCCACTCGATTGGTCCAGACTTGTGACCTTTTGCAGCTTTATCACAATGTGCTATTACTAATACTATTAAAGATGACATGAGATTAGAGTGGGGCTGAGGACAGGACCATAATGTACTTATATGACCCTTCTAATGGTATAATTCTACTACTATATTTAAACTAAAGGTCAGCCTCCGTGCAACATAAAACATGTGAAATAACTGGACAGAGCTATGCTTGTTTTTCTAATTCCCACCAAATGTCAGTATTGCCTCGTTGAACCTGGCAACGCAACATGTAATAAGGCCACAGATGGCCATATTTCCTAACTCCTTCCTTATCTCCTCTCCTTCTCTCCTAGATCCAGATTTAGTTTCCTTTGAGAGCAGCTTTCAGTAACTTACTTTTGTGTCTTTTTTCTGTAGTCTCTTGCTATCTTCCTGACCTCCATTCTCCCTCTACAATAGTTTGATTCTTCTTTTATCTTTTTTAACACCTTAGGCCACACACTGTACTCCTGCTTCACGCCCACGCAGGAGTTGCACAGAATTTCTGCAGAAGTATTGGGAACTTAAGGAGATTTAGATGCCTATAAAGTCTAAATCTTACTGATATTGCAATCTTGTATCTCGCACACATTTTCTGCCAATTCGATTTAACTTTTGGTCACAAGGGATTCACGGAGTTTCTTTTAAGCCTTTATCATATTACTTTAACTTCTGCAATGAAAGCGATTTTTTATGGAGTAATTCTTTGCATCACATAATACCTCAAAATTTGGTTTTCTTTCAGCAGTTTCCTTCTAAGATTAACTGTACAAACTTCACCATTATATTAAGTAGTTCTACAAAACTTTCTATTCAGCTAAGACTACATGCCTCTGGGTTTTGATTGACAGGCGGATTTCCCAATCAAACAAACATAGACCTTTAGTAAAAAGACAGAAATGAAGCTTTCTGCATTTGAAAATGATGCACTAGAATTAAGAGGCTCTGATTGGTTTGGGCTGGTATTGTACTTTTGTTTGATTTTTTTCTTTTCTTTATTGTTTGGGCTCTTCTTTAGCAATCAAATAATGGACTTCCTTTGAACAGCCTAACAGCAGTGCCTCTTATAAAATCAGCTAATACATCAAAGAGGAATCGTTTGTGTCTCCAATGTGATTCTTTTTATTTGAAGAGAAAACAATACAGAGAGATTGGAAGGCTAACCATCTGTTTTTGTCCATTTAGAGTTTGTATTTATTTGTATTTATCTTTAAAAAACAAAATCTCCAGACTAAACTGACAATTGGTTACCAAAAAGCAGTGGTTTAAAAGTGTCTTTAGGTGCCTTTAAAGCTTTTAGAGATTGGAGCAGAATATTCCTTCATGGCAAAGCAAACAATGAGTAAAAGATCTTCCTCACCAACACGCTGTAACCTCCAGTTGCTGTCGGTAAAGCTGTGTTATACTGACAAGAAAGCAGAGTTTAATTCAGGTTGAGCTCAACTTCTTTTTCCCGCCACAGTCGTACTGCGGTGACTGTGGTTCTTTTCCGTCTTTTTTTGTGTCTGTCTAAATAATAGTCATTCTCTGTACTCACATTATGTTTGAACTCGTCTGAATAACAACAATAAACTGGCTAAATGGTGTTTTTCTGTATTTGTCATTTTCGATTTTCCCGTGCACTGATACAGTGATTTGGTTCTCCAGCAGTCATGAGCCAATCAAACAGCTGCATGCTGCAACTGACGACACAGACTCTGCAAGCAAATCTTCAAAAACCCAGCCTTTATCATTTCCTCAGAGCTCCTCTGACCCCAATTCAACCAAAATGTGTGTGTGTTTACATTTTGGCTTTTTGTAGCATATTTACAAACAAAAAGGTGTTAAAACAGTGCATATTGTTCGTTTTGACAAATTGTTGTATATCCATGTTTTCTCCGGAGACTGTGTTTGCATTTACACCAATCATGAGCCCCCTATCGGCAAAAGCTGCCAAACCGGTAGCCCTCAGCTTGGTGTGAAAGAGCCTCAACATGGGTCAACAGCAAGCACTTTATAATTACACACATCTGTCTCTTATCTGTCTTTTATCATTTAAAAATACACTGAGGTAAGACAAAAAATATATATATATATTTGGCTCCCAACTACTGGCCGCAAAAAAAAAAAATAGAGAGAGAAAAATAGTTTTCAGCCTAAGCTTATGCAGAGAAGCAGCTGTGATGAACAAAACAGTTTGGGAAATACTTTCCTTATATGCTTAAATAAACATTAAAAAAAAAAAAAAAGATCTTTGCACTGAACATGTATAATAATGATAAACAGAAAATTGACAATGATGTGTGTTTGATGCTTTCAAAGTAACATATTCAAATCTAAATTATGATGCCCTGAGTAAAATGTGCATAAATATAATTTTAATTCAAAATCACGCCCTAAAATTAAAATTAAAATGTGTAGGTCCTGAATTTGCATTTGCATTTTTTTATTTGATGTTTTTTTTAATTTGGTGCATGTATTTAAATTTGCGTGCATGCTTTTGAATTTGCATATTAAAGTATCATCTAACAGCATTAACTCCACCTGTGCGAGTGGTTCTTTTCCTCGCTCCTAATGAAGTAAATGATTACATTTTGACATCATGTGGAGCCCGAGAGCAGCAGCCTGCACTATATTGCTCACTCATTAATTTAACTGTATGAATGAGCTGGCATTGTGCTGTGAAAATGGATATTAGCACTGATTAAACAGGGAAATCAGTTAGCACAAGCACCGCCCCCACAGCCTCTCCGCAGCCTTCCTAATTAAAGGCATCCATGTGTATCCGGGTCTGGAGGAGGCCGACTCTCTCTTGGGCCTCTGAACACTTCTGCAGACCCAATATCAAATGTGTAAACCACTGCGGAGGGCGACAGATGGATTTCATTATTTCCTGTCCTCTGACTGATGAGGCAACATGGAGGTTTGCACAGACGATTAGGTTTGACATTAATGTGCTGCTTCTGTGTTCTTATGCAGGAGAAGTACTGGCTGTAATCACTAATGAGGAACTTGTAATTTTCTCTATGTTGTTGCGTTTCAGTATTTTTGGGTAATTGTGTACAGCAATTAGTGCAATTTGTTTGTAATTTTGCACAAGATAAAGCCTGCTGGTTACAGATCTTCTGTGGTTCCTTGTACAGTATTGATTGGAGTGATTTTTTAATTTTTTTTTTTTTTTTATGAGAACATCTGACAGTCAACATCAGAGTAGTTATGAGAAAGTACAATTAACTTGACTTTTTAAGATGTATTGGAGTTTGGGGACAAATATAACAGAAGCTCCCATTTGTAGAAGCAAGTCAGAAGAGAGGCTTCAGCTCTGCACAGAACCTGCTCATTTCTGTAGTCCATCTGCTGTTTGAATGGAAAGACATTCAACATTTTTCCAAAAAAAAAAAACAACAACAACAACAACAACAACTGTTTTTTAAGTAGTTAAGTTCTACATCATATGACCTCACAGATTTTGTGGCCTGTATTTGGTGAGTTTTACATCAATAAATACCAATGCAAAGTAAGAGTAAGCATTAAGTAAAATGCTAAAGTAAATACAAAATCATGCACAGTAGTAACGATGAGAGAGGAACAGTAGTGTGCGTTCTTGCTTCTGTGATCATTAGTGTGTGATCCTGCAGCACACATACACATACACACATACACTGACTGCTCCTCTAATGGAGAAGAAACCATACTCACATGATGGGAAGGGACAGGCGCTACCTATTCCCTTTGAGCTACAAGCCGTGAATTTTACATTTGTGTGGTCTCAGCCGTGCGGGGTTGTGCCATGTTTTATGGATGAGGAGAGGAAGATGAGGAGGAAGAAGAGAGTTATCACAGAGAGGTGGAGTGCATGAAGGCTCTCTCTGAAGTTTACAAAGCTTTTTAGAACGTTATCGGGATGCACGTGTGTTTATGTCTTTGTATGTTCTCAGAAAACATGATTCTCTCACTTGCAATAAGACTATTTATTGTATTTGATTGGACTACTATAGACTAGGTATAAGGATAAATGAGAAAGAAAGTGAGAGAGTGTGTAGGGGTACAACAGCAGAAAAGATAAGGAATTTGTGAAATATCTTGTTTTCTGACATATCTTTAATGATATGCTTTCCGTTTCCTGTCAATGCATTTTGGATACAGAAACATGATCAAATCATGGAAATACCAAACACAACTCGCATAATGCTAGATTCATCTTTAACGCTTTAACCAATGGAGATTTTAAGGTGCTAAAGGACAAAACTTTTTTTTTTTTCTAAAGTTCCTGCCCGAGCATTGGTTTGATAACTCATTCTCCCTTTTAAATTGAACTTGACTTGGAACCTTAGCTTAAGTAATGAAAATATAATCTATAATTGCTGACGACTGACTCAAATTTGTCAGATTGGTCACACTGCAAAAATTATTTTTTATTCTAGCATTTTAACATTAGTCACAATTTTTATAGAAATACCTTAGTTTTCTTATTTCAAACTGTTGAAGTTTGAAGTTTTCTAATTATTTGCCTGCGACATAAGAACATGTAACTTAACCTATTGACAGTTTTCTTAAAACAGTTCAGGAGTACCTTGAAACCAGTGAAATCATATTATTACCTTGCATTTAAATCTTATCCAATTGAAATGAGTCCAGAAATGCTTAAGTGTTTTGCAATGTAAATATTAGGTGAACTTAACAGAAATCACTATTTTCAATGCATCACCTTTACTCACAACCTGAACTTTGAACAACCTGTACAACAACAAACAACTTTACTATTTGCATGTTATTCTGTGCCCTGTATTATGAGGTCTGTCTTAGTCACCTTTATAAAAAATGATTTCCCAACAACTGGCTATGCCTCGTACATGCTTGTTTGGAGCAACCTCTGGGTCACATCTACTTAAGACGCTCTCTTCATTTCATTCCTGAGCTCTATTTTGCCATTTTGTTAGAGCAAGGCTTGAATAAGGTTATGATCATGTCTCTCATCTCCAGCGCTGCATTACCACTGCTCTGGTAAAGGTCAGTTTTATATTCTCCTGCACTCCTCCTCACATGCTTTGGCTCTGCTCATATTCATGGATTTAACTTTCAGACAAGAGCGTTTGAACATTTGTCTGTGTGTTTTATAAATGATGAACACCTTGAGCAGTGGAGAGGATGTTGAATCTGACTTTTTGATGGTATACTTCACAGATACTACACATTATCACAGCTGACTGATGCTCTTTTCTGTCACTGGTACTTTGACAAACTGAACTGAATGAGAATTTCAAATGTAAAGCGTTAGCGTGTTTGTTGAGTGAGATTTTTATATAAATTCTGCAACAATTTCCAGAAATTGTGAAATACAGTGCAATAAAATTCTTAACTCTTAGAAACCAGAAATCCTAAAATGCTCTAGCAGTCGTTTGCAAAATATTACTATTATGGTAAGATTAACTGCATGTGAATAAGAAAAAACAAAAACACCTTTTTAGAAGTATAGATTTGAATGACACTTTTAATTCATTTAAACATTATAAAAACAAATACAAATTTCGGTAGCACTTTAAAAGACCTCCACGGTACCTACCAGTTAAGTACCGTGTCAGTTACTAGTAACTAACAGTGACACTTACTAGTACTTACTCTGGTACTTACTGTGGTACTTACACTGGTACCTAGAGTGGTACTTTGAGTGGTACTTGTACCAGCAGTTACTGGTACATACCACTGATAGTTACTGGTACTTACTGTGGTACTTACACTGGTACCTACAGTGGTACTTTGAGTGGTACTGGTACCAGCAGTTACTGGTACATACCACTGGTAGTTACTGTGGTACTTACTGCAGTACTTACACTGGTACCCATAGTGGTACTTGTACCAGCAGTTACTGGTACATACCACTGGTAGTTACTGGTACTTACTGGTACTACTGTGGTACTACTGTACTTATGGTAGGTACCTACAGTGGTACTTGTACCAGCAGTTACTGTACATAACACTGATAGTTAATGGTACTTACTGTGGTACTTACGTGGTACTACACTGGTACTTACACTGGTAACTGCAGTGGTACTTGTACCAGCAGTTACTGGTACATAACACTGATAGTTACTGGTACTTACTGTGGTACTTACTGTAGTACTTACACTGGTACTTAAGGTGGTACTTGTGTCAGCAGTGACTGGTACTTACAGTGGTAACTATTAGTACACTTACCATTTTTAATAATTTGTGGCACACACATATGTTTCAGTGGTGGTATTATTGGTACTAAATTAAAAAAGTAGAGGTTATAAATTATGAATAACAATAAAATGCAAATGTTAAAAAAGCACCACTGTCTTTATTTATGTCACAACAATATTGGGTATTGACAAATACCAAAGTAATTATTTGTTTCAGTAAACAAAACAACAGAAAACAATTTACAACAATCTTAGCTTAATTCCAACATTTATTGATAAATACCATGATACATAATGGTAAATAGTGGTACTACAATGGTACTTATTACAGTAGTTGACAGTCAACTACTAGTAACAACGGGACCTGTTCTAAAGTGACACATACTGGTACTTGAGTGGTACTTACTACAGTAGTTGAGAGTTAACTACTGGTAACAACGGGACCTGTTCTAAAGTGACACATACTGGTACTTCAGTGGTACTTACTACAGTAGTTGACAGTTAAGTACTAGTAACAACGGGACCTGTTCTAAAGTGACACATACTGGTACTTCAGTGGTACTTACTTCAGTAGTTGACTGTCAACTACTGTAGTAAGTACCACTGAAGTTGCCCCAGTGTCCTCTGTGGTCTCCCATCCGAGTACTGCCCAGGCCCAACCCTGCTTAGCTTCTGAGATCTGACGGGATCAGGCTTTGGCATGCTGGTATGGCCACGACCATACCAGCATGCCAATACTGGTGGTAAAAGTACCACTGTAGGTACCAGTGTAAGTACCACAGTAAGTACCAGTAACTACCAGTGGTATGTACCAGTAACTGCTGGTACAAGTACCACTCAAAGTACCACTGTAGGTACCAGTGTAAGTACCACAGTAAGTACCAGTAACTACCAGTGGTATGTACCAGTAACTGCTGGTACAAGTACCACTCAAAGTACCACTGTAGGTACCAGTGTAAGTACCACAGTAAGTACCACAGTAACTACCAGTGGTATGTACCAGTAACTGCTGGTACAAGTACCACTCAAAGTACACTGTAGGTACCAGTGTAAGTACCACAGTAAGTACCAGTAACTACCAGTGGTATGTACCAGTAACTGCTGGTACAAGTACCACTCAAAGTACCACTGTAGGTACCAGTGTAAGTACCACAGTAAGTACCAGTAACTACCAGTGGTATGTACCAGTAACTGCTGGTACAAGTACCACTCAAAGTACCACTGTAGGTACCAGTGTAAGTACCACAGTAAGTACCAGTAACTACCAGTGGTATGTACCAGTAACTGCTGGTACAAGTACCACTCAAAGTACCACTGTAGGTACCAGTGTAAGTACCACAGTAAGTACCAGTAACTACCAGTGGTATGTACCAGTAACTGCTGGTACAAGTACCACTCAAAGTACCACTGTAGGTACCAGTGTAAGTACCACAGTAAGTACCACAGTAACTACCAGTGGTATGTACCAGTAACTGCTGGTACAAGTACCACTCAAAGTACCACTGTAGGTACCAGTGTAAGTACCACAGTAAGTACCAGTAACTACCAGTGGTATGTACCAGTAACTGCTGGTACAAGTACCACTCAAAGTACCACTGTAGGTACCAGTGTAAGTACCACAGTAAGTACCAGTAACTACCAGTGGTATGTACCAGTAACTGCTGGTACAAGTACCACTCAAAGTACCACTGTAGGTACCAGTGTAAGTACCACAGTAAGTACCACAGTAACTACCAGTGGTATGTACCAGTAACTGCTGGTACAAGTACCACTCAAAGTACCACTCTAGGTACCAGTGTAAGTACCACAGTAAGTACCAGAGTAAGTACTAGTAAGTGTCACTGTTAGTTACTAGTAACTGACACTGTACTTAACTGGTAGGTACCGTGGAGGTCTTTTAAAGTGCTACCCAAATTTCTACTGAGGAAAATTAAGTACAAATGCATATTTCACCTCAGTTTCAAAACTTAAACAGGTCTCAATCTGATTTCACTCATCTCTGTAGAAAGTTGGGTTTCTACATATTCCACTTTTTTTTTTCTCTTAGGTGAAGATTGAACCATTTTATAAAGTACTTTGCATATTGTAATGCTTAAAAAAAGGAAAAAAAAAAAAACAATGAAAAGTCTGTTTAGGATTGATGGAAGCGTGACGTACTGTGTTCAGAGCACACAGTTATTTCCACAAAAGAATCAAAGAACAGTGTCCACAACTACATTTTAAAAAGTGTTGCATCCTTTTCTCACACTTTGTCCATTTGAAAAGAAAAGGCAAGAACAGGCAAGTCAAACAGTGTGCACCTCTTTGTCCAAAAGCAAAAATACACATGAAAGAGCAGCTTTATAGAGATAAAACTATTCAAAACTCCAGCATAAACTCAGTTTTCCAACTAGACGTACAGGGACCTCTGGGTGTAAGCGAAGACCAAGCTTGACTTTGTTTCAGATTTTAAAACATTGCTATATTAATTATTATTTGTATTTGTAAACTTTTTTTATTTTATTTTAGGTTTTACTTCTTTTGGAATGTTGATTCTTGCCTAAGGCCCAAAGTTACTGGGATTTCTAATCAAGCATTAGAAAATGAATGAATGTGTGGATTCTGAACTCCAATAGTATTAAAATATTAACAATATGTTGTTAAGGTACACTTTAATGTCCCTCTGCATTTGACCTATCCTTCAGTGCCTCTGGAGCAGTGAGCGCCACAGGGCAGTGCTCAGGAATCCATCTATAGAGCTTGAGGATATTTCCTAAAATGCATGTTTTTGGTTGGTGGGGAAACCCGAATGCCCGGAGGAAACCCACCCAGTGTTGAAGTTGCAACTTTCTTGCTCTGAGACAAGAGCGTTATCCACTGTGCAGCCTTATTAGTAATCCCATTTATTTGCGTACAACATGGTTGGAGACTCATAAAGTGAGGTAAGGCTTAAGCTGGTCCACATACAACACTTTCCAGATAGAATGTTGATTGGAGCACTGAAATGGACTGAGAGTGATTCTAAAATGACACCACACTACACAACTAAGCAAGCACTTGTGACTTTTCATTGGTTAAACAGTATCATGTGATTCCCCAGGCCTAACAAAAACATTGCTAGCAGCTAGCAGCACTCTCTCAGGAGATGGACAATACAATTGGTGAAAGAGGTGAAGAAGTTGGATATATTTCCCCTGTGGGTTTTACATGGATGTATTAGTTTCATTGGATTTTATCAGAAGCCAGTCTGTCATTTGGAGCCAGTATGTCAGCTGTATAGCGAGAAAAGAGAAGCAGAGAGAAGTGGAGGGTGATTGTGCTACTGCTTGCATTTTTGACATGGTACGATTGATGTTTAGGAAGAAATGTCACTATATGCCTCGTCGTTACCATTGCTTTGCACGTCTCTTTGAAAAACATGTAAACAGAAAGTTTATCTGATGCTTTTACCACTGTCAGTTCTTGTCATTGGCTGCTAGGTTCCAGTGTACGCCAAGGTGCCTCAGAGCATGGCATAGCTGTCTAGTCTAGTCTTTTCCTGCTTCAGACTTTGCAACTGGAACACGAGTCATGTCGTAAATATCTCCACACTACATGACTGACAGCTGTGATTAGCATCAGCTAAGCTCAGCTAATGATGACTAGGAGTCACTAGTGTGGGTAAAGCTTTAGGGACTACTTGAGACAAAAACGGTTGAGAATCACTGATATAAAATAATGGTAGCACACTATTCCTGTGATTTGAAACTGGCGTGACTGCTCTTGATATGCCTGTTACATTTATGGACACGCCGCTGTATGCAAAGCTGATTTGTGTTTTAACGTGCAAAGTCGAGCTCCCTCATAGCCGTTTAAATGTGATTATATACTGCTGGCATGTATATTTTACCTCTGTCCTTTCTGATCTGTGCATGAATGTGTAGAAAGTCATTTGCAATGCTCTCTTGGAACTGATTTGATTTAAAGCAAAATGGAGACAGCGCATCTCCCCATGTGCTCCTTAGAGACAGTTTTCTCTGCTCACAATATCACAGTGTTGTTGATGCTCGCTGGGACCTCATGTCGCAGCAGGCACTTCAAAACAATGAAATCAATACAGCACTGCTTTAACCATGGCTTCAGTGTTAAAAGGGAGGAGGTCCGACGCTAATGGTTTTTATCCCCCCTCCCTAATTCTGGCATGATTCTAGATATCTGTATATCACCTAGCAATTATTTGACTCAGTTTCATTTGGGAAAACAAAAACACAATCTTGCAGTTATGTTGTGTTGGAGCTTTTGTAATCTTCAATATTATAATCACTACATTATTTGTTTGTAGCATTATATACAGTATATGTTGCAAATCAATAAAATGTCATGTTGGAACTGGGGCTGCATGAAATATCGATATTGAATCAACTGCAATTAGCTAATTGCAAAAGCTACGATTTTCCTCCTTTTCTTACGCAGTACGTTTTTTGTTACAATGAGCTACGAAAGTGAACACAGAGCAGCAACAATGCACAACACGACTAAACAAAAGTCTTTAAAAAACGCTGCTTTTCATTCTTGTGCGTTTTCAATAAAACCAAGAAGACACGTTTAAAAGTTGCTGCTAGCGTTAGCCGCTTATCTTAGCTTGAACAGGTAAAACCTCAATAGTTACCCAGGCAAATCCAGTCTGTTTTCTTCACATCCAAGTAACTAAAAGCATACATGACTGTTATTAGTCCATAAACACTGCAGTGTCACCAAAGTTTGCTCAGACCTTACTAGATAAATATTGTTATTGGCGTTTTAGCTATCTTTCTTTTTTCACTCAGAGACAAAAAGCTTACTTTAGGCTAAAAAATGTTAATTATGTTAAATAGCACATATTGAAACAAACTTGCAACAAACAGAAAAATTGCAATTAGATATTTTGTCAATATTGTGCAACCCTAGTTGGAACAAAGGATTTTAATATGCTGTTTTTAGCAAACCCTTTCCTTGAATCCTTTACATATCTATAATATGTATATCTTTTATCCATTTTATGTTGTGGCTGCTTAATTAAACTGCATGAGAAATTAGTCAGAGATCTAAATTGTCACTTAGTACTTTTTTGTTGGTTGATTGGTTGGTTTGCTTTGTTTTGTTTTTTGAGAACAAATTCTTTGTCAGTAAAATATTTAATTTGAAATGCTTTGGACTACAGTATACAAATATACTGCAGCCTATAGTGAGGGAGTGACTATGTATGTGGTCTTGTGAGTTTGGATGTCAGTCGATTGGTGCCAGGCAGGGGCCAAGGACAACAGCATGAAGGTCTGAATCAATACAAGAGGATGATTCTGTGTGAATAAAAGTGTCCCTCTGAGCCCTTATTTGAACTCACGCTTCTCTCTATTGATGCATGCGTGACCACCACAGCACTAAATAATACAGAACAGTTGCTGAGCTGCAGATTTTTGGAGTAAGTGGATTTAACACATGAAATGCAGTTTTGTCAGCACAACAAAGCCAGTCATGTGTGAGTCCACTTTCATATACAGACAAGCTCACAGATGCTGATCTCTGGTCATATGCACAACTACTGGATCTACTGCTGCATGAGCAAAACGTTAGTGCCAGCCAGGCAAACACAAAAATCAAGCTAGTAACTGACTTATTGCTTAAAGACTCATGTGACAAATTCACACATTTTCTAAATATGTATTTTTTGGTCAGATAGTTTCTGTTTGTTAATATTTAGTTTTACGAAAGTTGTATGAAGAATGTACATATAAAAGTTAAACATTACAGAAAGTAATCCGTGTTCTAAACAGGGCCGCTGCTAGTTTTTTAGATGCCCTATGCAAGTTTTCACAAAGGTCGGTTCAATCTGGGTTGTTATAGATCAGCATGTCAATATTGTATTTCTAAATGAGGAAAAACTATAGTCTGTCACTTTTGTCAGGACAAATAGGTTTGTTATTAGGGACCAAACAGATATAGTTATACATTGTTTATTGATGTTGAAGTTCCGTGGAATCAGATGAGCGATGACCAGGCAAGGAGACTCAGTGTGCAGGTTCTGTCTCGGCGATCTGCCCGACAGATTCAAGACTCCCCCTTTCCTAACTTGATGCTAGATGAATGTTGTGAGAACCGCAGGGTGGGTGGGTCGAGAGCACAGGGGTTGAACTGAGTTGAGGCACATGGTCAAACTGAGACACAAGCGTGAGCTGGGATATGAAGGCTTCCGGTGACGTAGGGGTGTGGTTGGAATGCGATGGGGCGTGGTCCTACTCACCAAACTCTATTAACCAAGTCAATATCGATTCTTGGTTTGTGTTTCAATCTGAAAGAATCTAAACTTAAACGTCAAAACATCTGCTGTATTTTGCCGCAGTAATTTGCGTGATCAAATCTGCAAACATCTTAATTCGTCTGCTGTTTCTCCCAATATGTGTCCTATTGACGTGAAAAGATTGGCATAGAGCCTATGAGTTGCAGAACATGTTCCCTTGTTCAGAATCATCAGGCACATACTTCTGCACTAGACTTTTCTGTCACTCATGAGTTCAGCACGCATTAAGTCATCATTAGTCATTATGGGCTGGGTCTAAACAGAAGCCTCAATACTTGCATTTTGACATGCTTTTATCAAATTCGCAGCGCTAATGTTGCCACCAGATGGTGGCTGGTGCTGTGTTATGTGTGTATTGGGTGTGGTGGCACTGATTCTAAAACAGAATCCTTCCACCAAAGTTCAAAAAACGTCATATAACTAGCATAGTTTCTCAGGAGGCCAACTCATCTCAGGGTTTATAGACGGAGGTATATGTGATTAATTAAATCTAACTCAAAGGCATAAAGAAATGTAAATCACAATTTTTAACAAAAAAGCAGATTGTCACAGAGATGAGCAAGCAATCAAATTTTGATCACGTTATTGCCCAGCCCATACTTTCCTTGCTGTGCAGTTAACACCCAGCTCAAGAACAGATGAAGAATTAAGTATCAAACATATTATTTTGATTTTCTTTTCCAGTAAAAATATAAGATGATGACTTCTTAAGCTATTCTAAAGCTACCACTAATTACAAAAATATGAGTCATTGGTCCTATTTACACTGGTCTTAACAGAGCACTGAAAATTCCAAAATAGATGAACCTCCTAGAATTGCTCTGTTATCTATCAGTCTTATTCATTCAACACTTAAGTCTCATAGTATTTAATTTGTTGTCGTCAGACCACCATCTGCATCTCACTTCACTACAGTCACACTTTTCCTTCTGAAACATGCAGAAGAACTCGTCACACATCTGCTCACTTAAACACAAACAGCTGAAAATATGATCCTGTATTTCGGTGGCACTGTAACACTTCTCGCCTCAGTGACCACATCATTTGGGGCAAAGCGGAGAAACGGAGCGGAGCCAGAGACCACAGCAGAGATGGAGCTCCCGAGGTGACAGCCTGATTGATTTTTAAATTAATTTCATTCGTGGGTTTATTCCCTTTGCTTAGCGAGCATGTCTGCCCTGAATTCTGATGAAGAAAATACTATCAGCTTGTGTCACCGCTGAGTGATTAAAGATCAAGTGTGGAAAAACCGCAGGTGCATCTCTGACACACGGAGCAGTGTGCGCAGAAAAAAGAGAGGAAGTAAACTTAGAATTTGTATTTAGTTAGAGATTATTGAGATGTATTTTGCTGCACATATAGGCAAGTCACAGCACTATATTCTGGATGATTTCACATTTATCTTTTAGACAAAGCAGTAAATAATGTGTGTATTTACCTGTAAGTGAACATGAACATATTTTTGTTGTCATAGGATAGCAGTCCATTTAGTTTCATTAGTGAACCAAAATGTAAAAAAAAAAAATAATAATAAAAATAAATAAAAAATATTGGTACAGTCACAAGATTTCCACTTTTCTCTTGTTAAAAATATACATTTCAAATACACTGTTCATATACTGGTCTATTACAAAAAGGATTGATAATGACAGCGCTGTGTGCATGTTCAAACTTAAATGGAGCAATGTCAGCAATCTGTGGCTCTTTAAAAAACTCCAGAGCAACTCTTTGGGCTGTGAGTGAGAATGAGAAACTATAACAAGTTCAGATAAAACGAAAGAACATGCTGTGATATTAATGTGGGCAAATGTGATACTTCTGTGTAAGGTACAAAAGTTCTTCTTTATGGTCATCAGCATTCACATTGTGATAATTGCATGATAAAACATACACATGTATGTGCTGTGTGAAGAGACATGTGACACAAACAGGGACCGTGAAGAGAAACAACAATGTACAATGTCATTCAAAAATGTGCAAAATATTCCAATTTCATCTTTCCAAACCAAAACTTTTAAGAATATTAGTTAGTTTGAAAATTGTTGACATTTTCTTTGTTATTGTTTCTTTCATCAGAAAGCAGAACGTGTCCAATTGTTTGCTCAAGCATTTTCAAATAGACCTACTTTGTAACATTTGTATACATTCATCTTGTTTTGTATGATTTAATAGATGCAGTTTTTCTGATTTTTTTTTTTCTTCGAATTGTGGCATTGCGGTAATCTGACACATATCCATCTCATCCCAGATGGATATGTGTTGAACTCTGATTTGAGTTCGTCCACAGTATCCATCTGGAACTTTACTAGCTGAAAGCGTTCGGCAAAAGGTAGGGCGTTTATTGAAATACTTCGAGCTGATTGGGTGAGCTGGCCTACCTTAATTTGTGCTTAGCCAATCACAGCAACAACTTGTAGTGGTGTATCTAATGACCGTGTGGGTTATTCCACTTCTTTCAAAAAGAAATTACTCTGTATTTCTGCTAAAACTGCATCAAAAGCAGAAGACAACACGCACATCCACGGGAGCAGCCATCTTCGTTTAGCTTGAATTAGATTCGGTGGTGGCGCCAGAGCGTTAACAGCCCGCGTTAGTCCGCCCTGCTACAATGTGATTGGGCCTCAAAACCAGGCTGCTGTCATGTGAGTAGGCCGAACCACCACCGTTTCGGACTCTCAAACCAATCAGGCGGCTGGAAGGCCAAGTGGTTTACCTGAATTCACAATTATCGCAAGATAAACCATCTGGCTGGCCTGGTTAGCATTGCGGCTCATTTGCTGTTAAAGGTTGCAGACCTTTGGCTTGAAATGTACTATCTTGATTATTGATGCTGCACATTTTATTTAGACATTGGAAGCAGACTTTTGTCTGAAATAATAGGTTTTTGCAAAATCAACTTGTATGTGGGTTTTTTGTTGTTACATAAAACAAGTTTGTCTACGTCTTTGAGGTGTAATAGAGGTGAAGGTTCTTGGCCAGTTTCACATTTGCATAACACTCCACAGGATAGGGCTATTCATTTTACAATGCAGTTTTGTTTTTTTCCTAGTAGTGTATGTTGCAATCCTGCTAAAAAGTGTTTTGTTTTGTTTTTTCTTAAAATGACATGCAGTGCCCAGTATAGATAAGTGTTTTCAGTTTTCAAGTGAAATTTGAAAACTCAACAAATGCATGACCCAAATCTACTGAACTTTGTATTCAGTGTTGCCCTTTTTTTTCATATTTTACACCTTTCTCCCTCTTCGTTTACTTTTCATAACACACAAACCTTCCGCAATGCCTTAAACGTTGACATGCAGGTCCGAGGACAGTGAAGCTCAGTGTCTGTGAGGCAGTTATCTCATGCCACCAGCAGGTTAAAATATGCACATAAACAACATGCTTTTTGGATTGGCAGAAAATGTCACATAGACATTCCTGCATTCATATTCCTGGCTCTGCTGACCTTTGCTCCGGTTGAATATTTTGTTTCCACCTGAATATATTTGAGTCACTTTGGACAAACATAGTGAATACATAGTTATTGGTGACGTTTGTCGGTATATTTCAGACTGTAACATGCAAACTTTCAGTTATTTGTGGCACAGTTAAAGGTCTACTTTACCCCATTGAGATTTGAGCCGTGAGAATGTTGCTGCTTCATTGAAAATACAGTTGGAGTTGGGTGTTGTTATATTATTACATCGGTGAATACATCTGCAAACCTGAAAATAACCACTGTGTAATGTCATCAGGTGCTTTAGTGATAATTTTTACTTAATGTGGTAAATATAAATGATTAATTTACATTAATCAAGAACAAGTTTGTGAAGAAAAGTTTGAAACTATGTTGAAAATAACAAGAAGTAGAGCAAAGTGGTAAACTGGGAGACAAGGACAATTTACACTTACTCGGAGGAAACACTTTTTCATGACCCTGTAATAAATTTGTCTCAATTTTATTAAAAAGCCTGTTATAATAGAAGAGTGTTGGACCAATTTATTACATGGTCGCTAGGCAACTACTGTGATTTTTTTTTTTTTTTCATTTATGAACTGGAAGTCTGTTTTTAGTCCTAAAAACAGCTAAACTGAATTAAACTAAATCTTAAATACATATGATATATGATCTTAAGTTTAAGGGAAATGAGTGGGTCAACTTGTAGGCACACATTTTACACATTATATAGCTTTGAAAAGTCCATGGTTAGTTTGCAATTAAATGACAAGTCTAATTTTAAATAGCTAGAGCTGTGCAATTAATCAAATCTCAATTTCAACAGTGGTTACTGCTTTTTCCAAGCATTTTTTCCCTAGCATTTTCCAAAATGGTGTAATCGAGTGCTGTGAGTTTTGTGTCGTAGCGGTCCTGGTGGTGATGTAGCTGTGAGGCTGTGCAGGTCTATAGCAGCAGGTCTTAGCAAAGCTGGTATGAAACCTTTGCTTTACACAAGCAAATGAGCTCATGTGAGTATTTTCTAAAATTGAAAATGAGAAAAAAAGACATGTTGATAACTCTTGCAACTCTTGCACCTTGTATCACCCATTAATTATTCTCAGCAATTGATGACGTCAATTCACAGTGAGTGTCTGCTTTGCAACTCTTTAAAGTCGGAGTGAGAAGGGGTTTTTATAGCTCACCTGGGCGGCTCGTCTGTGGCGTCAACTCGATGTGACGTCCATGCATCCATTCACTTTATTTATGAAGTGCATTTTATAAACAGGACTGTTTCCAAAGTGCTGCACAAAAAATAATGTAAAAATATGTACAAAAGCATAGAATTAGCAAAACATACATACAACTACTAACAAAAGTAGATAAAACAATAAAAACATAAAACCATATAACGAGATAAAAACTAAAAATAGATAAATAAAAATAATAAAATAAATAAATAATAAAAGACAACAGAGGGCCACACAACTCACACGGTGTTAAAAGCCAGAGAGTAAAAGTGGGTCTTAAGAGGAGACTTAAAACACTCCACGGTGGGGGACGTCAGTGTGTACTGAAAATGCACTGACAGCATTTGATCATTGTGGCAGCACAGTTGCGATTTTTGCAATTTTTTTTTGCAAAGTGAGCAAGTCTGCACAAGAAAGTACAAAAACTGTCCGGAAACAATAGATAAGTCAAATTTGACCCCATACACACACAAAGTGGATTCTGCATTTGGTTTCACTTTAAGCGTATTTGTCCTTTATTTGATCTGTTTGTTTGTTTGTTTTTTACATTTAAGTAACACTACTGGTCTGGATTATCGTAATTTTATTTTTATTATTATTTACATAATGGAACAGCCCTAATGTTAAACTACACCACCAGGACATAGTATTTTTTCGGTGACAGTAAATTCTGGAAAAGTTACAAAACCTGCTCATTATCAATGATAATTAAAACGTGGGAAAGATAAGAAAGCTATATCGTAATCTTAAAAATCTCAAAAGAACCTATTTATTTGCATTTGGTTCTGGATAAAACAAATAAAATTTGACAAACATATTGTATGGCTTTACATAGGCTTTGTATTTCTCCTGGGACCAACCCAACTTTGAAATCCTCCTCCGCTCCAGTCTTTTCCTATTGGTTTGGATCTGTGTCTAGTCTAGGCTCATTATGCCAGATGGAAACCCGCCTCTCTTATCTAATGAGATTGTCCTTGGGAAGTTTATAGCTACTGTTTCAGCAAAGAGCGAAGCTTAGAGTTTGTGAATCGGAGTCAAAAATAAGTGATATGTTTTTGCGGTTGAGAATAAATTTCTCCAGGGACGGACTGAAGAAGTGAATTTGTCAATGCTGTTCTCATAAATTGACAGTCCAAAACTTTCTCTTGCCTTGGTTATGAAGAGAAAGTTCCCGTTCTGACTGGGTAAAGTTGAATTTTAATCTCTTTGCCTTTATGTGCTGAACAATAGCTTGCCCTTTATGGAACCCTATTGTGAACGACTGCAGCGGGAGGAATGCCTGATTGTCACTGTGCGCAATTTGGGTTTCCAATAGCAACGGACTAAATTTTTTTCTCAAATCACTTTCAGGAATTATTTAGAGCTTGCGGTTTGATACCATCTGATCTCCTGAAATTTTGGAGAAATCTTTTTTATGCAAATTTGTCCATTTCAAGGCGGCAGGATAATTTGAAACAAACAAATTTCTTTCATTGTCATGGAACAAATTCAAAATTGGGGAAACATTACAAATATGTGTCTCTTTTTGGCAAACACGTTCCCCATTAGTGAGGTTGCATTTTAATTATGTGAATATGATGAATTTAAGGTTTTATCAGTTATTTGTGCCTTGTTTTTGTATTGTTTGTTTGTTTGTTTGAAATTGTTGCACTTTTGTTGTCAGACACAAGATACACAGATTATAAAAGTAACTGTGTTTAATTCTTGAAATGAGTGAAATTGCAATTACAGCTAAAAGGCAGAAACAAGAAGTTCTTCAGTCAACAGAACAAATGATAGTAAAAGGATTTTAGTTTTAATTAATGAACTAATTGCGTGTTGTTTTTGGAGGAGGATTATAATAATTTTCACATCAACCTTTTGCTCAAGACTGGACAGTTATATCTCTTGTTTCACTTCATACAAACATTATAGTTACCTGTAATTTTTCTGCAAATTAGTTTGTTCATGAGATCCATTTGAGGCCGCTCTCTTTTTACTTGATAGATCTATGTCTTTAAAGCACTTGTATAGTTGATTACAAGCCTAAATAATGCACTTTCTGCCAGTCTGCAATTATTATTCACAAGCATAAACACTTAATTCCTAATGTATTTACCTCAAGTTGAAAGATGCATTATGTCAAAATACTTGACAAGTGAATGATTTGTAACAATTTTCTCTCTTTTAGTCAAACTAAGCTTAATAGCTTTGTTTAGTTTGTTCCTTTTTGTGATGAGTCGTGTCTTAATTTTTGATGTTTTTAATAATTGCCATTGTATTATTTTACTTCAAGATGCTATATCTGCCACCGTATTCTCATGGCTTGTGTGTAAATACAGTACTATGACAAAATGTGTGTCATGACGACGCCCGTTTTGACATGCAATATGGTTGAGGACAAACAAGAGGTTTTTTGGGGGTTAACGACTAAGTTTAAGTCTGAAGTTACAAAAAAGGGTAAGTTTTGGTCTTAGTCTTGGAGTTGGTTAAGGTTAGGATTAGTTTGAAATAACACATTTACATTCACCATAGAAATGAACTGGGACAGAAACACGTGAAATACACACGCTAAAAATAGAAATGGCGTTCATATGACACGTTGTTTCAAATTGCGTGGTATTGACACACTTATCTGTGACAGGCTGTATCTGCTGCAGATCTGAGGTCACATGTGGCATTTACTGTATTTCACTAATGTTTTCATAATTGTATAAGAAATGTATTTTGTTAACTAAATTATTATCCCTGTACCAATATTTTTTTTTAAATATTTTAATTCATTCATTTTCTACCACTTTCATTCCAGTTGTTTTTTTGAATGTTCCTTGAATAAAAGCATGTTTTTTGTCCATTTGATTTCTTTATTGTGCTAAAACTATTTTGAAAATCTGTTTTTACATTGAACGGGCTTGCATGACCACAAAAGAGTAGGGCCTTCTTTGCATGGAAAAGCTGTTCCTTTAGCTATATTTTTTCACATTATAATTTATCCTCATCTAGAACGTCCCAATGGTTTAAATTTCAATTTTTACAGAATTGTGTAGTTGACTTTTCAGTTCGGCACCATTAGCAATCTCCTGTTTACGTATGTTTTAAAGAACATTTTGTCCCCTAAACCAAGCAAGTGTGCATGTTTGTTTTTGGCCTGCACAAGATCACACTGGCTCATGGTGACTTTTGAAAGTAGTGAAAAGTGCTTCTCAACTTATTGTGCTGAAGAAAAATAATCCTCAGAATCTAAATTGTGACTGCTGTGAAGAGTTTTAAATTAAAACGTTCAGTATTTTAAGATTGCAAGAAGCCGGGACAGTGCCTTTAAGCTCTCAATTCAATAATTACTCCGACACAAATGGACGGTCAGCTTTTTTGTGATGAATAAATTAAAGCTTGGAGAGTCATTGCCTTGGTTAAACTGAACAGCTGAAAGTGCACAACTCCATATGAAGCCAGAGCGATGTTATCACCCGCTTTACCATTCTTAGCTTAAATCTGCATTCCCCATCGAGAAAGTGATATTTAAATGAAAGACAGACGCCGCCCGCTACTGTTTTAGCGCTTGTGCCATCTGGTTAGATTATCATGGGCACAGCTCTGCTCCCGGAGAGCCATTACAGAAGATGGAGTAAGACATATGAATCGTGAAAGTCAAACTAGTGCCATATGGAAGCAGCCTAAAGCATAGTCTTCACTGCCTCAGTAACACTCACTTCATAAACAACTTTAGCTTTAGCGACGTGTCTTGCACAACCTCTGCTCTCATTTGCAACCATCGTCAGATAAAATATTGCCCTGTCTTGGCTCTGGCCGCTTGTTGAGCATTATCACTTTTTTTTTTTTTTTTTTTAAGCAAAGGACGTCTTAAATTAGCTGCCGGGGGAATCTACGTATACGGCGCAAATGCTTCAAGGGAGATGGATGGCTTTCATTAAGTTTTCACAATAAAAGTGAATGGCAACAAATTGTGGCCCATATTGCAGTTTGATCTTACTAAACTGATATAAAGCAAATGGAAAGTGAGGGTTGTATATTCTAATGACAATGCATAGTTGCTTTCACAGAAGAACATACATGAGTTTTTTGCATGTTTTGATATGTATTGTCAAATGTTTCTGAAAGGGTATTTCCTTTCTTTGTTGTTGTGCCGTGTTTCCATTAGATTGCTTTAAATGTAGTTCTCATCAAGCTCCATTGTGGTTAAGTTCTTTAAAGGTTGTATGGAGGATTTTCCAAAGAAAGACAAATTCAGCTATAATTTCTAGTTTTCAAATGATGTATGTCCTCCTCTTTCACTGTTTACTGGGCTAGTAACTTTCACAGGTGTGATTGAGGACAAACAGACCAATGAAAAACGAGGCCTTGTTTTTTTATTAACCAGTGTTTTACCATCCATTACAAGTCAACAACAATATTTTATTAAGTTCCTCCATACAACTTTTAAGTGGATACTTTATCCGTTGTTCCATTTGTTTTGTCGCGTTGAACATTTTTGATCAATGACCAATGTCGATTCTGATCAACAATCCTGCAGTATGTGAAACCCCCTCAACTAACTATTGTGTGATTTTAACTTGAATTTATTTGAAGTTAGTTTAATTTTTAGCAGATATAATAATTACAACTGGCCATAATTTAAATGTATTATAGAGGGATAATTTGTTTATCAACCCGGGCGATGCATGCACCGACCTGAAGAAAGAGCTGCTGCTCATTGACCAAGCTGGGGAAACAACTCAAGCTAAGGCTGTTGTCAGCTAACTATAAGATTATCACTGTGCGAAAACAAAAGTTCTGCTGCTAGGTCAACATTTGTGAATCAATTTCGACCCTACGGCCCTTAAAAGTTACAATTAGGTGAGTGAAAAAAATGATGAGAGAAACACTGTCTCAAAGTTCAGCATCCAGACGTCTGTCATTCTAGTTCAGACCTGATCAAAACAGCTAGCTCTCATCTTTTTTGTTGTTTTATTCAAAGAAGTTTCCCCAGCTAACCAGATGAACAGTGTCTCTTTCTGCATGGAGCATGCGCAGTAGAGCGGAAAGTAACATCGACCGAAAATTCCTCTGTAAATACAGATTTTCAGATCTACCTTTTTAAACTGTATTTTTTTTAACTCTTAAATAGGACTGCTGTTTAGCATAGATATTGGATTTCATTTTTTGTGGATTGCTATGTGTGATTTAAATGTTGGTTTTGGTTTAAGCATGTCCAGAATGATGTTTAAAATTTCAGTCCAAAATTCCAAATATGTAGCTATTTGTTAGTCTGTGTCCAGTGGCCTAGAATTGAACCAGTCTCCTTAACCTTCTCTATTATTTGTGCCAGCAGAGCATAGATTTCTCTGTGTCACTGGCAATGCAGATGCTGGGTTAAAATAGTCTGACATGCACTGTTTTGGAGGTGTGCTTCTTTGACACCTCGTCCCTCCGCTGCCAAGCCAGTAAAGAACAGAATATAATTTGAAATCCCCTCAGACTCTCTGTGAGCGCGTTTGGATTTACCTGACTGGACACAAGCTGCCACAGGTATCAGAGCAGAAGAAAAGATGCTATTTTCACACTTGCCAACTTTGTGCAATTTCTTTTTGGGGGCGGAAGCAGGACCATCAGAAAGCCAGTTTGGGCAAGTCTGGCACCTTATTCTGGTGTCACATATGTATCTGTGGATCTGGCAACACAATGGCGCTAGCCGCTATTGTTGAAGACTATGGCAGTGGGAGTTCAGATGAGACTGTTCAGGGAGGTGTTCTTTTGGGAAAAGCTACAAACCAGGTCGACAAAAGCTCAAGGAAAGTAGAAATCCGCGTCTAAGCACTGGGACTTTTGTGTGAGCTGGTCCTCCCTCTCCTCTCCGGGTCGCTCTGCCAGTGTGACAGGCACAGGTTGTTAGAGCAGAGGAAGATGCATAGAATCCAACTGTGTGCAATGGAATTTTCTGTCACATTCTTGCCTGTATTCAAGATGAATAAATGTATACCACAGAATTATCGAATATATACTGTACGTCAGCAAATACATGACATTCTTGCTCTTCTTCTATCTAATAAGTGTTGATAATGACTCGTTGGACAATAGGGCTGCAAAGAATATTCGAACAAACGTCATGGTTGACTGTAAAAAAAAAAATCATATTATTTTGTCTTGTTAATTGTTAAGTCAGTGCACAGTAGAAAATGCTTTCATCTGGACAAAGGAGAAATTATGTAAAATCCACTGCTGACTTTTACCCGTCACAGTGATCTCTCATTATTGGTTTAGTTTTTTTTCCTGCAAAATGCATCCATTTTACAACAACAAGAAAAGTATGTTTGTTGAAGTTACATTTTCCAAGTTAAAAAACTAGGCAGGTAGTCAATGGACTTGGTTATATTTGTAAGTGTTTTATGCAAATGTGATTTACAACGAACTATCATCAAGGCAAAAAACAATAGGTTTTCTTTAAGATTTAGACTTTCATCCAAAAGTCATTTTAAAATACATTTGAAATGTAGAAACTTTTCAATCTTTTACAAACTCGACTTTCACTGAAGCCAACTCTAGACCAGTCCTGAATGAATGAGGGATTACACAATTTAGTCGAATAAATACTTAATCTAGAGGAGTATTTTCGAGTTTTATAAGAAGCAAAAAGTCACATATTTTAAAAACTTCAAACACTGGATTGTATAAAAACTTGTGGAAAAAACATTGAAGCACTTTATTTGTATCTAAAGCATTCAGACACCTAAAAATAATCTAAAAAAATAATAATAAATAACAAATAAAAATACAATAAATAATTATTTTGACACATCCAAACCTAATGGCTGACAATTTATCTACCAAACTAATTATCAGGGACAGGTTTAAGTGGGGCCTGACTTTTTGCTCATAAATTATACTGTAGTTTTGTCCTGTCAGCTTCCATTTTGTAAGTCAGTTTTCACCCCCTAAAAGAGTCTTCATGTTACTTTTTTGCGTGAAAGTGGATTGGCTGAGCTACGCTGTGCTCCCTGATTCGCTTTGCAGTCCAAAAATGCTGCTCCAAATGTGGACATGCAATGGGAAAAAAAATCATGCATGTTAATAATGGCAATATACCAAATAGAAACTGGTTTGAATAACTACTTTCACGGTTCAAACGCGTGACTAGGCTGAACATGAAATAGCATATCAGACAAAAAAATGGTTTTCTATGGCAACCCAGTAGATCAAAGGATTTACTAAAAACTTATACAGTGAATACAACTTCTTGTTTTTTGTTTTTGTTCATTCTTTCCATTTTTCGCTCTGAGAAATCCATAAATATAATCTTGCGTCTCTCGTGAAAAGCTTTCCCATCACATTTTCTGTAATCTCTTCAATGTTTCTCTTTGTGTTATCGACTTATTAACGTCTATAGCTCAGAGCAGCACTTGTTGACTTTCTTTTTCTCTTTCAGTTTCCTGTCTTAGCCCGTCTTATAGCTCTGACATTTCCCCACGCAGCCTGCCTCGGCGGCCTCCCACGAACCAAAGTGACATGTGCCAATCAGCTCCGTGTCAGCCATCTTAGCGGAGCATCATTCAGCGCATCTAATGGTCAAAAGAGCCCAGAGTCTGACGCACGGCCGCTCAGTCAATCACAAAGACACGGTGTCATTCAAAACAATCAGCGCTGTAAGTCTGACTGATGCAACACTAGGTCATCACTTCCCCCTGGTCTCGCTGCTATACAACGAGATTGATTTAACGCTTTGATGGTGATTCAGAAAGGAAGCAGCAATAAAACAAAAGAAGTGGTTCAACAGGTTGCTATGGCACTGTAAAATATGAAAGATAAGACTCCGATGTTATTGATTGAAATGAACTGTGAGATGAAGTTAAATAATGATCACTTATCTGTCCCATATGTAAGTGATCACATGTAATGGTTTCAATTCATCTCACAATTTCTGTTCTAACGCCAATTAGAGGTGAAGAAGTGCATGCTGGGGGAGTTGACACTCTTTGCACACATTTAGAATAATTTATACAAGTACAGCTTCATTGTTCAAGCTGTTTAAAAAGTCTAACAAGGTACCGTTTTTCTTTTCAGCATATCTCTATATATGCATTCTTGATTAAATTATCTTTTAATTGAACCCAGTGTTGTAAATGTTGAACTTTAAGCTATAATTCTTTTTAACTATGGATAGCTCTGTGCATAAAAAACATGACGCAAGCTATATACTTTTTTATCTTCGAAATTTAGCTGGTGCTGCTTATATTCAGGTGAGCTCAATTACACAAAAATGACAGTAATCGTGACAAATATTCAAATACATTTTTTTTTTAAAAAACCTAATAAACTGACCAAGAAAACCCCAAACCTTTGGAGAAATGGTCTCCAAGCTGTAGCTCACCAACATCTGCCAAGTAGCTCGCCAAAGGATTTTGAATCATGCATATTACGCTTTATTGCTCTAATTGTAGTTATAACATGTCTATTTCTACTGTAAATGTATCTTCAGAAGCCTAACTGGGTCCAAATAGAATAGATACATAGACAATGGCCTGATATATCAGATAGATGCCAGTATTTCATAAAGGCATTTATCTGAGTCCTGTTTAACGTCTATTAATTGTTACCACTGTTACTGTGGTTTCTTTCCGGCTAGGTCAACTGGCAACACTGTAAAATTTGCTCAGAAAATCCAGAGATACAATGTATGTCACCGCCACCGTGGCCTTCTATCGAGTTTCAGTAGGCGTGATTGACAGATAAAAATATAATATATATTTTTAATGTGAGGTGAGTGAAGTTTGATTTTGGTGCAACTTACAGAACACCAATCAGCTCCTTTGGTTCATCTGCATCACGTAAATAAACTGATGCCCAAAATGTTAAGAAGCTCTTCGCAATTCGCTGAATGAGTGAGCTCTGCTCCCTGGCAACTGTAAAATTCTCATATTCACATTAAGGAGTGAATGATGTCTGTGTCTGTGTAATCTCTGTGACCATAGGGTGTTGCCCTGACTAAGACCAAGTCAATGGGGCACGCCTCTATTCACTCAAGATTCCAAATGGGTAGAAGCGGTAGAAAAGAATAAGTAACTTATCCCAGAGAAGACGTTGATTTTTATGCCTGTTTTTGTTTCATTTAGACAGGCTTAACTAAACGGTAAATCTGGAAGGAATGTGTCTCCTTCAGATGAAATGACCCAGTCTTCCACCTTTGTCTAACTCCTGAACTCTTTTCAAACTGTGATGCCTGCAGTTTGGTTGCATTTGCCTCGGTCAAACCGAGACAACAATCAAATACAGCTTCACACTGAGGCTGACAAAAGCAATAAGAGTCTGGATTAATGAGAGAGACGAGAAACAACAGTGTGTTAGCGAAGGGCTTCATTCTGCTGTTCTCAGTGATTGGAATGATTTGGATGGATGCTTTGCTGCTGTTTATGCCAATGAGTGTTCGCCCGTGTGTTCTGGGCTGCCCGGTCCTATCTGATATTAAGACTTGCTGGGGAAATTGTGTAATCCTGTTCAAGCACATCTCTCAAATTGTTTGATTTGTTTTTTTTTTTTATCTGGGATTTTTTGTGTGTTCTGTACTTTTGTTTGTGTTTTTGGTTATTTTTTTTCTTTTTTTTTTTTTGCGTTTTCTGTGTCTATTTCATTATTGTGACCTTTTTTAAAGGCCTGCGGTACCAACTTTTTATATCAAATTATCAGTTTTGTCAAATTATTCAAGCTGCAGCTATTTTCCGCATTTTGCCACGTTTCTCTGTTACAGTGGGATTTATTAGACCGAATAAAAAAGAAATAGTGAGTTATTATTTCTAATTATTAATGCTGTGATAGTTATTTCATTTGGTCAAATAATCAGGCCATGTATGTGGCTTTTTGAACATATTTGCATTATAGTTGCTAGGTAACACATGTTGAATTACCTTTATTTTACATTATTTGTCATATTTACTGAACAAAATACAATAAATCATAATCCTCATCAAAACAGCTAAATTGAGTGAAACAGGCAAATGTTTAGGGAAATCTAAATATGATCATGTTCACTATGTTTACTGAAAAGTATAAACTGCTATACAGATATTAAAGGTGGAGTAGCTGATTTTCACATCGGTTAATGGTTAATATCAACATGTTTTTGTTTTGGATGCAGTGTTTAGCTTATAAATGTCTTTTAACAAACAATAAAGTTAAACTGGAGTGACCACCCCAAGCATAGCCAATCAGAGCGCTGCATTTGGTTCCTATTAGAACTCAAATTCTTTATTATCCAGTCCAAATAGTGGTCTATTTTTTTTACAAAGTGCTCCATTTATTACATACTTTTTAGTGGAAAGTATGAAGTTTACTAATTTACAACTAAAAAGTTAGCTACCCCAACTTTAAACTGATAGATTTTCTGTCTGAAATGTATATGTTACAGGCAAAGTTGATAATCCAGGCATTCTATAGAATGCCTAGGCATTCTATAGAATGCCTGGTGTTTTCAGGCAAAGTAGGAAATAGATGTGTTATTATCTACTTTGCCTAGGCATTGTATAGAATGCCTAGGCATTCTATACAATGCCTGACCACTTTTAGGCAAAGTAGATAATCTCTGACAAAGCATCATTTACTGGAATACAAAACAAAAACACATACAATTTTAATTAAATACAATCCAAACTAGGGCCCAAGGGCCAAACTTGGCCCTCCAGTGGCATGCTGATGTTAGAGTATTTATTTTAATACATTTTACAATTTGGTTTATTTTTTCAAATATCAAGTCTATTTCTCCAAAACCCCATTAAAATATTATTTTATTATAAATCTCAGTGCAAACAAGCTATGTATTTATTTAAGTAAAAAAAATAAATAAATAAAAAAAGTAATCCGCCCTTGACATGTTACTATGTATCTGAAGAAATGTTTTGGCACCTCCGTAAAGTCTTGACTTGTTGTGGGTAATTTGGTCAGTTGCGCAAGAAAAAATGCAAGTAAACAAGATTTTGATATGTTAAAAAAAAGTTCAATTTCTAGAAATTTTGTTAAGACACCAATAAGTGAGTGCAAAAAATAAAATGGATGAAAATGTCACCTTTCTATAGCGAATTGAGATTTTTTAATTTATTTTTTCATTTGTAATTTTAATCAAATTATTTCAAAGCAGTTTTTACTATGATATACTCAATATCCAGTTTTTGCATATCTCCAAAACAACAGTGATATATTACATAGCTCTAATTGCGGGAGTGGTTGTAATTGATTGTAGTTAGTGCTTGGTTGTGGTTGGCTGTGGTAGGTGGTTGTAGTTTATGGTTGTGGTTAATGATTCTGGTTGGTGGTTGATTGTGGTTAGTGGTTGTGGTGTTGGTTATGGTTGGTGGTTGTGGTTGATTGTGGTTGGTGCTTGGTTGTGGTTGGTTGTTGGTTAGTGGTTGTGGTTGGTGTGTTGTGGTTGGTTGGGGTTTGTGGTTGGTTGATTGTGGTCGGTGGTTGATTGTGGTTGGTGGTTGATTGTGGTTGCTAGTTGTGGTTGGTGCTTGGTTGTAATTGGTGATTGGTTGTGGTTGATTTGGTTGGTGGTTGTGGTTGGTTGGTAGTTGTGGTTGGGGTTAGTGTTTGTGGTTGGTGGTTGTAGTTGGTGTTTGGTTGTAATTGGTGATTGGTTGTGGTTGAAGGTTGTGATTGGTGGTTATGATTGGTTGCAGTGAGAGTGGTTGGTTGGTTGGTTGGTTGTTCTGGTGAGGGTAATTGTGGGAAGGGTTGGTTGGGGTTGGTTGTGGGACATTGTAACGTTATGATTGGTAGTTGTGTTGGTTGTGGTAGCTAATGTCCATAATTCAATTGTTTTCTATCAAAAATTAAAAAAATAGTTGAAATGTTTGAGCAACTTCATATAAATTGTAACTGGTCAATTTATAAAGCACTTTTCTACCTTACCAGGCACTCAAAGTGCTTTACAATCGAGTATCCATTCACCAATGTGAGTTAACTGTCTGCCAAGACACAACGACATCCACTTCTGTCGCCCTGTGGAAGTTATTGTATAGCGCTTTTCACAGACAGATCACAAAGCGCTTCACAGTCTCCCATCATGGGAGACTGTCATCATGGGAGACTGCTGGAACACCAATAGGACCATGAATAGGGCCTGGTTAGTACTTATATAAAGGTTTGCCAATTAGCCTTTTAAAGAAAAGAGAAGAAAAAATCAAAAAAGAGTACCAAAACCATGTCTACAACTGACCATAACAACAAACACAACAACCACTACAGCAACAAAATAAGGCTTTGCAGAGGTGTCCAACCTTAGATGAACAAACTTATTATATAACAAGAGAAAAACCTGCTTTTTGGCTCAACTAAAACAAATTCATAATAAAATGATCTTTTATTAGTCTTTTAGGAAAATAGACTTTATATGGCCTTCTTGTAAGAAACATGTGTAATCAAATAGATACTCAAACACCAGCACTCATTTGAAGGCAAAATTAGTCCTACTGGATGGCCAAGTTTGGCCCTTGGGCCTAGTTTGGATAGTATTTAATTAAAATTGTATGTGTTTTTGTTTTGTATTCCAATAAATTATGCTTTGTCAGAGATTATCTACTTTGCCTAAAAGTTGTCAGGCTTCTATAGAATGCCTAGGCATTGTATAGAATGCCTAGGCAAAGTAGATAATAACACATCTATTTCCTACTTTGCCTGAAAACACTAGGCATTCTAATAGAATGCCTGGATTATCAACTTTGCCTGTAACATATATAATGTGTATCTAAGGGTTTTTGTGTATTTGAACAGATAAGGTCCACGACACTGGGTTGCCTGGAAATACAAGACTATACATAAAAATATATCGACTGGCCACTATTCCCCTTTTTTGAGTTTCAGTGAGCGTGATTGAGAGATTAATAAACCAATCAGGGACACGCACCGCCTCCTGCATGAAAACCAACATGGCTGCCTACAATAAAAAAACATGGAAAATATCATGTGGAACTGAAAAACATTGCAGATTTCTGCAGAATCAATGAGTGAAGCAATAAACATTTTCAACTGAATTTAGATTTGGGTCTAAATAACAGACGACCAATCAGATGGCTCGGTAAGTTGTGGAGTTGATCAGAAAAGTAGGCTGGGAAGGGGTGGTGACCAGACCCACTCTTCACAATAGGTGGGTTTCACATTCTAGAATTCTTGGCAGTTATAAGCCAGATGGAGGGCAAGAGGCAGATAAAATTGGACTTTGTCGTGAAATAATTCAAACAATATTTTGCTAATTTAAAAAGCGATTATTTCTATCATGACTAGACAAACTCTTTATTTGTATTACAAAAATAAATTGCATTTAAACAATATTTATTTTAGCTGCCTCCACCTCATTGAAATTACATTGACCTGCAGAAGGTGGTGATGTCATCTGAAACCCATCTATTAACTGATGGTTATGGATCCCAGGCAAGACATTGGACTGCTTGGAAGTAACAAATTTTACAACCCTCACGTGGATACGCCATGACGGAAGGCAAAAGTGTCTTGAAGGCAAGGAGTACAAAACTGACAGATTCTTACAGTTTTTCCAATGTTTTGTACGGACGATCGATTCTAAAAAGATGATCGGTGAGAATAACATTGACACGATCTTACAAGTTTTGAAATGAAGTGTCAAATGAAAAACTTGCATGACTTTCTTTTCAATTAAGCCTGTTGACTTACCTTGTATGAGAAGGTAGAAGGATTACACTGCTTTTGATTTATTGCTGCCACCCATTGGCATCTTCATCAAAAGGTATATGATTAAAAGGCCTACAATCTTGCCTGTTGGTGCAGCCAATCGCGCAACAGGATGAACCCATTTTACCATTGAAATAGATGAAAATTTATTAAAAAACTGACAGGTTTTGGCTGTCTCTATAGTTTTTTGCCTCCATCTTAAAGAGCATGACATACTGTATATTTTTAAGCACTATCATCTACAAAACATGCTTGGACAAACTATTGATCGCACCAACCACCATCTAATCATCATTTCCTTAGATTTACTGCATTTTAAAATTGACTCGAAGCACAATCCAATCCCACTGCTCTTTTAAACTCACATGTTCAAGAAGCATGCTTGTAAGCCCATATCTCCTTACAGATATTGTCATATTAGTGAATGAATGCGCTCTCAGGGATGCAGCTTGCATACGACTGCATTCTATCGGTCGTCAGTCTGGCGTCTTTTTTCTCATTTATTATCCACGGTGTGACAGTGAGCCTGGACCAGATTGTGTCTCCCTCGAGGTAATGGTTCCATTTCAGCGTGATTGTGCTTCTCCTGAAAAAGTAATATGAACAGATGACTTCATGCCAGCAAAGAGAAGGTAAATTGCAATCATTATTGTGAGATGGTTTTGGGATAGGAAAAAGTTAAAAGATGTATTGAATTGTAATTGAGTTGTATTGCTTTTTTTATTATTAATGTTAAAATGTATGATATAGCTATGCTTTGCCTGAAATATTCCACAGTATTGCATTACAGGTATATGTCTCCATAGGTAATTCCAATAAGTTTTGGATGTTTATCATGTCTTCTTAAAGTATTTATCAAAGCGTTTTGTCTATATCAGACAAGTTTCGGTAAGAGATGGTTCATTAGGTAATAAACATAGGTAATAAACTATCTCTTACAGTTACTTCTGATAGAAGAAAACACTTTCCTAAATTCATTCATAAGGGTAATTCCAGCCGGTCCAACACAGTCTCACTAGATGGCGTACTTTTACCACGACACAAAAACAGCGTATTTTGACCACGACTTCAAAGCTATTTTTAGTACTTATGTTACGCCGTGCATTTAGCACGATATGAAAAAGCGTAAAAATGACACGAGATTTCACAGCGTCAAAAAAACACGAGTTTTAATTGAAGCCACGTGGGGACATTTTCTTCAGGTGAAACGGGTAAGTTCAGGCATAAAGTTACTAAAATTGGTAAGATTAGGTCTGGGGCTTGGGGCAGGTTAAGATTAGAATCAGGATTTCATGAATATTCATAAATAAGAACATGTCTTAACAACCACCATTCAAAACTATAATTACGCAGGACGGCCGTGAACTCATGCTAATCATACCTCATTTACATACTGTGTAATGTCGTGGTAAATGTACGCTTTCTTGTGAGATCGGGCTCGCCGGTCACATCCACGGAGAAAGAAGCCTTCTTATGGTAAGATGGTCATATTCGCAATTCCAATTTTTTTTCATTTATTCCGAGTTTTTCATGTGGATGTTCACATTACACAAAACATGCGACTCCAAATTGTCTCTGGTGTGAATGGGATGTGACTCCAAAAGTGACCCACATGCGCAGTAAAGAGCATCATGTACGTACAGAGTGTAATTACACACCCAAGACAAGATTGTGTCTATTTCAAGCTTTTTTTTGCAAAAACTGAGCCACAAAAACCAAAAACTACATTAGCATGTTCTGTTTCCTGTCCAGAATAAAGTCGTTTTTTGAGAAACCCAAAGAGTTGAAACATTCAAAGTCCAAACTATTACTTCATGTGTAAAATGTGCTGCAGTGTCACAGAGAAATGCGTTTGAAGCACCGAAAGTTGGCGACACTAACGGGAAGTAGTCCGATGATAGAAACGTTATAATAATAAGACCAAGTCGTGCCGCGAATGAACAAAAGCAACTCCAGAGGATCTGCTTCGCACTTTACGCATTCAGACTGCAATCGCATTTGAAAAGATCTGATTTATTTCCACATATGAAAGTGATGCGTAAAATCCGGAATTGTGCTGCTCACACTGCCATTAAAAATACAGACACAGGTCGCATATGTAAGAAACAACTCATTATACATTTGATTTTTAAACTTGCTACAATAGTCAGATGATTTTTGTATTGTCCAACTGTCCAACATTGCTTACATAAGGAAATAACAATTAGCCAGAAGTCAAAATGTTCCAGGATTTGTACATAGAAAATACAATTCTTTTTTACTTGCTCAATGAGGAAACTAGGTCTGGTCTTGGACGCTTCTACTAATCAGTACGGACCTTTCTGTGTTTCTCTCTGTGTCTGGGTGGGTTTCCTCCAGGCACTGGGTGTCCCCCACCAACCAAAACCATCACATACACAAAAATGTCAAAAACGTACGATAAGCACATTTTCAAGACTTTTTTTTTACGTCAACACGTTATGAAAAACCAAAATGCAAAAATAACCACGGATTTTGGTTACTAAGTTCAAGCTGCTAAAATGGGTAGGTTAAGGCCTAGGGCTTGGGGTAGGTTAAGATTTACCCGTTAAACCCAAAGAAATGCCATTTTTTCCCATGTGGTTTTAATATTGGAAATAGCAAATAAACTTGACTTAAACTGGAGGCATTGAAGGATGGGTTAAAGGCAGGGGACACATTTTCCTTCAGGACAATGAAGATTACCCTCACCTTAACCTCCTAAGACTTATAAATATGGAGTTTGAACCTGTTTGAACCTCTGACTGACGCACTCTGAAGACCAGACGGTTACACTAGAGTCCTCTTCACTGTCTGAGGACAACTCTCTCCCAGTCTGAAGCCCCACTCTTAGTCTAAGGACAATAACACTACAAGTAATGCCGAATGTGTGTCCTGATTATTTCGTAAAAGTAATTTTCAAAGCTCTAAGTGTGCAAAGACTTTGTTGGGCAGTTTTCATACCTTTATATGCAGCTCTTGTCTGATGTATTTGCTAACACAGTGTATAATGTCCATTACATTAAAGTTTATTATTTAGTTTCTCTGTGTAGTTACGTTTCTCTTTTTGCTCCAGGTGCAGTGATGGGAAAAGTCTTGAACACAGTGTACATACAACATCAAGTCAAATCAGTTATTCATTTATTCATTTTCTACCACTTACTCACTTGGGCGACTTGGGGCCTTAGGTGGGGGAATACCCTGGTCAGTTGGAAACTCATAGTGACAGAGACGCACATTTATTCACTCTTTCTTTCATTCACTGGAAAATTGTATTGCTATTTGATCTATACTGTAGGGGAAGATGGGGGCAAGAAAGAATTGGATGAATTAAACTTATATGCTTTGTTAAATTGAGTGGACAGAAGCAGAGGTTTACATAATTTAATTATAGTTTAGTTTGAGTTAAAAGTCCTGACCGTGACATAGTTAAATGAGTTGCACATACATCAAGTTACAGTCCAAAGTTTACAGGTTTGGGACCAGCCCTTAAGGCCTTCGTTAGCGGTTTGACGCTCCTATCACGATTACAATGAACATCAACATCAGGCTTTACACGCTTTAGCCCCAAACCTGCACAGATGCGCCAGCGTGTGACGTCAGAGGATGGAGATGACGCACCAGATGAATGACTCTCCAATTTATAGGGTACTGTTAATACTGATTGGCTAAAGAAGGGCTGTTTTAAGCTATATATCTCTACATGTACTTCCATGTATTGTGAGATGTTGATTTGGACTAATCCAGGATTCAAACTCACAATCTCCTCATCAGGAAGCCAGAGCTCTACCCACCATTATTTTTTTTTTCTTTTAAGAATTCAATGTAAAAGTATTTAAGAAGGTCATTAACAATACAACGCACTACTGAGCAGCTGCTTTGAATTTACTATGACAACGGCCTAAGTATTGATTGTTAGTCATGAAAAAGAACGTTCATCACAGAGAAAAACAATAAGTACAATCCAATAAGATGCAGTACAAAGAAGTTCCATTCTATGCACATATGAGCCTATGGGAAATTACAAGTTAACCTTGAGGCCTTGAGGTTCAATTGGAACATTGTCAATAAATAAACAGTAAGAGCAACTCATGTGAAAAAATCTGCATCCAATGTGCAACAGTGTTCAGTAAATAATATAGACAATAATATAGAATAATATAGACAATATAGAAAAAAAATGTGTTTCTTTAGTGTATGTGCTGAGAATCATAATAAATTACATTACACATGCTTTTAGGAAGTCTGCTTTATTGACCATTTGCACCAGTGTCACATGATCAAGTGGATGTGCCATGATGGAGGGCATAAGTGTGTGAGCTGCCGCCACCCCCAATACACACATAACGTAGAGCGCGTATGCATCACCTGCTCTGGGGGCACCAAGCCGAGCTGTGCCGTCCCGCATGCTGAACTCAAGTCCGGTCTAGACGCATGTGCCTGATGATTCTTAACACACAACGAGAAATCAATGGGACAAATATTGGGCCAGTTACGAGGAGAAATAGCAGAAATAACTAAGACGGTTGCAGATTTGATCAAGCAAATTACCGCAGCGTAATACGGTGGATTTTTCCACATTTATGTTTAGACTCTTTCAGAAGGAAGCACAAACCATGAATGTAATCTATTTGTCTAACAATATTTCTAGTCATATTTTCCTCGAGGATGCAGCTTCCATGGAGCTGTGTTCAGGAGAGAAAACAGTGGCGGAGGAGAGAGAGAACAGTGATGGAGCAGAGAGCAGTTTAGGGGGGGCAAAGAGGGCTGGGGCCCCATTGGAAAGCAATTTGGCAAAAATTTTAATTAGTGGACTTGCTGTCCTAAAACATCTTAGATAAAAGGCAAATGCATCTATTATGTAAAAAAAAAGAAAATAAAGAAAGATGTAGGGGGACTCTTTTTTTTTTTTTTTTTTTTTTTTGGGGGGGGGGGGGGTGAGGTGGGGGTGCACCTTTTTTTTACAATCTGGCATAGGGCACACCATAACAGGGGACCCAAATTCTCAAAGATTTTCAGGAGTTTTTAAATTTATTTTATTTATTTATTTATGTAAAGACAGCAATGGCTACTTCGAAAAGATCACAAAACAAAAGACCTCAACCTTTCCATAAAAAGTTGAAAACATTTTGAGTGTCTTCGCAAAACAAGCTTCTAACAGTTTCTAACATTAATAATGACTGTTAACATGCTAAAAATATTCAAGTTTCAATCATAAATTTATATATTTTGGTAAATCAAACCTGAAAAATTGCTAAAATTACACTCTTTTATGACTTGAAAGTACAGCTCAAAAAACATAATCTTTACAAAATGCAGCCCAAAATCACTACAAAAAAAGTGGACTTGGCAAGACTAGTTTACTGTAAAAATAGTTTGTTTTCGAACAAACAGATGCATTAAACTGAAAATTGAGAAATCATGGCAAAGTGGCAGTTTAAACCAGTTCAACAAATCTTAAACTAACTGCAACTACAAATTCTGATCTGTCTCTGGCTGCACTTTTAAACTATAAGGTTCAATATTACATGAAAGCAGCCTATTGATTCAAACTGGCAGTAGCGGCTAAGCCTTTCTTATCACTCTTGCTGACATCTACATGAAACAAGATTTTAAATAAGATGGATTAAATCTAGCCTGCACATTATTGCCTAAACGTCAAATATAGTATTGATTGAGCCTTTTGTAACCCTTCATATAGAAAAATAGCAATCGATTCATACACATAGCAGCAATTATAACACAATATGCTCATTATGTGGTACTTCTATCGACGGTATTGTTGTTGGAGAATCAAAATATCTTGGTGATGACAGGTCAGTTTCGAAGCAGATGTACATAAGTGGCTATAAGTACTGCCCTGGGCTACGTCGCTCTGTTAAGTGCTTTTCAATAGTGTGAAATGGACATAGTTATTACAGCGACACATGACTGACATCAACAAAGAGTTTTCAAATAAAGAAATGGTTGATATAACTGTTGTTAGATAATGTCAAAGCAGGTCATCTAGTAAAACGTGTTTCAAAATGTGTTTAAGTCCAGGTAATTCTAAATCCTAATCACATTGAGCTACGTGTATATTAAAATCACCCGAAGTTCCATTCATGTGACAGCACATCAGAGGTGGAAGCAAGTCACCCATGTGTTAGCCATAAGTAATAAGACCACACCCTAAACTCCACCCACAAACATATTTCAAGAAACAGCAAACTCATTGAAAAGCATTGAGAGAAAGGGAAAGGCAGGGAGCTTAGAGGAGACAGAGAGAGAGAGAGAAGGAGTTGGAGAGAAAGAGAAGGTGGGAGAGGGAGAAAGAGTAGGAGAGAGAGAGGGGGAGAGAGAGGGAGAGAGTAGGAGGAGAGAGAGTAGGAGGGAGAGAGAGTAGGGGAGAGAGAGAGAGGGCGAGAGAGAAAGTAGGAGAGAAAGAGGGAGAGGGGGGTGGGAGCGAGCGAGAGGGAGGGAGGGAGAGAGAAAGAGAGATGGAGGGCTAGAGAGAGAGTAGGAGAGAGACAAGGGGAGAGAGAGGAGGGGTAGGAGAGAGAGAAAGAGGGAGAAAGAAAGAGTAGGAGAGAGAGGGACAGAAAGTAGGAGAGAGAGAGTAGGAGAGAGAGATTAGGAGACAAAGAAGAGAGAGAGTGGGAAAGAGAGAAAGAGAGAGAGTAGGAGGGAGAAAGAGATGAAGAGAGCGAGAGAGAGTAGGAGAGAGAGGAGAGAGTAGAGGAGAGAGAGAGTAAGAGAGTCAAGTCTTTTGGGATCATAAGTCAAGAATATCACAAATCATGAAAAGTGTAACTTGAGTAAAGTCAAGTCAGTCTCCCATCTCCGCATCACAGGTTTCTACAAACCGATAATATTTTATAATATTTAACACAGATGTTGCAGCACAAACCAAACGTAAACCAGTGCAAAAAATGAAAAGTGTAAACTATGAGGGGGGTCTAGGGGTTATCCCCCGGGAGATTTTGGCCTAAAACAGATGTAATTTCATCAGTCTGGACAATGTTTTTTAGCTATTTTATTTTTATTATATAGTTTTTTTAATTATTAGCTAACAAATCCTATATTTCCAGCGGTCTTCACTTTAGAAAAAAGTTAGTCGTTAATTAGAATAACTATGGCTTTTAAAAACAAGTTCTACTCACTAATAGTTTCCACTCATCACAACATCCTGCAAAACTCGCGCTTCTGAAAGTTGTGAAAAGCAATTCTAAACCCGTCACGATCAATGAGTTTTAGAATGCAAATAATTATTAAAAAGAGCTTTGAATTGCTGTTAAGTTGTTCTGCTTGTTTAATTTTAAAGACTGTGTACAGCATCTTTAAAATATGCATACTTCTGGTGGAGGCTTTCTTCTTTTTATGCAGTTATTAAGTAGCACGGAATTATTTATCTATAGTTCCCTTTGTATTTCCACTTTCCTGCTGCATTTCTCCCGTGATGCACACCTGATATATTTACTAATTCAAAATGTCACCATGAGGCATCATGAACACCACAGGGAGGACACTTTAGCTCTTGGCACACCTCTCAGACTTTGTTATTGTTAAATAATGACAGCTGTAGAGTCAAATAAAGAAATAGGCAGTGATAATGGCTCATGACTGGTAAGCACATTAGCCTGCTGTGTTTTAGAAAGAGATAAGCAGATTTTCGCGTTAGAGAGTTAATATTGGCAGTATAAATGCATGAGAGGTCATTTGTCCGACCTATCCTAGCATAGCATCACTCATGTTGGGTTTCCTTTATATTCTTACAAAGCAGAAAGACTAAACACTCATAATAGTTGGAGGTTTTATCAAATGTGACTTTATTCAGACAGAATAGATGGCCCTATCTTGTGGCTAGCTTGTCAATGCCTGATCTTGTCAGAGGCTAAGCTGGGCCTTGGCAGTCATTGGAACATCAGGAGTCACAGTGGACAACAAGAGGAGATATTGTTATTGTATCCCTAGGCAAATACCTCACCGATACCGCTACTGATTGAAGGAATAAAGCATAACATGAAAAAAAAATTGCCTTATAAAACCAGTGCACTATTATTCGCATTATTTTGTCAGGCTAAGCTGTGAGTGGTGTGACCTAGTTCATCTTGTTCAGTGTCGGTATAAGAAACTACTACATACTTTTAAAATACAGATTGGGTTTGCTTATTTTAAGATTTAGTCACAGTTATGCTGCGATTAGACCGGACAGCGTCAAAGTTCCCTTCAAAGCGCGAATATTTTCAAAGCTGACGCCCCAACATGCGCCCTAAACGCCTAGTTGGCCCTAGTGAATGGAAAGATGTGTTATTACTCCAGAAGACTAACACAATCCTAATTCTAACTTTAACCAACTCCAAGCCTCAGACCTACACTTACAAATTTTTGCAACTTCAGACCTAAACTTAGCTGTTAACCCCCAAAAAACCTCCTGTTTGTCCTCAACCACATTGCGTGTCCAGACCACGCCAGAAAAAACGGGCATGTAATTGCACAGCAAAACAGGGAGAGGGCGTCGTCATGACACGCAATTTGTCATAGCGTGGTATTTACACGCAAGCCATTAGAACAATTGACAAAGTGTTCTTTGTCAATTGCCTTTTTAGATGCACATGGTATTTTAGAAAGGCTACAAGGCCCTGCATAGCACTGAGTCAGCACTTTTAAAGGTGTCCCTAAAAAGATAAAGTTTTTTAGTAATACTGTAATATGTCACATTTTGTGTAACATTACGTCACAACAGAGCACCACCCACTTCTGCCAGTAACAGCAATAACTATTTGAAGAGAATTACAACATCCGAGAAATGAAACCTCCAATCAGTTAAACAGCCCTATAATAAATATCTTTCAGCAGATAAATTGTATTGTTATCAGAGTGAACCTTTGCACAACATTGCTCACACTCAGGACCCAGACTCACGGCTGAAGCATCAGGTAACAGCTTACATTTCATTTTGTGTTTGTTATATGTCATACGTGTCATATCTGTCCTTCAGGGTTTGTGGTGAGAAACATGGATTCACAGAGAATACATGCAGAAGAGGATTAATCAGGCTTCAGTGAGTTTGCTTGTTCAAATTATTTCTGTGCATTTACTTGAGACACTGGAAGTGAATAGCAAAAGAAAATTACATTTAAGGCTTTCAATGTGAAACTTCTGCCGCAGAAGAACGTAAGAATAATGTTTTGGCTTTTGTTTGGATGCATGTTCATATTCTAGAGCAGTCTATTCAACTTAAGGCTCAGAGGCAAAATTGTTCATCTAAAGATTCGGCCCTCAACCCATCTTCCAAAGATTTCAAAGATGCATTTCCTTGTTTGTGGGCTTAATTCTGTTGTACAATATATCTGAATTATTGTCTTTTTAGTTTTTCTACTTTCTACCTTAGATCTGACACTAGCAGCCTAATGCTTGATTCAGACTTGGCTAGTACTTTTCTCGTCCTTGTTTATGTGGTTCAGTCCTGTTTTGGACAGCTCGCAGAGCAAGTCAAATCAAACAGAGGCCATAGCTGTAGTGACCAACATTACTGAAACTGATGATGATGATTATTTCATACATTTTGGCAACATCTGTCACGTGCTATGGAACTACCCACTGACCATAACCTAATGTAAATCTGACCCNTTGAAGTTAGTTTAATTTTTAGCAGATATAATAATTACAACTGGCCATAATTTAAATGTATTATAGAGGGATAATTTGTTTATCAACCCGGGCGATGCATGCACCGACCTGAAGAAAGAGCTGCTGCTCATTGACCAAGCTGGGGAAACAACTCAAGCTAAGGCTGTTGTCAGCTAACTATAAGATTATCACTGTGCGAAAACAAAAGTTCTGCTGCTAGGTCAACATTTGTGAATCAATTTCGACCCTACGGCCCTTAAAAGTTACAATTAGGTGAGTGAAAAAATGATGAGAGAAACACTGTCTCAAAGTTCAGCATCCAGACGTCTGTCATTCTAGTTCAGACCTGATCAAAACAGCTAGCTCTCATCTTTTTTTGTTGTTTTATTCAAAGAAGTTTCCCCAGCTAACCAGATGAACAGTGTCTCTTTCTGCATGGAGCATGCGCAGTAGAGCGGAAAGTAACATCGACCGAAAATTCCTCTGTAAATACAGATTTTCAGATCTACCTTTTTAAACTGTATTTTTTTTAACTCTTAAATAGGACTGCTGTTTAGCATAGATATTGGATTTCATTTTTTGTGGATTGCTATGTGTGATTTAAATGTTGGTTTTGGTTAAGGCATGTCCAGGAATGATGTTTAAAATTTCAGTCCAAAATCCAAATATGTAGCTATTTGTTAGTCTGTGTCCAGTGGCCTAGAATTGAACCAGTCTCCTTAACCTTCTCTTATTATTGTGCCAGCAGAGCATAGATTTCTCTGTGTCACTGGCAATGCAGATGCTGGGGTTAAATAGTCTGACATGCACTGTTTTGGAGGTGTGCTTCTTTGACACCTCGTCCCTCCGCTGCCAAGCCAGTAAAGAACAGAATATAATTTGAAATCCCCTCAGACTCTCTGTGAGCGCGTTTGGATTACCTGACTGGACACAAGCTGCCACAGGTATCAGAGCAGAAGAAAAGATGCTATTTTCACACTTGCCAACTTGTCAATTTCTTTTTGGGGGCGGAAGCAGGACCATCAGAAAGCCAGTTTGGGCAAGTCTGGCACCTTATTCTGGTGTCACATATGTATCTGTGGATCTGGCAACACAATGGCGCTAGCCGCTATTGTTGAAGACCTATGGCAGTGGGAGTTCAGATGAGACTGTTCAGGGAGGTGTTCTTTTGGGAAAAGCTACAAACCAGGTCGACAAAAGCTCAAGGAAAGTAGAAATCCGCGTCTAAGCACTGGGACTTTTGTGTGAGCTGGTCCTCCCTCTCCTCTCCGGGTCGCTCTGCCAGTGTGACAGGCACAGGTTGTTAGAGCAGAGGAAGATGCATAGAATCCAACTGTGTGCAATGGAATTTTCTGTCACATTCTTGCCTGTATTCAAGATGAATAAATGTATACCACAGAATTATCGAATATATACTGTACGTCAGCAAATACATGACATTCTTGCTCTTCTTCTATCTAATAAGTGTTGATAATGACTCGTTGGACAATAGGGCTGCAAAGAATATTCGAACAAACTCATGGTTGACTGTAAAAAAAAAAATCAATTATTTTGTCTTGTTAATTGTTAAGTCAGTGCACAGTAGAAAATGCTTTCATCTGGACAAAGGAGAAATTATGTAAAATCCACTGCTGACTTTTACCCGTCACAGTGATCTCTCATTATTGGTTTAGTTTTTTTTCCTGCAAATGCATCCATTTTACAACAACAAGAAAAGTATGTTGTTGAAGTTACATTTTCCAAGTTAAAAAACTAGGCAGTAGTCAATGGACTTGGTTATATTTGTAAGTGTTTTATGCAAATGTGATTTACAACGAACTATCATCAAGGCAAAAAACAATAGGTTTTCTTTAAGATTTAGACTTTCATCCAAAAGTCATTTTAAAATACATTTGAAATGTAGAAACTTTCAATCTTTTACAAACTCGACTTTCACTGAAGCCAACTCTAGACCAGTCCTGAATGAATGAGGGATTACACAATTTAGTCGAATAAATACTTAATCTAGAGGAGTATTTTCGAGTTTTATAAGAAGCAAAAAGTCACATATTTTAAAAACTTCAAACACTGGATTGTATAAAAACTTGTGGAAAAAAACATTGAAGCACTTTATTTGTATCTAAAGCATTCAGACACCTAAAAATAATCTAAAAAAATAATAATAAATAACAAATAAAAAATACAATAAATAATTATTTTGACACATCCAAACCTAATGGCTGACAATTTATCTACCAAACTAATTATCAGGGACAGTTTAAGTGTGGGCCTGACTTTTTGCTCATAAATTATACTGTAGTTTTGTCCTGTCAGCTTCCATTTTGTAAGTCAGTTTCACCCCCTAAAAGAGTCTTCATGTACTTTTTTGCGTGAAAGTGGATTGGCTGAGCTACGCTGTGCTCCCTGATTCGCTTTGCAGTCCAAAAATGCTGCTCCAAATGTGACATGCAATGGGAAAAAAAATCATGCATGTTAATAATGGCAATATACCAAATAGAAACTGGTTTGAATAACTACTTTCACGGTTCAAACGCGTGACTAGGCTGAACATGAAATAGCATATCAGACAAAAAAATGGTTTTCTATGGCAACCCAGTAGATCAAAGGATTTACTAAAAACTTATACAGTGAATACAACTTCTTGTTTTTTTGTTTTGTTCATTCTTTCCATTTTTCGCTCTGAGAAATCCATAAATATAATCTTGCGTCTCTCGTGAAAAGCTTTCCCATCACATTTCTGTAATCTCTTCAATGTTTCTCTTTGTGTTATCGACTTATTAACGTCTATAGCTCAGAGCAGCACTTGTTGACTTTCTTTTTCTCTTTCAGTTTCCTGTCTTAGCCCGTCTTATAGCTCTGACATTTCCCCACGCAGCCTGCCTCGGCGGCCTCCCACGAACCAAAGTGACATGTGCCAATCAGCTCCTGTCAGCCATCTTAGCGGAGCATCATTCAGCGCATCTAATGGTCAAAAGAGCCCAGAGTCTGACGCACGGCCCGCTCAGTCAATCACAAAGACACGGTGTCATTCAAAACAATCAGCGCTGTAAGTCTGACTGATGCAAACACTAGGTCATCACTTCCCCCTGGTCTCGCTGCTATACAACGAGATTGATTTAACGCTTTGATGGTGATTCAGAAAGGAAGCAGCAATAAAACAAAAGAAGTGGTTCAACAGGTTGCTATGGCACTGTAAAATATGAAAGATAAGACTCCGATGTTATTGATTGAAATGAACTGTGAGATGAAGTTAAATAATGATCACTTATCTGTCCCATATGTAAGTGATCACATGTAATGGTTTCAATTCATCTCACAATTTCTGTTCTAACGCCAATTAGAGGTGAAGAAGTGCATGCTGGGGAGTTGACACTCTTTGCACACATTTAGAATAATTTATACAAGTACAGCTTCATTGTTCAAGCTGTTTAAAAAGTCTAACAAGGTACCGTTTTTCTTTTCAGCATATCTCTATATATGCATTCTTGATTAAATTATCTTTTAAATTGAACCCAGTGTTGTAAATGTTGAACTTTAAGCTATAATTCTTTTTAACTATGGATAGCTCTGTGCATAAAAAACATGACGCAAGCTATATACTTTTTTATCTTCGAAATTTAGCTGGTGCTGCTTATATTCAGGTGAGCTCAATTACACAAAAATGACAGTAATCGTGACAAATATTCAAATACATTTTTTTTTTAAAAAACCTAATAAACTGACCAAGAAAACCCCAAACCTTTGGAGAAATGGTCTCCAAGCTGTAGCTCACCAACATCTGCCAAGTAGCTCGCCAAAGGATTTTGAATCATGCATATTACGCTTTATTGCTCTAATTGTAGTTATAACATGTCTATTTCTACTGTAAATGTATCTTCAGAAGCCTAACTGGGTCCAAATAGAATAGATACATAGACAATGGCCTGATATATCAGATAGATGCCAGTATTTCATAAAGGCATTTATCTGAGTCCTGTTTAACGTCTATTAATTGTTACCACTGTTACTGTGGTTTCTTTCCGGCTAGGTCAACTGGCAACACTGTAAAATTTGCTCAGAAAATCCAGACGATACAATGTAATGTCACCGCCACCGTGGCCTTCTATCGAGTTTCAGTAGGCGTGATTGACAGATAAAAAATATATATATATATTTTAATGTGAGGTGAGTGAAGTTTGATTTTGGTGCAACTTACAGAACACCAATCAGCTCCTTTGGTTCATCTGCATCACGTAAATAAACTGATGCCCAAAATGTTAAGAAGCTCTTCGCAATTCGCTGAAGAGTGAGCTCTGCTCCCTGGCAACTGTAAAATTCTCATATTCACATTAAGGAGTGAATGATTGTCTGTGTCTGTGTAATCTCTGTGACCATAGGGTGTTGCCCTGACTAAGACCCAAGTCAATGGGGCAGCCTCTATTCACTCAAGATTCCAAATGGGTAGAAGCGGTAGAAAAAGAATAAGTAACTTATCCAGAGAAGACGTTGATTTTTATGCCTGTTTTTGTTTCATTTAGACAGGCTTAACTAAACGGTAAATCTGGAAGGAATGTGTCTCCTTCAGATGAAATGACCCAGTCTTCACCTTCTGTCTAACTCCTGAACTCTTTTCAAACTGTGATGCCTGCAGTTTGGTTGCATTTGCCTCGGTCAAACCGAGACACAATCAAATACAGCTTCACACTGAGGCTGACAAAAGCAATAAGAGTCTGGATTAATGAGAGAGACGAGAAACAACAGTGTGTTAGCGAAGGGGCTTCATTCTGCTGTTCTCAGTGATTGGAATGATTTGGATGGATGCTTTGCTGCTGTTTATGCCAATGAGTGTTCGCCCGTGTGTTCTGGGCTGCCCGGTCCTATCTGCATATTAAGACTGCTGGGGAAATTGTGTATCCTGTTCAAGCAAATCATCTCATTGCCTAATGCATTAGCCTGCCACGCTCGCCCACCGCTACCTGAGCTGTTTTAGGATGATGGAACCCCGGGGAAGATGACTGACCCTGTCTCATTTTTTTGTCACACCGGTAAGAGAGATGTAAATGCAGGATTTGGTGCAGGGCAGGGCTCAGGTAGAGTTATTATGGAAGTTATAGAGAAAACTATTGATGTGTTTGGAAGTTTTAAATGAGTCATGGAAAAGCTGGAAGTAAGCAAAGATATAATGGTGTTATTCAAATTATTCTCAGGGTAATGTGTACCGCACAATTCAGTTTATTTTGTGGAAGTAAAGGTAGATTATTATTTTTGAATATTAAAGGTGGTCATAGGTGATCATAATTCACTATTCAATCACACTTTATTTCTAAAGCACTTTTCTTCCAGACTTTGACACCTAAATGTAACATGGTAACACATTATTCTATCTTGAACACTGCATATTTTTTATAAAATTGAAAGATATCAATATGTGTATGTTATTTTACATGGCTAAAACTACTTGTACTCATCTGACTATTAATCACAGTGTTCAGTTTTGCTTCATTTTTGAATCAGTGTATTAATTTGCTTCAGTAAAATATGTATTGCTTCCCACACATTGATATTTAATTCACATGCCCCCCCAATACATTTTCGTCTCATTTGTTCTAATCTAAGGTTGCATGGCCTCGTGGACAGAGACTTTCATTTAAAACCCTAATGAGTGTTGAGAAACCTATTTCCTTTAGGTGAGGAGATGTGCATGTTTTTGGATATTGCTTATCAAAACCCAAACACTCCATCAGCCCCTGTCGCAGATGTATTCTGGTTCATGCGTGACTCACTGATGGACAGAGCAGGGTGTGATTTTGTGAATCATCTTTCTCACCTTACACTGTGGACATCTGCTTAATACAGTGTTGTGAAAAAGTCTTCAACATGTTACAGCTTTAGATGACTGTACCATGGCAGTGTGTGTATGTGCATGTGATATAGGAAGATAATGTGATGAAAGGAAGACACTGCTTCACAAATGAAAAATATCCACTGTGTAATGAATACCCAGACAGTATTGGAAGAAAGTAGTGAGTGCACATCGCTCTGTCCCTGTAGCTCAAATAAAGGACTTTTATTTTAATTCTGTGTGCCTAGGATCTCCTTTTCTTCTTCGGTTAGTATTGTCATACAGCTTGCTAAATAAGCTATATTGGGCCTGGGCAGTACTTGGATGGGAGACCTTTAGAGAAACCGCATGTGCCACAGTGGGGCAAACAGAGGGGAAACCTGTTGTGCCCTTAGGCAAGACACTTCACCCACACTGCCTATGTGAAGCTTTTGGGTGCCATAAAAAGTGCAATTAAAAACCCAATGCATTCTTATTATTTATTCATTTAGAAAACATGCATAATTCACTTGCCGCCTTAAATTTATGATTTAAGGCGGCAAGTGAATTGTTTAAAATACCACACTAGTAGTATTACTATGTCACATTTTAAATGAGAGTATTTAGCTGCAATTTGACAAGAGCTTTAAGTAAAAAAGAGAGAACCTGAAAGAGAGAGAGAACGAGAAAGAGAAAGCGAGAGAGAGAGACACAGAGAGAGAGTTTGTTTGCTTAATTTACAGTTAGAGGCATTTATCAATTTAGAATCACAAAACACCATCTTCACTGACTTTCTGTTTGAATCTAGGCCAAAATGACTTGTTTGGCATAAATTACAACCCACCTGCTCCTCCTAATTACCATTTCCCTTGTTTATTTCTCAATACTGCTACAAACTGTCCTGTTGGCCTAATGTTGCTAGAATATTTTATTTAAGCTAAATTATGATACTGACCCAATAAGAACTATAACCTCAAAATGTAAAACTTGAGCAGATTTGTTTTGTGTATGTTTCCGTTGTGTGGGTTGGAGGATTGTTGTTCCAAATTAATTATAATGAGATAATATTTGAGTGCAGTCCACCCACTGTCTTTGCCCCGTGTCTGTCTCTGCCTCAGACCTCATCTGTATTAGCATTGCTGCTATTGTTGGAACACATTCAACGTGCACTTAATTATCTCATTTACTTGTGAAAACACTGTGTAAAAAGAAATAGAAGACGGCTGGCTATACTATTATATTGTTTTACAGTGAGAACATTATTTCTACAGTTGTTATATTTAGTAGCCATTGTCGTCGCTGATCGATAAATTAGGCTAAACCAAACAACTGCAAACTTGTTACTGTTGTTACAATTTTCTTAAATATTCTTAAATTTTCACTAAGATATTTTAAAGTGCATGTCTCAGCTCTCATTTGTTTGCCGCTGATTATGTTTGTAATGTAATTTTCATTATGAGGGCAAAAATAACAAAAGTATATTGTAACGCAACATCAAAGATTCATTCACTAGGTTTCAGTTTAAGTCACTTTTTCACCAAAATATATATATATTTTATTTGTATTCTTTTGGCGCTGCCAGTGCTGACAGCTGCATGTGTATTTACTTGTCTGTTTTCAGGTATTGATGGACTCAACAAAGCTCAGCATTGTGGCCTGTAAAGTCGGCTTGTGTGTAGGGACCAGTTTGTGGAATTTGAAAGTTCTTGGTTAAGTGTTTTCTCCTGACTTGCGTTTTCACACAAAAAGTTGGAACAAGTTTAACCTTTTTTGTGTAGGACTCTGAAAATTTGACATGTCGGCAAAATAAGGCACAGCGGTTTATAGTTTATTCATAATTGATCCTCAGCTTCTTTGTTTCTTTTTTCATGTTTTTTTCAAGTGGATTTGATGAACATATTACCATCTTTTCCACGGTAACATTGTTTTCTTTCCAAACTCTATAAATTGGTCATTTCCAATTGTAACATACTTCTTTTAGTGAGCATTCCTTCTCTGTCAGAAACGCAAATCTTTCCTCCCAGTCCATTTCTACATCAGTGCGTTCATATCTGACTGGTGCTGAATCTGCCACTCCACAAACCTCACTGAGTGCACCCTGGGGTTCGGAGCTCCGCCTCTTCTACATGTGGCTGTTTTAATGATGGTGGTCAGCCGTGGGGGTGTGACACTGACTGTGGACAGCTGTGGAGTTTCATTCTCTCTCAGCTCCAAGCCATCATCTCCATGTGCGCCCCATTAAGACCAGAACGGCCCCCTCAGCTGGGACGGACATGTGCTCTGTCATTTGAAGAACTGACAGTGAATAGAACCGCAGATAATGGGAAAGACTAACATTAGCACAGCATTAGGTCAACTCAGCATCCATACGTTTTGGTTAAATACTCCCAATACTTCTCTGACTTGAACTCAAATTAGAAGTTTTATGCCTGTGCCTGACTGTCTGATCTAAAATATGAACCTGTGGTCACACATTTTTAAGCACATTTATTAACATATAAACATAGCTACTACTTGAAAATTAAATTGGTGTTAAATATTAATAGTGCCATTATTAAAGTTTTGCTTTGCATAACATTATTCTGCTGCTAATTAAACATTTATGAACACACTCCTAATAAAGGTATTAGTAAAATGTCAAGATGTATCAATTATTATTTGTGAGGGCTACACAAGAAACATCAGAATCAGAATAGATTGTATAGCCATTGTCAGTGAATAACAAATTTCACACTAGGAACTTGGTTCGATGCTAATGTGCAACATATTACAATAAAATAATAGAATAAAAAGAAAAAATACTAGCTATGATAAAAAATACTTTCAAATAACTTGCCAGTGCACATGCAAACATTGTAATCAGTTTATGTACAGGAACTTGTTGCAGCAGAATAATACAAACATTAGGAAAAAACAGCAATTAACTGCAAATGAATTATGTTGTTGCAATGAAGCACCCCAACACTGATTTAATGCACTGGCAAATTTTCTTAAAGGCATTTGGAGACAACTTAGTGATAAAAATGAACAATAAATGCATAAACAAAAGCTTAGGGGGACAGTACACAGTCCCTAAAATCATGCAAAAGAGCAAAAACTTAACATTTTGGAATGTACTTTTATTGTGGCCAGTCTAACATGTGCAGTATTTGTTTTGTCTATTCAGCATCTGAATATGTCACACTAGATGGATTAGTTTGGTAAAGGAGAAATGCTAACTAAAAAAGATTTAAACCAAGAGAAATAGGCATTTTGTGTTTAGAAAATGTTGCAAGTTGCAACAGTGCAAGTGTACCCTAATTTTTTTCTGCAAACTTTTTTCTGCAAAATGTACTTACCTTAAAATTCTGTTGTTAAAAAAACTGGTCGCCTGTTTTCCAAAAGAAAAAGAAAATATTAACAGTGCATACAAGAAATTAGCCTACGTGAATAAAAAATATAGCATTGTTGAGCTTTTTTGTTTTTTTGCAGTGAGCAGAGTCACAAGAAGAAAAATGTTCTATTTTGTGGCTGATATTTTCCAAGATGAATTTCCTTCCGTTCGCTGCATTATTGTATCGTTGTCTTTGAGTTGGAGCAACATGCCTCCAGCTCTAGAGCCGCTTGTCTTTGATGTTCTTCACTTTGATGTTGGTGTGTCCTCCGTGTCACATCATTTACATTCATATGTGTCCTCATGCTCAATTATTCAAGTCAGCCTCCCCTTTAAATGTGCTGCCCATTACATTCTATATTAAAGGCTTTGACTTTATTCTCTTCCATAAGGTGTGGTCCTGATCCTGGTTAGCTTGAGTTAAACTAAACCCATGGATTGAGCTTAAAACATTTTTATCATCTTTAACATCTTTATTGTTGTACAATAACTTCAACTTTAGCTCCACTGAGACATAATTAGTTGTAAAAGTTATTTCCCATTTGCAACATTTAACTTTATAAACATTATGTACTTTTGCTCTGAGATGTCCTGAAATGCGAAGGGTCACGCTTTACAAGAAAACTTTGAACTGGTGTTTGAAGTACCTTTAAAATGAAGCACAGTAAGCTCTCTTTTGTTTTGCTACAAAGGCACTTTCATGTCGGCTGCTCGTTCACAGACACATACGGCAACATCCTTAAACCTCAAAGATGAAAGTGAATAAGTCAAATGGAAACTACCACTGCCGTCTCAATACCAGAAACTCCACAAAGAGATACTCGGCTGATGTAAAGCCACTGTCACAAATGTCACATTTTTACTGTCGGATGGAAATAGCTTGAACTGAATTCTTGGTAAAACACAGTGCTGATCTAAATGAACAGAAGATGTGGCCACACTGTCTTCTAGTGTTTCACAAAATCAGTTTTGATAGAGTGCAAGGCTACTGATTATTGAACTGAATAAAAAAAAATGATGAAACTCATTATAAATCACTACATCAGAATATCCAATCCAGTTACTCAGTTCATCAGACAAGTACTGATATGGAAATGCTCAGGATTCATAATTTTTGTTTATTTTAATTATATGTTTTTTATCTAAATAAAAGAGTAGCAGCCCTCTAAAGGTAAAGGTGGAGTGAACAGAAGTCATCTCCTCAGGGCTAAATGAATCTTCTCTTTAAGATGTTAAAAGCTGGTTTTATGCAGTTTTACAGCACTGGGTAATAATCACAAATGGACTAAAGGTGATGGCATAATTTCAGCAAAAATCAAATTGACAGCGCTAGCCACTCAGCCCTGTATTAACCATTGACCCTGCAGTCCTGTGGGGGAATGTGCTCTGTTAAAATAGTCTGAATATGCTGAGTCACGTTGAGCTTTTATAACCAAACATTCATTTTAATTTCAGATATTTCCTCTCCACGAGAAGAGATTTATGTCAAGTGATGTCACTGACGCTGCAAATTCTTCCAGGCCACAAAACAGTCAATGTAAAATAAAAAGCTTGTATCCGGCTGGATATCAAGAGGACAAATATGATGCATTTTATATTTATCCATATTATTTATTATGAACCATAGAAAAACAGTGTTATCCTGAGTTGCAAAGTGAGCCCATCAGACTTCAATTTGTATGTAATTAAGGCTATCACTTCTACTTCGTTTTCAATTATATTTAGTATATCTCAGTCTCATCCTTCCCAGCTCTGGAGCCCTTTTTATAAAACACGCAGACAAAAAAAAAAAAAAAAAAAAAAAAAAAACTTACGTCATTTTCCACTTGACATAGAGATGAGCAATCCAGTCCAATTTTTGCACCTTTGAGATTTTAGAGATGTGGCAGAAACAGATGTGTGCTGAGACAGAAGTAAACATGCAGAAGTTTAAGTTTTGTTTTTATGCACACTTTCAGAAGGAATTCCACGCAAAGTTTTATAAATGAGACCCCTGACCTATAACCACACACTATAAGATCTAACCTGCTACCTTTCAATTAAAAACAGTTCATACCTACGTGTCCATGTATAAGAGCAAAGACACATACTCAGGCTGTATCATAATATGTACACACCGTATCAGACGAACACATGGTCTAGCAAATATTGTCATGGCTTTCTCAAATGAGAAATTTTGGTATTTGAGGCTAAATTAAATAACTGCAATTTAAAAGAATGTCTTTGTCAAAATTACAGTGATTGTGAAGCTGTAGGAATGAGTATCATTCGTAGTGTGTCTGCACACTGTCTTTGTGATTAAGGAGCTATGTAACATGAGGGGAGCTCAGAATAGAGCTGCTGCTCCTCTACATTGAAAGAAACCGGTTGATGGGTTGCAGTTTTGTACACTTCTTGGACAAAGTTTCCATGAGAATAAGTTTCTGTATGATGTAGGAGGTGCTGAACAGACTGCTTCCAGAGGTGAAGGAAGTGCTGGGTGTGCGTATTCAGACCATGACTCTCACGAATCTGACCTTGGATAAAGCAGTATAAGATGGGCGGTTGAGCCTTATACTTCTGTACAGATACAATATGATCTGGAGGCGTCACATTGTCTCATGCAGCTGGATATGTTTATTTCCATAATGTGAAACAATCTAGGCAAAGTAATAATATCTCATTAAAAACAAGCTGGGTTTGCCAACAGAGAAGCCACATAGTGCACCTGTGGGCCAAACTTTACAAAATATCTGACAACGCACAGAGATTACAGCTTGTGACAGAGTAATTTTCTTAATAAATGGCAGTCTTCTTTCTTGTTTATTGGTTGTTAATAGGTTGAGCTGATGCCAGTTTACGTCCAAGCCCAATCAATGAGAAGTTACTGTAGTTGAAGTGTGAGGCATAATGAGATTTTTCCGCCAACTCTTAACAGAGGCACATTTAGTGGATGTGTTGAGCCACAGCCAGGCATCTCATCTCTTTCAATAGCCTGGCAGTCTTCATCTTTCTCAAGGCGAGCTGGAAATTGAACATGAATCTTGGGCTATTGCTATCAGAGAAACACTTTTTCCCCCCTCCTAAACTCAAATGATTTCAATAAGATTCTTGGCACTTCCTCTGTCTCAGTGCACCGGTGTATCGCGTTCCCATTTCTGATCTCCTGTTCTTGAGGTAGGTGACTCGCTCGGAGGTAAAGGCTTTGTAAAATCCAGTTTTGATTGAGACATTTAGCTAGAGCTTAGGCGTCATTGCGCTGTGCCTGTGAAGATTCATATGCACTCATTGTAGCTGGAATTGATGGAAGTCATTTTATCAACACCGACAAGGCAGGTGAGGTGAAACGGGTTGTGAGGAAAGGTATAGCTTCACTTTGATAAAACTGGGATACCAGATCGTTTTTGTTATTCTTTAAACATTGTTTTCCACCAAAAGTATATTCTAAATGCACCTGTGTGTGACAAATCAGATCACTGTGCATTTGAACCTAATGATAATGTTTTGGTTTTTTTCTCAAGTCAAGCTGCAAACTCACTGATTTGTTCACTCCAGTCAGACTTAGCAATCTGTACTATGAATCTCAAGTTGTCACATTGTTAAAATTGTGAAATCAACAACTATTTTTCTTCATAAATTACATTCACATGGACATATGGTAAGTGTTATTATTGGTATAATAATATTTATACGTATTTGCTTAGACCTTGTAACTGCTTGTAATGTGTGATGGATTAAAATTTGATTCCATTTGAAACAAAGTATCAGTGCACTTTTTATACATCCATATGGACATCCAAATGGACAGGTACTGTATATGGATAACAGATCAAGATGGTGAGTGCAACTATAGGTCAAAATATATACAGTAAATGAATGCACACTGCATCATTGCGTTGTTCATATGTTGGTTTTAGACATATTTCGTGATTAAGCAAAGTCAATTTTATGTAGTTTTTGTAAGTTCATTTTACCACATGATGCTGCTTTATAATGTAATTGATTAATGTTGCTAGGAAACATTTTTAAGCATAATTTAGGTTCATGTGACCACCTCACAATCAAGCCTGTTGCTATCTTATACGTCTTGAAGAAACCCTAGACTTATAAATAAAGCACTTTTATTTAAAGTTTGCTTTTTCATTGGACAAGTCTGTCTTTGAATGCACAATTTATTATCCGCAATAATTTGGTTTGACTCAATAATAACCAACAACAGAAATTCTCACCTTTGATTAAATTGCTTTTATTAATGCTAAATGATTGTGTTTTACATGTTCAAACAAAATGCATTGTAATGCAATGCAATTTCAAGGTGAAATTTCCTTTTACATTACAAGGACATGCTGTGTCTGTGTACAAATCCTCACAATATTGTATGTAAGCCTGATGTACAGCCTGCTTATCACTCTAAGATTAGTGAAGCTCCTGACAAGGTCCTTCACGGCATATTTATTTGTGAGAGACAGTGAAAAGGGCCTAAAGGAGCTCAGCTGAATGATGACAAGTAATGCCTTTGAGCCTCTCGCTATTGGGCTCTGCTATTTATCGTATTAGTGTAGAAATGCTGAGACGAATAACAAGAACTCATGGCTGTTTTTATTGTGGGGACATCTCGCTCAATCCCTTTCAGTGGAACCCTCAGCTTTCGTGTGTTGTCGGGGAGTTACGATAAATAATTGAATTGTTGACTCAGCCTAGCGGTCCGGGGCAGAACAAGCTGTATTTTGTGCAAAGAGAGGGAGTGTGTGTCACCCACTGTGGACTCCAAAACCCTCAGAGGCGGCTGTGGGAGGAGAGTCAGTGAGTGGAGAGATACTGGACAGATACAAGACCAAAATGTGATGTTGGGAAGAGTGCAAATGTTCAGCAGAGTTTTGTTGAATAAAACTTTCATTTGTTAATGTCAGACCAGGCATCCAGGGCTTGTATTCATAAAAACTGTCAATGAAGCTCCCACAAAAAGAGAGAGAAAGCGAGAGTGAGCGTTGGTCTAGAATATTTGGACGTTACTTAGGTATTTTCTTTACATTATTTCCAGTGTTCTGCCTGTCATGTTCTGTATGTGACCTGCTTAAAGGAGCTGTAAAGAGCAGACCACTGTTTTTTTTGTGGCCATACCTTCTTGTCAGTGCCAATCAAATCCTGGTCACTGTTGCCAACGTGTTCTCATGGAATTTGTATAAATAGCACGCCATGACAAATTGCGCGTCATGACAATGCCCTCTGTCTGTTTGGCATGCATCTACACGCCCATTTTTTCTGGCCTGGTATAGACACAAGATGTGGCTGAGGACAAAAAGGTTTTTTGGGGGTTAACGGCTAAGTTTAGGTCTGAAGTTACAAAAATAGGTAAGTTTATGTCTGAGGCTTGGAGTTGGTTAAGTTTAGGATTAGGATTGTGTTAGTCTTCATGAGAAATAACACATCTTTACATTCACCATTGAAATGAACTAGGACAGACACGCGTGAAATACACACGCAAAAAATATAAATGGCGTTCATGTGACACGCTGTTTCAAATTGCGTGGTATTGACACGCTTATCAGTGAGAACAGCCTGGTGTTGCAAGAGCCACATTGGCATGACCAGAATTGTCTTAGTCTTTTTAGGCAAGGCACTTCACCCACATTTGCTAGAATGTGGAGAGTTCACGCGTGTTTAGTGGTGGTCTGAACCTGGCTCATTGCAAATGTGGCTATATCAGGGGTTGCACTTGACCCACAGACCACTACTTTGAGACCACTTGTCAAGGCATGTATAAAAAAATATAAAGACTTTTTTCTGTTCGCAGCATTGGTCTGTATAATTATGCAAGTTGTTGGAAGTAGGTCACTGTATTATTTACGATAATATAACCAAAACTTCATCATCAACTATCATTTTCTTCCCAAATAACAGTTAAAAACCATGTCCAGTTTAGGATTGTCAGACAGTTTGTAAAGCTATTTCCTTTGCTGTTAATGTATTTCACTCAAGGATGAGAATCAGACAGTGCAAAAAGTCTGAAGAAAAGTTTAGAAGTCCATACATTTTCACTTTTCGATGCCCTTCTCCCACGTTGTCTCAGTTTCTTATTATCAAGTTAAAAAGTTAGACATCACCTTTCTGTTGCCATCCGCACTCAGAAAAAGACTGTTTACTGTGGCATTTAGTGGCGCGGCAAATATGTCAAAGGCAGTTTCTCTTTGAAGTCGTCACCTTTGAGAAACGCCTTGAACCTGGATCGAGGCTATGAATGCAGAAAGCGGAAACGAGAGGCAGAAAATGTGATTTCGCGAAGTCAAGACTGGAGACAACAGTATATCTATTATGCAGTACTTACAGGGTGATGGGAACTCTCAATAGCTTTTATCAGGCAGCAGTTTGCATAAGTGGACTTTTAACATTAACGCAAATTACTTGTTGAGTCTGGATTGCTTCTGAATCTCTTTGTCAATTCATTTTCTTGCCTAGAAAACATATTTATCCTTTACTTTTACATTGACAGCTACACAAGCAAAGATGACTAATGCTATATACTGTATGTTTGAGGGAGATTTTTCAGAGCTAACGTTAGGAAGTCTCTGCATGAGGCAAAGTAATGGAGCACTAATGGTGGACCTCCAACTGTATTATATATCTCAAAGTCAGTCAAAAGGCAACAGAACACCAGCAGACTGGAACATTGCTGTTTGGTCAGAAAAAATGTAATTGACAAACGTCAATGATAAACAACCAAACATATCAGTGTGAATATATGAAAGATTTGAGATGATCAGTTACTGTATGTGGTGATGCTTATTGATTTCACAAATGTTGCAAGCCAATATATTATCTTATGGAAACAGAGGAAGCAGAAGGAAATGTCTGGATACTTGTGTTGATGAAGTTAAGATGACAGAAAATGTTCATGTTGATATATTTTTAACAGCTTTTCACTGAAGTGTGTTAACTGCCTGGAGAAGTGCTTTTAGCATTTGTCTGTTCACAGTTTTTTCAAACCACTGCAAACTTTTTACATGAACATTGCCCGTGTTACAATCGTTTATGGCTTTGTCCATTTTCCAATTTGCTGACCTCTGTGCAATTTTGGCATTTTTTTTTTTACGTAAATGCCTTGATTATATATAAAAAGTCGTCATAATGAAAAATGTATTTTCTTACATGTATGTGAGTAAACTACAGGACAGGTTTTGCATTTCAACCAAGTCCAACAATCATTTCATTGTGGATCATGTTCCAACTTAACTATAACTTTGTCCTATTAAGCTGGCCACACACTACACGACTGTTTGCTCATTTTCCCATGTTAATTTCAGTCGCACTTAGTCACGCCTAGTCGAAGCTAGTTGAAGCCAGTCGCAGTTGTGTCACTCGTGTAGTGTGTGGGTGTCTGCGACTGGACTCACGTTCTAATCGTGTAGTTTGTGGCAGGTCTAGACTAGACTAGACTCCAGTCGCAGGTTTTTAAACATGTTTGAATTATAAGCCAGTATTTACCGCTCCGGTGCTGTTTACCGTTTCTGACGCTCCTCTGGGAAAACACGGAGCCCGGCGCTAATGAAAAGAGCCAAGAAGGCACTGGAAACAACGTCTGAGATTAAACTTTCTGTTTGCGTCTTTTCTGAAGGAACAAGCACAAAAACTGCTGTAACGGCAATTCACAGAGGGAAATTTCTCACTACGTATCAAATGGACCATGTTCAAAATGCACACACGCTAGTTTTTACACCTCTGATGACCAAAACAGCACACTCACCTCCTCTCTCCTGTTTTACTCATGGCAAAAATATATAAATAAAATTAATTATGATGAAACAAAACTTTATTATCTTGTTGTAGAAATGATTAATCCAAGACCCAAAAAATTATATTAGCTAAAAAAAAGTTCAATAAAAATCAAATAAAAAATAAAATCAAGCACTAAACTCAACTCTTTTATAAACTGTGTTGTATTGCTGTTTTGTGCATTATTAATTGTTTTGCTGATAGAGTTTTCAGTTTCCAGTCTCAGCTGTGTAATTTGTGGGTTCAGTTGTGTAGTTTGTGGTCTAAGTCGTTCTAGAATCACTCTGTCCAGTCGTGTAGTGTGTGGGCAAGACTTGCATTCTAATTAGTCACAACTGGAAAGTTGTGTAGTGTGTGGCCAGCTTTATTGAAGTAATATATAATCAAAAATCAACAGTTGCTATGTGTACAGCAGTTATGTTTAAGTTTGTATGAATAGAGAGACTTGTCTTTGAAATTCAACTTTGTTCTAAAGCCATCTGCTACCGTTCACTAAAAAATCTATTAAACTTATAATTATTTATTTATTTATTATTATTATTATTTTATTTTTTAGTCTGTCCCTATTTTCTTGTGCTTTACTTTGAAACTAGAGCCACTTAACCCAATAAACAGTAAATTCAAGCAAAAAGAGGTTGTTATTGGCGCTATTATTATTAGAAATTTGCGAATGCATCGGTCCTTGTGAACTGCCACTTTAAGGTATCTCTCCAAGTAGAGACATTCTCATCTGGTTAGATAAGTTAATGGGGTTTCTAGTGTATCCTTCAGATATGAAATAATATTAAATAATATTACATGTCACCTTTTTTAAATGTCTGTAACCATTCCAAGTACCTTTGCTTGTATGTTCCCTTAAATCACACTAGTGTTCACCAGCACACTGGTTAAAAATCAGTTAAAATTTGGCAATGAAAGCTGCTTTTATTTAACTGGTGAGCAGTTCGCTATTTTCAGAGTTTTTCAATTTCCAAGGTTTTGTTTTGCCTCACAGAGAACAAATTTGAGTTTTCAAAGTCGCTTTTAGTTCTCCATGTGAAACTTTCTACAATGCATGACTTATTTCTTTTCCTACTGTGTGCTGTTGAACTTGAGGTCATTGTTCAGTGTGTGCAGCCTGCTTTGGAGTAAAGTTATTTGGTAAAGCAGATGGGCAACAGACTGAGATTGTGATCTGTGGTCAGCTGGTCTGGTGCTGGTCATTGTAATAACTGGAAGAAGGAACAAGTCACAGGATTTCACAACTTATAGGCAAGCCTGACTTTTTTTTTCTCCACAGTCTGCAACATTGGCTGTAATTGTTTTATGTTTGATCATTTTACCAGCTAACAAAATTTTGACTGTCTTGCACGTAGCCCTGGGGATCGCCGCGCTCACTGGTCGTCTGTGTGAAAACAGAACATAATGCTGTAAATGGTGAGCTCGTAATGTGTTTATCCAGGAAATTGTCTCTTTTTATATGGTTTGGGAAAAAGCTACAATTTTACCATAATCATATTAAATCAGGTTCTCTTCACAGCAGCTACTATGCTTACTATAGTAGGAAGAAAATTAGGCTCTCTATGTACAGTACATCGGTCTTCATTTCCATAAACACTGCTTAATGTAGTTTGTAATACTGACTGTGATCTTAGTCCAGCTCACAGCTTTTCAAAAACAACAAACACACATGCATGAGGAGCGTTGAGCAATTTTGGCGGATGAATTTTAGGCAAAGTAAACAATGCTTTCACACCACTGCCTAAAAAGATAAGACAAAAAACAACTCAAGTGCAAAATCGTGCATACGGTGTTACCCACGACAATATGAGGGCTGCAAACTACAAGAACACTGAGCACATGTAGATCATCAAAGGGAGATTTAGTCATTGATGGAAATATAGTAATTATTTTCTAACTTTAATTTAAAAAGCATACATTTTTGTTCAGTTTGATTTTCAAGATTGTTCCCCCCAAAAACAAGCGGCAAAAACACTGTTCTGAATTTTACAGATGTGTGACATCATGGCTCATTAGCATCTTTGCTAACAAATTATTTTCATTACCACTGCTTGTCTGCATGTACAAGTCCGAGGCAAGCTAGCGTCTGGCTCCATCTGCGGCAGATTTTTTTTAGTTTATTAAGCTGACATTTTTTTTAATCATGTCATGTTTTCATAAATAATTTTGTGTGTAAAAAAAAAAAAAAAAAAAAAAAATTCTCTTTTTTTCTGAATAAACTAGATTTAACCGAAATTTGGTCAAAATATCAATGATTTGACAAATAATTTTAAAAACATTTTAGTCAGCCTTACCTCTGACTTTGTACACTGAGTCCTGCAAGACTTAGAAAGTGCTTAAAACCAATTATGCTCTTGTGCACAGGCCTCGGTGCGGTGCGAGCGCACGTCCAAGAGCCGCGTGAGAATCCTTAGAGAGTCTATTTTTGTCGGAGGTCGCAGTCTCGCAGTCTGTGTACGAGAGACGTTATTTGATATCAACATACCCTTCCGTATATATAAAAAAAAGTCTTTTGCCTTCAGTGTTTTTTTTATTTTTATTTTTTTCTGTTATGAAACATTCATTGTTGAGTAAATGCCACATATACATATTAGACCGTCCTGTGAACGATTCCCAGCAAAGCAATCCCATCTCATCTCCATAGAGACAGGCAGGCGAAGGACTCATTACCAGAAAGTTACATAGTGCTTGTTTAAGCAGAATAACAACAGTTGAAAGTTTTCACAGCGAACATCCAGTTCTGCTTTTGTACTTTTGTGGCCTCACTGATTGAGCCAGCGTTTCAGGAATGAGTCAGCAGGTCACTGAATAACACTCTTATTACAAAGTACAAATGCTCTTTCCACACGGCTTCAAATTAAAGTCATTCTTCATAAGAGAAACCTTTGCTTGTTCTGCAGATTAAAGTGTGCTGCTTTAGGCACAACAAAGTGCACCAGGCAGCTCGAGGTGGACTCGGCTCTACAAACTCGTGTCCTGTCTCTTTGTAGAAGATAGTCGATACTACACTTAAACATAAGATGTGACTGCAAGTGTTTCTTACTCAAACTTAAATGGGTCAAACTCATTTGGTTAATCAGTAATCGTGATTAGTCAGGTCACAACATAAAAACTAAAACTAGTATAATCAAAAGCCAATAGAGGAAAGATTGAGTTTCTTTACTTCATTGTGTAAACAAAAGACAATTTCAGAAGCTAAATGAAGTGCAGCACAATATTTTGAAATCAAATTGAGATTGTGACTTCAAAAGACAAGTAGCAAATGCCGTAGCTAAAGCAACTTTAGTGGTATTGCTCCACCTACAACTCTCTTCTGTACTTACACTAGTCTACTGAATCGAATTTAAACTCTATTTATTTATTTTCTCATTTTTCTGTAACTTGAAAAAAGCCAGCAAAGACGTGTGTTAGCATATTTTACACTACTAAATAAAAAAATAAAGAATCAGACATTCACGGGAGAGAAATATGGGTTGGGACTGGAGAAACTGCAGTTGCCGTATTTGGAGCTGGAGGCAGCTGAGAGAGCCGACACATGCTTCAAACGCCCCTAAATTACTTATGTAACCAACACAGTGACTTACTAAGACTTTTAAGAAGGTAAACATGTTACTTAGCCTGGCCAGCCAGATGGTTTATCTCGCGATATTTGTAAATTCACAAGCCTTGAGATAAACCATCTGGCCTTCCTGCCGCCCGATTGGTTTGGGAGTCCGAATCAGTGGTGTTTCGGCGGTGTTAAGACAGCTGTTAGCACCCCGGCACCGCCGCCGAGTCTCATTCAAGCTAAACAAAGATGGCTGCTCCCGTGGATGTACATGTTTCTTCTGCTATTGATGAGGTTTTAGCAGAAACATGGAGTAATTTTTTTTTAAAGAAGAGCCGTATGTGTGACGCGTACTTGTAAGGTAGGCCCCACACCCAATCAGCTTGAAGCATTTCACTAAACGCACTGTCTTTTCTTTAACGCTTTATATATTTATATTGTGTGTTTATATATATAATATATATATATATATATATATATATATATATATATTATATATATATATATATATATTATATATATATATATATATATATACACACACAATACTAATATGTACATGTATAATCATAAAGTTAGAGACTATATTTAATCTCATAAACTCAGCGTGCTTAATCAGGCTGAATTGTGGTGCTTTAAAGAAAAATAATAACATCTCTATTCTGGATTATTATGAGCATTTTGAAGACAAATGAGAGCAGTGCTCAGACATCAAATCCTAATTCTTTAATCTGCCTCCCTGTGGTGCCTGTGCTTGTTTGTCTGAACGCGACTCCAGGCAGCCAGATTTATCCCAGATCCTCCCCATCCAAAAAGAGCAACGTCCCACACAGACTCTCCTCCTACACTGTTTGTTTAGGACTCACTGTGCCAAGAGAAGTCTGATGCACTGCCAGAAACACGACGCAGACAAGCAGGACTTCAAAGATATTAGTCGAACAAAAGATAAAGTGTTACAAGGTTCACACAGGATGCCATGACCATGTGATCAGCGTGTAAGACCTCTGGAGACCTCATTTTGGACACGTTCTTTCGATTTAAATTGTGTATTTGACAAACTATGGTTATGCAAATTAATCAGGATTTTTTTTTTTATTATAGCAATCCATAGAACTCCCATCATGAATTCAACTTGCTCAAAACAGCAGCTGTGGCTAGGAAAATACATCCATTTCTGTCTAATTCTATCTGCATTTAAAGACAATGAGGTGTAAACTCATAATTGCACCTGCAGTACATGCCTTTGTCTGTTTTCCACTTTGAGATAACTTTCTCTTTTTTTTTTTTTTTTTTTTTAATATAGTTTGACATATAGAACCATTAAAAGCTGAAAAAGGCGTTCATCGTTAACACTTGAAAAGAAGTAAGAACTGAAAAAAGAACCGTTAAGAAACTGGTCTCAAAAAGCAGGTACCGTTAAAATATCTAACTGTACCCAGCCTTGCTCTAAATGACACTAAATTGTCTGTTTGACTGTTTTTTGGCAAAGGCTGCTTCAACAGATTTAACCCTTATAGTAGTTGCAAAAATATAAAATTATATTTTCAGAAGCCTCTGGAAAAGAAGCAGCTTTGTGAAATACTGTAGGTCATGACAATGAAAATTTCTGGTGCACTCTAAAGTAAAAGATTATTTTCGGTCAGTTTTATTGTAAGTGTTAGAGACCCGAAAGTGCAATATTTGCATCAATATATATACTAGCTGTTTGCATGTATTAGTTATAGCTCAAAAGCCTCCTTTGTCTTCAGAAACTGCATTTCAGCGGAGCCCAGTGTGAATCTAGATTGAATGAAGATGTAGTTTGCTGTTTGGGTGCCCTTGCACAATTTCTGAATAGCTGCATCTCTTCTGTCCCATCACTGGATCTGAATATCAGTTATCATTTTGCATCATTATTTGTGAATTTGAACTTGTCGCTTGTGGGTGAGCACTGCTTGGCTGTGGCCGCTTTAAAGCACCTGATGCCCTACATGCTGCATGTTATGTGCGTAGCAGGTGCTGTGTGAAAGAGGGACAAATGTGGCCACAAACTTTGCAAAATTGTGAAAACTTGTTTCGACTTAAGCTGAGTCAATGTCATTCAATTTATGCGTTCAGTTTCCTATTGTGTGTCATTTGAACCATATTCTGCTGTCCATGAAATTGTCAACGTCCTAGGTTAGTCCTGGTTCAGATACTGGGCTCTAGTCTTGTTCAAGATGAGGTCTACATAAGCCAAATGTAGGTTAGGACTAGTCTTGGTTTTGAGCCTGGTCTAGCATTTGTATATAAGCAGTGATTGTCAATATTTTGCCATCAATATAATGACACTAGTTAATCTAATTCCTTTACAGCTATATTCCATCTATTTTTAAAGATCAGATATTGAACATTTGACTTTAACAAATTGAAATTAATGATCTTTTTGGATTAAAAGTTGATGTTTTCCTTTTTTCTCTGCTCAAAACAAGTTTAATTCACAATCTACGAGATGCTAAAAACAAACCAACCATTAAAATCCTTGTTTATTTTGTATGAATTTGGCTCATTAAATGCACAACTTGAATGTGAAATGCTAACGAAGTCTGCCGCCTCATTAATGCTCCCATTCCGTTATACTGTTTAAAGCTAAACAAACAAACCAGCTTTTGAAACGCCAGGAGTGTCTCAGAGGCAGCCAGGATTTAAAACAACACAGATTTTCTTTATCCTGGGGCGAGATTATAAGAAGTTTAGTACCATTGGTGGTAAATGTTTGTGTGGATATGTTCGCTTTGGTGACTGTGGGCGGCTGGAACATTTGTTATTGGCGCCATCTTTCCCTCAAGTCCTGTTCTAATGGGGATAAGGGAATGGCCCATAGCTACAAAGACAGACGAATGTGTTTATTTTGATGATCAGAACATGGACGACCACACTATGATTGAAACAACAAACTGACATGAGGGGAAATGCTTAGATAGGAAGATATATATATTTTTTTATTTTTGTGTTAGTTCAATTCTCTAATGATAGTGACAGATAAAAGATAATTCTGTAAAAATGAAGTCAGTGTCTGTCATTGGTCTGAGTGAGTTTGCAGTTTCACTAAATTGACATTTTATGCCCATGAGGAAGTTCTCTTTCTGCTTGTTTCCATAGAGTTGTTGTTCCTTTATGATATTTCACCTTGTAATTTTAGTTAAAGAATACAGATGATTAAGACAGTAAACACAAATGAAAGGAATTGAATGACATTTCTGGGATTTTGAGAAGATACACATGTTCACAAAGTCATGAGAGAGACAGAGATAACAGGCTGTCATGGACCTCCCTGTTGTTGAAATGGTCTCATATGCACTATTCACAGCAGATATATTCACAGTTGGCTAATTTAGGAAAGAAACAAAAACACCTTTAATTGCTGCCAGTCAAATCACACACTCACATTTTATTGGCAATTAATGCAAAACAGATGCAGTACATTTTCATTACGACTATGGCGGGAATACACGTAGCATGATAGTGGTTTCTATTACGATTTTGTACTCATTTAAATGACAATGACAGCATAATTTTATACTAACCACCTTTTGTAATTTCACATCATTACAAATCTTATTAACCTCATTATAAAGTGATTATTTCGAGGTAAAAAGTGCTTTGCTAAGAACTCCACACACTCAATCCAACACCCCAGTTCACACTAAGGAAATCTTAAAAAATAGTCAAGTACTATTAAAGCATGATAACATAAATAATAAGTCCACCACATCAATAGATAAATAAAATGTGTCTGGTTGAAGGTTGGGGTTGGCAAAAATGTGCAAACACAGTGGCACAAAATCCACATACATTAAGCTTTAAAGAGGCTGGTTGTAACCAATATTTACATGGTTTTATCTGTATATTTTCAACATTTTATTTTTGACAGAGCCCAAGATTGTTTCTGTAGTTAACAGACACATTAGAAGACCAAACAAATGACCAAACAAAATCAGAAACAGTCATTGGTCATAATTGCAGACACAGATAATTGTAACTGGATAATTGTCCCTGTGCATCCCCTGTCCTTAGACCCAGCTTCAAAGAAAGTATCCAAACCTAGCAACAGTTAACTCCTTCACTTTTTGTGGTAATTGGTAATCTCATATGTGAAGTGGGAGTTCCTCGACCATGTCTCAGTTCACAAGTTTGAGTTTTGTTTTCTCACATTTTTTCAATTGGTTGTCCCAGTTTCTAGTTGCCAATAACGCACCATAAGTGAGTTTAAGTAGGTCTATAGGTCTAAGCATAGTTTTCTTGTTATACTTTTTAAAATACATGTTGGTATTTTTTTTATTTATTTATCCTTTATTTAGCCAGGAAGGTCCCATTGAAATACAATATCTCTTCTTCCAGGGAGTCCTGGTCAAGAAAGGCAGCAGGTTAATGCAAAAATAAAATACAGACAAACATACAAACATACACAATAAATTATATCAGAGCATTTTAAAAACATTGGCAATGTTCTACTAAGTTTGTTTTTAAAAGATGTTTAAAATGACCAATAGTTGGCAATGAGGTGAGACCTAGAGACTCCTGCAATTCATTCCAAACATGTGGTGCACAAACACTAAAGGCAGTTTTCCCAAGCTCAGTCCGAGCGCAGGGCTCCTTTAAAAGAATCTTGTCTGAAGACCTTGTGCTGTACTTAGAAGCATTAAGTGACAAAAGACTACAAATGTAGCTTGGCAGTTTTTGAGACAAAGCTTTAAGAATAACACAAACAAGTGTAGTCGCCGGCGCAAATCTAGTGAGGTCCACTGAACCGATTTGTATAATGTGCAATGATGTGTCCGAGCACTTGCACCGGTTACAAAACGTAAGGCTGAATGATAAATGACGTCCAGCTTCTTTAATGCTGACTGAGAGGCGTGCATATAAAGAATATCACCATAGTCCAGCACAGCCACAAATGTGCTCTCTACTAGGCGTTTCCGAGCAGCAAAGGGAAAGCACTTTTTCAAACGATAATAAAAGCCAAGTTTGGGTCGAAGTTTTTTAACATGCTTGCAATATGTTCTCCAAAGGATAAGTCTTTATCAAGCCAAATTCCAAGATATTTGTATGACTTAACCATCTCAAGTGGTGCACCATCCAATGTAATGATGTCACACATGGCCGGAATTTTGCGGCTTCGTGTAAAAACCATAAATTTAGTTTTTTTGGCATTTAAAACAAGTTTAAGTTGAACAAGAGACACTTGCAACGAATTAAAAGCAGATTGTAGAGAATCCAGAGCTCCTTGTACAGATGATGCTATGGTGTATACCACCGTGTCATCAGCATAAAAGTGCACCTTTGCTGGGTCTAAGCCTTCCCCAAGATTATTTATATAAAGTGAAAACAAAATGGGTCCCAAAATGGAGCCCTGGGGAACACATGTACATACATTCAAAAATGTAGAATGACAGTTTTCTATTGATACACACTGGGTTCTTCCTGTTAAATAGTTTAAAAACCAATTTAAAACACCATCACTAAAACCAATACTTTTCAGACATTGAAGGAGAAGACTGTGGTCCACGGTGTCGAACGCTTTAGTTAAATCAACAAACAAAGCAGCACAAGATTTTTGTTGTCCAAAGCACTAATAATGTCATTTGTGACAGTTGTGACTGCTGTCACAGTACTATGCCCTTTTCTGAATCCTGACTGCGACTGGCAAATCACATTTGGTACCTTGAAGGTAGTACAGTATCATTTGATTCTTTCGATTCAAATGATACTGTACTACTTATCCACATCTTAGAATTTAGGTCTGAATTTCCAGACCTAAATTCTGACCTAAGAGCTTATCCACATCTTAGGTCAGAATTTAGGTCTGAATTTTCCAAATAAAATATAAAGAAAATCAATATAAATACATGTTGGCTTGATTATTCATGTCTTTGTGGAATTTAATAAGCATAAGACGTAGCTTCATTTACAATCTTCTGCTGCACATTTAATCATTTATTTTGCAGAATGTTGTGTTTGCGCTTTTTCTTCTGGACTGAAACAGTAACCAGTCAGCATTGGCTGTATCTGTAAACCTATTTAAATAATTGTAACATTTCCTTTCACCTGTAGAAATTCAACCGAAAGTAGGCAGTACAGTTAGCCCCATGATCTTTAGACATATCCACAGTTTTACTCCTAAACTACTAGTATTATCCTTCAAAGATCATTAACTGATTCAAGCATCACATATTTCTTTCCTTTGTTTGTTTGTCCACAATTAGTTTGGACTCATGGCTGCACAAAGCGGATTTTTATTATTATTTTTTTTTTTTTGCTTTTTGGTGACATTTGTATTAAAATTGGACTTTGGATGTGCTCTGCAGGTAATTCTAACAGCAATGAAACAGCACCGCAGTATACCGTTTGTGTCTTTGGAGAGCTACTTTGGGTTAAAAACAATGGCTGTTTGTCTTGGAAATGCTTTTTGATGAGAATTCTGGGCTTGCAGGAGCAGGACTATTTTCTCTTTAATCTCCAGGCTTATTCTGGACTGAATTGAGTTTGAAATGGACTCAATAGAATGTATATTGACCTAAGAAAGCACAACTGTTCTTTTGTATTGTTCCTTGCCCATTTAAATAAAGAAACAGTACAATAAAGAATGTCAAAGCCCTCATATTAACTGTTGAAAGTAAATGAATGGCTGTGCCACCAATAGTTGTGTTCATTTCTTTTAATCTGTTCTAATAATATTTGAATAGTGAGTCGTTTAGTTTCATCTGCACAAGGACGTGGTCTATTTTTGATAAAAATACTATCAAGGTTTTTACAAGGTTTCCTTTTCACTGTTCAAAGAGATTATTATAAATGTAAAACAGCATGTAGTAAAATGAATTGTCAGTGTGTCAGCCTCTGCCTGCGAGTAAATGGCCTTATGTGTGATGTCTGGCCTGCAATTGTATTTAACTTTGTTAAGTGCAATCTTACAGAACAACTTTCTTATTTTTAAAGAAATTTGTCCAATATGATCACCAACTGGATTTTTTGTCTTTAGCTAATTTGTCTTTAAAATAACGATTCTTTTGAATTGAATTCAATCAACATATGAGGAAAGCTCAGTCAAACATGCACAGAACATTTGTAAAGACATTAGGACTGCAGTCGACCAAAAAAATTCTTGGTCGACTAAAGGCATGTTTCACCGACCGATTAATCGACTAAAAAGGAGGTGAGACTAAAGCTTTGCAACTAAATAGCATCTTATTGATCTGACCCAATCTGTGCTTGACAACAACTTTTTACAGAAAATTAACAGAAAACAGTATTTATTTTTAAAAAACACAGATTAAACCAATGATTTGGTCCCAAATCTTCAGTTGATTCACCCCTTTTTGCTGCTGTCATTCCTAAATCCTAATAATCAAAATAAAATACTTTGTCAACTAAAAAAAATGTGGTCGACTAAGACTACTAATCAACCAAACGATTAAAGACATTTTAGCTGATAAGCAAGAAACTAGAATAATGATAGCATGGTTAAAAAGCATTTAATCAATTATGCGTGTGTTTATGCATGATTTGTCCACTTCCTCTGTGTGAAAAACACTTTATATTTTTCATTAACTCAAAAAAGGATGGCATTATTACTTCAAAGTGCACAGACAAAACCTAATTTGGGGGAAATGATGTATTTGCACAAACATCATTTGTGTGAATTCTTATAGTCGTGGGAAAAGTGTGAGCAGCACCTGTTAGTTGGACGATTTAGCATTTCAGAGAAGCCACGTCTAAAAGTGTCATCAAATCATACACATAGGGCTGGGCGATATGGACAAAAATGAATATCTCGATATATTTTTTAAATATCTCGATTACGATATTCAAACGATATGTAACAATGAAATTTACCCTAATATGTTTCAACAATCATCAAATATAAATGCATAATTGATTTTGTTTGTCTGAGCATACTTTTTGTGTTTTATATCATAACAATGATCACAAAAAATAATTAAATATTCAACGTAGCATTTATTTAGAATGTAAAGAACTTAGCATAAAATACTGCTTTGTTTGTAAATAAAATTTAACAAATATAAATAAACATTGCAATAAATATGTAAAATCTCACAACTTTTGAAGTGTAAAAATATTCAACATAGCATTTATTTAGAATGTAAAAAACTTAGCATAAAATACTGCTTTGTTGGTAAATAAAATTGAACAAATATAAATATCAAACATTGCAATAAATATGTAAAAACTCACAACTTTTGAACTGTAAAAATATTGCACATGCAATAATAATAATGATAAAAAAACAAATGTAAACAATATTTTTCTGCAGCCGTAACTTCACTTAGGTCAAAATTCCAGAATTAGAATTACAAAATAAATAAACATGAACACTATTTGGAACTTTTTTTCAACAGAAATGGCACCTTGCTACATATGTTTTAGGTTATTGGACAAAAACACAAGTCTATCCACAGCCTCTGGCTTCAAGGCAGCACGATGACAAGTTACAATATTCCCACCTGTGCTAAATGCCCTCTCTGATGGGCTACTAGAGGCAGGGATGCACAGATACTTTTTTGCCAGTTTTCCCAGTCTTGGGAAATTTACCTCCTGGGTTTTCCACCATTCTAATGGATCTGCGTCACTGTCCATCTCAGGGATCATAAGGTAACTTTGCATCTCTTTCTCAACAGTAGATTGCTCAGAGTCTTTTCCAGATTGCCTTTTTTTAAAATAACTGCCAAAAGACTTCTTTGTCTTTTTGGCAGGCAATGGCTCACTGATGTCCTCCTCTTCCTCAGCTTGATCTTCATCTGCTGTTGGGACTTGTGAAGTGGCTGGGTTTTCTTCTTCATTCAGCATACCCAGAAGTTCAGCTTTCAATGTGCTCTCAATGGCCGGGATCTTATCTGCACTGTTATAGCGGTGTTTAAACCTGGGATCAAGTGTGGATGCTAGACCAAGGAGTTTATCCACAGAGTCTGCTGCATATTTCTCATTCAGATAGTCAAGAATGGTCTGCTTGATTTGCTTTGTCAACTCTGTATCATCAGGTTTAATAGCCAGAACCTCACTGTTGAAAAGAGACAATACAGGCTTAACGTAGGACACTGTGACTTGTTGCTCACCAGACAAAGCATCTGTAAATTCTAACAGAGGACCTAGGGCTTTGCTGATTGACTCCAGAACTTCAATATCTTGCCATGTGGGAACTAGGTGCCTTTGTTTTCTGTCTGCTGACAAAACCTGTTGAATAGCCTTTTGCTGCTCCAAAACTCTCTCAATCATTCGCTGCCTAGAACCCATCTAGTAGGACACTCCGTGATAAAGGTATGCTGTGGAAGGTTCAGTTGTTCTTGTGCTTTGGCTAATGCCTTTTTCTTTTTCCAGCTGTTTGCAAATACAGCCACAATCTTCTTACACACTCCAAGGGCTCTATCAATGCGAGGATCTCTCATACTTCGTTCTGAAAAATATGTAAAATAACAAAATGTATGTTAGATAAGATACATTATTTTATCTTCAAAATCATTATTTTAAAACATTTACAATTACAAAAACATCTGAAATTAAATAGATGTGTGGGTTTGCTTATTATGATTATGATATAGTGAGGTACATTCTTACCTATGGCAATGTGAAGTCTATGTCCAAAACATGGAAGCCGCTGCCAGTTGTTGATGGTAAGGGCTCTGACCACGTTAGCCCCACTGTCTGTTGTCATACAGGCCATCCGTTCCTCTTTGAGAGACCAAGAACTCAAAGCGTCTTTTAAGCCTTGCGCAATCAGCTCACCAGTGTGGTCCTCCGGAAAATAGGACGTTTGCAGACAGTAGCTCAGCAGTCGCCAGTCATCACTAATAAAATGAATTGTGAGTGACAGATATGGCTCAGATGTCCTGCTGGACCACAGGTCTGAGGTTGTGGAGTAAAAAGAGGCGTTTTGCACATCGCGAGAAAGACGTTCCCGACATGACTCGTACAGCTTTGGTAGAGCAGTCTTGCTAAAATACGTACGAGAGGGCACACTGTATCTCGGATCCAGTGTTTTGACCATGTCTTTAAACCCATCTTGTTCGACAGATTGTATGGGCAACATGGCTCGTGCAAGATAGTTGGTTATAGAATCAGTGATGGTTTGCCATTTCTCACTTTTTCTTTCATAAGGCACTTTCTTAGTAAATGAATCCGCTAACGAAAGTTGTGTACTTTTTTTCTTTACCGTAACGTCCTCAGCTTTGTTTTTCTCCGCCAGTTGACGCAGCCTTTCATATTCTTCATACTGTATTCGGTGGCTTGTTCGCAAATGATGAAATAAGTTGGTTGTTGAACTGCTTTTGACAGAAACGGGCTTATTGCAGATTTTGCAGATGGGAGATAGCTGTCGCACATCAGTGCGCTCGAAGCCGAACCACTTCCAAGCTAATGACGTCGAGCCTCGTCTTGCAATTAGCGTTTCACCTGCTTGTTGTGCGGATGAAGTTGAAGGAATGTTTTCTTCTTCTATCTCCTCGGCCCCACTCATGTTTTAATCACCGATTCATTCCCACGCAACCTGTTGTTTGCTCTACGCCCACTACTCCATTTTACACGTGCACGCTGGATGAGTGACGTAAGACGTACAGTCCAGTGACCCGTATGACCAGTCATTTGGTTTGTTCGCTATCTACAAATCTGCCACATGATGACGCTGCTGACTTAATGAAAACAACTTGTCGGCTTGTGTAGTTTTTTCGAAGCTGTCTGACTTGTTTAATGTTTATAAATGCATTTATTTTTCGAAAGAATAAAGACGATTTTTTTTATATTTAATCTACATCATTGGATTATATCAGTCATCAGTGAGTGAAGTTTGTGGAGGAAGATGGCGAAACACAAGGTAGGCTAGCCACGGACGCACGTAATAAGAACGCATTTCAGATTGAAAAACGTATTTATTTGCATAATACTTGATTGAAACATGTTGTGTGTTATGTGTTTACATCCTCTCAAAAGATTGGGCTGCCTATCCGTTCATATATCTACGTTTTCTCTGCACGCTCTCTTACGTTTTTTGTCGGACTGAAACGTTGCATAAATACTCGATATTCAAATTTTGCATATCGTCAAAGCAACATTTACGATATTATCGTGAAAACGATATATCGCACACCTCTACATACACATAACATTATCTGCAGCTGAACCATCTTCAGACGCTGCTGAGGAGAAGGCACAGATGGCGTCACGTTCTCCAGGTGTGAGCTAATGTGCAGGTGTGGAGAATCGGAGCTTATACACAATCTGCTACACTCACTAATGACACGTAGAAACCATCACACAAGTGACAATCAACCCATTGTTTTTCAACCTTTAGTCAATAACTTTCAAACAACTTTATCTCTTTACTCGTCGGGTTTGAGGCTTCAGGGGCATGATTTGTTTACTGAGATATTTGGTTGATAGTTATTGCTTCTTTTTTGTATTGTGGGAATGTTAAATAAACTGCCCTTGTGTCTTTGTACAATTTCATTTTTGGGGGGTCGCCAATGTGGCAGAAAGTAAAATGACACTTCAACACAAGGACCAGTGTATTTTTTTTAACTTTGCCAACAAACACAAGTGAAGCAAAAAAGCTCAACAAAACTGCTTCTGACTAAGATGGTCAGAAGCCGACCTCAAAGCCTAACAAAAGCTTTGATTATTCATTTTTGCCTCAATAATTTGCCTAATTTGTATATTTAAAAAAAACCCAGCGTGAATCTGTAACACGCACGAAGCGGGCACTACGCAGTGCTTGTTTCAAATAAATGAAAATAGAATAATTGATTTCTGAAATAAATGATAGATGAAGCTCTAAATATGTTCATTTTCTACTGCGTGTTCCTTTTGAAGTTGCAGGTGACTAGAGCCTATCCCAGTGACTTTGGGCCATAGGTGGGAGAAAGTGGCCAACTCATTGCAAGGTTAACACAGAAAGACAAATCATGTGTCGCCGCTCTTTTGTGATTTGGCTGTTAGAGGTCAGCTGTAGACATGACCATGCTTGAAATGTACATTTTTAATGTTTATTGTCACTGTTTTTAATCTTTGTATTTGTGCTCAAAAGTGTTGAAAATTAGCACTTGTGCTATAACACTAAAACAATGCATCTAGTTTGTCCATTGCAATTATAGCGTCCATATTAAATAAATAAATCAATGAAATGAAATAACATTCACTCTCTTATTCATTCACTTGGGTAAAAGTTATGCCTAATGAACCTAAACATACATTCTTTTGGAGGTGAGAAGAAGCCAGAGAACCCAAAATAACACGAGAAGAACATGTAAACTCCAAGAGAGATTGTGAAATGTTGACTTGGCTTGAACCTGCAATCTCCTTATTAAGAAGCCAGAGTACCAACCACACTGCTACATCTAACTATAAATATGTATTATACATTTTTTTAATAGAATAAATTTCCACAATAATGATAATGGCGTGTGAAATGATATTCAAAAATAGTCTGCTGTATATTTGCATTTGGAAGGATGTGTTTTAATCAGAAGAGCACATTTTATTATCTAATCTAACGTTTTGCACGAAAGATAGAACATTCTTCAAAAGTAATGTAGTTGCCAATTATGGGTGTTTATATTTTTGGATAAGTGATCACATCTTGATATTTTATTTAACATGTTAATGATGTGACATGTATTACTTCAGCTCCTCAAATCAATTCATTTCCAAGCTGCATATTTCTTACAGACTGAAGTTTTATTCTACCTCTGGCTATTTGTTGCAGCTCTTCTCCCACCTGTAGAAATGTGGCCCCCTCCAGTCATGCCAATGGGCCATATCTCCTCTCCATCAGCTTTTCCCGCCCGATGATTTCCTCCTGTGATATGGCAAGCAGTATTTGTTGTACGTTGGGGAAACATTTTGACATTTCCGAGTTTTCTGTCTGCGCTAACAGAATAACACGGCCTGGAGCATTAAAGCACATCACAGCACACACACATAGACACACTTAGGCTTAGCGCACATAAGAGATCACCGCTATCCAGGAGCAGGCCTTGGGCGATTCATTCATTTTGGAGACCACCGTCGCTTAACTCTTGTCCCACGAGAAATGTAAACATTACATTGCTCACTTTGTGTCGATCATGCTCATATTTCTGTCTTTTCTTATATTAGTGCCATTTTCCATTTCTTTTTTCTGTGAGCTGTACTGTCAACACCTGTAGTGCTGGAAGGTTTCTCTTGGCAACAGTAAATAAGTTGTCATGTGTGGGCTTGACATGGGAATAAATTGAGTTGATCAAATTTCAGAGATGTAATTGCAGTGCAGTAGTGGTCCGTCACAAACAACTGTGCCATCACTTGTATTGTATATGGATATTTGAGCAATTTCACTAGGAAATGCCTGTGTTTGCATACGATGCCAAATTAGAGGTTACTTTAAGTGCAAACCAACGTGTTTGGGTTGAGAAAAAAAGGTGTTGCAAACCGTGTGTAATCAGCTTTGAAATAGCAAATGTGTGGAATGTATTTATTGATAACCTCTTGAAATGACCCATCTCTTTTTCAAAGGGAGAATTCAAAGTTCTTTGGAGTAAATTGCATGAAGTAATGTCACTCTTTAAAGACCAATAAGTTGAACTAACATGAACCTTTGCTTTCAAGTTATAATGCATACTACTTGAATGAGTGATCATAACTTAAATGAGACATTTATTGAGTTATTTGTTATTTCAGACTCAAATTACATCTTGAACAAGACTAGACCACAAAATTTGAGCAGTCTCTAAATCCGGACTATAACATCTTGATCATTTAAATGGCTTAGCAGGATCAAATGATACATTTGTTACTAAATAACAGAGCTAAGTTTAGCAAAGGACACTAAGAACACCAAACTCAGTTTATCAAGCAATATAGTCCATGGTCTTTCATATTTCATTAAGCTGAGCAAAAACATATTGTTCAAGTTAAACTTTTACAGTGGATTACATCTGCAATCACACACTGACATTTGACTAATGCAAACTTGCAAGCTCTAAGTGTAGATTAATTGCACCTTAGGTAGTACTGTATATGACATTTCTTTGCCGCAGGGATGCAAATGTGCAGAGAAAGACCCAAAATACCATCCACATAAAAAAGTATAAGTCTGTGGAAAGAAAGCGATTGTAGAGAGTTTGTAATCCTGCGATACAACTCGGCAGGCGCTCTACCTGGGAAACACTTCCACCTTGACAAGGCACTTCATTAGCCAGGGACCTAAATGCCAGAAATGTCGACCGCGGTGCACTCTGGGTAATAAGCTCTGCACAAAAGCGCTCTCTCCTGACTCCAAAGACGACGCCACACACAGAGCTATAGCACACACGCACATACAAAATCATACTGCTGCTCCCAGAATGCACCAGTGTTTGTGAATGGAGAGAGCTGACAGAGGCGTCACTTCTCTCACACTGCAGGCTCAAGCACATTGTTCTTTGTAATTACTTTGGAGAGCCAGTTTAAACAGAGAGATGGCTCAGATCTCACGGCCCTTGACTCATTGCCTATTTGCTCTTCCTTACAGATTGTGTGCATTAAACAAACAAATTATCAGGCTCTGGGAATAGTCTGAGATATAAACCCACGACCTGAGGTTATCGCAGTATTAATGGAGCTGTTACTATGTTTTGCTGTGGTTCTAGAAAAGCCGTAAAAACAAAAGTTACTCTGAATCTGTATGTTTTTTTGCATCATTTAATCCCTCTGACATTCTTGCTTGCACTTTCAAATTATGATTTATGTCAACTTACACTACATTATTCTATCGTCATGCAATTCAAATTCAACAGGAAGCAACAAGTGGGAATAAAATGCTGTATTTGTACAAAGTAGTTTGTTGTGTAAATATCAGCCCCATGCAGCACTATAATTAATGCAGATTTGCTTTGGAGTTTACTTTTATTTACATTTGTGAGCGAAAACAAAAAGGTTGCAGGTGGCAAAGTCACATGTCTGGCATGAATTAATTTTTAGACCCTGTTATTTCATCAGACAAGTATAGTTCTTCCAGTGGATCTTGTGTTAAAAATGAAGAGCAGTGTTTCCCAACCAGGGGTATGTGGACCCCAGAGGGTACCAGTTGCCAGGAGGTACTGGGAATGGTTCTAGATTTAAAAGAAAGGTAGAATTGCAAGTATTACAGTGTAAAAAATATTATTTGCAGCACATTGTACATTTTTTAGTGTTATTTTTTTACATTTTTTTTATTTTATTTCAACTAATTGTTATTTTGGTCAAGGATATATGTCCCCTTTGTGACCTGGTTGTGTTGGGCATGAGCTGACTATTGTGCTTATAATGCAATCAGTGTAAGACTATGTTGCCTTGATGACTTAATGTTTGGGAGACAGATGAGTGACTTATGTAAGTATTGAGTAACCAAATGTTGCTTGAACATTGGCTTTGTTACTCTGAGGTAAAGATACCCTTATTGCTGCAGGTGCTGTATGTTGTAACCACTCCTATTTTTCCATAAGCCACATCCCTTTTTTTTGTTTTGTTTAATGTATAAAAAGAAAATATACATTGTGTTCTCTTTCTCTCTCTCTCCATTTGTCCCCTGAGACAGTTTTGTTCTGGACTCTTTCTTCTACATCCCATTAAACCTTAATGGCCTCTACCAATTTAACAACATGTCAAGAGGCAATTGTTTGGCATGGAATATATTAAAACAAAAAAATGCAATAGTTATAAATAAAAATATATCAGTAAAGCTAAAATACTCCTAAAAAAAACCCAAACACATGACATAGGGGGTGCCCCATGTGTGAGATTGTAATTGGGGGGTTTTCAAGACGAATAAGAGAACCACTGATGTCCAGGAGGTGTCTTTAGTTGTATTGTTAACTTTCAGGTAGTTTCTGTTAGCATGCTGACTTATGCTGGCGTCTGAAAGTCATGATTATTGTTATTTATTATTTTTTGTGCTACTACTATGTGTTAACCCTGCGATGACTTGGTCACTGTCCAGAGTGTTCTTGCCCAAAATGATTTTTAGATGCAAAAGAAGGTACGGTGCCTTTCACATTCCTGCTCTTAATCTCTGCGTGTTAAAAACCCTCTTATTTTCTTTATGCATTCAAGTGTTTGGGTGGTCATTTATCAAAGTAATTTACAACATTATTAACTCAATTAGTGAATGAGTTTGCTTTATTATCCAACAAATAGTCCAGGATAGCCCCAGCAGCTTGACTAGCTGATTTGATGTGTTTTATGTGCAGTGTCCTCTGTGTGACACATTTACATTAACATTTCAAAGACTGAACAAATATATGAACCTTAGCATCATTATGCAAATGAGGAAAACATACTATACATTCCATACCTGCCTTGATGCTTTTCCGTTCACAGTTTTGTCAATCCTGCCTTTCTAATTTATTCTACCTAACTTGTCCTGTCATCAGACTCACATCTTGCTTGCTGGCATTTTGGCACATTCATTTAATGTTATTAATTATATAGTACATGTAGTTGTGTTTTTTTGATGAGGTGCTGACCCAAGCTTTATTGCATCTTTATTAATTGCAGCATAGCACAGTTTAGCTGAGCTGGATATTAAACACTTTTAATTTGGATCCATGTCTCGCAGAAAAGCTTGTACCAGCACTACAACAACAAATTACAACAGGAGAGGAAAGTCAATTTATTTCAGTGGTAAATTGAAAGTCAAGTGCACATGCTGGGTATTAAACATAGTCTGTTACACACAGAATAAAATATGCTTGAGTTGGATTATTTATGACTGTGACACATTTTATCATTGAGCTATGCCTAGATTAAAGCATGCAACAGGAAAGTCATCAGACCTGAATTGTTAATTTGTGTGTTATTCATAACAAATGTAATTGTGTACTGGGGAAAAGTATATACTGTATAATAGGAGTACACTTGCTCAATAATTTAACCCTTTGGCTAAAACAGTTCATTCAACTTAGTGTACATGGGAAAAATGAGAATGTGTAAATGAGTCAAACACATTATCAATTCTCTATGACAAAAATGACTTGAATATTTGAAGGCACTGTGTCTCTGCAAGGCGCCTATACCTAAGCATTCTGATTCTCATAATTATTTACTACAATTATCTTAGAAGTGATTACAAATTTCAGAGACTAGTTCAAGCTGAGTTGTGTCTTAATGCTAATGAAAGCCAGCAGTTGCTAAAAACACAATAACCATCAATAATTTCTGGGTTTTAGCCTTCTGCAAAACAGAGAAGCTTTGGCCACTTATTAAGCCGATGTGTCTTCCCACAAGTTTTGAGAGGTGTGACCTGAGTAACATGATATTTAATCTCTTTCTGCATGTGACATGCCAACACAGTCTCACAAGAAGGCGTACATATAGCACGACACAAAAATAGCGTATTTTTAGCACGATATCAGTCCTGTTTTGCGTACTTATGTTACGCCGTACATATAGCACGATATGAAAAAGCGTAAAAATGACACGAGATTTCACAGCGTAAAAATGCCACGAGTTTTGGTTGAAGCCACGTGGAGACGTTTTCTTCAGGTGAAACGGGTAAGTTCAGGCAAAAAGTTACTAAAATGGTCAACATTAGGGTTGGGGCTTGGGATAGGTTAAGATTAGATGCAGGATTTTGTTAATTTTCATAAATAAGAACACATCTTAACAACCACCATTGAAATGAACGGGGACTGTGACGCGTACTATAATTACGCAAAAGAGCCGTAAACTTGTGCTAATCATACGCAATTTACATGTTGCGTTAGGTCGTGGTATATGTACGCTTTCTTGTGAGCTCGGGCTGGACATGCACAGTAGAGCGGAAAGCGGCGTCAACCCCTAGTCCTTCTATCTGTGGGGTCAGTGTGGATATTTTTAGTAATCCATCTGAATTGTTGGTCTCCTCTGCCACTTTGGAGCACTGTGTCTTTAAATGTTTGTGAATTTTGGCTCTGCGTTCTCTACTTTTTGGTTTGTTACAGGCACAAGTTTTAGCTCTGATAAAGCCCACGACTCGGGCTGCACCTCACACTGAGTTTGTGTGAATGTAGGTGCTTTTCTGTTAATGTGAATGTTTGTAGGACAAATATGAGGAGCATAGTAAAACCTGTAACTTTATTCCAACTAAGAATGTTTGAAAGTATGGTTTTAACTTTCTTTCATCATTGATTTTTTTTAACAGTCTTTTCGTCTCTGTCACTTTAAACTTGAACAGAACACTATTTTTACCAATAGATTCTATTCCGTATAGTTCAATGATTCAGATTCAGTATTTCATTTTGATGTTTAAGGACACGTTTTGACCCTAATTTAAGATTGTTTACTTCTTTGTTATTTTCTCTTCATGTTTAGATTGTAATTCTTTGATTCTGTTTCTTAAAAAACCTTCCCTTTAGCTCTGATTTACCATTTCCAAACCCTGCCTTTGTGTTCTTCTTCATCCTTGTAATCCAAACTTTTAGAGACAGAAAAGAGAAACATGTCTGTAGCTGGAGCGAGTGCATTTGCCTGTAATGAAAAGCCCAACTGACGCTGTGCTCAGGGCGAGATCACCCACATCAGCTGCTGTTTCTGAAGCTTCCATGCATTTGCATTTGCAGCTCCATCTCCTGCAACATCTTGGCAGAAAGCCTCAGTCAAAGCTGCTCCAGACAGCTTCATCTCAAAGGAAATCTCAAACATGATTGAACTTAAAACAGCTGGGTGCAGCTGTGCTTAAGACAGGTTTGTTTTGGCAGATTATGTTTGGCCACACAATAAAGGCTTTTTAAACTGTCAGTTACTTTTTCAGCACAGTTCTTATACTAAAAGACTAGATCAAACCTCTGCAGTTTTCTTAAAATGATTGGCAACAAAGTAAAAGGCAAAAGTTTTTTTGGCACATCTTATTTGTACAAAGCTCATGCATTATTTTCATATTTTTGTTGTGGAGTAAATAGAGTATAACACAAAGAAGTTTAAAAGATCTGATGAAAAATAATTATAAGGGTCAAGAAGAGCAAGAGAAACATACAATCCAATTCATGATGTTTTCCCTTTTGGAAAAGAACACTTCTGGTAACAAATTAAAATTGTATGACCAGCTAAACTCAGTAGTAAGTGTGATTAGAGCTTTGGCTTCCTAGTAAGGAGGTCATGTATTTGAACCAAAGCGGGTCGGCTTCCTCTCATCTCCAAAAACATGGTCAATGGTCAATTGGCAACACTGTAAAATTCCACTAGTGAATGAATCAAAGAGTAAAGAACTGTGTCTGTCTGTGTTAACCTTTTGATGAGTTGTCCACTGTCCAGAATGTTCCACGCCTAAGGCCCAAAGTCACTGGGCTCCATTCGCCTACAACCCCAAACAGGAACAAGTGATAGACAATGAATGAATTAGACTGTATGCTTTTCTTCTTAACTAAAGTGTTAAGTCGTTTTATTTGATTCCAATACGTTTTCTGCCCTACTCACGGACTCCCTGTGGCTTTTGCTGCTTCTGTATTTCTGGAGCTTGCCCTCCTTTGTTGGATTCCTGAGCTGACAAATGCTGCTTCAGTCACAAATGTGTCTGCAGTGCTTACTCTGAAGTTTCTCTTTAAACACATCACTCGTGTGTGTGTGTGTGTGTGTGGAGGTGAGAGGAGTTGTTGATATTTTGCCAGCATGTCACACCTTTCAGCTCTTTAAATGTACCCATCATTTTTACCACTTCTATCTACTTTGTTCAGGAAGTTGCCATGGGCGCCAACGTGTGATTCTGCATAGGGCTGCCTTTTATCACAAATTAATTAAAATACAGACTGCAAAGGTATTGGTGCGCATGAACGTCAAACTTTTTTGACAGGATTTTGCATCAAGACATTTAGTTTGATTTTCATTGCCAAAGCAAGAGAAGTGCTAGTATCATAAAGGTAAACAAACAGATTAAATCAGACTACATCAGTTTTTATGTTTCAGTTTGAGTCTACTCTTGCAGTATGAAAACAATGTAAAATTTCTAAACTTGAAAAAAAAAAAAAAAAAAAAGCAATCAAAATCAATCAATCAAAGATCCATTTACTGGCAGCACAAGGTATTACAAATGTGAGATCAACAAACTATAGTTTGCCCCCTAATGTAAGCATACAGCTTTAATGATAAATACTAAAATGATTTATGGCCAGTGCTGAAGACCCAGAGGTGAGACAGTTTGATCAAACTAGAGTAATTGAAGCTACTCCAGGTATGTTTTGATGAAAAAAATATATTTGCAAGTGTCATGTAAAGCTTAAAGGGTCCAGATGCGCTTTGTAGCTCTTCAAGTTGGTGGTAACTCGTATCATTGTCTTCATTATAATGACCTTATTCTGCCCTGCCCAGAATAAGGTCAATTTCTTCTTTACTTGGCAACACACTTCATTTTTAGCTGTATTTAGCCTGTAGAATTCAGTTGCTGGCTTTATTGTAAACATTATTTGTTAGCTAACAGTTAAAAAGTTAAAAAAAGAATGGCACTGCCAAGAGCAGAATAAGGTGAAAAAATCTGGGTTAGATTGTTTACCACATTGCACCGTTAAAATAAGACTTTGAACAAAGCTGTAGTGTGATCTCATATATTAAAATAATAATAAAAAAAAGATATTTCTAGGTAAGCAAACTGATTATGAAGGCAATATTCAACATTAAAAGTTGAACTGCAAAAACAGCCAAGAAAACTAGCTTTATCAACAATGTTGAATGGATTTTATGAAGGCGGGTTAAAATATTATTTCATCTGTAATGAAAAATGGCACCTGTTTTTTTGCAAATCAACATATTTTTTTTGCTAATTTAAATCTAATGTATCATAAAAACTATAAAACATCTTGACTCTTCTTTATGTCGCTGGCTTATCTCTGTATCTCTCGCTGCTCCAGTTTTTCAGGTACCAAAGGCTTTAACGTTCTCTCTGCGCTGAGAGTCCCTGGGTTTCATCACTGTCAGGAATCAAACACCATTCATCAAAGAGCAGAGGCGCATGTGATGTTATTGCTGTGGAAAATTGTGATCTGAAAAACACATACGCACTTATTTTTGCTTAAGTTGACTCACAAAACATCATCTTTAATAACTTTGCACCTTTTCTTACATGACTGCCCTTTACAGCATTGTTATTCCTGTGGTTTACTAATAAAACTTTACTATAGACAGCCCAAATAAATTCATTTTATTATCTGTAGCGCCACACTAAAAACTGCCCAGCTGGAAGACAGTTCAATAAACGCTCATATAGCCTGATTCAGCTCCTCTCGTCTAAGTCTGCCGCTGTGGAGAGGTGTACAGGATCACTCTTTTATGTCTCTTTACTGTAAGAAAGCCAAAACAAGCATTTGAGTCTCAGTTAAGCATTCTGTTTGTTGCGGAGTGGACCGGGAGATAGGGCCAACTGCTGCAGGCTCACACAGATGTTATAGAGGCTGCTGCTTCCGAGTGGAGAGAAGAAGAAGACGATAGAAAGAGATCATGTGTGGATTCATTCATTCAAAAGTCGTCTGATCTTGAGCTACTTGAGTTGAAAATGTCCTGCTCTGTTTTGGTGTTTTGCCTGTTATAGTTTTTTTTTTTGTTATTTGGGTATGCAACAATCAGTGGTGGATCAATGTTGCTTTATGCTGTCAGTGTAAAAGTACTACATCTGCAGGAGAAAAAATAGCTTATATATTAATATAAAATGTAAATCAATGTTGAGGTAATAAATAGTTGCTAAGGGCTGGGGAAAAAAAAACATCAAGAACTTGAAATTAAATCATGTCAGATTGTGTTTTGTGAATCAAAAATTTTACAAATAATCCTCTATCAGTTAAAGGTGGGAAAGCCATCTTTCACGCTGCAAACTCGATTTAGGTTTTAAATCTGACATCTTCCTTTCCTAAATCCTTCAACACATGGTACATATCGACATGTGTTAATTTTGGTTGCAATTATGGCTTTAAAACCTTTTTTTTACAGACAACAAAGTGAAACTGGACAGGACCAAACAAGCTAAGCCAATCAGAACGCAGCATTCAGCTCCTGATTATAGAAATAAAAATCTTTTTTATTCAATTCAGACAGTGCTCAGTGGTCTTTTTTCACAAAGTGCTGCATTTATCATAGACTTTTTATTGGAAAACACAAAGTTTACTAATTTACAACTACAAAAGTTTGTAACCCCATCTTTAAATGATCTGATTTGGAGCAAAAGTCAGACATTGGATGAATACATCTCAGCCATTTAATGCATTTAGTTTGGTCAAGATAAGGGTAACATAGCAGTTTGTTTACTTTTTCCTATTTTGTCCCAGCACATAATAAAGTAATAGTAATTCACTTGAGTCATAAGGAACTTGATCAAAAATTGTGCTGATTTTAAATACAGATAAGACTTTTTTTATGGTTTTTATGGTTTTATTAACTTAACTGGACTCAAAGGCAATCAAGAACCTACTAAAACTAAGTAACGGAGTAAAAATAACATGTAGTCTTAAAGTCTTGACAGTAACATACTTTTGTTAAAAATCACTTCAAACACATGTAAACTACTCATAAAAAGTGCTTTTACACTGTCTGACACTGAACAAAATGTGCTCTCCTGATAATGGTACATAGTTTGTACTGTAAATTAAACAAAATTATCTTGCATTCCATTGTGTTTTTCTGCCCATCATATTTTAATTTCTTAGTTCACTGAATCGGAAGTGGAGTTGTAATTTTATGAAGATACAGTAAAGTGTTCTCTGCTGTGGGATTATTTGATTAGGTCTCATTCCTTTCCCTTTGGCTATTCTTAAAATTGCACAAAAAGGCTGCATCATCAGGAAAGATTCTTCTGGTTCATGAGCAGGACAAGAGTCTCTCTGCACTCACTAACTTTTGCATTGAAAGTTAAACTGTTAGATGGGTCAGGATCATTTCTCTTTCAAACCTTGCTTTACTTACTGCTGTTATGAGATGATACGTATGTCTGCATTATGTCAGCTTTTTAGTATTATACATGCTACACTTTTATCACCTGATGTTTTTTTTTTTTTTTTTTTTTGCATGTTTATTTGCGTGTATTAGAGCATTGTGTTCACTATTGAGTTAATATAATGTCTAGAGAGAGGGTGGAGGTTGTTGTTGTGGGAGCTGCGAGAAGATATGCAAATAATGTAAAGCAGGGTCATAATTTATAGATTAAAGGGAGTAATTTAACAAAAAATACATATACTCATGGTCTAAATCAGGGGTCGGCAACCTTTAATGTTCAAAGAGCCATATTGGACAAAAAAAAAACAAAAAACTAAATCTGTCTGGAGCCGCAAAAAATGTAAAGCCTTATACAAGCCTTACCTTGAAAGCAACACATGCTGTAAGTGTCTATATTAGCTATATCAACCTGTTATCAAAATGAGAAGTCGGCTACAATTGCAAAATGAGCTTTCATGATTAGCATCACTGTACTACAACTCGCTCTGGGGTGTCGCGCAAGCCAAAATACACATATTAGAAGAAAAACATGTTGCAGGACACGTTTGTCAGTCCTGCTCCTGCTCGAGCCGTTTTTGACAAGGATATTGCACAGAGGCGCAGGAACGCTGACATGATGCAAAACTACAAGAAACATGACTAAACTCTGCATAAATCAGCTTTTATATTATCACTAAATCATCTGCAATAAGTATTGTGTCCATTGGGCATTCGATGAGCGATGTGAGTGTAGCCTCTTACCTGAGACAAAGGTTCACACACCTCTTTCTGCTAAATCCTGCTTATTTTGCTCAAACTCCGCGTGTTATTTCCGTGTCTTCGTACATAAAACACAGTCTTTCATTCATTCCCCTGTAAAGTTTTCCACCACACTGCTGCTTCTGCTGTTGACCTGCGAGTGTTCACCATCTTTGAACGGCTTTCAACACTTTATTATCTCCTGGGTTGCAAAAAAACTTTTGCTTTTGCAATGAAAGCAAATGATTAGGTCCAAAAACTGTTGAATCCTGTGTTCTATCGTTCAGTTTCCCTTTTGGATCGATGGCCCTGACGCACTTGCTGTTCTGTTTGTTTACAACAGCAGCGCGGCGCTGAAGAAAACACGTGTCGCCCGGCTATGACTTAAATCTACATTGACACAAATGTTGAAATTAAATGTTTATTCTGCACATTTTTACAGCATCAGAAAACTTTAAGATTTTGACATATTTTCCTACTACGAAAATTCTTTTAAAACAATAAATTTATTCACACATTTTTTCACTTTCATTATTTTTGAACGGCCTCCAGAGAGCCACTAGAGGGCCGCTAAAGTTACCAACCCCCGCTCTAAATAGTACAGAGTTTAGTATAGTACAGAATTTCCAGTCTGGCTGTTGAACTTTGGTTTCAACAATTAATTTAGATTTCTATGTCATATTACATGAGCACAAGCATTTATCATTATTGTGTTTACTTCAATGTCATTACTATAAAATAAGCACTTGATTGCTGATTTTAAATGTATGTTTTTCAAGATTTTTTCACAGTAGTTTGGATGAACAGAAGCATTAATAAATGTACAAATTAGGTATTCTATTTTCTCCCTACAAAAGGTGGCTGCCGGAAGTGGTCATTTGTTGCCATAGGTTACGCTCTCTCTATTACAATAACTCAATGGTGTCCACTTCTAAATGGATAGTAGATAATGCGTCAAATAGACATCTATCTGTGCTCCATTTAAAGTAAATTTCTTATGATTGCTGAAAGTATAGCTCAGTGCCTGTTTTGTTTTGCAAAAGTAGCTCTCCTGGGGAAAAAGGTTGGAGACCCCTGCTGTTCTACTCTAAAACTGTTTATGTGCGTAATCCACACAGTCACTGCAGGCAGGGTGCAAACGGGGTGTGAAATAAGTATTCCTGTGACTAGAACCTGTACAAAGCAGAAAACAGTTATTATATAAGGATACATTTAAACAAATTTGACATATAAAACTTTAATTGTCTTGTCAAAACTTGTTAAACCTTTCTTTAAAGTTTAAAGTTAAACAGTGGTCAGAGATGTGTGTGGTCCAGACTTGGTAAATCCCTGTCTCGCTGTAAACACAGACAACAATTTCGTATTGACACATTCATTTCAATTTCAATTCAATTCAATTTATTTGTATAGCCCAAAATCACAACAGCAGTTATCTCAGCGGACTTCACAAGATGTTGATTTAGCAAACAAGATTTGTCAGAAAATCAAACAGTGAAACATTTGGTCAATGTCAACAGAAACAATGTAAAATTAGAAACAATCATTATTAGGAAATGCAGGCAGATTGTTACAACAACAAAGTGGCAAATAAAATTTGTCCCAGAGCATCCCCTGTCCTTAGACCCTCCTTCTCGGCAAGGAAAAACTCAAAAAAACCCACTGGGGGAAAAAGAGAAACCTCGAGGAGAACCACAGTGAAAGAGGGATCCACTCCCATGGACGGACAGGCTGTAGATGTGACCAGGACTGACGTATGTCCAGATGTAATTAGAAGTTTAAGTCTGTGGAGCCAGATAGACGCTTTTTCTAGCAGGATAGACGATTTTCTAGCAAGACGAAGACAGCCAGTCAAAGAGAGGCTGGAGTGGAACAATGAGCGAGGTCCAGGATCTCAAGATTAGGTGGAATCCGAAGTCAAGATTCGGTGGGATCCGAGGTCCAGGCATCGACACTGGAGCAGGAGCATCTGGAACAGATACACTCCCCAAAGGGGAGTGGGACAAGGGACAACATGTGAATAGCAAAGAACAGATTATGGATAAACTAAGTAATGAGATGTTCTTTACAGGGAAATAGGAGAAATAACGAAAATAACGAAAACAGGCAAGGGAAGGGAAGTGAATTTCATTCACATTAATTATGTAACAGATACCTCTTTCCATCTTATTTGCTTTTCCAAGACACCAAAATGTCCATTGCTTGTTCTTTTCTTGGTGCGGACCTTTTTGTAACTCCACTTGTCCAGAAAATGTAAAATATAATTGGCTTATTACATTTTTCCAAGCATGTTATGCTGGCAGTTTTCTATATGACGGCATGTGGTCTGCTATGGGGGAAAAGTCCCACTCAGCTGGAAAAGCATTTTTCTAAACATTTATTTAAGAGCAGAACTAAATCAAGTTGAGTCACAACTGCGTCTTAATGATACCGTGGCATTGTGTCAAAAAAGTAAACCGATCATTTAGTAGATGCCCAGGGTTGCTGATAGCATTGTTGGATATAATGCCAAGCTTGTCTGTGTTTTTATGAATATGTATTTGACACAATATAACTCCTAAAGCCCACATTTGTCCTCACAGTTGTTGAGCAGCTCAATCATAGCTGTGATTCTTCTTGCTTAAGTCATATAGTGGCTGTTCCCTTCTTACATACTGTACCATACTTTAGTTGCAAATTCTAGTGGTGTATAATATGTAACAGATAGTCCCTTCTCCCCAAACCAGCCAATAACACATCGTTTTGCATTTTCAAATTTCTTATTCTGGGCTTCTCTGTCTTGCTGTGGACTTCTCTGTCACTGCTCTGCTCATTTGCCTGTAACTCCATTGGGTTTATTCAGGCCTGCTTCACTCGACTGCCAGAGAAGTTCAGTAATGTGCCCTCTGCTGCTATTGGCTCTAAATCTCACCCAAAAACCCTGGATGGATTTCTAGCTCCAGCCATCCGACCATTAGCCCTCTGCCAAAACCCACCAATCCCCTTTGAATTTCTTTTTCATGGACTTCTCCAGTCAATGCGATCCAGAGTAAACTGTTTATTGAGTCCATGAGCTTCGAAGCATTGCCAGACAAACAAATTGATGCTTGGCCGGCTCTGTGTCTCAGCGATGGCATCTTTTGAGCAGTGAGCTAACAAGACAGCAGGATGCACTGTACAGCGTCAGTGTCAAAAGGCTATAGTGTGCGGGAGAAGCATCTTTTTGTTTGTGGCACATAAGTGACACTTGTATTTGCTCCGTTCAGAGTGTAAGGTGAATATTTGTGGACAGCATGACAGTTTTCTACTGCAAGAAACTTTTACAATATGGAGAACACACTTTCACTTTTACCACTTTAACATTATGACTAACCAGAGACTAAAGTAAGATGTGCAGCTTGGACTAAGCCAGGACCAAAGCAGTGGTTTGCGATAAGGGGAAAAAGATCTAAAATAATTAGGGGGTCAAAACTTGATTAAAATGTCTCAAAATATATCTTAAAAGTCAGTTTTCCCTCCACTTCTGGCTGTTGAAGTAAAGCTAAATTATAGTGGCTAGTAGCCGAGTAGCTAGTAGCCTAACCCTATAACTTCGGAGGCCTGGGTTCAAATCACAATGCTTTTCTTTACATCTTCAGTACTCCAACTAAAAACATGTCCATTAATGCCTCCCCTGACCTTCCCCAGGGCTCCCCTGCAAAAGAGATTCTGAATCTCAGTGGGACTTCCCTGGTTAAATAATTAAAATTAATTCTAAATGAATTTTACATTGTCACTTTACGGTGTGATGTCAATATCATGTCTACTATGCCCCCCATTTATACTGATTACTGTATATTTGTAAACTGTATTTTTGTACTTCGACCTATTTTACCTTCATTGATACATTCAGTTGCACGCCCTTATATTTCTATCTCATCATAGCCTAAATGTTTTATTTTATTATTGTTATAGTTTAAGATGATACAATACAAAGATAGATTTTTTTCCATCTGTGAGAAATACCAAATCCTACATATAGGGTTAGACAATAATGCAAAAATTGTTGAAAGTTGTCATGTTGAAACATCAGTTTTGGGGGAGTTTGGAATCAAAAGATTGAAAAATCTTTCTTTGTCAGTAAAAACTTGTGCTTTTGAGCAAAAGCCAAACATCATTAAAGGTCCTAATTGCGTAGAATTTGAAAAGTTACACCTATACTTCGGACTGAATGGAAATGAATACATTTTATGTCATTATATGAAAAAAAATAATCTAAAGGAACCACTTTTCTGTACAATCAGACGTGTTCGGGCCTCCTCCAGGCCAAGTAATACTATTTTGTGGCCATACAAGCTCGCTCAAATAAAACCACATATTTTATTCATTATTTAGCAAAGACATCTAAATGACAAAATTATGCATTTATTCAAGTTTATTGGCCAAAAAGTTGTGCTGTTAATGTATTTTTTGTTTATGTTCATAAAATTGTTAATATAAGCAATTTAAATTTTGTTTTTGAACAGATTGAACAAATTCAAATTGAGATGGATTAATATGAGAGATAAAAATGTGATCATATTTTTTCACAGATCGCTCAGCCCTTTTTTAAAATGTACTTTTTCTCTTTGTGGTGTTAGTACAAACACATTGATTAAAAGTTCTCTGCTTTGCGACATTAAGCTGTTGCTAGTTTTCTCTGTATTTTAGTATTTGCTTCTAGTTGATTCACTTTTATTTTTGCGTGTGTGTTTTTACAAGTTTTCAAGGACTTTCAGTTTAGGTGTCTATAAGGCCACAGGACTCCGAGGCGTCAACACAAGCTTATAGTCTGCCTGCAGCACTGTCTGAACCCTGAGCTCTTAAATATCTGCAAACTGGCTCAAGGAAAGCGCTCATAAATCAGCTTTTGGAGAAAGTGCAGGTCTTTTCACATCTGCGACACGTCCAATTCATCAGCTCGCAATTTCCGCTCATTCAAACAAAGCCCCCAAAAAGTTGATTCCGCTCATCTTGCAACAGCTCTCCATGCAAATTTCACACGTTCCGACAGCTCGCAAAAATAACGCTGTATTTTTCCAGTTTGGAAGTCCTTGCTCTCCTCTGACAGCTTATGAACTGAAGTTGAAGGCACGTACTGTCCAAGTGATTAACGACTTTCCGCTCGCGTGCGTCTGCCTTGTGATATAGCACCCCGGCCGCTTACCCATCCCGCGCACATCACAGACATTTGAAGTTATGTGAGAGAAAGTACAACCTCAAATTACTCTGACTCTGGCACCACAAGGTTATCGCCGCATGGGCCCATAGTAATAAGTCCACGCACATACCACCGCTCCATGCAAATCCTCTGAACAAACACTTATCACGGCCCAGTGTAGTCCGTCTCCTCCCGCTTTGCTCTCATTTTTCTTACGGAGCATTGATGTCAGCCGCTGATGTTTGATACGATAAAGTTGACACAGTCGTTTAAAGGGGACACGAGGAAAAGGGCTGGGAATGCATAAAAAGACGACGCTCTGAAGTGAACCAGCTTTGGAGCAATTCTTCAACAGTGCAAAAATCTGTCTACCTTTTATGGACCATTTATTATACCGAGTGAGATGTTGCTCAGAATATGTCGTGTCTCGCAGCATCTCGAGGGATAAAGCTTTTTGAGGAGAGCTACATAATTCCTCAATAAAGATATAGTGAGTAGGAGAGCTAAGTTAGGCTATTTCTGTCAGGTCTTGGACAAGATTGTACTTAACTCTTAATCACTATACTTGCTTCTGCCACTTTGCTTTCTGATCTGAAGAAAGGAAATCTCTTCAGGCAGACCAACAAACATCAACTACAAAACAGTTACCTCCCAAAACAAAAACATATAGATAAGTACAAAGAAACTGTATTTGCCAAAAAGGTTTTGTGTTTTTGTCTTTTAAACACGCTCATGAAAGCAATTAGTTTGGCATTTTATATATTAGAATCATGTCAGGCATTGAGTTAGAGCTAAAAAAAAAAAAAAAATACGAGGGGAAAAAAGAATCAAATCAAGCTTACCAGAAATCAGAAATACTAATGCTGCAAAAAAGCTCTAAAGCAGTTTGGATGATTTATGGATTTACAAACAGTGTAAAAGATCTCAGACATGGATCTATGGTTCAGAGGGTAAAGAACAGTACTCTACAAACCTCCTGCTGTGTTTGAGATGAGGAAGCAATGAAAACTCAAAATAATTAGATTTCTGCACAAAATGAGCTATTTAAAGCTCCTAACTCCTCCTTCTCATTCACAACCCCTTTAGCACTTATTTCTGGTCCTTTCGACCCCTTTATATGTATTTCTGATCCCTACCACATTACAACGTTTTAGGAATGAGTTTTTAGTCAGAAAGTCCTCGCTTACTGTGCTATAGAAAAATATACTGTACAAACCGACATAAAGCTGATTTACAGTAATATTATTAGTTGTAATTTAATGCATTTTAAAGCAGCTAATCGTATGCAATATGTCTTAAAGTTTTAGAACTTTTATCACATGAAACATATTCTTATGAAAGGGTTAGGGTATGATTAGGAGAGTGGTTGGCCACCCTGCTTGCAGAATGGTAAGGAAAATATTGAAAAGGGTAGCAAACTTACCAACTAGTGAGCCCAATCTCACAAGAAAGCGTACATTTACCACGACATTACAGTGCATGTAAATTATGTATGATTTGCACGAGTTCACGGCTGTTTTGCGTAATTATGGTATGCATCACAGTCCCAGTTCATTTCTATGGTGGTAGTTAAGATGTGTTCTTTTTTTATGAATATTAACAAAATCCTGATCCTAATCTTAACCTGCCCCAAGCCCTAGACCTAAGAAAACGTCCCCACGTAGCTGCAACCATAAAAGCAAAACTCGTGTATTTTTACGCTGTGAAATCTCGTGTCATTTTTACACTTTTTCATATTGTGCTAATTGTATGGCGTAACATGAGAACGCAAAAAAGGCATAAAATTGTGGTCATTATTCACTGTTTTTGTGTCGTGGTAAATTATAACAATTTTCAGTAAGCCAATGTTGTAGTGTGAAAAGGTCTAACTTTTAGACTTAACTTTTAGTTTTAGAAAATAGAAATACCTCATTGAACTCACTCCATGTTTTTTTTTTCTTTCTCCTCTAATCTGATCTCTAAATGTAATTATTGATTGACTACAAATACTGGTGGACTAAAAGACCATTGACCACTTATTCGACTAATGTAGCCTGACAGCTCAGCAAGAAATCATTCATAAAGAATTTCATCCTTGCTTCCTTTTACTTGATGTGCCATGAGACTTCACTTTTTAACAGCAGTACAGTGTGCAGAGTGAGCCCAGTGTGTGGTCGATGGATTTACAGTATGCAGAGCAGACTTGGCACTTATTCACTATCTCTCTCCACAAAGCATTTAGATTTAGGGAGTTTTCCTTGTGACTGAACAACGCTCTTATGGGAGGCGACAGGAGCATGTGGCTGGGACAAAGTGATTTCCCGTTTTACTGTCACTTTAAAGTGATATGCTACATGTCGCACAGTCAATTCCGCACTACCTGTGACAGATAGGAATTGGCCAAGCTGGAGCCTTGCAAAATGGGTTTTCCAGTTGATGTGAGAGAGCACCAAAGCAAGTGTGTTGTCGGGCCGGAGGATTGGTGTGAGTTTAGAGCTGAGATTGCCTCGGTAACAGTAATGGTGGTCTGCTGGTACGCCGTAGGAGAGGTGATGTTATCGACTGTGCGGCCCGTGTTACAGAGAGGAGAGATAAGCTCATTATCTCCTCGCTGCTTTGATAACCCTTCACTTCCTCGAGGAGTGCACATGAAGCGCTGGAGTTTGGGAGTTTAAACGCTAAAACAGGTCTTTACCAGATCATATTAGAGAGGTTTTCTTTGATTACACATTTGTCCTTCAGGTATTGGCCTGACTATATTCAAGACTAACTTTTTTGTGAGTGTGAACATTTGATTTGATTTTCATTTATTTCATTTTAAAGTGAGAGATTACAAGTTATTTACTAAATTGTCCAGCCTTCTCCTAACATTTAATTGATACTTTAATTGCCATCATGTCACATTGTAGGGGCGTTTTCTCTTTGTGAACTCCATAGATGCATAAAAATCACCTGCAAATGTAGCCCAATCACGATACCAAGCATTATAATTTTGGACTGCAAATTATATTGAGGAAATTTGTTTTGAATCCACTAAAGTATGTCAGTATTTGAATTTTAGACCAATGCAAAAATAACAGTATATCAGAAATGCTCCCATTAAATGTCTTATTACTAATGTAAGCAGGACATTTCAACCTGGCTATGCCCATTTTTACAGTGTTTTTCCTCTTTGTTTTTTCACTAACAGGATCGAATTTGATTCACAAATGTTGACTGAGAGCTGTGCTCACATCGCCCGTGTAGATAAATAAAAATCCCTCTATAAGCAAAGATGAGCACAGATCTTCCACCCAAAAGTGACACAGTGTCCCTTTAAAACAAGCCTTCTCTCTGGTCCTTTTTTAGCATGTGCACTACATTCAGACTTGTTAGAATTTAAAAATGATAACGATGTCTTCTCTCTCTCTTTTAAAACAGTGCTCATGCATACTGGAGTATGTTAGTGACATGGAGTCTTTAGCTGATGCTCTATTATCATTGCCTTCTCCTGGAAATGCACTGCTCAATGATCCCTGCAGTCTGCAGCGCACTATAAGAGAACAGCACCGCCATAGCAGCAGCTAAATGATCTGTGTTATTAAATCACTATAGAAAAGTTTCCCCACAACCTCTAAAGCAGTGGTTCCTAATCTTTTGTGTCCTGAGTACCTCCAAAATTTTGTCTCACACTCCGAGTACTCACCAAGTTCAATCAATTGTCAGTTCTTACTTTTGTATTTTCTTGTTTTCATGCATATACAGATCTAACTTTGGTATTTGACAGTCAAATAACAACTTAACATGTGCCTAAAATAGACAGTATTTAACAGTCTGCCAATAAAACATACATAAAAAGTCTTTCTGTATCTAAAACAAGACAAAAACTTATCACTTATTATTGTTATTTGTAATCTAATTAATTTTATTTTGTTTTTGCATCATTTTTTTATCACACATTATTCTCAATGTAGAATTTTTTGCAAATCTTCAACATAACATTCACAATACGTATAATTGAATATTTGTTATATTACCCAGCTCTACTCCTTGTATCCATGGTAACGTACCTCCGAAAACCCTGCACCTCTGTCTGGGAAACCCTCCTCTTAAGCACAGCCACCAACATCTACATTTGTTGATTTAATGAACGACGGGAATTTGAACCAGCAGTGCCAATAACAATCCTTGTTCACAAGTTTGTTAAAACACGCCGTCGGCAAATAAGCATCAAACGCAACTACTCATTGTTTATTGACAATTTGTATTTTGTGCAAAGACCAACTGTGTGACATTTAGTTTTAACTCTCCAAAAGAAATGGTTTCCTACTGCTTGTTTGTGCCCAAGGCGAATGTGCCCCTGCAAAACTTTGAAAATACCAAACTTGTTAGTTTTATACAACAAAAAATGGGATGAAGCTAATGGAAGAGCGCTATATTTTTTCATTAAAGGTTAGAGATTGGAGGTAATTGGGTGTGGTGTGAGATGCAGCAGTTATAACCTTTTCATACTGAATTCTATGGTATTGCTTCATATCTTTTGCAGTATTATTATTAATCTCCAACTGTGTTTTGTCGTGAACTTAAAGTGCAGCTAATTCTTTGTCTTTCCGTGTCTGCTCTGTCACAGTGAGTTGGCATTATCAGCCCAAGAACAAGGCTTATTCCATCTCTCCATGCATCTCCCCTCCTCTCTCTCTCTCTCTCTCTCTCTCTCTCTCTTTCTGCTTTTTTGTGCACAACAGAGGCTGCAATTAAAAGTGAATATGCTGTGCTCTGTTTGTACAGCGTGTGAGGAGAAGCTTAATAACACACGTTTGGATCATTAGGCAGAACAGTCTTCACACAGTCCCGTTTATGTGCCGAGGAGGAGCGCTCTGTGTTAGAACATGCAACAGTTCAGTGACCAATCAGCTTGAGGTTTTTTGTGCCTGTGGTGTGAAAGAATGTATGAGATCTTATTATTATAGGTTATTGTTTTAAGCCTGATTTCCACTGATGCAATGAAAGAAATCTGATTTATGAATGTCACACTACAAAGTGTGAAACATGGTCATTTATGTAACAGCCAGTTGTTCACACACTATGATGAGTGTTTGTCAGGGGAAGCAACTGCAAATAACTCTACATTCACTAATGAAGAATAGGGAAATTAAAGAAGACCTTTTATGTTAAATTCATTTTTCTGAGTGTTTAAGCATGTTACAACCGTGTTCTTTCATTACTGTTTGAACAGGAAGTCAGTTTGAACTGTTTTTTTTTATTTCTGAGCCGGTTTAGATCATTTTTGTGTTTCGCAATGAATAAAATGTGATATATTGATCTGTATATGCCATAGTTTCTATCTAAATGTGTAGAAAAATCACAATAGGTCTCCTTTAGTGAAACCTTAGTTTGAGTGTGATAGAGATTACCTATAACTTGGTCTGGGCAATATATCAAATTTTAGATAATGTCGTGAATGGTCTTTTGAAGATATGCAAAAATTGAATATCAAGTTTATCATTTATGGTAGAAAATGCCACAAAAAGAGTCATTTCAGAATAAAAAATAAAACAAATATACTGGGAACTTTCAACTTCAGGTATGAATCTAATATTTCTGCACTTCAATTCAAATTTGTCTGACAAGAGATTGCCTTCATATGACATTGGCCAATAAATATTAACTCAGATATTTGGAACTTCGATCTTTTTTGCTTTGTTTTTGCACAGCCTTACGTGTCTCACTCTGCTGTCAAAATTCCAAAATATCAGACGTTGATATAAACAGCAACTCATCTTTGATTATTCCCATTCAGTTTAATCTGTGTCGTTGCCTCACTATGAGACCAACAAGCTTTTGTTTTGAGCAAACACTTCAGAAGACCATCTAAACTTTGCATGAAGTTTAAGATAATGGCATTTAAGCTAACTGCAATAAAGAAAAACACATGGGTTATTGATTTACAAATAGACTTCTTAATGTCTAGGAGTAGAGTTTTAGCAAGAGCATCAGGCGTAACATTTAAATGGTTGTTAAAGTAGATTGTGTGAATAGTCATGGTCATTTCAGACAATTGTTCTCATAAAAAATGCATTATATTCATTTGACACATTCAATGTCACATGGGTTGGATCCTTCCTGTGATCTAAGCAGGATTAGTCTGATCTTTTGGACCTGGCTATCATCTGTATCATTTAATATTGTATTTGTTCCCAGTTGAGTTTAGTTAGAGAGATAAATTGTTAAACCCTCTTGTTTTTCTCATGAGCCTTTAATAATAGCTATTTAGTCGGATGATAATATAACTCTTAACACTTATTTGCATTAATTTATGTGTCCCCTGCGGAGCTAAAAAGGATTTTATTCAAATGTTATTATTTTGCAACAATGCACGTTATCTGTGAAGTGTAATGATGCTATGGGGACTGTGCATTACCGCGTGAATGATTTGATGCATAAAGCTATGAATTTACACCTCATTATCATCTTGGATTGTGATCTGAAGAACTGTAATCCATCTCCTGAAGATTGTGCCAAAACCCAGGGCATCCTCGGTACATGTCTTTGTGCATTAGCTTCATATTTTCACATTTTGATCTCTTGACTGCGTAAAATACTGCATTTTAAAGAATTGTGCGACAAAGAAGTTAGCTAAAGTCATGTATTTTAGAAGTATGAAATGAATAGTTGTGGTTACAAGTGGTAATTTTTCTTCAAAGCCTAACATGTTACACAGACTTTTACTATAATGATAAGTATTAGTACAGTGCTTTTAAAATGAGATGTTTTATCTGTCTTTCCTAAAGCCCTGATAGATGTGTGGTTGTCAATGTAGGCTCACGTACATTCCCTCAGTACAATGGATCAAAGAATCTACTTAGCCATTTTATCAAGAGGGTTGACTTTTTTCTCTGTCTGACTAAAATGACCCCTATTTCAGTTGCTCAGTAGTTTCTGAGCATGTTAGAGTACAAACTAATGGTCTGAGTTTTTGTGATGCTGACATGTTATAGTTTCGGCTTTTAATATCTGATTTCCTTTAATTATATTAGTTAGTCAGAACTGGCTCTGCACTGGCAAACCTCAGATTTTCTGTGAAGTCGGCATCTTGAAGAATGGTCTGATTAACACAGTGGAATATTTTTGCTTGGTCTGTACAAGCATTTATTTTTATTTTTTGTATTAGAGACCTGTACTAAAGCAAAAAAAAAAGTATTTAAATTAAAATACATATTGAAGCCCTTGTGGGAATCTAAGAGCTATTTTAAAATGGATCTTGTTCATGTTTGCAGGTCAATAATATTTAATACACATGGCAATGGTTAGGAATGTTGTTTCAAAGTTGTAATACTGAAAAGTCACCAAAGGAAACCACCAGATTGAACATTTCTGACATTTTCGTTCAGATATTTTATGGCAAAATATAATTTTATTTATTAAAAGGCAGAAAAACTTGCTCTGTCCCACTATCTGGACTTCTGACATCATCACATTATGAAACTTGAATGCAACTTTCTTTCAACCTGATTCACCTGATTCATCCCAGAGTAATTTGAATTGAATTTAGTAGGTTGTAGCTTTCTTTTAACATGCCTAACAGCTTGAGAGTTCTGTTTTAAGACAAAGTTTTAAAAGTTTTCATCATAAAATGTATGTAGATAATATGAATCTTTTCCACTCTGGATCATGACATAGCATATCTCTAACTTCTGTTCAGTAATTAAGCAGCATATAGAAACCTCCGGCTTTACGCTGTGGAGCGTGCCGTACTTGTTAACATAACTTAGCCTCGGACACCACTCTGGGGACCACTTGGAGGGAAGATTTTTCCTTGGCACTAAATACAATGAAAACCCTCCACTGCCGCTGTGGGATTCACACTGTGTACGAAGCCTGCTCGACAATACTCGTGTTAATTCACGATTATATTTAAAAATTGTCTAGTTTTTTCTCACCATAGAAAACAAGAACTGTTTGACGGATACAGCTGCATAAGCCAGATGAATAGTATGTTTGTCTGGATGCAGGACTCATTAAGCTTTTGTTATGTTTGCAGAGAAATCTCCTGTTGACTCCACAGAACTAAGACTGCTTTTATGCAGTGCTTTACATAGCCTGTAAGTGTAACTCTCTGACAATATGTATTTCACTAGACGAAAGAATATATTTAGTCAACCCGTGGTTTATGCAGGTCTAAACACTGTATCTATGTGACTTTAATGTGTCTGTTTCTATGATAATAATATCTTGGATATAACATAGACTAACACCAGTAACACTCTCGAAACACAATCCTTGCCAGTGATCAAACTGTGTTTTGTAACTCTTGGGTAACATTTGAATGACTATATGAATACAATTTCAAGCCTGAGTCAACATTATCCCTTTAACAGCATCCAATGAAAGGCAAAAGCACAATATCAGCTGAATAGAGGATCAATGAACAATTCATACAAATTTCATAGATCTGTCCTTTTTTGTCTCATTACCCATGTTGTATGCATTGTCTTGAATCTATTGATGTCTCAAATAAGAATAATCAGATCAGCAAATGTTGTTTAATTCAACCTTAAGTAATCCAAACCAATATGCTTAATTCATCCTTTTTCAGTGCAAACAAGTATTACATTTTAACCAATAAAATCTTTTAAAATGTTCCTTTTTGATTTCGAAATTAACTAAAGCTGTCAGGATTTCTTTATCTTCTCCTCACTAGCATGTGTGCATTAGCTCCTCTCTTACCATACATCCCTATCCAGCCCCATTTGGTCTCATTTGAAGTGACACATGGCTGTTGCTGCATTTGAAATCGTAACTCCCACCTCACAGCTGCTTAACATTTGAAGATCCTGTCGACAAGGCTAAATTGTGTGCTCTGCATGTGTAGTGTCAACTTGCATCTTTCACATCTCACTTAGGCAGAAGGCGCACGCTGAAATCTAGACCGCATGAGGGAGGTAGCAAGGCACTTCACATTGGAAATTTTAATAAGCAAGGCTATGCAAATCTCTGGTTCAGCCTATAATTATTTAAGGCATAGCTTCAGTTTTAAGTGCTACCTTTGAGAGTAGAAATACTGTGTCTGTGCTCCTTGTGATTTTTCTTAGACGGTTATGCTGAACTAGGTTGCTCTTTGATAGAACACTTGCCAAAAGCTTTCTCAAAGAAACATAAATAGTGTACTGGGGCACTGAATTCAAATAAGCCATTTTAGAGAGAATTTATAACGTTGCATTCAATTTTCTGGTTCTCCAGTTAGAGCGAGGGAACATTTGAACTGCTGGATTCTTTTAGCCCCCTGCCACAAAAGTCTATTTTTTTTATTTTTTATTTTTAGCTAAATTATTGCTAAACTGCTATCTCATCACATGATTCAACAAAAGTAATACAAAAGACAATAATGGAGTCATTGTAGCACTGTTTCCCACCACACTAATATAACACTTGGTGTACATCTGCAATCAAAGACTTATCATTGTAGGGAAAACCTTCAGCTGTGAGTCAAAATTGTGACTTGTAGGTCTCAAAGTGAGGCAGGAACAAAGATTAATCTAAGAACTGGGAAGAAGAACAGAAAGTGAGACCTCCACTCACTGTATCTATGATCTGTGATTTGTTTTTTCTTTCATTTACAAACTCTACCACAAGGAGTCTGAAGTCTGATGTTCCTGAAGGTCCTGGGTTCATAGGCCTTTATGAGTGGAGTTTGCTTGTTCTACCCGTATCAGGTTTTCTCCAGATGCTCTGGTTTCCGTTATTTATGTTGGTACCACAGACAATAGGTTTTCAACCATCCATCAGATCTATGTAATTTCATTACACTTGCATGTACAGTATTTTAACAAATAAACAACTTTGACAAACTTAGATTGTAATTCGACTGTGTAAAACATTGTACACTGTTACTCTGACTGTAAGAGGAATAAACCTTAGTATACATCCATGAATCAAAACTCTTTCATTGCATATCTTTCAAATTCACAGTGAAAACCAGGTTAAAGGAGTCCAGCTTTTAGCCATTTCAAATAAATGAAAATATTGAATTGTTTTACAAATGAAAGACATTAGTGTCAAAGACAGATATAACCTTGAAATTAAAATGTCTCAGAGTGACAGTGGTTAGCTCTTCTGTTAGAGCAGTGTTTCCCAACTATTTTTTTAGACATGGCACACTTTTTCAGTTGAAATTGTGGCACAAATATGACAAAATATACAATTTTAGGAGATGAAATGTATTCAGTGCACAACACTCGGTTGGAGGCAATGCACAACAAGTTTTTTCTTCACTTTTTGTAGATTGAGGGTCACATGCTTTGGACTTTTTTTTTGTCCTCTAAAAACTGTAGCTTTCTGAAAATCTGGCAACGCTGACTTAATGTTGTAAATATTGATGATTATTTTGGTGATTTGTTGTCTAACTTTCTTTAGTTAAAAAAACAAAACAAAAAAAGTTGTTTCAAACACTTAAAATTGATAATTATTTCGTCGATTGAAAACTGTTGATTTTGTTAAGACACACCTGGTAACATCTCAAGGCACACTAGTGTTCCCTGGCACACTGGTTAAAAAACACTGTGTTAGAATGAATGTCTCACATCTGTGTTACAACCATGATTGACAGTAATAGCATTGCCATGGTTTATGTCAGCTCTGTATGTCAACATGAAGAGTGCTCACAGATGCTTCATGGGATTTTGCAGCACACTACACAGAAACTCCACAGACGACAGCGGTATACAGAGGCTAAAGACAGGCACAGTTTAGGGAGCTGGACTAGTGACGGACGGCCGGCGCAGGATGTACAGCACACAACGCCTCCGGAGATTTAGCCCCAGCGCTCAGGTCTCGGCATAGATCGAGCTGCCTTTGCTTCAATCAGGAGCCATCTGTCATGAGCTGGTTACTGCAGCTGGTCCCACAACATCCAAGACTGGCTTTAAGACAGGCCCAGGATCTGTGGGACTCCAAATATATTAAAAAAAAAACATGGATAGAAAAGATAGTGGCTTCATTCTTAACATATTGCATATATTAATGATTTCTACTTGACAGCAGACACCAGTGTATTTGCAATTCCAGGAGTCTCATGTACTAAGATTAGAGATGTGCAATTTATTGAATTTTAGATAATATAGCTTTTAAGATATGCAAAAATTATTTATCGAGTATATTCAAAAAATTAAATTTGTACACTAATTTAAAGTTTTTCACAAAACAATAAATAAGAGTATAACAGGAGATTTCTTCACTATTTGACAAATATGTATCTGATAATTAAACATGAAAAAACATAAATAATTTGTATTTAGCATATTTTGAGTAGATTTTCATTCGCTTGAACTAATATATGGCAGATAGAACAAGAATAAAAGATCTAATTTTACATAAAAGTCAGTTGGCACAGTTAAGGTTGTCGTGTTTTCAGTGTACTACAAATCTGAAGACAGATTTTAACATGTTTATCTTGGACAGACGATATTGTTAAATTATCGTTATCAAGATATTCATTTTTGTTAATATCGCCCAGCTCTAACTAAGATCACTTTTCACATAGCTTCACAAGAGGCATCCAATCTGAAATTTTTTAAATTTAATCTTTAGTTTCAGAAATGCTGCAGAAAAACAGACAAAAAGTGAACTCGTTTGAGAAAGTCTGAATTTAGTTTTAGGCATGATAGTAAGATTTCCATGCAAACTTGTATAAATGAATGCTCTATTAAATGTTAATGTTAGTAAAAGTTAGTTTGGACTTGACTTTTTGTAACCCAAATTACGAACAACCAAAACTATTACTAGCTAAGCCTTGTGGAGTCTGATTTTCGGTTGCGGGCCACATGATTGCTTTGCATTTGACATTTCCATTTGCTGCCTCAAACTTTCTCGAAAAGCTCAAAATTAAGTCAGCTATTTTGCAAGTTCAAACCCTGGGAGGTGAGAACCTAATCACACCTGAGCCAGGAAGAAATTTGAATGAACCCGAGCTCAAATAGTCTGAGTTGTTTGTAACCATTTTGATTAATAATTTTTGCCCCGAAGGACTGCTGGCCCAGTCTCAAAACAATCATCCCTGCACTGATTAATGGCTGTATGCGCTGATGCATGGCCACCAAGATGGAGGGCTTTATGAAGGCAGAATTATAGGTCGATTTGTGGATGTCAGGGGCAATTGAAAGTAGCAAAAAGAACAACCGCTATGCAAAGTATTGGATTGATTTGGGATTGTCTGTATTTACAACTTTTTTAAACCTTCCTCTCTAAATTTCAAGATGGTGTGTTGTTCTGTTGATTGATTACAAATGTTTTGTTGTTTGTTTTGTTTTTTCTCCAATTGTATATACATCTTATAGTATCTTTTCAACACAAGAACCACTGCTCTGCAAAGTCATAGATATATATAGAAACAGCAGATAGCCAATCTTATGTGAACTTCAATCAAGTTTAATGCTCCTTTAACTACAAATTATGAGTGAAGCCAATCTCCATATTAAAGTTTAACATTTTATTTGTGATATCTTTGTCATTCATATACCAATTTCACCAGTAAAAGAGAGTGTTTAGCAGTCTTCCTCTTGAAAGCACACAGGGGATTAAAAAGTTTTAGATATTAGATATTTTAAAACGCATCAAATTATGATGTTATCAATACGAAAAATAGGGTTCTGCCTGCCATGTGTCCTAATCACATTAGAATGTGAGCGCAGACTCATTCTGCTACGCCCACTTTTCTTGGCAGTGCACTTTCTCTTTAGCTGTGTTAAGGAAATATTTTAGCTTGTCTTTCTCATGGGGCAATCTCAGATAGATTAATGATAAAATTACTCTGGACACTGAATTCTACACTCTAACCACAGCTAAACAGGAAGTGCACTGACAAGAAAACTGGGCAGGGCTAACCTGGCCAGCCAGATGGTTTATCTTGCGGTATTTGTGAATTCACAAACACTAGATAAACCATCTGGCCTTCGTCCGGCTCGATTGGTTTGAGAGTCCGAAACGGCCGTGGTTCGGCCCACTCACATGACAGCAGCGTGGTTTTGAGGCCCAATCAAATTGTAGCAGGGCGGGCTAACACGGGCCGTTAGCTCCCCGGTGCCGCAGCCGAATCTGATTCAAGCTAAACAAGACGGCGGCTTCCGTGGATGTACATGTTTCTGCTGCTTTTGATGCGGTTTCAGCAGATATACGGAGTAATTTCTTTTTGAAAGAAGAGCAGTATGTGTGACACATACTTGTTCTATCTCACGCGGACATTGGATACACCATTACGAGTTGTTGCTGTGATTGGCTAGCTCAAATAAGGTAGGCCCCACACCCAATCAGCTCGAAGTATTTCACTAAACGCCCCGCCTTTTCTCGAACGCTTTCAGCGAGTCAAGTCCCAGATGGATATAGTGAGAACTCAGATAGGAGTTCAACACATATCCATCTGGCGTGAGGCAGGTTAGGGCAGGGCAGAATAAATTGAACACCATTTTTGACACGAGTTGGTTAGAGTCTTTTTCTTGTAAGTGAGAAAAACTATTGTCTCAATTAGCTCTTCAGAGCTCTGGCCTCATAGCAAGAAGGTTCTGGGTGACCCAGGGCCCTTCTATGTGGAGTTTGCATGTTTTTTCCCAATTTCCTCAGGGTGTTGTAGAAGGAAACCTTCTACAACTAAAAAAACAATCCTCCTCCTTTCTCCCTTCCCCAGGACTACAGATGGAAATTAGCTCTAAAGCTAGAATCTGACATAAGTATTTCTGCCATTGTGCTTAATTGTATTGTACATTGTTCTTAATAACTAATACCTTACCTCATGTCTTAATCATGATTCACAACCATTATCATGATGTGCTACATGACATTCAGATCAATACATTGAGTTGAAATGACCGTATTAGTCACAGTTTCACTTATTTAACATAGGTTATTATTTGTCTGTGCTGCTTATCATGAGTCACACAGTTTGGCAACACAGTGCTGTTTATGAATATTTTTATTAACTTGTGGTATCATTGTTAACACAGCAAGAATATTACACATTTTTAATATCTTTTGTTTGCTAAAACTACCTCCTTCTGTCAGTTGTTGAGTATGCTGTAACTGCACACTGAGACATACAGTACAGCAAGTATTTCCTATAAAGTGTAGCACATCTCATTTGTTCCTCAGTTTTCCAGCCGAGTTGAACGCAGCCACAGCACACACAGCGCACTGACAGGCCAAATTACCTCCAGTCTTTGTTAAAGTGCCTTCAGCTTATTTTGATGTAATTATGTCACTGGGGACATCTTTGCCTCGTTTATCTTTGGGAATCAATCAAAACTTCCGCGACTGATGGCAGCGCTGGCCCAAAATGGCGGCTGTGCTTTATTGTTTGTCACTTTTTCGCGTTTATACAGAAACAATAGAGACAAATGACAAGGCTTTCATATTTCACAGCTCTTTTTTTTTTGTTACCTTTCTTGAAGCTGAACCTGCAGTGCCCCGTGGGAAACTTAGGATCTTCCATTGCCTTCTTTGAAATCACTTCTAATAAAAGATGACAGTTTATCACCCTCCACATATCGTTCTTCTCATGAAACACTCGAGAAAACTGCAGAGGAAAGCGCAGAAGAAGAAGTCTGAGCTGTCGCACCTGGATCTGAAATCACAATTATTTTAACAGCCTCTTTAGCACCTAAGTCAACACTCATTTGCAGACACTTGAGGAAGCGTGGCACATTTAATGCTGTTCCAAACACGAACACGCTGTTCTGAGGTGGAGTGTCCTGCGGAGCTTTTAATTTAATGGTTTCCAAACACAAAACTCTACCATACATCAGGCTAACGACAAGCCTCGTCGATCGGTTTGTCAAATAAAATGGATTGTGTCTAAAGATTGCAAACATATTGATTATTTTGTTTGGTCTGAACACTCAAAGACTACAACTGCATGAGACAATAGGCAAATAACTATTTATACTATATATGAACTCCCCAAATCTAGTAAATTAGCTTGTTACTTTCAAATGTTTGCTTTTGTGGTATAGAGGGATTTTTTGTTTATCAACACGGGCAATGAGCGTGCACCAGACCTATAAATCTGAAATAAAATAGCATGTATATAGGCTACAATGTCCCATTTAACGATTTTCAACTTAATTAAATGCACACAGCCCTAGACATGTGTGACTTGTAATAGCATGTATTTTGTTTACATTTTCGCAGCAAGAAGGTTTTGACCTTGATTTCTTGAATGCAAAAGATGCATAGCTTACACCCCCAACTAAATTAAACTAAAGAACTAACAGAAATAATTTTAGAACAAAGTGTTGTTTGAAAGGTCATTTAAATGAGGTTTAGGTTTAGTGATACAGCCAAGGACAGTGTTGGGAAGTAACTTAAAACAAGTAGTGCATTTAGAACACTTATTCTGAATAACTATAGAGGGATCCTCGGTCGATGTCACTCACTACACTGCACATGTCACCTGCAGAAAGAGATGCTGTCTGTCTAGTTGGATGAGGAATAAATACAACAAAACAGGATAAGCTAGCTGTTTCAATCAGGTATGAACCGGTGTGATGGATGTCTGGCTCCTGAAACTTGAGACAGTGTTTTTCTTTGCGTTTTTCACAACATGAATGACAAATATGAGTTGTAAAGACGAATGTCCTTCACAATTGTTGAAATAGCAGCATAACTCGTGTTTTTTTAGTTAAACTCTTGTAGTTCGACACAGGATCACTAGAAGGCGTACATTTACCACAGCAAAGCGTAAAAATACTTTTTACTTGATGAAGGTTAAGATTAGGATCAGGATTCAGGATCCAGTTTGTGTCAATCTGCCGCAACTCTATTGGCTAACCGCTTGTGATTCGCTCGTGTTGATAAACAAATCATCCCTCCACAGTTAAGATTAGCAAGTTCTAAAGGCAATTTTGAATATTATAAGTTCTGTTGATTTATTCACAAAACCATTTGCCAATTTCCAAAGTTTAAAAGTTGTTTGCATTTCTTCAAGTAGAATGCATTCCAGCCACATGGTAACTAAAAGACTTTTTCCCATTACTGACCTGAATAAATACAGCTAAAAATGGTTAAATTGAGTTGCAAACAGATACACAAACCAAGGTTCTGGATTTGACTCTTGCACTGTTTTCTTTTTTTTCCTGTTTCCAATTCAAAAAGCCACGGCTAAAGCTTCCTCCAAAGTGTTGCTTAAAAGACAGTGCCTGCCCACTGACCCTAACAATTTTTTATTTTGACGAATGTTGCAGATGATAAATTCCCCTACAGACAATAAAGTGTTCCTGAACTTACCTTAACCTAATTTTCTTTAAAAAATGAACTTGTATTTTTAGTGTGAGATTGTATTTAAAAGAGACACCAATGTGAAAGGTACTGTACTGTATAAAAGATGCTTTGTTCTGCTTTGCCCAGTGCTAAAGGATAAACTTTTTCAAAGCCTGGAATACATTTAACCTGCCGCTCAAGAGTATCTGGGGCAAGACACTGCTCTGAGGCCTCTGCGCGAATAGAGTGACTTTAATTTGGTTTTGCAAGACTTGGCTCTGGCTTCAGCTCACTCCATTTTATTTTTTCATGTGTAGTTGAATTTGTATCCTTTCAGAGCATGTTTGGGTGACCTCTGACTTACCTGGGCATGTCCAACTTTACTGCCCGGTGGCTTTATGGTCTTGTAGCTGTTTTATTAACAGTTGCAGCAGTAGTGTTACCAGAAATAACTGTTTTTGTAGAAGAAATATGAGTGGAGCCAGCATTGAGAGTGTTCTGTTTTGGAGTTTGTCTTTTGTGTAATACATCAAAGGCATTTTCAGTTTGAATATTTGGTAACAATTTTGTAGTAATTCTATAGAAAAAAATGTACATTATTGAGACAACATTACCTGATCCTTGTATCATATTTAATAATGATGAACAAACACTAACTAATCATTTATTTCTAGCCCTTATTCTAAAGTGAAAACCATTCGAGGTACGCACCCTATCAAGATATGCATCCTTCACAGGCTTTTGTGACTGTTTGTGACAACCTTACCACGGAAAATGAAGTTTAGGCACGATTCTCTGACTAAGTTTAGGATTGGGGCTTGGGTGATCGTTAGCCACAGCAATTTTAAAAACAAAATAAAAAAAATCTTGATTTTTCTGTCGCTAACAAAGGTATGCACATTTCAATCATGGGTAACATACCACAGCAGAACACTGGAACTAGCTTAGAGGCATCATGACAAGGGCACAGGGTCCCCATTTTGGCTCATATTGACATTGAAATCAAAATATTAATATAGGCATGAGAGAATCGATACTGAGTGTCAGATATTATGATAAATCACCACAGGATTTTTTTTTTTTCTAAAACTTCTAAATGGCCATCATTTTAAGTCTGGAAGTAAATAGTTAGTAAATGTTTGTTCGGTATTAATAAATACCATTTAGTAATGATCAGTTAATGTTATCCTAATAATCTACTCCCATTTATAAGTGGTTTGTGTTCATCATTAAAGTAGTACTGAATAATGATTTTACAGCATTTATTTAGATTTTTCAAGTTTATTCATGTTTGGGTCTTCTTTTTGGCTAAGCTTCTTTTAGAACCGTCTCATCTATGACTTACCTTTGTTTTAAACATAATTTATCCTCAGTATAAACCACTTTGAGCTTTAATAATGTTTGAGTTTTGATCTGGTGGTATTTGGTGTGAAAAGTTTAAGAACTACAATATCCATGGACATTTTGAATCATTTACACAAAATGTTTGACGACTGATTCCAAGTTTATTAGTGTGTTTGTTCTGTTCATTTATGTACAGTTGGTGATGTAGTTTTACAATACTTACCTTGTGTTGAATGAATCTAATTCATATTTGGTCAATTTACACAACTGAACTCTATTTTAGATTATTTACAATCGTTTATTTCACTCTTCTTGCTGGCTTATTATTTTCGGGGTCTGAATCTAAAAAGTTTGGGAACCCCTGCTCTTTCTCAGGCTTTCTTCCTCCGCTCTTGCATTCTCTCTCCTTCCCGTGGCTGTGTGGATGAAGCCTCGCTCACGCCTGGCTGGAGACAACAAAGACGTAGCTGTCGTGTCCAACTTTAGTGGCTTATGGCTGAGCAGGCATGAAGCACAAGAAGCCGTATTCTTGTCAAAACGCTCATATTGCTGCAGTTTTTCCCTTTTATCTCCTCCAAATGTGGAAACAAGTTGTTGAGTCTTTCACCAGAAGAATCTATGACAGACAAGAGAAATATCTGCTATTACATGTATTCCCAAGCATGCCTTTGGAAAGCAGACATGTGATCTGGTGATGTCAGGTGAAAATACAATGATAACTACAAAAGCGTCAACACCTGTCTCAGAAATCCAAAGACTCAAACTCTCTCCCTCTCCAAGCTGATCTCAAAAGAAAGCGTATATATACCACAACATAAGACCTATCAACAGCAAATGATTAGCACAATTTCACACCTTTTAAGTATGACACATTCCAACACAGTATCACAAGAAGGTGTACACGACACAAAAACAGCGTATTTTGAGCATGATTGCTGGCCTTCTTTGCGTACTTATGTTAAGCTGTACATTTAGCACGATAAGAAAAAGCGTAAAAATTACATGAGTTTTGGTTGCAGCCACGTGGGGACATTTTCTTTAAGTGAAACATGTAAGTTTAGGCTTCAGTTGCTAAAATAGGTAAGTTTAGGTCTGGGGCTTGGGGCAGGTTAAGATTAGAATCAGGATTTTGTTAATATTCATAAATAAGAACACATCTTAACAACCACCATAGAAATAGAACCGTAACTGCGAGGCATACAATAATTACACAAAACAGCTGTGAACTCGTGCTAATCATACGCAATTTAAATGCCCTGTAATGTTGTGGTAAATGTACGCTTTCTTGTGAGAGTGGGCTCAAAATAAAGATGCAAAAAAGGTATGAAATAGTCCTCATAAGATGTGTCGAAGAAAATATATGCATTCTTGTGATACTGTTTCTCATATACAGTATATAACATTTATATATAACATTTATTTAATATGTTTACTATTTTCCCATATGGCAAACACAGTGTTTACTAGGGAAAATGTTTGAAAACTTTGTTCAAAGTAGCGATCTTATCGAAAAACCAGAATCAAGTTGTATAATACAAATAATAATACAATAATAGACATAATGTTTGAAGAAACAGTCACAGGACAGGTGACTGAAGATGGCTCGCTGATAGCAGCCGAAACATGTCGAGGTAAATACATCAAACACATTGTCTTTTAAAAGAAAACAAAGTCGTGAAAAAATGAAGACAATATGAACGTTGTTGTAGTAACTTAAGTGAATCGTCCTATCCCCAGAGTGTCATTGACATCCTCTTCTTTTAACAATTAAGATTTTTTGTTGTTTTGTTTACAATTTTACTTCCTGAAATGTTAATTTTCCCAGCAACACTGACTCTTCTAATATTCTTTTAAACATATGTAAAAGTTTTAATCAACCAAATAAATGTTATTGTTTTGACTGGAACCCCAAGTAGATGATGGCATAGAGCAGAATATAACTTTTTGGCTGAATGTGATAGTTCATGGACTAAACGAGAGTGAGAAAAGATGTATTTAATGATATGCTGTGGGACATTCAGGGCAAAGCAAACACATCTCCATAGAGACAAGCGGAAAAGGACATGGTGTTTTCAGCAAAAAAGAAAAGAAGCCAATAAGAAACACAATCCTATAAAACATGACAGGCGTTAGTGCGCTACAGTATTGACGAGATCGCGGGTGGTGCGGCCGGTCTGTCAGCTGGGGCACGTCGAGACTCCCTCATTACTGTTTGGTTCCCGGCTCAGGCTCGGTCTCTGGTCCTCCCCCACGGCTAGCCCTGGAGCAGAGATCCATCCAGCCCAGCCCTCCTGTCAACACAAGCCCAGCTCAGCAGCTCTTGCCCAGGCATCTGTCAGCCCACACAGTCCCCTGTCAGCTATAGCCTATTGGCCGGTCTGTATTGGCACGACACAGCGGGCAGAGAAAGAGTGTAATATAGCATCCATCAACAAAGGCTGAGGGTAAAACAGTGTGGGACAGCAACCAAAGCATCCATCACCAGAGAACCCCACAAACCCACATCTCCGAGGGGCTGCTGCTCGTACGGCCTAGCTACACCAGAAAGTGCATTTAATCTAGACTTTTGTTTAGTAGAGTCAGCAGATATTTAGTAGTGTTTACAAGCTTTTACATTGCCACAGAAGATTAGAGTTTGGAGCTGATGAATAGTGGTTGTAGTAGTGGTACTACTAGCATAAAGCATAATTGCTCTTAATGTACTTCTACACCTAAAACAAATATGACCGAATACTTGTTTTAACTCCCTTTTTTTTCTTGAGCTGAACTAAAAACATAAAGCAAACAAAAGCTAAGCAAACAAAAGATCAATTTCTCCCAAATATTTCTCTCTATTTTGACCAAATCAAAAACAGAATCAGCATAACACTATGTTAGTGAGAACTTCTCCTTTGCTGAGATAATCCATCCCACCTTACATGAATATAAAGGAATATAAAGACACCTTGTGTATCTGGAACTGTCCACAATAAAAGGACAATTGAAATGTTCAGTTTTAAATTTTTAAAACATGAAAAATGATCCGCATAGTTGGAGCTCTCAATTACTTTATCACCAAATGTGACGTAATTTTGTTGTACATTTAGGACCCAGCACACGGGTTTTACATTTAACGGATGTGCGTGTCACCTCTTTCACTCAACAGTTTTAGATTTTTGACACAAATGTCTGGAAAACAATCTAGGATTGTTATTCAGACAGCAGGATTGTCCACTAGCGCTGTAGCCTGTGAACTAAATATTCATTTCTCTACCCTAAGCTGTCTCAAAAGGAGTTTGTATTTTGCACAAATGAAACTGCAAGTCGAATATTGAATAGAAGTCCAGTCAAAAATTCCACTCTCCAGACATGTGGACTCTGGCTTTCACTTTGTTTGTTTTGATCTAGAGATTCAAAAATCATGGCAAAAAAAAAACACAACAACATCAAACAATAATGAATTAGCATATGATTTTAACCAGTACAATGGTCTTAGCAGAGAAAATTAATGCACACATAACTAAAAATATCTCCAGTATCTATAGATCAAAAGCTGTTTGGTTCCATTCTTTCTGACAATGACTATTCTTAGTGGTAAGCATCTCGACAAGTTTTCAAAATGCCTCCACCCTCGCATTTGCTCAAGTAAAACTAGCGCAGACATTCAAATGAGTTCCTCTTAAGTTCATTCATCTAGCTTTGCCTCTTTTCCCTCCAATATCCCAATAAATAAAGCCGTGGAGGTCTAAATAACACAGTTGAGATCCTGCGTCATCGGGAGGCTGCAGTCTGTTAATGGGATGGAGTTTTATTACAAATCAGTGGAGCGTGTGGTGCTATTCCAATCAAACTCTGCTCCCAACGAGGGACTTGTGGAAGGCTGCACACGGATCAGGCCGAGGAGCCACTGACAGACCAACCTTTAGTTCTGATGTGGTTCAGACAGGGGCACGCCAAGCTCAAGACTGTACACATGACACGCACCTTGACAGCTATAGTGGAAGAGAGGGGAGTGAGGAGACAGCTGACTTCTGTGATGGAAGCTCGTGTGCTGCCTCTAGTCTCTCATTAGCAGAGAATAGATAGAGGCAACTGCCAAGCATGTCCTGCACCTACACATGTGGCAGCAAGACTGAGCTTTACCAATAAAAATAGACAAAATGTCAGACAAGATGTGCAAGCCAAACTCGTGACCTCAAAGATCAATGCGTAGAACTTACGACTCCCGTTCTGCGCTGCTACAAAACTCTAGTGTCAAGCTCCATTTGCAAAAAAGCCACTTTCTGTTCAACTATATTTGTATGGAGCAAATTCAGAGTTCTACCAGGGTGGTAGTAAGAATACCCAACACATCCTTCCTCAAGTAAGCATTTGGTGACAGTGGTCCAATTTGAAATGGTTAAATTTAATATTGCAGAAATGCAATCATTCATTCTTAAAAAACTCAGAGTAAATTAATGATGAGAGATAGATTTTACACAAAAGGTCTCTAATATTAGAAATCACCACACCTTTGAATTTCTACAATGCTGGTTCTAGTCCTGCATCGTCCACTTTAAGGATATTTTACACCAAGCCGCTGTCGGGGGTCAGAGGAGCTTGGAGCAAGTCGTGGAGGCAGGGTTTTGAAGACTTGCTTGTAGAAATGTGCGCAGAAAAAATCTTGTGGAAAACCGAAAATCATGCTTACGGAAAAACAGTATTTAGCCGAGCATGGATTGTTATTCTTTACCCGGGTTCAAACGTTACGTAAGTAAAAAGGAGAAAGGCTACTATTTGGTCAGAGGAAAAAAAAGACGGAGGAGTTGCAGCAACGAAGGCTGGATTGTGGTGGGAAATAAGTTGAGCTTAATCCTTGAAGTTAGATTAGAAACATCAGTTCGCCACAGAGTTTGATAACTACTCGCACGCAGTATTTGTTTTGTCATTTTCGTCAAGCATTAGGGTTACGTCACGCGCATGCTCGCTCGGCATTTGTTCGGTGACTGTTGGCTGTTTGGATTGTGTTTGTGTGAATGCGTTTTTACATTGATCTATTGATGTGACTTGAACAGACGACAATTTGCTCTTCTGTAACGGCAGTGGCTGGGAGTTGTGTTGGTGCAAAAAACCCTTTAAGTTATCGCTGACACTTTCTTCTTACTTTCATTCTTTTTTTAATGTCCTACAAATCCAGCACTTTTTATTGCATCATTTTGAGTGTTTACCAGATCATAGCCCTTGTTTTTCATAGTTGCACAAAAACATCTGTAGCTTACTCCTCCTCAGACAGAACATAATGACTTACTGCTCTCCGAGATTCCACTGTGCTAAAGCTGAGATGAGAGCCATGTGCAACACCCTGGAGAAAGTGCTTCAGAGGCAGATGGAGTGAGGAGGCAGAGGTGCGAACAGATAAAAGGATATGTAAAAACCATACACCACTATTTGAAAGTTGAAACGCACTGTGGGGCATGTTCTGAAGCACTTTTTCTGCTTTTATTTTTCTCCCTTTTTGACCCATGTGGAGGAACATATGGTCTGAGCTGACTCGGAGGAGCATCTAATTTAAACATTTGAGGAATTTATAGAACAACTTGCCTGAATTTTTCGATGTGTGAGCTACTGTTTTTTTTACAACTTTGTGTAGCTGTGATATTATTTTCATCTAATTTAGCTAAGCAGTGTGTCATTGGCTTGGAAAGTTTAGTCATTTGCAACAAAAACTAGTTGCTAAATGCCTGAAATCCACTAATAAACATATTTTAAACAGAGCTAGTACACTGGGCAGTGCTGTAAGAGTAAAGGGGGAGTGAAAGGAGAGGATGAGAGTAGTGGATTTAACAGCAGTTTTTGATCATAAGCAATCATGGCAATCTACACTGATGTCACAGCTACACTAGAGATGACACTGCCCATTGCAATGTGCACTCAGACAGTTTGTGATCATTCTTTTGCAATAAAATTGTCAAAAACATAACTCAGAATAAGCAATGTTATTTTAACACATGCTGAGTTTAGCTGATAAAGTTGATTTAGTACAGTGGTTACGCTAGACAGGGTCCCAAAATAACCAACATGAGTTTTTTTTGTCATCATTTTTGTTCAGTATTTCCTATGCTGTTTTTCTGACACAGATATGGCATGGAGACCCCAAGGCCACAGACATGAGGCATAAAATACATTACAAAAATGACTGAACTCTGCTTAAATAGGTAATTAAAATACCATTAGAGCATCTACAAAAAATATTTGACATTCAACAATTCCAATGTGACTGAGGCTATGCATTTCTGAAGCACAAACTTCCACACATCTCGTAGTTTCCTCTAAATTGGCAGGTTTTTTTTTTGTTTTATTTTGTTTCCATTTCTCTGTGTATGAAAACTTTCACACCTCCAGGGAATGGAGGTCTGATGCAAGAGTTTTTGTGAAGTATATGAATCTGACTAAACATTGGTCTTTCAACCATCTCTTTCCTTCCTGTTGTTTTGTTGAGTGAATCTTTATCCACTCTCTCTGTGGTGTGGTTTGTGAAGATTCTGTCTCATCTATGCAGATTAATACTTTTGGTGCAAGCGGCAGCACCTTGCAGGTCACAGGCGTCAGTCCTGCATTCTCCCTGACAGAACAGCAGCATTTGTCCCTCGCTGCATCCAAATTGTTGCAGCAGGATGACCAGCAAGTCTGGTCAGAATGCAGGTATCAACTTTGGTTAAATAATGTGAAAGTGCAGCTCAATATTCAACCCAATGAAAATGACATTTTTTTTATCAAAGCAAAATATGTTAATGGGGTTAATGTAACCACTGATTTAGTGGTTACATTTACTGATAAGTCGTTTTTTTTGTTTGTTTGTTTTTTTTTTTTTAATGACCAATTTAGGGTTATAATGAAAAAAAAATTATTAAGTACTCATTGATAGAAAAAAGAAAATTTTGTTTTTATATTACCATTTTTTCTGTAGTTACAGTTCTCACTCAAAACCTCCCATCCACATAAAACGTACCTTCTGTCCACTTGGTTTTATCATAAATCTCTGACTTTGTTTCACTCCAACATAAAAACATAGCAGATTGTCAACAAAATAAAATTGGATTTCCTTTTGTTTTCTTCCAAAAAGTAAAGAACAGAAATCAGATATCTGCTTTGTCTGGGTGGCTTTTTTTCTGTTTGGATCTCCGCTGGAAGGAGCCTAGCGATAATAAGGAATGAAAGGAAGCGAGCACAGTGAAATCTAAACTGGATGCAGCCGGAGAGACAGAGCAGTTTATTGGCTCTCACCTTGTCTCTTCGCTTCACTAACACGCCATTATCATTTAGATAAGGACTAGTCTGTAAACAGTCCATCAGAGCGCTTTAGTGACTGCAAAGACAACAACACCTGAGCCCGCTGGTATCCTGGCCATCTCCTAATGAGACTCAAGGCATGTTAGAAGTTTGGTTTATTTGTCCACAGCTCAAATCCAATTATCCAAACCTTCTAACTGTTTAATTTGTCTTCTGTAATCAAGCCAATTTAAAGAAGAAAACCTGGTAACCAGAAAGAAAAGCTTGATCTATATCACATCAACATTTTTTTTTTCTCTGCTTGAAAGCATATTGTAATTACTGTGACTAAATCAGATCACTGTGTGCTTACTCAGTTAAATTATAAAGTATTTCATTCTCATTGTTCACCAAAAGCAGCTCTCTGATTGGCTGAGCTTGGGTGGTCCACTTCAGTTTCACTTTGCTGTTTGTAAAAAGTTGCCCAAATTGCATGCGTTGAAGCATTTGTATAAGCTAGGAAATAGAGATGGGACACAACTGAGTTTTCACGAGACAAGACAAGCCACAAGACTGGGTTTACGAAATTGAGACAATATTTTGAAATAATTTTTGTTTAGATTGTTTTCTGTCAGAATAAGTCTGCTACAAGTCTGTGTGTGAAGGAGACTTTTTACTACAGCTGCTCAATAATACAAAACATGACCATTCATAATAGCCTATGAGGAAACATATCGTGAGATAGTACTGTACATGTGTGCACAGTATTGTGACAGGTTGATCTCGCGAGATCTCGTGGCTCAAGATCTTGTCCCATCCTTGGAAATCTTAGGAAAGCTTTTGAAATTGCTTTAAGCTAGGTGAAATGAGATGGACTTCCAATTTACTTGAAGAAGACATAAACATAATTGAAACATGTTGCTAGGTCTCATTGTAATTTTGATGCATTTTCCTGCCTTGTAAAGCACTGTGAATTGCTTTGTGTATGAATTGTGCTATACAAATAAATTTGCCTTGCCTTGCCTTGCCATTAGCCCTATAAAGGACTTTTACTTAAGCCAGAGTGCCTTGGATTGCTTTGTGTTTTTATTGTTTTTATACTTTTTGATTCTTGTCGAGCACCTGTCACATTCATATTTGGCTTTGAACTACAGTAATAGATAAACCCACATGTGGTATACTAGTTTGGATAGATTGTCTGTGGTAGTTCTTTTTTTTTTAATCATATGTAGTTTTTTTCAGCCAAGTTTTCCCAAATTCTAGCACTTTCCTAACTTTAAAAAATAGCATATTGAGATCTTGAGCTGTCTTTAGCTAGGATCAACAATGCATCTTAACGAACTATTGAATTCTGACATTTGCAGACATTGTCAGAACCAAACTACTCAAAGCTTACAAGAAAACAAACCCTGTTTATTATTTTTTTTCACTTCCTGTTTCATTTTGCATCTTAATTTACATTCTGAACAAACTTATTAAAAGGTTGCAACTTTCTTACTGCTGAAAATATGTCATAATCATAATTCATCCTTTAACTGGATGCAAAAAACTCTGTATTCCAAAGTAGCTCCCAAGCCAGTGTATATTTTAGAGAAATAGTCTGCCAAATTCAAGCTGTGTGTTCAAGCCCTCTACAAATCTGACATCCACTCCCCGCTGCGCTCCAGTCTGGGGCCACTAAACTGCCATTTTTACACCTCACCCTGGGTCACCTACCACAATCATCCCTTAGTCCTATTCAACGTGCTCCTGTACTCAGCCAAGTCCTTCTGATTTGCATGTTATCCGCATTCACTGTCGGCTTGTATTATGCGTGATACACATTCCCATTGATTCCTGCGTCTTGTTGCATTTACATTTATTCATTAGGGTGAACGCTGGGGCTCGTCTCTCTCTCTTTCTTACACTCTCTCCCTCCTTCCCTCCTGAGCGAAGTGTCTCAGCCCCGGTCGTAACTGCGTAATGCCCTGACAAGTAGTAAACAAGAGGATGCCGGTGTCCTCTCCCGAAAAGGCCTGCTGTTAATGGAGATGTGTGTATCAGAAAAAGGAAGGCACTGTATATGGGAAAAGTGAGGAGCTTAAAGACAAAGGAAGACAGTGAGGAGGTGAAAGAGGATTATGGATGGAAGTGCAAAACTGTGAGAAATGTCAGTTTGTGAAAAGCCACCTGCTGCGATGTGGGATTAGGTGTGTCTAACTTTAGAATATGCTCAGTGGAATGGTAATGGTCGAAGCAAAGAAGAACTAGGTGAAATTGTCGTAAAACAATAAAATGCTTTCTGTATTTGTTTGTTTTGATCTTGTATTGTTGTAAAACCTGGCTTTTGAAAGAAGATGAAGAAAATGAATGAATCGAATATTGGGGAGTTGACATAGGGGAGTCCACAGAGGGATTTTTATCATATCTTATTCCGAACTCCATGTATTATATTATTTCGTGGATGCATTTTTTAAAAGTTGAGTTTGAGCTGTGCTTACGCATTGTTTTATTTCATAAAATCAAAATCAATCAATAAAATGTCATTAAGATTAACCTACAGAGGTTATGCTTGTGATATTACAACATTATAAATGAGTGGGTGGCAAGAAAAACATAAAAGTCAATGGAGAAAAAGGACATTTTTTTCTTGTAAGGCCTCAAAATAAAGCTAAAATTAGGAAAAGATGCTAAATGTGAGAAAAAACAATCAACCCACAACAACTCAGCAGACCACTGGGTAAAATATAAAGAGATTAGCTTCTCTAACATGTATCACAGACTTTGGATCACACATTGTTGAAGCAATTACTTTTTTTTTTTTTCTTAAAAAAAATGTTCTTGAGTCTTTTTGATGAGGATATAAATTGTAGTACTAGTGTGTAAATGTCAACAATCTCCAACTGTTGTTAGCTAACAAGTTAGTAAAGCACTACACTGTTGCTACGACAACCGAAAACTATTGTTAGGTTCCATTTCGCCCCATAAAAACTCCAAGAATAAAATGTTGTTCATCAAAAGCAAAAAATAAATAAATAAAATTCTCCATTGTGTTGCACAAGTTTGCCACTCACTCAGAATGTGTAGGAGCATTTTTAAGTATTATATGTCAGTGCAGAACCTCAATAGATTTGAATCCGATACTGTTTGGCCATTTGTATTAAATGCCTTATTTCACTATGGAGACATGAAATTCTGTGTTTCTTAAATGTGAGCAAACTAAAAGAAAAGTTTTACGTTGATAGCTTTTATTTTAAGATTCTTATGGTGGTGCCTCGTCTCTGGTTGTCTAAATATGGGATAATATTTTAGACCCAGGTGTTATTCCTTTGCTTAGAATGTCAGTGTTTTTTCTCTTCAACAACTTTATTTCCACAACATTTCGGTCCCTCTGACCTTTCTCAGAATGTTCGCAGTGTTAAAAACAAATCCATGTTTACAGCTTAGAACAGTTTGTGTACTTGTGCTGACGTGGCGTGTCCTTGCTCTTGACAGGTGTTATGTTGACGACAAAGTGTCCAGAGTGGCCTGGCTCAATCGATCTAACATCATCTTCGCGGGACAGGACAAGTGGTCTTTGGACCCCAGAGTAGACCTGGTCACTAAAGGACAGCTCGAGTACAGCCTGCGCATACAGAAGGTAAGCGTACTCACTACAAAGGGCTTCCAATCTACTGAAAAGTTTAGTTTTTGGGTAACTTTTTTCAACCAGTATAATTGGTTTGCTGTTGGAGAATGGCAGTTATATGAATTGCCACTCAAAGCTTTTTACTTTAAGGACACACTCATCCTGTGTACCTGCACACTGGGGTCAAATGGGTTAAGCCCCTGGTGTCCCAGTAGGCTCCCATCCAACTGCAGGCACTGTTTTGTTTAGTGTGAGATCATTCTGTAAAAGACAAATTTAGTGATTTTTTATAGTGATTTTCCAAGCATTTAGTAAAGAATCACATGAAAATTGTCAATTTACATTTTACTCATTGCAAAACATCTAAATTATCTAAATGGCTGAGAAAAGTCTATTGACCTCTTGTTCTAAAGGGCAGAGTACATTTTTACTGTAACAAACAGTAGATTTTGCATTGCTCATTTTTAATTATTAGAACCTAGAAAGTGACATGACTTTGAACCCTACATGTTTTACTTGGAATCTGAGACAAGTGGGAAGGCATTTGTAGTTGGTTAAAATATGGATTTTTCTGAGCACTGATGCTTTAGCTGCCTGACAATACAAGTTTATTCAAACATGGATAAATAAGTCCAAACACAATATTGAGAAAGCTAAAGATACATGAACATAATTAAAAATTCAGAAAAGCGCACTTCCATAAATGTCTCCTTTAAACATAGGGAAAAAAATCGTATTATGTTACATATAAACAGTGTATTGCTTAAACAAGCTCTATCTTCTCGTGTTTACTATATTTTGTCAATGACAAGATAATTAGTGCTGTAAATTCACAAGGAATGCTAAATGTCACTGAGTCATCCCGACGGACTTATGTTGCAAACACACGCCAGATTACACAGCTGGGTCATCTACAGTAGGTGGCACTAATTAGCTGATTACATAAATCACAAGTGACATTCCTTATGCCACATTTTTAATCATCACGCCTGAATTGAGAAACCACCAACTGCATTTCTAACCAATGTGTTTTTTTTTTCCTCACTGGTCATATACTGTACAAATCTGTAGATGCTTTTCGAATAATAGTAGTGAGAAATGTGACAAAGTGATCAGTCGCAGTAGCCTATGTACTGTTTTGCATGTAGTCTTGACTATAAAATCTCTTGATATAAGCTGATTCTTGTGTGCAGGTGGATGTGTATGACGAAGGCTCGTATACATGCTCGATACAGACAAAGCAGAAGCCTAAGACCTCACATGTCTACCTCATTGTACAAGGTAACAGTCTCTTCTTAATCTACATCACACTCCACTCACACTATAACGCTGTGCTCGCTTATGGGAAACTTTTCTATAAAGAATATGCAAAGTTTGGTTGAAAAAAAAAAAAAAAAAAAAAAGTCTTGTCACGAACACCCGCCTCCAGCAATGGCATCTTGAGTTCAAATGAATCGTAAGTGCACTTGAGAAGCCACTAGCACTGGTTTTACATTTCAAAAGAATAGAAAGTGATTTTTCATGAGTGTAGTTTAGAGCAAAGATAATGAGAAAAAGTGAAGAAGAAAAAAGAATCATGTGCTGAGTAGCTGAGGGATTAAACTCAAAATCTGTCTATAAGAAGTTAGTGTTTCTGTGGAACCAAGCCTTAATGGAGGGTTTAGGATTCTTTCTCAAAGGAGTTCAACAGCCAGCACTTTTATTCTTTGCATTGTATTTTTTACCCTCCAAAATTACATAGTATTTAACTAAGGCTACTTTAATGAGCAAAGTTATTACGCCATCCCATAGAATACCATTTTTCCTAGAGCCTAGAGAGCCTTGGAGAGACATGGGCTCTGGGTCGAGTAGTTGCACTGCACCAATGTGGCCAAAATTTAGGGTTGAACCAAAAATTCACTGTAAACGTATGTGCCCTTTATTGGATTTGTTTTATTACATAAGCAACAAACCAAAATTGAACGAGTACTTTGACAAGGACCAGTACTAACCAAGTTTGAACCAGTAGTAACCATAGTAACCATAGTTTGGCCAATACCAGGTCAGCTCTAAAACCAAAATTACACCTAAACTAAAATGGTCTAAGGTACACCCAAAATTAGCCCTGCTTATATGTTATTACAAAATAGGTTGGGGTCCAGATCAGATCTAATTCGGCCCCCGGAAATTTTGACCTGAGCAGTTTTATAACACATTTTTCCATGCTCTTGGAAATTTGGAACAGCCAAGTTTCCATAAGCATGTGAATGCAGCATTTCCACCACCTTCATTGTGGTTGATATACAGTACATACTGTATAATTCACTATGAAACATCTCAAAAGAAAGAAAAAGCAATTGTTTCTGTGGAATTTACAGATACCACGCTAGACTTGGCCCCAAATAGTTGTTTTCTGATTCCATAATGTGACGATGTAATTCTCCAAGACAGAATTTGTTATAGTCCAACTAACATGCTTCATTGTGTCTATATCTATTAATTTTCTTGCCTTATTTGCCAGTTGAAGGTGAAATTATCAGAATCCATGCATGCAACAACATAAACCCCATAATGAACCATTCAGGCACACAGTTTACACTAATATGTTGTTTCTATTAACTGGCTTTCCTGTTACATTGCAATATACTCATGGAAAGTGCCTGTGTAATCTCCATAAAACCCCACTTTATCTCCCACTTCTATTTTTCCACTTCATAGTTTCATATCCACAGCAGGTGCTTTTGAACTGTCAGTGCATTTTAGCCTTTTAAAACCTCACAAACGCGCCTCAATTGCTGCTTACCTTTTGGGAGCGGGAGAATAAACGTTCACAAAATCACTGAGCTGGCATCAAGGCTGAGTTCATTATCCATCAAAATGCCATTGCGAGCCTGGGTAATGTTGTTTTTCCGAAGCCACACTTAGTTGACAGATATGGCTTTTAACCTGCCAAGAACAGACTGCGTGATAGACATGCACTGCCTACAGCTGGAGGGGCTCGGTGCTTCATTTGTTTGTTTGTCTTTGAGGAAGTAGCATTTTAAGATCTGAATTCATCCTCTGTCATTCATCGACTATTGTGAGAAATGGTTTTGTGAGGTAACACTTGTTTAATATGTACTGAGCATGAGTATTAAGCAGATTGTTTAATGTTTTGTATTTGTTGGTTTAAGAATTGTACTGGGACTACTACAAAGGCAGCAATGTATTTCTTTAATTGGTAGATAACACTTGTACTTAATTGGCAATTTGTTGAATAGGATGTGAAAAAGAAGAGTGCCAAGCTTCAATTGTTAATGACAAAGAAAGTTATCGTACAGGAAAGTACCAAAAACCAGGAACAGTCTTACCTTTGTTGTGGGAACTGTCTTCCTTTGTAACTTTTGCTCATCTGCATTTGCACTGCCCAAACGGAAAATTCTATCAAGTCATCTGTATCAGCAGTTCCTTTATTTTTGCTTGAGTTTCTGGAGTTTTTCGCAGGAAGGCTTTCATGTTCAACAGAAACAAACTTTTGCTAGCTCAACTGATATAGCTTGCTGAATACTGAATATGTTGGAGGCTTCTTTTGGGACCCAAGTCCTGTTGCCTCTCATTTACATGTGCACTTTGAAAAGATGTCACTGCTGTCAGCAAGCTCTAAAACGTCTATTTCAGGAAGTAAAACCGGCCAGTGGTCCTTTGAAATTATCTGATGTATATGTGCATCATGGAAGTAGAACTTTTTTCATTCATTTTCTATCAAAGGGTCGTGGGGGACTGGAGCCTATCCCAGTGACTTTGCTCCTTGCATCAACAATGTCACAATCAACGTCGTTACGTCACTTAAGTCCTTTTCGCACTGCATATATTTATAGTTTGTAAACTTTAATTTACCCATGATGTCTGTGTTTTTTACAGGCATTCGCACGGACATATTTGATGTCTGTAATTTCTTGTTTTTACAGACTTTCCGGAAATGGTGACGGATGATTTATGGCAACAATCTTTTATTTCTTTCATGAAATGAGCGTTTTTTAATCTTAGAAAACATCATTTTCATTTGAGAATGACCCTTGGTGAATAGTAAAAATAATTTAGTTTAAATCTGAAGGTAAAATAAACCTCAGATTCATTATTAATTAATTCATAAATGGTTCACAGATTGAAAACACAGACATACGCATTCTCAAAGCATTAGAATTACATGAGGACGTCTGAGTTTGGAGAATTACATGACGTAAAATTCGGAGGAAACTGTACAGATATTTTTACAGACATGGGCGATGATGTCTGGAATGATTCATTTACACAAGGTCCCTAGATACATATTATGCCATGCAAATAGGACATAAGAATAAGAGAATGTCTCTTCAAAGAAACTAAAAAAGTTATAGAAACTGCAAAAAGTCCCTTGTGAAACTGCCTAAGGCCAATTTGGGGTTCATAATGTATTAGTTCAGTCATTTGTTAGCCATTTCTTAGCTATTAGACTAAAAATAAAGCTGTATGCTTCATCTGAGTGTAGTTTCACTGTACACAAAGGGCTACTGAAGTTCTCCTCTGCCTATGGATTGAAAGTGTCACATTATTAATAGAATTTTAAAAGGTCAACATATGAAATGATGCTTCGTTTCTGGGATCCTCAGCAGCAGATTGCCTACTCTTCCCAGAATGCTTTGTGTTTGATTATTCCGTGCTCGATCTTTGGGAAATCCCACTCAGAGTTCCCCGGTTTCTTTTGGCCGCGGCTGTTCATCATGGCTAATGCGACAGTTATAGCAAAAACATTGATTCCGTGGCTTTCTTCCTTCCTCTCGTCTTGTCTCTCAAAGTCCCATTTAGTGTTGTTGCTATTGTTGTGCTCAGCTCTTTTTTTCTTCTGTGTGGGTGTAATCTGTTCATGTGGATTCACTTCAGAATCTTTTATTGTGTTGGGTACAAAGCTGGCAATTACAGTGTTTTTGTGTGGTCGAAATACTCTGCTTTTATGTCCATTTAATAATGTATATAGTGTATAGACATTCTTTTATTTGAAAAATGCTACTCAACATTTTCACTGAGAGAAAAAGTATGACAATAACTGCGATTCACCCTTAAAAAATCCGCATGTTGACCAGGGTTTCCGCTAGGATTTTTTGAGAGTGTGGCGGGAGGTGAGGGGGGGTATCTTAAATTGGCATATTTGTTCATTAATTCACATGATTTAGCAGGTAGTTGAGTGGTTATAACTTTTGCCTTTTCTGCACCCACGTTCGAGGGTCTCTCTTGATTTTTTTATATTATTTAATCTTTTAACCAATATCTACTCCACCTGTCATACATTCTCTTCCCAGGTAGAAAACTTTTTAGTCTTAGTCACGACATGGTCATAGTCCGGACTCAGCTCAGAGCGTTCCTCCTCCTGACTTCTGACCTCTCCTCTGCTCCACAACATAGTGCGCTCACATACACACACAAAGCATGCGCTCACACAAACACAAAGTGTGTTTTGGCCCACAAAGACATACTTTTAGTCTGAATCTTTTGTCAAGTTCAGTGTGGAAATACGCTTAGCTCCGCCAGTGGTGGAGCGAATAAACCTTTATGCGCGTCAGGGATACAGATTTGCCTTTTCCACCTCCCAGGACTTATTCAATACTTCTTAATGCACATTAAAAACAAGGGGGTGGAAATGCGATTAGTGACATGTTATGTAGTGAACAGTCTACTGTGTCCAAACATAAAGTGATTTTACTTTGTAATTCAAGAGATAGTTCACTTTCTTTTTCCTGTTTGGTGCGTTCTGATCTGCGAAGTTTGACTTGACGAACTCAGGCGGAAAGGAAAATATTCTTGATCCATATTTTGGTCGTATGACGGAGGAGAGACGGAGCTGAGGCGGAGCCCTGCAGAGCGAATGCATGGCCCTCATCAACAACAGTTCACACTGGCTTGATATTTTAAAATCATGGGATATTTCTTCTTTTTTGTTTTAGACAATATTGGGTTATTAGCATTGTCCTTGCAAACGTGTACAATGTTAAAACAACCTTAATGATTCAAATGTTTTTGGAATATGCATGCAGTCAGCTTTCACTCATGACTGACCATGCCCCCAAATATGACCCTAGTGACTGTATCTAAGCAGTGAATCACCAAACAAATACAAAAAATACACTTTGTGGACAAATTGAATCATCACAATCTAAGTTTAGAGTTTGTTTATTTTTGAGCTAACCTGTTCAGACAGCTGAAGAGACACATATTGAGCAATGGCAATGAAACTTGACAGACATGCTATGGCCATGCAGAAGTTGTGCACACTTCTACAGGAAAAAGACAAGGAGATTGAAGACATGAAAGTAATCGTAGCACATTTCAAGAAGAAGGTAGAGGAGCTGGAAAACAGAAAAATGCAAGAGAATGCAGAGGAACTTAAGCTGATTGAGAAGAACCTGCGTTTGACAGAAGTGCTTGCAAAAGAGAAGAATCTGAGGGCTCAGCTTCAATCCACCATCCAGGATCTGCAGCACCAGGTAGAGCATCTCACACAAGAGAGGGAGATGTCTAGTCCATCAGAGAGCCCCACTACAGCACTCGATACACAAAGGACATGTACGCAGACCTCAGAGTGCGAGCAGGACCACCAGACCGAGCTTCAGTCCATCTACACACTCTCAGAGGAGACCAGGGATGATGCAGGTGAACATTCAGAACAGTCTGCACCTCTCAAGTTAAACAGAAGATGGCCCAAACTGCTCTGCTTCAAGAAGCGGCCTTGGTGATTTCCTGAAAGACTTTTTTTTTTTTCTAGAAATATATTGACAATAAATTGATTAACTTTTTAAAGCATGACAACATTCTTTTGTAACTTTTTTTTTAAATGCACAAACGATTCAACCTTTTCAGTGAGCACCGAATTAAGGATTGTCTTTGAAAATGTAACTTAAAGAATCATAGAACAACTCCACATTAGATTCAACAACTGGACGCTCAACATCACACATAAGTAGAAATTTCATTTGATTTGTTGACAGTGAGATATTGTATATTTACTAGTGGTCTTGCAATATAGTAGTAGTAGGTAGTGCTCTTACTTTCATTCATTTTCTACCGCTTGTTCCCAATAGGGGTCACGGTCACTTGAGCCTATATCCTACTGACTTTAGGCCTCAAGCAAAGGAATACCCCAGACATTGTCCATCTCATCACGAAGTTAGAGACAGACAAACATTCACTCTCTCATAGTACGTTCCAGTCGCCCTCTAAGGTCGGAACTCAGAGTGATGCTTTCTCCGAGTGTTGTGTGTTCCAGTGGTCAACCTGTTCCAGACAGTGGGAATTTACAAGTCGGAACTCGGAAGATCCGTGCTCCGAGTACCACTGGCACGCTCTATCATTCATTCACTGGGGAAAATTTACATTGATGCCCAGTTAACCTACACATGCATGTTTTGGAGGTGGAACGAAAAGAGTACCCAGAGAGAACACACAATGACAAAGGGAGAACTTGCAAACTTCACCCACAAAGCTGACTCGACCTATAGGACCCCATTATCTCTGCATTATTACATTTTGCATTTTTTGTTTCACAATGTTTCAAACCTTTTCTCAGGGCAATATGAGGAAGATCTGCACAAATCAAAGACCAGAGCTTTGTAGAACATGACTAACACCTTAAGTGTGCAGCAGGCTTAAGCCAAGTAGTTTACATCTTAAAAATGTGTTTAACATTTGACAAGCTGAGAATTATGGTCATTTAAATCAAACAAACATAGAGTAAATGTATGAGCTATTTGTACTGTGACACTCTTCAACTTAGACCTCCACCTCCCAAAACTCAATCAACTCAGAGCTGGCATAATCACTCGCTCTGCCTTCATCTTTTAATGGCTTTGAAAATGTTTGGCTCTGCAGACACTGCCCCTGGTTACACAGTCATGATCAGGTTCACGTAACCAAAGCTGACAATTTTCTGCTCGCGGGGGCACACGCATAATTGGAAAACAAATGATCAGACAGAGTAAATTCGCGGGTGAAGAAGATCGCTGGCTGTTTTCGCAGGACTGTGGTGAGAGCTGCTGAACGCCAGGGTCAGTGACAGGAATCCCAATAATGTGACAAGCTCTGTTCCAACGGCCAATTAGATTTTTAGATTTGATTTGAGCTGATGGTTCTCACACTACAATTATATGAACCACAGTGGATTATAATAGTGTTGTGGTTGTTTCATTGTACATTTTTATGAATGGACAAACTGATGGCCTCATAAGGTTGTGGGTTTGACTCCCTGGTGGCTTTTCTAAATGAAATTTGTATGTTATCCCTGTGTCTGTGTAGGTTTCCTCCAGGTGATTATTTTTCCCTACCATTAAAAACATGTACACAACTCCCTTATAAAAGAGATTCTCAATTCAGCAGGACTTAATAACCGATAACAGTTTTAAAGAGACTTACTTTGAAACTGTTGTCATTTGCTGGCTTTAACACTATTCTACACTATACTATTTACCTCGCCTGTTAACTTTTATTACCCCACGACGTCTGAGTATTTTACAGGCATTCGCACAGGGATATTCGATGTCTGTAATTTTCTTGTTTTTACAGACTTTCCGTAAATGGCGACAGATAGATTATGGCAACAACCTTTTACTTCATTCATGAAATGAGCGTTTCTTGTGTTTTTTTCGGTTTGTTTTAACGTGAATTAGCTTACCTGAGCTGCAGCGGCGTAAATGTAGCTCCTCATGACAAGTTTGTTGTTCAAAATCACATCCACAACATCAAATTTCTTACAAAACAGCCGAAGACTCTCTCTTTTGATCCTTTTACGATGATAAAGTCTAAACATCCAAACTTTGCGGCGTTCTGTCCCGTTCTGTCTTTTCCTCAAGCATCAATCTTCTCAACCTTCTGTTGCTACGACAACGAGGTTGTTGTACTTCCGGTTCACGGACTTTTAGTTGTAGTGTGATTAATCTTTAGCTTTTCAATCGTAGAAAAAAAACAAACATTTCATTTGAAAATGATCTGTAAATAACAGTAATAATAATTATGTTCAAATCTGAAGGTAAAATAAGCCGCAGAGTCATTTTTAATTAATTTATAAACCATTCACGGATTGAAAACACAGACATATGCATTTGAGCGGCTTTAAGAATTACAGTACATGGGCACGTCTGAGTTTGGAGAATTACAGGAGGTAAAATTCGGGGGAAACTTTACAGACATTTTTACAGACATGGACGATTAGCATGGGAGTAGAAACTCAGACGACGTCCGGAATTATTACAATTTACATGACGTCCCGAGGTAAATATTAGGCCATGCGAATAGGACTTTTGATACTTTATTGAAAATCTATGTTTTTTCTGCTATGTTTATAATAATGTTTTTTGATATTTTAAAAATAAATTTTGAACTAAAACAACTCAAATAACAAGAATGCTATGTCTCAAACATAAGCTACTGGTGAAAATGTGTCATTTTGCAGTCACACCCTCACCAAATGTTTCAGTTTCCTTTGTATTTTATTGCCTTCACAAGACAGAGACTGCATAGACCAAACAATCAGATTATTCCAAGGAGCTCCTGGAAACAAACATCACCTTCTTATTTGTATTATTTTAATGAGTAAACCGTCCCAAATCCCAGCTCCCTCTCAAGTGCTTTATATACAAAGACACAACAGACACACTTTGTACTTGAACTAAAACTCACCCCTATTAAAATCACATCCGTACTGTAAAGATTTAGGAGTATATAGTTCAGGTTAAATATTTCCCGTTTGATCAAAGCTGGAGAAGTTGACTTTGTAGATTTGCACTTTGATGGTGCTTCTATCCAGGCCAAACAGTCTGTGCTTACGTGTTATTCATTTGCATTCTGCTCCAGCCTGCAGCCAACATAAAGTGCTTGGCAGTCATATGGATACTGTACAGCTTCTACAGCACAGATGGCAAAATACATGCACTTTTCTCAATGTCCAACAGTTTGAATACATTTTAGATTAATGGACACCGATATAAACCACTGATTAGGGGCATATGCGTAGGACAAATGTTATATCATGATCAGCAGAGACATTATTTGAGAATTGACTTGTGATTTATTCACACAAAAGAGGCAATGCCAAATCCTATGCAAAAGCACTGGCAGAACAAACATATGAAATCAGACAATTTGTGATTATTTGTTCTTCTCTCATTCATAAAATATTTATTTTTATATAGATATAGAAACTGGACAGAAGGATTCTGATGTTGATCTACAAAGAAAATCCACCAAAAAGAAAAACAAACATAAAAAATAAACAATAATAACAATTTCAATATAGCATAATAAGGTTATAGTAAGGAAGACAAAGTATTTCATTAAAGTTTGAAGGATTTTGTTATATTTCAGCCTTAACTGCAAATGTTGCCAGTGATTCTCTCAGTTTTGAAGTTTATAAAGTTACACTTTCACACCTGAAGCAGAAGATCTTCCATTGAAAATACTTTGAATCTTGGGATTTTAACCACCTTGAGATGTTCAACAGATTTAAAATTTATTTGATTTGATTTTGATTTGATTGATATATATCGATTGGAGATGAGCAGTAAATGTGGCAGCAGTGATAACTGCTTGAGCTAAAGTGCATCTAGAACATGTGGACAACCAATGTTAATACTTATATTAGCTTCATAGAAAGTCTTTGCATCGCACAGACTATTTTTAGAAATATGCTTTTTTTTTTCTTCTTATATTTCCTACAATGATTCAGTGTTATGACTTGAGATTAAGTTTTTAAAAGGAATGACCAGTGGGAAATAGGCTTAGTCCCAGTACAATGTTACGCTTGGTCCTCTATATAAGCTGCACTAATATTTGAGCCTGTTCAGCACATTCTAAGATGTTATGCAAATGTATTTCATAAAGCGCAGAAACTGGGGAGCCATTCATTCGTCTTATGAGCTATTTTTCCTTGTCCCATCGGAGTGGAAGTTTTAGCTCATTTAGCCCACTAACTCCACTTGTGTATCGCTGACCCTGGTAAAATAAAATAAAATTCTGTGGCTTATCGGACCACTCACAGTAAGGCAGTCAGCGTTCAATTAATATGACAGTTCTGGGAAGATAAAAGCAAATGTGGTCACCAAGTAATTCCACTTTCACGCTGCAGAGTTTGAAATCACGTCGCTAACGACAGCAGCTATATACAGTTTGTTAATCTGCACTTTCTTCATGGGTCCAAGGCGCTGTTACGTCTCCTGTGACTTCAGTTCTGCTCTAATTTCTTACACTTCGTTATGAGTTACAGTAGATGTGTTTGTCAGCCTGCCATTTTTCTACATGTCTTCTCAAAGTTTAATCAACTTGAGACCACTGTAAGTTTAGGTACTGTTAATTGTTTCAACATAGATTGGTATGTATAATGGTAATCCAAATGGGGGAATCAAAGCTGAGTCTATTATACCACTACTGTGAGTTCAAACATCTATTACATTTAGGCTTTAGTCTTGTAGTGGGACATTTAGAAATTGTAATTTCTGGATGTCACACTACAAGACATGAAGAATTATTCCTCTTATGTGTCTGACTCTTGATTATAAGCATAATCATCATCATCATTATTAACATCATAATCATCATCATCAACATCATCATCATTATCATCATCATCATCATCATCATCATCATCAGTTGTAGCTATGATTCAGTGGCCACGTTTACATGATGTTTCTTAATTCCGAATTAATTATTCCGAATTAATTAATTCGGAATTAAAATATTTTCCTTCGGGTTTACATGGAAATAATAATTCCGAATAAAGGTTTACATGTTAAACACGCTAAATCGGCTTTATCTTATTCCGCTTAACGTCTGGGTTAAAAAAAGAGAGTAAAGGGAACGCACATACGTCATTACGTCATTACGTCTACCGGAAAAACAAACGTCCGATAGATACGGGACACCGGCTTTTGGCTTTTTTTCACCTGGGATTGATGTAACACCACGGACGCAATGGTACTAACTTTTTTTTTGGAGTTGATCCGATGAGTCTTTAAGCAGCAGCTGGAGAATCACATCATCCGCTCCACGTCATGTTCTGTGAGCGGAGGAAAAGTAGTTCCAGTTTCCACTTGTTTGGGATCAGCGCAGCGTCTCTCTCCGCGTACATGACGTACACTCCTTGTTCAAAACTTTCCGCTGCCTCTGCAAAAAGGTGAGTGTTTCGTGTTTTCTCCCACCCACTCTTTTCATTATTTGTAGCTACTGTAGCGCATTTAAATACAAAACAAAAAAGTTTCGTGTCCGTGCCGCCATCTTGCATTGCGTCATCGCCGTCAGAAAGACAACGTGCGAGCATGCGCAGTGTGAACGGAATTGTTTTTATTCCGAATAAAACGGTTACATGAGAAAGGAATAAAATTATTCGGATTTAAAAGCGGAATAAACCACCCACTTTATTCGGAATTAAGTTTAAATCCGAATAAACTTTTTATCAGGAATTAAGTGTTTACATGGTCTTTTTAAAGCGGAATTAATTTTAATTCAGAATTAAATTATCTTTATTCGGAATTAAAACTGTCATGTAAACGGGGCAATTGTGTTATCTGGATCTGTGCTGTTTTCTGGAAAAGTGAGCTGTTAACTGAGGCTATAACAATGTTAGCTGTGTTTTTGTTGTCTTTAAAGTTTGTAAAAGAAAGAGCACAAATAAGTTAAGGCCAGCTTTCTGCCACTTCAAATTTTGCTGTTGACAAAGATCAATCACAGACATAATATCACTATGTGATAAAAATTACCAAATTCCACGACATCAATTGCAACTCATCTTTGGTTTAAGGCCTACAACGGTTCTAAAATTAGTCTTTGCAACTGTCCTTCTCTTTTTGAGCCACGTATGTTAAGTTAACCCAATGAGTCCTGGAGTTGCTATGAAAGTTAAGAGAAGGTCAAGAGACTTGAAAACAATACATTGTGCTCATATTGGTTATCAAAGCATAACTATGCTTCTACAAAAGGAGGTGTAAATAGTGGATAAAGCACAAGAGGCAAGCTGGCCGAGATGTCCTGTAATGAGTAAAGCATAACATAACAGTATGTGAGACAAGCACTTTCTTGATTGAGACAATGATGAAACTGCAGGTGGCCTTGAGGGGCAATCAGTCACCAATATTTCTACGATAGTAAAAGTTGGGATACCTCATGTTCAAAGACTGAAATGAGAAAAAATTACATTTCCCTTCTAACTCTTGCACAAGATATCACTAGTGCATTAGTTACCACAAATTATTCCAGACACAGACATGCACTGCTCTCATCTGCACAGCTCTCATCTAGTCATATAGTGACTCACATAGCTCTTTTTTTCAATAAATAAACTACAATAACATGTTCAACAATTAGATCTAGACAATGTTTAGTCAGAATTAAAAGGGAAAAAAATGTAATGCTTTCATCATTGGTGAACTGTAAACTATAGTTTGTTCAGATTACAACTTGCCTCAGCCATCATAAAAGTAGATGTACCGTGATGTTGATGGTAAGATACATTTTTATTTTCTGACATTTTCATCTGAACATGCATTTTACGAGCATTATATTTCATCTTTTAGCTTGTTGTTGTGCAGTTTCCAGTCTGTCTACCCCACATGTCTTATCTCCTAAATCTGTCACCCCAAGTTGTACCTTGTGTACAGATTTTCCTCTTACGACGAGCAGCATTAGACATTCATAAATGTCAGGGAGGCAGAGCGGGAGCTGCTTAGAAGTGCTGAAAGCAGATGTTCCCTGGCTGAGCTGACCCTTTTGGAGCTTGTTGTGTCCACAGAGAAGTGACACATGTTAATGCACTCCACTGAAGCATGCTGCACTGACAGATCAGACCGGGGACGGCCATTTACACAACACAAGAGATCTGACTTTTACTCACATGTCTCGTTGGACAGGCCTGGCATATGACAGCTCACATGCCTATATAGGTTAGATTAAGTATAAAGTTCATGTTGAATGTAGAGGTGAGAGGCATGATAGAAGTAATGCAACTATACCAATATTTGAGGAAAAATAAAGTTACAGAATAAAAAGACTATAAATACATACTTTTTCATGAAAGGTGCACTATATACAGTCGTTTGTTTTTTGTTTTTTTTTTTGTGGTATAGACTCTGCCCATTGCCTGACTCCATGGTTATGTTATTGCTTTATCTAAAATGTTTCCTGCATGGCATTAAGCATTCATTTAGAATTCAGTTTAGCATGGGTATTCTTAAAAATAAAACATATCTTGTTTGGCCATTTCTATAGAATTTCAAGACAAGTTAAAATGGCTTGATTCTAGGATTTAAAGACAAAATTCAAGCATTTTGACTAATTTAAGTAGTTTGTATTGTAGAGATCTAGATCAGTTTTGAACTGATTTCAAGACATTGCTTCTCATTTCAAGCTAAATTGTTTGCCACTGGATTAAGAAATTTGTTTTTTATTCCATTGGCAAGTTTCTGTTCTTATTTTAAGCCAAATTCACTTCAGAAGTACTTTGAGAGATGTAAAATATTCTCTATTGTAATAAGCAATTGAATTGTATCTGGTTAAAATGACCCAAATCCAGATCAAAATTCTGAATCTATGTCACTTTAAGAAAGTCTAGACGTATAATTTTTGCAATGTATGAGATCAAAAAGAAAAGTGAAACACTCATACATCTGAGTAATATTAATTGTCTGAACATATTGAAATATTTATGACTGTTTTTAAAATCGTCAGTAACATTATTTTAATTGATAATGTACTTTATAAAATTTTTAAATCACACAGAAATAATGATTGGCTATAGTCGACTATTAAAACAACAATTAGTTGCACCAAAACAGAAGAACTTAAGCTGAACTAAAATAATTGGTTGTGCAAGATGAAGGTACACATTCAGACGTATCTTCTATTATTTTGTTTTCACAGACCATTCCAATAAAATGATCAGTCACTTGATCATGTTCATATCTTCATCGTTCTCATTAGAGCGTGGTAATATTAGCTTTCCTGCTGTGATATTTGGACAGATGATGAGGAGGCTCTCAGCTCAAGTGTCTGTGCTACAGCATGTCTCTGCTCTCAGGCCAAAGCAGCTTCGACCTTTTCACAGCGTCATGGGGCCATCTGAACCTTTCACTGGAGTCCGGGAGGACATCTATCAGTGTTTCACTCTGAGACTTTTTACACCGCCACCTCTGACCTCAGCACACTTTGAGACTTTGGTGATACCTGGGTTTTGAATCCATCTTTGAATGTACTTTACTGCTAGAAAACTTCCAGAGTTTTACTCTTTTCCAGGAAAACACACTGTACTCCACACAATACTGCCAAAAAACTATAGTAAGTTATCATTTTTGTCAACAGAAGCAACTGCTGCTCGTTGAAGCCACATCAGAACTGTCCCATGGAGAGTGTGTACTGTACTTTTGTTTTTAAGTTTGAGACTAGGTCCAAGGTCCAAAAGTCAGCACTAGCTCGTGACGAGACTTAAAACCAGAGGGGATAGAGAGCTCTAGACCTCTCTGCCTCTCCATGTTCAATCTGCTCCCACAGTTGACTGTTTTAAGTTGTCTTAAAGGCAGTATACACAATTTTTTACAATAAAATTGCTTGAATCCAGTTTCTCCCTAGAAGTATCTCGTTCATGTATCTTTTCAGGTGGAAATTAGTCTGGAATGTCCTGTCAATAGGTAATAATGTCTAGTTTGTTCAATAAACTCCACTAAGTTTGACTTTTCTTCTCAGCATTCTGACTAACAGCATCGCTCCTAACAGCTGTAAAAAAGATTAAAATACATCATGATGAAAAATTTGGAGGCTTAGAATGTATTAGGAACGTAAGCAAAACATGTGACTGATGTAGGAAAACAAAACAAAAATCACAGGCCTTTGTAATCTAAGAAGTATGCAAACATGTGTTTCAGCGATTGTTGCCGACTGACAAAAGGTCAAAAGGAAAGGAATGCATACAGTCTTTCTCAGTAGTAGTTGTTGTTGGCCAACACTCTGCTTTATCTCTTTTCAATGATTGACTGACTGTATTTCCAGAACCATTGCAGTTCTGTAATATCTGAACTAGTAGCTGGAGTGACATAGTCAATAATTTTTTGGAGTTACCCATGTACTGTATACGTGCATACATGAGGAAAGAAAAGACAGAATGGGCTTGTGTGCACGTCACTATAGTTTGTGGACTGGTGTATGGCCACTAGGGGCCGCTACAGTCAGAATTACACATAAATAGGGGGATGTGGGTTGTCAAGTCCCATGGGTGGACAGGTGCTAGGTTGATGTTTTCCATGCAATGCCCCATATGATCAGTCCAAAAGCGCATCAGCCTACCAGAAAAAGGGTTCCAGATGGCCAGTCCAGTACTGCTAGAAAATCATCGCCACCATATTTAGACACACAGCTTGTATCCTTGGCAGCATTCTCAGAGTTCAGTATACATCCTTTTCTTGTTGGCGGATTCCACTTTACCTGTCTGAAAGAAACTCGAAGAACATGAAAAGGATTAATGCAATTCTCATCTCACCGTGGGCAACAAAATAATGTCAAAAACTTGTCAACAAAAGACGAATTTCATCCAACTGCTGAAGGCAATTCTCCTGTTTCAAGGGCCCAGTGTTTGCCAAGAAGAAGACAGAGCAAGGCCAAACCCAAAATCAAGCATTTACTCCACACAGATGACTTTGGTGAAAAATATCATTTTAATTTGCGTGGAACAGCTGACATTAAAATGTTCGTTTACTACATCTGCCGGTGTTTTGTTCAGCTATAACCTTGGATGTTTAAGGATTTCTGTTTCTGAATTGTGTCAAACAAGGTCTTTAAGCACATTAGTGTTCAAAGTCAATGGTAAACTCTTCTTAGATCTTCTTATTATAGTGAACTAAATATCTTCTGTTCATTGTAACATTTTATTTGGCTATAATAGTGGCATGTTTTTAAATCCATAGTGACATTTGAGACTATGCTTAAGAACAAAAGGCACAGTTCACTTCTGCAGTACAGTCTGTACTTTGGCGTTCTCATTCATAATAAGATTTAGTATAATGGGAGAGGATACAGATCGGCGATAGGATGGGGTTTGAAGTACAGTTTGTTGCCTCCATAAGGATTTGAGCTTTCTGAATTAGACCCATCCATTAAATTCTGCTGTAGGCAACATGTCAGGAGTAGTGCCCAGGGACATTTCTCCAGATCTTCAGCCAGTGTCTTGTAATTGAGTTTATAGCAGATGCTTTTAAGAATAACAACTCACTACTGTACTTTTTGTGTATTAAACATTTTGTTCATAAACGGGAATGTTGCAATTATCCCATTGCTTTGCCGTGAACCACAATTTCAACACATGTATATATTTGTAAGAAAAAGGCACATGAGTTACTATCGCCCTTTTTCACAACCAGCTCTTCTGTTCAGCTCAAAAAAGACTGGCTTCTACTGATGAATACTGGAACTGTTGGTCCAGAATAAAAAAAACATCAAAATACATTTAGTATGTACCAACACTAAACAACAGTGATTATTTGGGTGGACAAAACTAAACAAATCCTAACTGTTGGAGTTATCAATTCTTAAAGCTATTGTGATTTTTCCATATATTTAGGAAGAAACTATGGCATATGCAGATCAATAGGTTAGGTTAAGGACTACATTTTAATACAGTGCAAGACTTTTGGGGTTATTTTCTATATGAAACAAGGCTCTATAAAGCCTAATGTAACAATAAATGTCAACATTAGAGCTTTTAAATTGTTTTATTTTTTGTGCCTCAAATGATTTATAAAAGTAAGGGTGAGACTGTCCTCCCCAGGAATTTTTTTGTATGTTTTAGTAACAGTATGCTGAAAACGTGTGCTAAAAACATTTTCAGTTCAAATTTTTATGTGCAGTTTATCGGCAGGTCACTATCAATACTAATCCAAATCAACATGGAGACCGAATAAAATGATATCAGGGGCCATATTTTGCCGCCGGGCCATGAGTTTGAGACTTAAAAAGTGAAGATTATTAAGTCAATTATGTGCCATAATGTTTGTACTTTGTTGGTTGCGACAGGAAACAGTTAAGAAGAACTGCTCTAAGGATTTTTTTTTTTACTTTAGCAAAAACAACCTTTTTCTTTCTCACTCTCTCTCTCTCTCTCTCTTTTTTGCAAAATTACATCCGTCCACTTTAGTCCCAAATCTTCTAGACTTAAAGTCCACAGTATCCCTGTGTAACTCTCCCAGGGATTGAGTGTGAGGCAGCAGTAAGCCATGTCTGTCTGATTACTCCCACTGTGAGCCTGACAGGTGACCAGCGTCTAGAGCAGGGGTCTCAGACTCGCGGCCCGGGGGCCAAATGCGGCCCCCGAGATGATTTTTTGCGGCCCCCGGGATGATTTCAAATTAACATTGAATGCGGCCCGCACTATATAAGTCAGCGGCCCACACCGTAGGTCAGTGGCCCGCCCGTAACAATTTGAACTACAGGTCCCACAATGCACTGCAGCGTAGCGCAGCCTCTGCCCCTCCCCGCTTCCCCGTGCAGCACCAGCAGCAGCAGCACAACATAACACGGCAGAGAGAAGAATTCAAGACTCACTTTTAAACTCTCCACAACAAAGAATCGGACAGAGGACAGAAGGATGATGAGAGCAGAAGTGTCAGACGCAGGAGGAGAGACTGTCAGCGTAAGCAGCTGCTCTTTTACAACAGAAAGGCACAGATGTTGATTCTTTCTTTTATGCAGACAGGTGAGCTTCTCTGACTTAGTTCGATGTCATAATGAAGTGCCTCACGTGTCAAGCTCCACACCACTTTTTATTTGATGAAATTTGATCTAATATCCGCGGAGAAACGTGCATAAACTCCTGCTGAAAAAGACGTTTAGCAATGCGAACCGGCACCGCGAGCGTAACCACGGCGACACGCACGAGAAAACACACGTGGCTTCATCAGTAGCTAATCGTCATCAATACAAACGTGTGCTGAGACGTCCTGACAAAGGCTCACTTCTGTAGTGTTTGTGAAACAGACTGAAAGTGTGGAGAGCACAAGAGCAGACACACAGACAAGACTGGAAAATGAATCTATGGAAATATAAAGACTTTTAATGTTGAAATGTGACTTGAAAATGCACCAGAATACAGTAAATTGCATGCAATTTTGTCAAAATTTCCTGATGAGGACAGTGTGACCCTAGTTAAACACTTTTATTTACTTTTTTCATTACATAGGAGAGAGTATTGTAAATGCATTATATATAATACTGTTATTATATTGTAGGCTCGATATTGGAGGTACAACGTAATCATTTTATTTATATTGAACATATAAGAGCCAGGCCAAAATTTTAAATGCGGCCCTCGACCCATTTACCTCCGATCAATGCGGCCCCAGCTCCATTTGAGTTCGAGACCCCTGGTCTAGAGCCACACAAGAGCCTCCCGGGGACAAGATTACATGCAGATGTCACTCTCCCTATTATTCTGTCGCCTCCCACCTGGATGAAGAAAAAGTAAGAGAGTATGGGCATTTCCTGATGTCTTTGAACCCTCATCATGTAAAAGACTCCTTGAAGTTTTTAATGAAAGCTTCAATTTACCATTCCCTTTCCCGAGCAGTGCTCTGGAGCTTATTTACGGTTTGATTTGCACCCAAAAATAAAATAAAATGCTGCCTCCTTTAATCTTCTTTATGCTGGTTACAAGAAGTGCTTTCATGCATTTAAATGGGGCCATCTCAAAGAAACAGGGGACAGGACGAGTGTATATGTCAGACAATTGTTGAGGCAATTTGATACCTTAATGTTGCATTATGTAGCCTTGCTAGAGAGCTTGTCTATGTCTATGGAGACAGGTGCTGCCACTAAACAAAGCTGTCAGATTTGTGGAGACCTGAATATTAAATTGCCTGTTTTTTTCACTATAGCTACATTTATTCTTTGGTCGACATTGGAGCACTGTGATTTCCACTCTCACCTCTTATAGCCAGGTCCAGGTGACACCAGGAGCCTCTGGCTGCAGACACATACCTCTCACCTCGCTCCGCAGACCAGGAGCTAGCTCTTGCTACAGACCATAAGCACCACGTAGCATAGACTAGGTGCCCCATACTATATGGTCACCTCTCCCACTATGCTAGCAAAAGTTTATAATTTTTCAACATTATTCTCCAAATGTGGGTAAGGTTAGGCTTAGGATTAGGGTTTGGGTTACAGTCGGTAAATTTACGTTGGTAAGTTTATGGCTTTATGAAAAGTAGAAATTTGCCAAATATGAAAAGTAGAAATTTGCCAAATATGGGCGTTCGATCTGTACTGAAAGATCTGCAGGTAAAAGGTCTGCAGCCAGACGACTGTTGGTGACATTGGGTCTGTCACTATTGGGTCTGTCCCCCTTTCCCTTCTCCCAGGAATCCAGAAACATTTTAGTTTAAAAAGCAAGATATATAAGTTTAAGCTCACCTTCAAGAAACATAAGACCTTCTCAGCAGGTGCAAGATAGATAGATAGATAGATAGATAGATAGATAGATAGATTTTAATCAAAGTCTTAGACACTGAATCTAAGATAAAAAAAACCTTCACATTGACTTTATTTCATACATTATCACAATACATCTACAGAGACGAAGCGCAGACCTTATTGACTCGATGTGATTCTCTTGAAGAAAACAGCTAGAATAAAATAAAACGTAGTCCCTTTAATCTTCTTTACAGTGCTGCATGAGGGCTTTTCATGCATTTAAATGGGCCCATCCGCACACACAGCCGACCGCGGGTGCACTGACACAGGCTGCAGGTTCGCCAGGCCAAACCATAACTCACAATGTAACAAGGCAAGCCAGTGGCCATCACTTTCCTGCTCGCATCTAATCTCTGAAATGCACCGCGGCTATATCTTTCCCAATGGCTCTGGGTGTAGACGTATAGGAGCCTCTGTTTTCCATCTTGGGACTGACCCGGGCCTGTCATTGAGATGGACAGTGTCTTGGCATGGAGGTGCTAACACTGCATCAGGCAAGTGAGATGGAGTGGAGCTGTTAAAGTACAACCAGCTTTGCCTGTAGAGAGAACGATGAGGTCAGGTGTGAGAACTGATGAGGCACATGTGTCAACGGAAATCAAATCTGTTACCACCTTTCAAAAGAAATCGGAAAAAATGTTTAGTTTTGGCCAGTAGTGAAAAAAGTTGCCACATTGTACAGATACAGTACATTTACAAAAGCAAAAAGTCAAGCAAAATAAAAAACTATGACATACAAAAATCTCCTTATGTAAGAATAAAAAAGCATGTTATGTTGCTTTTATAGAATTTTGTGCATCATTTTGAAGTGAAAGTTGGAGATTTTGATAAAAAAATGTTTTGATTGGTTACTGAATTATTTTGAAATTCTCTAGTCTATCAATTGTGCAGATATAAAGGTCTTGAAAGAAGATTAAGAATTTGTAAGTTTTGTATCGAAAGCTCAGTGGAGGAATATTTTCATGTTTTTATTGTTCTGTGTTCAGTGAGGTGGTGAAATTCAGGGATTAAGTAAGTTTTATTGCTTCGAGCTGAAAGTAAGAAAATAATGTATAAATAGTGTCTACTTGAAAAAAGGTTCTTGCTTTATAATAATTAATGTAAGGCTTTTCTATATAGTCTTATTCCGTTATAAATTAATATGTTTATGTTTGTAAGACACAAGATGGGAGGACTGCCGGGTTCAAGAGTACACAATAATTAAACATTCGGTGCTCATCAAAAATCATTGAAAAGATATAAAATCAGTACAAAACCCTTAGATATAAAAGTGAAACAAGGGTAGAAAGTCCTCTTCCACAGAGCTAGGGACCAATGCGTCTTATCAGGGCACACATATAGGACTTTTGTTGCATCAGAGTGCCCTTAGAGTTTTGTCCTCGTTTCACTTTCATATTAAAGGGTTTTGTTTTGATCAATGTTTATGTTTGTGATTCATTTCATGCTCATATGATGAGCAAAATAGATTCAAAATGAATTACAAATTGTGCAAAAATAACTCTACGAAGTACAGATAACTGATCCAAAATGAAATAAAGTTAAAGTACGGTAGCAGAGTGGTTAGAGCTCTGGCTTCCCAGTAAGGAGGTCGTGGGTTCGACTCCTGGGTCGGACCATATCAACATCTCATGATCTCTCTGGGTGGAGTTTGCATGTTCTCCCCGTGTCACCGTGGGTTTTCTCCGGGTACTCCGGTTTCCTCCCACCTCCAAAAACATGCATGTTTAGGTTGATTGGGCATCACTGTAAATTTCCCTTAGTGAGTGAATGAGAGAGTGAATGGTTGTCTGTCTAACCCTGCGGCAAGTTGGCCACTGTCCAGGGTGTTCCCCGCCTAAGGCCCAAAGTCACTGGGATAGGCTCTAGTCACCCGCGACCCCTAACGGGATTAAGCGGTAGAAAATGAATGAATGAATAAAGTAAAAAGTAGAAGTATTTATTGCATTCATTATAAAGTATACAAAACTTTTACTCGAGTACAGTAAACTTTTACTTTTTGCATTCCGCTTCTACCACTGGTTTTGATTTGTTAATTGTTGATAATATTCCTATTTTTTAAGTAGAATTAAGGATAATGAGAGGCTATTCTGCAATCTTTACAATTTTTTTTCAGCTGTGCGCAAAAAAATAAATACAAATAAAAAATAATGGAAAGGTATCTAATCTTAATATGTACATTTGCTTTTGGCATTATTGAAAGCTATAATATAATCACTGAGTTGAACTAGGTAACATTATGTCTGCGTTCATGTGAGGGCCTTTGCATAACATGATTTCATGAGCCTGCATTAGCTTGATGAGGATGTCCACTTTAAGATGACTAAAGACTCTCCGTGTGGTACAAGGTCTAGTTTAACATTAAAGTCACGAGCTCTGGTCGGCTAAGTGTGTGTGCAGCCTCCCCTCTCAGCTGCTCTGTTCAGGTCAGTCCAACTGCAGGGCCTTGATCCCACTTTTATAGCTTTGGACTGAACAGAGCAAAGCACCAAACAAGGCAGTTCAAAGGACAAAATATTCTATTAGATAAAACTCCTCTTGTGCCCTGCTTTGTATTCCACACAGTCTCTTTACTCCTCCTGTTATGAGTGTTTTAAATTCACCAGGGCTTTTGGCTGTGGAGTTTGGAACTACCCAATGCTAATGTGCAAAGGGGAGAGCAAGAAAAGTATTGTGTGTTGTGAAAGCCTACTGACCATATCTGTTTGCCTCTTAGTTAAAGATCCTATTATGCCAAATTGACACCTAGGAGCTTTCAACTATGTGAAAATGTTAAATCATCAAAAGCATACCCACTGTTTTTGATTTCATTCACACGTTGCTTTGCTTTGTCTTATGATGTCTTTGCAGTTTGAGAAAGAGTAAGCCAATAGCTGGATCTTCAAAGTTAGGTTGAGCATTTTTAAGCAATTCTAATAAAAGTAGAAGGTAATAAGGTATATGCAGATAAAAACTTTGTGGGCTACTTCTATGCAAACTCTGTGTATCACCAGTGCATGACATCACCAGGTGGGATTTAGTGTTTTTAGCTTGGGAGTAGAACTAGCAAGAATGGTTTGCTTCTTGTATATTTAAGACCAAGGAAATTAGTCTGAAGTTGCCGCCATTTATTTTAATTTCAGTGCAGGCTTGACAGACACCAAGCAAAGCGCACACCGGAAGTGACGCAAGATAAGCGACGAGAAGCACATTTATATCTGGGCAGCACTCTCATCATCTGTCACTTTGTAAACAACATCGGCATGCGGTGGCGAAGAAAATAAAAGCTTTCAGTGCGGAATGTTGCTGTGGTTTTAAAGTGTTAACCAAGTCATTCAAAACAGTTACAAGAGCAGTGGTAAATGTTTATTCTGTTTCGTCTGCCATCTTAATTATTTTGCTGTGAGTTACTACGATAACCGGTGCAATTCAAATGATGTGGCACATTGCTGTACCCCCTGATTCCCCCACCCCCAGACACTCCGTTGAAATGAATTGAGACTTAAGTCAACTGGTGCACCAGGCAAGTAGAATACAGGCTTAAACCAACACAAGAAAACGTAGATATCCAACAAAATGACAAAAACATACACTTTATTTTATGTAAAGTTAAATAACCACGCATTTTGGTTGAAGCCACCTGGCAACATTTTCTTTGGGATTAACAGGTAAGTTTAATATTCAAGTTTCAAAAATGGGTAAGTTTAGAACTGGGGCTTGGGGTAGGTAAAGATTTGTTAAACCCAAAGAAAATGGCGCACATGGCTTCAACAAAAATTTGTGGTTATTTTATGTTTTGACTTTACGTAACATACTGACATAAAAAAGGCGAGAAAACGCACTTTTCGCACATTTTCTTGTTCAAGTGTCCCCTGTCCTTAGACTCTTTTTGTCAAGTCTTGCAGAGATTTACTCCAAAAGATACTGTATACTTCTTCAGACTGTCTAAAATGCACGGTAAGATCTATCTGACTTTAAGAGCTTCGCTTTGGCAGCTGCAAGCACTCTCTGCTCTTTTGCTCTCACTTCTCTGTACTGCCAACTCAAAGCAAAGTGCATCCTCCGTTACAGACTTATCACTTTTTTATGTGCTCAGATGAAATAAAATGGTTTCAAGTCACAGGTGTTGAAAACAGACTTCAATTTCAGTCAGTGACATTCCCTTGCTGTAGTTTTTTTTTTTTTTTTTACTTTACAAGCTTGTGCACATTCTTAGTGTTGGTCGTGATAGACCTTGGCGTCTCACAGGTCTCCAGATGTCGGCCATGTTGAGGTGGTTCACCATATGGCTCCCAGCGCTGATGCAGACATTTACACAGCACATGTTCATTTGAATGCGTGGGAATATTCACTGTGTGCGTATGTGTTTATGTGTGCGTGTGTGTAAGGAAGAAAGTGCTGAATAATTCTTTTGTCTGAGCATGTATCTTCGAGTGTTGTGTTGATGGAAATGTGCTGCTCAAAATTCAGGGTAAGAAACAACTTTGACAGTGACTTAGAGATGAAAAGAAGGTTTTGTTGAAAATCAATGTGTAAAAACATGACAACTGTTACACTCTGTCAGGAAATGTGCCTCGTCTGATATTATAAGAAGACATAACAGCAACAAATAAGGGGGATTTTACAAGAATTGCTCCTATAGATGATCTTATATAGCGTTTATTTCAAGTTAGTTTAGAGAGAGGCGAAGTGAGCTGTGAGTTTGAGATAAAGGACTATATTTACAAATAAACCTTGCCATTATTGTACCCTGTATATTGAGAACACGTGTTTTATTGACAGCTGTTTGTGAGATGCAAAGCAGTTTCCTATATGAGTTGTGGGGTAGATCCTTGGAACACATGTTTTTGTCTGCACATCATGTCATACTGTCAAACGAAAACTCACAGCCTAAGCTCTAAAAGTTTGACGTTCAAATACTGTTTTGTTGTGAACTGTAACCAGGACCAGCGTCTACTGTATTGTTAGCCTGGACTTACCCAGCCGTGCAAGTGCAGTTTGATGTTTAAAATGATCTGTTTAAATCAGAGTTTTAGCTAAAATTATGCTGTTGTCAATCATTTTGTGTCAAGACCCTTAATTCCTGCTTTAGCAAAGCCTTTGACCAGAGCTAACGAATTCCAGAGCTATGAACAATCAAAAAGGCCCAAAAAACAACAAAATTAACAATAAACTAATTACTAGTAAATGTAGTCTATGAATCACTAATGCAAGGTGCACACATTAGCATATCTTCAAGACATGGACTGTTGAAAGATGGCATTTTAACCACTACTGGGTCTAGCAAAGTAAAACGAACCTGAAACAAATGTAAAAATCACCTCTTCTTCAGCCACATAAAAGTATTGATCCAGAGCCTCTGACGAACCACACAAGCTCAGACAAAATGTGTCCATTGGCCAGAAGTACTTCACCAAGTAGTTATCAGGTCCCACAGAAGAAGTCACCATACATATTCCAAACATTTCCAAACAAAATCTGAAATTGTTTTTTGCTTTTGTGTTTAAAAATCACTCCAAAAACGTGCTAGTTTAAAGAGACACAAAATCGTCTCCTGCCTTCTCCTAAGCTCCGCCCACCAGAATTTAACGCAACATAAGTCTCTACTTTTATCACAAGCTTTGAATTCTATGGGTTTTACAATATGAGGGGATTTCTGGGAGGTGCCTGTTGTATGTGCTTTTAGTGGTAGAAAATGAAATCTCCACACAAACATGCCCCAATGTGTCTAGTAGTCCGACAGTCCTACAATAATAATTTATAACTGCTATGTAATGTCCAGTGACTGTTCAAAACTGATAAACCTTGCCTCTTTCTTTCCTTTTGTTTTCATACAATTGAAAATCTAAGTGACAGTTAATCAGAAGCCTGAATATGCCGAGTAAATGAAAGTACATTCAAAGAAGTAGGCGTGGATAGAGGATAGGTGGAAACCGCTATTTTCGACCAAGCCTGAAATCCAACTCAATCCAGGTTTACTCAAACTAGAATCAAAATAGTAACCAAATCATAAACACCATTATAACGTTGTGAAAAGTCTAGTTACAATTTGAGTCTGTTTAACAAAGTCTGTATAACAAAGCAGGGCAAAAGTAAAGAAAAGATCCTGCTGTTATCATTATTTACAAGAGAACTTTAACTGCAGGTGTTATATTTTTATGGCACACATATGCTTAGTAATAAAAAACAGTGTAACCCAAAGGGAATCCAGAAATATTTCTCACACCAAAAAGTGATTGCTTAGTGCGTAGAGGAATATTTATGGCTCTTCATTACATTGTATAGCTCTATAGGGCCTGGCGGCTCGATGTGTCTCCAGTACGTTCACTGAGCTTCTAAAATCACCTGATGTGTTTGTCGGGTCCACGGAGGGTCTTTGAGAACTGTCTATGGCCATGTCTGCAGCAGAGACCACCGCAGTAAATAACATATGGGCTTGTTATCTCTGCTCCGAACTGGAGATATGGCTCCCAAATCCTGCAACTTCCTCATTAGACTTCAGTTCAAGGGCTGACAGAAAGGCACAGGAGAGAAACAGAGAGGGAGTGAAGGAGGTACAGCACATCAAAATGGGACTGGGAAAGGCTATGACCAAACCAGGACTAGAACATTTCCAAACAAGGCCTATTTTGGACGTAACTGGACTAAAACCAGTACCAAGGTGTGAATGCAGCTTAAAGAATGGCAAACCAGGAGAGTAATTATTTGAAAAACAAAACAGAATTGCAAAATGTGGGTCGGTCGCATGTGTATGCTGCGCGCTCTGAGAACCGATGTTTTTGGTGGAAATCTATGGATTATCGACCACTAAAGTACATTAAAGGGCAGTTCATAGAGCGTTAAAGTTGTGCTTTGACTCCGGCTTGGAAGAGAGTGACGACGGGAAAGTGGAAGGACATTCAGGAAGCTTGCGGGCACTGAGTTAGCCACCAAGCTAACAGCTGATTGCTGTAAACAATTGTAAGATCGTCTTGTTCTGCAACTCAGAATGCGCCCGAAAAGGCTGGGATCGTCGACGGTGAAGTAGACGATATCAAAACATCTTTGGACTTTCTTGCGAAAGAAATTGCTGACGTGAAGGAAAAGCAGGAAAGCATTCTGGATTTGGTGAAGGAAGTAAAGGCGCTTCGTGCACAAAATGAGGAAAAGGATAAGAAAATCGCGCAACTGGAGAACCGGATTGCAGACCTCGAACAATATACGAGAATGAATGACCTAATAATCACTGGGCTGCGAGTTAAACCACGCTCGTATGCACGCGCTGTGGATTCGGGCAGTGGGGACACTGCAGCTGAAGAAAGCATCTCAACGGAGCAACAAGTGGCAGATTTCTTACAATCGAAGGGAATCGAATTTGATTGTAATAATATTGAGGCTTGCCATGTGTTGCCAAGGAGAAGCACTGGAGAAAATCCTCCCATCATTATAAAATTTGTCAACAGGAAGCATAAGATTGCGCTTCTAAAGGAAGGAAGAAAACTCAAAGGAACTAACGTTTACATTAATGAGCACCTCACTAAGCAAAATGGTGATATTGCAAAGAGAGCCAGGTACTTAAAAAAGATGAAAAAAATACAACATACATGGACCTCAAGCTGTAAAGTGTTCATTAAGTTGAATGGAACACCAGAAGAAGCAAAGGTACTAGTGGTGAGAAGTGTTGGAGAGCTGGACAAGTATCAGTAAAACTAAGCATTCAAATAATGAGGTAAGCTGAAACACACAAATGCACCACAATACTTTACCTACAACAGAAGATAATATAAGTCAAAGACTCAATGAATATTCCTCCTCTCTGGAATTACAAACATCTACATTTTCTGATCATGCAAGTCTGGATCTGGAGTACGATATCGATCCGGACAATAATTTTTTTGCTGCCTTGGATAACAATAACTGTGGATACTATACAGATGAAATGCACAATAAAATTGACAAAACTGATAAACTCTCAGTTATTCACATAAACAGTAGAAGTTTATATGCAAACTTTGCTCAGATAAAGGATTATCTACAGAATCTTGAGCAACCCTTTAATATAATTGCAATATCTGAAACATGGATTAAACAGGATAAGGAGATGAACTTTCATTTGGATGGATATGACTTTATACATATGGATCGGAAAAATAAGAGTGGAGGAGGTGTCGCATTATTTGTGAAAATAATCTGAAGTTTAATATTGTGGCGGACATGACTATTGCACTGGACAATGTGTTTGAATGCATCACAATTGAGTTATACAGAGAAAAATCTAAAAATATCATTATCAGTTGTATTTACAGAATGCCAGGGTCTTGTATAGATCAGTTTAGTGAGCAGATGGAAGTACTATTTAGTGGAAAAGAAAGTAAAACTTTAGTTGTGTGCGGTGATTTCAATATTGATTTGCTCAATCCAGATAAGAATAGAATGACTGAGAATTTTATTAATACAATTTATGGACTGAATTTACATCCTAAGATCACTCGACCCACTCGAATAACGTCCCACAGTGCAACATTAATTGATAATATTCTAACTAATGATATCTATAATGAAGCATTAAGTGGGTTGTTAGTAAATGACATAAGCGATCATTTACCAGTATTTATAGTGTTTGACAGCTACTGCAAGTCTTTTCAGCAGGAGAAAACAGTCAGGTATTCAAGAACTAGAACTGATAAGTCATTAAATGCCTTCAAAAATGATTTAATAGCACAAAACTGGGAAGAAGTTTATTGTAGGGATAATGTGCATGATGCATATGATGAGTTTATTAAATATTTCAAAGTTTGTATGATAAAAATTGTCCCCTTAAGGTAAACAACAAAACCATAAAACAAAAAGGATATCCATGGTTTACAAAGGGACTGAAAAAAGCCTGCAGAAAGAAGAATAGACTATATAGGAAATTTTTAAAATTGAGAACTGAAGAGGCCGAAAATAAATATAAAACATATAAAAACAAGCTAACAAATATAATACGAACAGCAAATAGAGAATATTATCATAAATTGCTAGAAAACAATAAGGGTAATGCACGGGAATTATGGAAAATACTAAACTGTGTTATAAATAAGAATAATAAAAAGTGGGTTACCCTAGCTATTTTAATGTAGAAGGTAAAGAAAATGATAATATGTTGGAGGTGGCAAATTGTTTTAATAGGTATTTTGTCAATATTGGTTGTGAACTTGCAGAAAAAATTCCAGTTGTGAAGGATGATTCAAATAGTCATGCTTCTATAAACAGAAACCTGAATTCAATGTTCCTTAATAATGTGGAAGAGAGAGAAGTAATTCACATTGTTTCAAAATGTAAGAATAAAACATCAGAGGATTGCAATAATATTGACATGACTCTTGTAAAAAATGTAATTGAAGGCATTTCAAAGCCAATCACCTTCATCTGTAATCTGTCATTTCAGTCTGGTACATTTCCAAATCAAATGAAAATTGCTAAAATAATCCCATTGTACAAAACTGGGGACAGGCATCAATTCACAAATTATAGACCGGTTTCATTACTTCCTCAATTCTCCAAAATACTAGAGAAACTTTTATTGTTCGTTTAGATGCTTTTTAGAGAAAAATAAAATCATTAATGAAAGTCAGTATGGTTTTAGATCTAAAAGATCAACATCATTGGCATTGTTGGACTCTTTAGAAGAAATAACAAACTCACTGGATGAAAAAATGCACACTGTTGGAATATTTCTTGATTTTCGGAAAGCATTTGATACCATAAATCACAGTATACTACTAGATAAGTTAGAAAGATATGGAATTAGAGGTAGGGCATTAGAATGGATACGGAGTTATTTAACAAACAGAAAACAGTTTGTAAAGCTGGGGAACTACTGTTCTTTACATCTGGATATTTTTTGTGGTGTCCCACAGGGGCAGTGTTGGGTCCTAAGTTATTTATTCTTTATATAAATGATTTAAGTGAAATATCAGAATCAAAATTAGTGTTATTTGCTGACGATACCAATGTGTTTTTTCAGGGAGTAACTTACCGTCAATGCAGAAGAAAATTGAAAAAGATTTGAGCAAAATGAAATTATGGTTTGATAGAAATAAGTTATCTCTAAATTTGGACAAAACAAAGTTCATAGTATTTGGGAATGAAAGGAGAAATGAAGAAATGGAAATTAAGTTGGATGGCAAAAGCATTGAAAGAGTGAATGAAATAAAATTTTTGGGAGTGATAATAGACAGTAAAATCAATTGGAAATCACATATTAGTTATCTCCAAAGGAAAATTTCAAAAAGTATATCTGTATTAAACAGGGCAAAACTACTTTTAAGTCAGAAATCCTTACATACACTTTATTCTTCTTTAGTCTTGCCATACTTCACTTACTGTGCAGAAATATGGGTAACAATTATAATACAGCATTACAACCACTTGTTCTTTTGCAAAAAAAGGCTATACGCATAATCCACGGAGTAGGTTATAGGGAACACACTAACACACTTTTTGCAAATTCTAAATTACTAAAATTTCATGATATTGTATACATTCTTACATTGCAAATTGTTTTCAAAGCAAAAAATAATAGGCTACCTGGAAATATACAAAAATTATTTTCTAAAAGGGACGGCGAGCATAATTTAAGAGGAAAATTTAATTTTAAAGTCAGAAAAGTGAAAAGTAAGCGGAAATGTTTCTGTGTTTCTGTGCAAGGTGTGAAATTATGGAATAAGTTACAGGAAAAATTAAAAGAATGTCCTAATATAAAATTGTTTAAAGAAGGACTAAAAAACATTATTTTTGAAAAGTATAAGAGTGAGAGTGTGAGACTTGGTTAGATCAGATTATGAAATTTAAGATTAATATGAACTGTTAGACTGAATTGTTAAGCTATTAAAGGAAGCAGTACTTATTTTTTATGCTAGAAAGGAATAAGGGTGGGAGATTATAAGTTTTACTTCAGCCCACTCCTTTTCGAGCTAAAGAAAATGTTGTTTGTTGACATCTGAGATATGTTTGCTCATTGTAAATGTATAAATGTATAATTTGCTCGAAATAAACTAAACTAAATGTACCAATCTTTACCAATTCAGTTTTATTTTCATCAGGATTCATGTTGGGATCAACCAACTAAGTTTAATTTATTGAACATGGGATGGCAAAAGCTTTGTAAATATTGAAAATTCGCTATATTCTGAGCAAATATCTACCCATACTGCTCTCACAAGATTGCTACAAGCACTAATTTTAACAAATGTGGGTTGAGGTACACTTTCAAAAAGGCAAGACTTTTGGCTGGATTTTATATAGTTTAGATCAGTGATTTTCAACTAGTGTGCCTTGAGATACTGCAAAGTGTGCCTTGAAAAATTCCCAGCTTCCAAAATTGCAATCTATGATATAGGATTAAGCCTATTTAAATTATCTTGGAGTGTTTGAACAACATTTTCATTCTCACAATTTACTAATTTAATGAATACATGTGAACTAACTTTTCCTTAAAAAAAAAAATAAAATAAAAATTCTGTCACTACTTTGACCATGTTCCAAAGTAAAATATTAAACATCTTTAAAATGCCTTTCCATAGACCTGACCAATCCGTGTATCATTCGTTCAATTGATTTTCAATTTCAAAACAAAAACAAAAAAAGGAAAAGTTAGACCTTTTTTCCTTTTTTTGTTTTGATTCATAAAACAAATTACAATAAAACGGGTTGATTTTTGATTTTTCCATTTGGTTTCAAAATCGAAAAAACGAACATTGAAATACTGTCTCTAAGCGTGGTTTCTTTTTTTAATTTACCTTTATTTGTTTTGCGTGAACCGGAAGTTTGTCTCGGCCGGGTGATGTGGGAGTAGATGTGGGCGGGAGCTCAGCCAGCAGTGCCAGATAAAAGCCTAAAGTGGCGGAGACACGCTGCTACCTGGGCTTGTGTGCAGGGGAACTCGTTTTAAACTGAATGAAGAGAAGTGCGCTGCCCCGTACGTGTTTATACCACTGTACCCCGCCCGTTTGCACTGCGTCCTTACAACGCAGTATTAGTATAAATACGATGTACGATTCCCTGTGCGTGATAGTGGCGCACTCGGTAGAGAGATGCGCTTTCATGCAGGAGGTCTACAGATCGAACCTCACCACTTGAAATTTTAATATTTATGTTGTTGATTATAATTTATGTCACGTGATAAAGCTTCATAGCAATTCATTTATGGCAGTAGGACAGTTTCAAAGTTTACAGCAAAGACCAGAACAGACCAGAGCAAAGACCAGAGCAAAGATCAGAGCTCACAGACCAAAGCAAAGACCAGAGCAAAGACCAAAGCTTACAGACCAGAGCAAAGACCAAAGCTCACAGACCAGAGCAAAGACCAAAGCTCACAGACCAGAGCAAAGACCAGAGCACAGACCAGAGCAAAGACCAGAGCATAGACCAGAGCTCACAGACCAGAGCAAAGACCAGAGCTCACAGACCAGAGCAAAGACCAGAGCAAAGACCAGAGCTCATAAACCAGAGCACAGACCAGAGCTCACAGACCAGAGCACAGACCAGAGCTCACAGACCAGAGCTCACAGACCAGAGCTCACAGACCAGAGCACAGACCAGAGCTCACAGACCAGAGCTCACAGACCAGAGCTCATAGACCAGAGCACAGACCAGAGCTCACAGACCAGAGCAAAGACCAGAGCTCACAGACCAGAGCTCACAGACCAGAGCACAGACCAGAGCTCATAGACCAGAGCAAAGACCAGAGCATAGACCAGAGCACAGACCAGAGCTCACAGAGCAGAGCTCATAGACCAGAGCACAGACCAGAGCAAAGACCAGAGCTCACAGACCAGAGCTCATAGACCAGAGCACAGACCAGAGCTCATAGACCAGAGCAAAGACCAGAGCACAGACCAGAGCTCATAGACCAGAGCACAGACCAGAGCTCACAGAGCAGAGCTCATAGACCAGAGCACAGACCAGAGCAAAGACCAGAGCTCACAGACCAGAGCTCATAGACCAGAGCACAGACCAGAGCTCATAGACCAGAGCACAGACCAGAGCTCATAGACCAGAGCACAGACCAGAGCTCACAGACCAGAGCACAGACCAGAGCCATAGACCAGAGCAAAGACCAGAGCTCACAGACCAGAGCACAGACCAGAGCTCACAGACCAGAGCAAAGACCAGAGCTCACAGACCAGAGCAAAGACCAGAGCTCACAGAGCAGAGCACAGACCAGAGCAAAGACCAGAGCAAAGACCAGAGCTCACAGACCAGAGCACAGACCAGAGCTCACAGACCAGAGCAAAGACCAGAGCTCACAGACCAGAGCACAGACCAGAGCTCACAGACCAGAGCAAAGACCAGAGCTCACAGACCAGAGCACAGACCAGAGCTCACACCATGCAAGGACCAGAGCTCACAGACCAGAGCAAGGACCAGTGCAAGGATCACCTCTGGGGCGCTCATCACTGGTCTGTCGGATCTGGTCCGTGGTCTGTGAGCTTTGGTCTTTGCTTTAGTCTGTGTTCTGGTCTGTGTTCTGGTCTTTGCTGTAAACTTTGAAACTGTCCTACTGTCATAAATGAATTGCTATGAAGCTTTATCACGTGACATAAATAAATTATAATCAACAACATAAATATTAAAATTTCAAGTGGTGAGGATCGATCTGTAGACCTCTTGCATGATAGCGCATCTCTCTACCGAGTGCGCCACTGCCACACACTGGGAATCTTAGACCGTAAATACAAATACTGCGTTGTAAGGACGCAATGCAAACGGGCGGTACACAGTGGTATAAACACGGGCAGTGCACTTCTCTTCATTCAGTTTAAAACGAGTTCCCCTGCACACAAGCCCAGGTAGCAGCGTGTCTCCGCCACTTTAGGCTTCTGGCACTGCTGGCAGCGCTCCCGCCCACATCTACTCCCCACATCACCCGGCCGAGACAAACTTCCGGTTCACGCAAAACAAATAAAGGTAAATTAAAAAAAGAAACCACGCTTAGAGACAGTATTTCAATGTTCGTTTTTTCGATTTTGAAACCAAATGGAAAAATCAAAAATCAACCCGTTTTATTGTAATTTGTTTTATGAATCAAAACAAAAAAGGAAAAAAGGTCTAACTTTTCCTTTTTTTGTTTTTGTTTTGAAATTGAAAATCAATTGAACGAATGATACACGGATTCTGACCTGACCTTTTGTTTGTTTGTTTTGTTTTTCTTCTCTTCACATAGATTGATAATAAGAGAGTTCCAAGGGTCCGTGGTTGATTCGTTCATTTGATTTTTCGTTTTCCAAACAAAAACAAAAAAAGGAAAAATGTATTTGTTTTTTTGTTTTTCTGTTTTTGCTCATAAAACGATAAAAGGAAAAAACTCTCTCTGATCCGCCTGTTTTCAATTTGGTTCTCGATTTAACATGCAACATTTGGAAGAAGGTTCGGAGGTATTTTGTGTTCATAATTTTTCATTTTTTTGTTTTGGGAAGTTGTGAAGCCAGTCGCACTTCACTTACCATAGTTGAACGGGGTACGCTGTCAGCGCCTGCGGTCCCGAGCTCCAGAGAAAGTGCCCGGGGGATAGATCATGTCCCGGGTGCCATCGCAGCGCTATACTCCTGGCCCTGAGAGCTCCAATGAAGTGCCGCGTCAGGCATCTCGCTTTACCCGGGACAGATATCGTGTCTTGGGGTTGGTGCAGAGCCAGCCCGCCGCTCTTGAGTGCCCCATTATGCCCCCGTGGACAGACGTGACCTACGTGGGGATCCATCTCACGGCAGTTGTCCTGGGCACCGTGGATGTCGCCCACCGCTGATCAGAGAGAGTATTTTCCTTTTTTCGTTTTATGAGCAAAAATGGAAAAAACAAAAAAACAAATCAATTTTTCCTTTTTCTTTTTGTTTTGAAAACAAAAAATCAAATGAACGAATCATACACGGACCTCCAAGCTACCAGAAAAGTAGTTCCCCAATTAAGTGTAATAGGCAAAATTTACAGAATTAAATAATTGTTTTCAAAGTAGTTTGATTTGGTCATTTTTGAGTAGATTTGCCCCCCAAAAAATTCAACCAAAGAGTGTGCTATGACTGAAAAAGGCTTGGGAAACAGTGATATAGATGATGTGGGTTATTCACAACCTTGACCTCAAAATACAAGGTTATCTCACCAGTCTGGTCTACGTAAATATGAATGTCAATGCATTTTCTATTTTCTGCTTGTCACATCTTGTCAATATATAAGACATGTTATTTTTGATTATAAACGGAATTCTAATCCTATACTTTAACAACTCTAAGCCCTAGAGCTAAATTTATTTATTTATTTATTTATTTATTTATTTATTTATTTATTTATTATTTATTTATTTATTTATTTATTTATTTATTTATGTATCAGACCTAAACTTAGCTGTTAATCTAAAATAAAACCTTCTTGGCCTTAACTAAAACACATATCTATAGATGCTAAGAAAATATTGTGTCATTTCATACCATGTAAACTCAATGCTAGAAATGCCAGAAATGTTTGTCATAATTAGAACATTTTTAAAGGGTCCTATTGTGAGTTTTTTTTTTTTTTTTTTTTTTTTTTTTTTTTTTTAATATTTAGTAAGAATCTAGAACATACACAGATCATTGGAAAACACAAAGTTGATCTAAAACAACTTAAAAATAGGAACAGCTCTACTGACTTCCTGTTCAAAACTGCAGATCTGATAAGCCCCGCCTCTTCACTTTAAAATGTAACTGTAAAAAGCAACAGATTTTTAAAAACAATTTTTTATAGTTGGAAAGTAAATATGGGACAGTACTGAACCATATAAGCTTCACTTTGAGTATTCATCTTTTTAAATATACCAAGTAAATACAGGAAAGTGGGAGGGGATAGGTGGTAGGTGAGAACGGTGATTTCTGAGCACTTGAGCTGCAGCTAAAGAACAAGACAAGATTACTCAAACATGCAGGAATCAATTCAAATATAACTTGTGTAAACTAATGATAAAGGAAGGCCATCATAACAAGGTTAAAACCTTAGAAAAGTGAATTTGACATACAGTAATAGGTCCCCTTTAATAGCTTTTTTATGAATAAATAGTGCAGTCTTTTGGAGCAAATTAGTCTTAATCATTAAGATATTGGGTAATTTGGAAAGGTTTTGTGGCACCTCTTTTGAAGTCGACAATCAATTGACTGTTAATTGAGTCTTTAGTCGACCAAGAATTCCTTTGGTCGATTACAGCCATACTGCATAAACGTACACCTGAATTCTTATCATTCCAGTAAATTAACTACAACTTCTAACTTCAGTTGACTGAGACATTATTGATTGCATCAGCGACTTACAGCCTTTTCTTTCATTATGCACAGTGACAAGAAATAGATATAAATACCTCCTGAAGCAGCCGTATCTGAGTGTGACTGTCAAAATACATCATCCGTTTGCGCTGTTGTTCTTATTGCATCGCCGTTTGAAGAGTGTGTCAATACCTGTGTGAAAAGTTACGCTGCTGAAACAGTGCGTGGATAAAGTGTGAGAGCTTTGTGTCTTGACAGCACACTTGTATACGTCATGTCTGCAGCAGTAACACAGGAGCAGCTGGAGCTCAGTGTGGGGGAGGCGCTCTGTGGGGTGGTCTCCTACTGGTGTGTCAGGTGCTCCAGTCTCTCTGCCGGCTGTTCCCATCTCCAAAACCCAACCGACACATCAGGAGAGCAGCAGCAGTGGCATAATGCAACAGCAGCGTGTCATCCGCACTCTCTACACAAAACAAGTCGCCATGGAGGTTCAGCAGAAAGGCTCTAAGCTCCTAAACTTCCTTTCGTGTTTGTCGAGACGGGCTTGTTGAAATGGTCACGATATCGGTTTGTGCAAAATTGAAAATTGGTAAAGCTTATCTGGTGTTGTTGTGTAAGGTCTAGTTCAATGGTTTGCAACTTTTTTTTGTCTTAAGGACCTCCAAAGCTTTTTGCCATACTCAAAGCTCCCCCTAACCCAGATATAAGCAAATAAATGTGTTTGCTTTTTAACGTTATTGACTATTATGACGATTATGTTTTAAGGTTTTAGTGATATCGAGACCCTAACTACTGGAGAGTTGATTTTAATAAATGATTTTCTTCTTAAATACTATTTTAATTTGAACTTTGAAAACTGAAATAATTCTAAAAAATCCTAGTCCACAATAGGACTCATTTAAGAACAACACTTCTGGATTGACTTTGTCACATAGGGTTAACATTGATTCTAAATCAACTAACATTTCAAATATTGCCACCCCAGTACTCTTTTATGTTTCAGATTTGGAATATTTTTTGTCATTGTCACAAAACGAACAACAAAATTCAGTTTGGCGCATCCATACAACATAGTGCAACACACAATTGATAAGAGCAGCAACAAAAGGTTGCAGAGCAGGGACATTCAAAGATACCTGAGATTGATATTATGTTAGCATAATGTAACAGTACAACACCAAGTCAGTGCAAATATAAAGTCACAATGGTTATCATTTATGGTGAAGGGGAGCAAGGAAGAGACTACATTTTGTTAAGAAAGCACAGAGTTAGGGTATTCAAAATCTACGAGATAGTTATTTACATTATTTACATACACTGTAATCTGACTATTATCTAATTTCCGAAGTAGTTCTGATCTGGATGCAAACACATGGCTGTAATCAGATTTCTTGCTGTCAAATTCAAATGGCTGTGCAAATGTAGCCTAAGGGCATAAGATTGTCTCCCTGGAAAGCTAAAAAAAATGTTTTTGTTTTTTTTTAAAGACGCATAAACACAAAATGCATTTACATAATCTTATATGTGAACCTAAAGAATAATACACATCGGAAGTAAATTATGCAAATCAGTTATGAATACAGCAGTTTGTAAATGAGATTAAATCCAAAAGAGAGCATTAATGTTCACATATTTTTGTTTTAGTCCTGTAAACCAACTAAGAGAAAGCCTCCAACTAATTTCATGTCTCTGCATAATAGACTAATCTATATCTTTACATTTTGTGGTTACTTTATGTATCACAGAAAAGCTTCTCATAGATTTCTTGGTTATTTTCTGCGGCTACTATAATTGCATGTTGCTATGAAAACTATTGATTGGCTGTTTGATGACCAATCAGCGACATATGATACTAACGGTATTTGATTTCTTTCATGTCTATAATTAGTTGGACATCAGTCACACCATTGACCACTATTTGTCCTTGCTTTCAAAGTAACGTGATCACAATCTCCTGCACATCCAGAGGGGAGCAATCTTTCATCTTAGGTTAAACGTTAATGACTGCTAGCCCATGATCCACAGTTGTTAAATTGTTAATGGTCACTATTCTTGCACATGCTAGCGCTTAAAAGCTTATACACCCACCTCATGTCGAGATCTTTAATCTTGCAGGTGGCTGTGTGTTGAGGCCAATCGGGTTGCATTGATTGGTTAACGCTGTGAGCTGGCTGGACTTTCACTGACTGTTGATGTTCATGATGTGTTATGTGGATCCAGTTAAAAGGCCATGTGAATGTCATAGTGTGTCAGGAGAGAATTTTATGTCTTACCCACGTTTCATTTGCACTAGATTCACAATTCTCAAGTTACGCAATCAGAAAGAGTAAGTAGATTATGGGTCTCTTTTTTTATGCTTGGATTTTTATGTTAATAGACAGCCACACTTGTTACAGTGCTTTTTCAGACACATTTTACGTTGCATTTTACATTGAGTATATGAAGGATCTTAAAAATTTATAAAAATTGATCAGGTTAGTTAAGGCCCTTAGCATTAGGTCTATGGAGCTCAACAGTGACCGCCCACTTCCTGGTTCCTAAATCTCGAACCCCATGTTAAATTGCCATAGGGAATTCGATAAAAAATTATATTAAAAGTTTGAAAACGTCCTTGGGGCTAAACAGCTATGTGGTGAGTCACGAGTATAAGACCTACATTTTTGTTTAAAAAACGTTTTTTCAGCTTTGTAAACTACGAAGTTATTACGACATTTTGCCGAATTTTAAGTTCTAGATGTGCTTTTTAGACTGAAAACAACCGCGCTGTGGATCTGAGTTAGCACATAGCTGGATAGCCCGCGGTATGTCTTTAAACTCTTAATATTTGAATTTTTCGAAAAGCCTATGGCACTATAACATGGGGGCAAAACTCTTCCGGAACCAGGGCGGTCTTTCACTGGTGCAGCTCCATTACAATATTACTTTAGCTAGGTATTAATATTCACTTATCTATCGTATGTGTCTCTGTCTTGACAAAGACAAACTTGCAAAGTTGTTTGAAGACCAGTCTTTAAAGAAAACATAGAAATGTCAATTCTAGCTGGACAGACTCATACAGACAAAATGTTGCAATTAATGAGAATATTTATTAATACAGGTTTGGCAAAAAAAAAAAAAAGGTGAATACATTTTTGTATATTCACATTTGCTTAAATGAAAAAAATAACAACATAAATATTTATATTTTCTCAATGTTTTTATTGCTTCTCATAGATTGACCCGATTGGTTTTATTAGATGACACATTCTAATCAGACTATTCATGTTATTCTTATTTACCACCCATTTTAAATGTGTCCTGTTTTAATGATTCATAGCAGTGTCATCTTATCATCTTATCTCCTTAAGTGCCTCAAGACTCCATCAGGTGGTACAAATTGACACCACATGCCGCCTGAGAACCTAAAAAGTGTCTTTTGTAAGCATATTCTAAAGTCTGCACTGCTTTCTGCTCTTTCCTTGAACTCCAGTTTTGCTGAAGCAGCGGTCCTAAACCAAATAGGTTTGGCATAAGAAGGAAGGTGATTGCACATGGGGCACAAATGGGAAATGGTCAAGCATAAAGGCGTCTGAAGTGTGCGTAGCTGCGAGATGCTTATGATCTCAAATAACCTCTGTCTAGACAAAGTGACATAATGAGGAATGGTATTTGAAAATGGAAGAGCAAAGGGCAGAAAGTGGTATTAAACAATTGAAGGGAGGGCATATGTGGTGAGGTGCAGCGCTCCATGCCAGGAATCTATAACCTTGGATTTAGCTTGTCTGGCCATCTTTGTTTTTCTCATTATCATGAGGCGTATGATACCATAAGCCTCTAAATCATCCCATGGCTTGAATGCAAAATATACTTCACCTTTTTTGTCATGCTGCTCATACTTTCTGTATGTCAGGCTCAGAGTAAAAGGATGTTGCTGCCATGGAGGATTTGCTCTGCTATTATCCGTGCGGCCAAGATAAGAAATTACTACTTTATATGAAATGTTTGAATTTTTTTAATGCTGCAGACTGTTACAAAATCTCTATGGACTTTGTAGTTGCAAAGTTTACACAAAATTCATGTTTTACTTCAATGGAACTTTCAAATGGAACTACCTCAGAAAGTGGACTGAATGCTTTGTAGTTTGTAACTACAGTGTTGAATGAATAAATGGTTTTATTTATATAACATAATTTACACAAACAGATGTCTTTCAAAGTGCTTCACACAGTAACTCACTCAGCAGAAGCGTTTCGCCTGAACACCTGGCACCTCAACCTTCGAACAACACCAAGTGTTCCCTAATAAGCATGTTATTGGTTGGTGGTGAAACTGGAGTGTTTGGAGGAAACCACCCCACACCGAAAGGCCTGGGCCGTGTCGAACCCGCAGCCTTCTTGATGTGAGGCGAGAGCACCATCCACTCTGCCACCGTGTGCCATATTTATTAATTTTAGTGCAAGTAGATGGAAACTAGGCTGACTCTGGTGCAAAATATCTATCTTGTCTGTACATTGTCCTTTCAAGTCAAATCAAATCATACATTCAATGTAACACAAACTGCTCTAAAGTGCAAAACATATACTAAAGCTTAACACTGTAACATTGTATGTTAATGCAGACCTTGTTATTCTTGTTAACTTTAAATGTGTGCATACTGCCCTTTTATAGACAACTGTCAAAAAATTTTATTTTTGTTCATATCCAGTGTAATCATGTAATTGCCATGCCCATACTATTAACCAACTCTGGGCACAGCTTTTGGTTTATATTACTATTGTGCAGCACTCAAGCTTATATAAATCAAAATAAGCAAAACTGCACTAACGGCTGTCACAGTGCTTGTTATCTTTTAACATTACAACTTTGCTGTGTTAAGCATTGCCACTTAGATTAGAATAGATAACACTATGAAAGAAAGTCTCAAAAAATCCATTATCTTATCACTCACTGCTGTCCACGTGTAGGTCAGTTGCGATATTATTAAAACACCAGAGTCTGACATCATATAGTCTTTTGATTAGCCCAAACAACAAGCCAACAGGATCCAATGAGATTTTTGATGCAGTTTCATTCAAGCTGTTAAAAAAAAAGAAATGAAAGGAAAAGAAAAGAAAACTCCAAAAGCTAAAAGTAAAGCTTAAAACAGAAGAAGAGTGTACATGATTTGAGTTCTAATTTGTCCGAGAAAAAGCGTCACTTGCAAGAATGTGAGGGAAAAATCTCTTATAGCTGTTATAAAATAGACACAAAACTCCCCATAAAACAACTGTCAAATGGTAGAATTGACAGATCAAGCGTGGATTTCACCTACAACAGTGCGCTGAGGGGAGAATAAAAGCCGCCGTTATCCTGGATTGTGCATGATTTAGCACTTTGAATGCAACCAAAGACTCAGCTACAGGGCTTAGTGCTAATCTAAAGAGGGATTCTTTATCAACACAAGCACATTGCACAGATAGTGCAGCGATTACATTGTGCTTCCCCTTCAGCATCTCCACCTTCAAAACTTTTCTGCATACTCATGATAAGTGTAGGAAACGTGCTTTACTTTTGAAGCAGTCATTTGCAAAAAGCACCATTTTAAAGCCATTGTTGTAAAGTCACAGTTTACTCTTTGTTTAGTGATGTCCTATCACAATAATTGTAATATGCTTGATAAAGAATCCAGTGAAACATGGTTTTCATTTATATTGTCTGTATAAAACCAAACCTACTTTTGTATTTGAACAACAGAAAGATCTCATTTTGCCATCGAGGTAGTCTTTAGTGTTATCTATTAAGAAATCTACTTTTTTAAAGACTCAAAATCATTTTAATTTACCTCACTTTCTTAAAGATGCGCTGTATAACTTTCTGGAGATGAAAGTCAACTTCACAATTCCATGCAAATAGAAAAATAAAATCAATATTTAGAACATTCTCATTAGGAATAAATATGTTTTATGCCATATTGTGAAACAATATAGCTAAAAAAGCTGCTTTTTCATGGAAACAAACAGAAGGAGGCCCTTCTCTTGGCCAAGTAATAGTTAACTTTGTGGCCATGTCTACCCTCTCACAGTATCAAATCAAATCAAACTTTATTTATAAAGCGCTTTTCATACAAACATTAAAGTGCTTTTCATACAAACATTGTAACACAAAGTTACATATTTTTATTATTTATTTCATGTCACAAAGACATCTAAACTAGAAAAACATGCTTGTATTTAAGATTATTTTTTGGCCAAAAACTTACACAGTGTACCTTTAAATGTAAGCAAATGCAGAGCATCTAAGTTTTAGGAGCCAACGAGACAAGTTAAGCTGTGTTGATCTGCTAGCCAAGGCTAGTGTAGGCTAATAAGCTCACTTCAGTGAAAAAAAGTCTATTGTAATAGACACAAAAAGATATTTTCACAATATCTCTGTTCCGATGCAGAATAGATTTTAAGACCTTTCATTCTTCTGTTCATCTAACACCTCAACCTTCTACAGACCAATAATATTTATTACAATTGGCAGCAGAGATCAAAGGTGTATATATATACAGTATTTTCTTCTTCTTTAGTAGTAGTAGTAGTAGTAGTAGTAGTAGTAGTAGTAGTAGTAGCAGTAGTACAAAGTCAATGGAGCTGATTACTAAAAAGTTTCTCAAGATAAAAAACAAGATTGAAAAAACTTACTACAAAGCTAAAACTGGCCCTTGCCCATAATTACCAGACATTTTGTGTGTGATCACCTTTTCTGTATACAAACTTATGAGTTTCACAACATTGTTCCTCAATTATCCATAATCTTATTAGTAACAACGAACAGCTACTCCCACAGTTGTGGTTGATAAAGATGCTTTTTAGCAGAGCAATGCAAACAGCACAGCTTTCTTATTTCGATCCAATAAGCTGCTTTTAAACCATAATTTATTGATACTTGAGCAAACATCAAACTATAAAACTGCATGAAGGCCCTCAAAAACAAAAGTTTAATTACAAAGTTTACATTTGGACTGGAGTGGTTTGTGGTAACACATCTTGAGAGAAACATTTCCCAAGTTTCAGTAAATAATGGATTTTGAAACCGCGTCCTGAATTATGATGATGATGAAGTTCCAATTTCTTAATGGACTTTCTGGAGTGAAGTGAAACCACTCCATTGGACTTCTTTGTACAGGCTGGTTGTAGATCAAGCTAGTACCTAAAAGCTTTTTAATTTGCATGTAATGGGCAATGTGTCACGCTCATTTGGAGGTTAGTTGTATCACGGTTTCCCAGGGCCAATTTTACACTGAATTAATCACCCTTTCAGATAAATATGTCAGGCCATACAGCAGATTCTAATCATGCTCAGATCTGGATAAGAAAATTATATAGGAAGGGTTGTTTGTACATGTTTGAGTGAAATACAACCAGGTGTGATTTTGGCGAAGAAAAATGGTTCTAACATGGCTCTAAACTAAAAAAAAAAAGGTGGTTGACATAAAAATTTTAACTCAATAGAGGTTATGCATTTGACATGACAGCACTTCAAATGTCAGCAATGAGTGGCAAAATGCAAGAGTCAATGGTGACAGATGATGTTTTCTTCTGTAATAGCTCAAAGCACAACTATAAACTGAAAAAATCAATTACAATGCTGCAAAACATATATAAAAAACACAACTCTGGTGAATACTCAATTCATATGTGACTTGTAAAAACAGAAAATCAGGTAAATAGTGGCAGAAAACCAGATGAACACCAGGAATTCACAGAGGCTCAAAATTTTTTCAGTGACTTTAGAATTACATACAGTCAATCATTTTCTCCATCTCCAAACAAACTTAAAAAAACAAAACATTAATTGTGGGACAGTTAAAATGTCCGAAATCTACAACTGTCATGCAAACATGCTAGTTCATGCTTTAGGCTCTTTCTCGCAACAATGGAAAAGCTATTTTTAGTTTACCAAAAAAAGCTGTGACAAAACACATTTTATCACGTTTTGTATGTAAAATGAAGTCAGTGCATAAACTTTGCAGTCATTGTCTTGTTCATTTTGCCATGGCTAACTCTATTGACTTGGCGCAGACATGTCCTTAATGGCCACTGGTCCTGTTTTGCTCTTTAAGTCTTTCAGGCTTTGGACTGACCTTGTTTTATAGAAAGAAGTGAAGTAATTGGCTGTAAAGCTTCCAAGCACTAAAAGCTAAAGAGCTGCAAGTATTTTCTACTGATTATGTTCTAATGGTTGCAAATTAGCTGAGTGGGATCACATACCACATCAGTCCTCTCAGTGTCATATGGAGACCAGTGGGGGCGGCTAAATCACACATGTAATGACAGCGGATGACAGATGATGTGTTGGAATATAGTTCGATGTTTAGAGCTTTGCGGCCTTGTCTAATTGCTGTTTGTAAGGGAACTTTTGAACTAGCTGTAGCTGAGAATATAAACATTTTCTGTTACTAATGCCTCCTACTGTACCAGTGTTCATAGTCAAACCACAGACTGCAGATGGAAGTGGGCAGAGCTACTACACTCTGTTTCTCGCTCTCGTTCACTTTCTATTAAAAGATCTGCACCTCTGTCTCTGTAACCGCTGCTGTCAGGTTCAACCTTCTGACTGTTTTATTTAAAAAATCTTTCATGAGATTTTATTTGCTTTAGAGTTGTGGCTTTCAAACTTCTCTCAGTCAGTGATCATTATAAAAAGTAGTTTACACAGGAGCAGATTGTTCATGCTATCTTTTTCAGACTAAATCAAAAGTGTGCATCAAACTGAATAACATTTCAGTTCACAGCATTTTCATTGCCGAGCGTATATGCAATAAAAAGTGTAAGAAGCATTATTGATATCATGATCAGATATTTATGACTCAAAATACATCTGTTTTAAGCTTTTACTGTATGTATATTTTTTAAATAAACCATAGATGTGGCTATACCTGCTTATCAAAGTCTGATTCTGTCAGATCTCAGAAGCTAAGCAAGTTCGGACCTGATCAGTATGTGGATGGGAGAACGCTAGAACACCAGGTGCCACAGTTGTGTCCTTGGGCAAAACACTTAATGGGACTATACTTGATTTTTTTGCAACAAAATAACTTAACACTTAAACTTAAATTCCCCCCTAGCATTGATATCTGGTTAATGTATCATTTCAGGTGAAAATTAGTCCGCAAAGTCCTGTGTCTAATAAAATCCCATTTGTGTCCAACTTTTTCTGTTGGAAATACTGAAATACATTATGATGAACAAATGAAATTATGTTTAAATTTTTAAGGATGCAAAAATCATTGCCTCAGTGTATGTATATACAGGGTGAGTGAAGTCTTGATTGTAAATTGCTTTGAGTGCCTTGAAAAGTGTAAAAGCTCTATATAAATAGAGACCATTTACCATTTTAGAGGCCATATATGTATTTAGCTAAAGAATAATTTAACTCTGACATTGTTGAAAAAGTAGGACATAATTTCCAAATCTTGCAACAGTTTAGAGAGATTTAAGTGGCTGTAAGTGTTTTCTAAACTTGTGCTGAACAAAGTGCTGCTGTGAATTGCAGCCTCTCGCTCTGTGACTGTTCAAAGAATAATTTCATGCCCAATATGACGGCTCTGCAAAAGGACGAGACAGGGAAGGCCGTTTGTTCTCGTGCGCCAACATGTCACAATGCACAGATCAAAGCATCAACAGCCAGGAAAATATGGAAGTAGGCCTCTATAGACAGAGGAGAAGCATGTCTGTTCTTTGTACTACAATGGTTTGGGGAAATTGCCATTGCTTTATTGAACAATGTACCCCTTTTTCTGTTGGCTAATTTAAAATTCATACATTCTTCTTGTAAAGACACTGAAGGCAAAATTTGTTGTGCGAAATCAATGTGCTTTCTTTTTCTTCTGCTATTTTAGAATTGAACAATATTCATTTGAACTGGTAATAAACAAAACAGTTATATAGACCTTTAATCAGATTTACATGAAGTAAAGCGTTTCTTCTTTGGCTTATCACTGTAAGTATCAATTGCAATGTTTTTGTCTTGTATTTGTCTTGTATACTCTCGAGAGCTACATGTACTGGAACTTACAACATGTGTAATATCAGTGGTGGAAAGTAACTAGTACAAAAGTAAAACTACTGTAATTAAGTAACTTTATAAAGTATTGGTACTTTCCTTAAGTATATTTTGTTCTGGATACTTTTACTTTTAATTCACTACGTTTGAGAGCAGGTGTCTGTACTTTTTACTTCACTACATTTTTGAAAAGGACTAAAAAGTAAAAGTTCTTTTCTGAAGGTTTGAAAGTGTCTGAAAAGGTGACAACTTTCCTAATTATATAAATTTTAGACAATGTTGACCAAAATTTTCAATTCTGTTGCTTCATCTAACCAAATAATCTGACTTTAGTAACTTTTGAACCAAAATGAGACTTAAATAAAATAAAAAATAATAATAAATGTACACATTGGACTATAATTTGGCCATATTTTAAGGCATAAAAAATAGATGTCCCAATCAAGAATGTTCCAAAGTAAAAATGTTAGTTTCTGCTTCTATAATTGATGATTTTTCACCTCAAAAAGTGCATCAAAATCTGTAGGAAATACTTTTATATTTTACTCTAAAAGTACATTTTTCAACTAATACTTCAATACTTTAACTCAAGTAGATTTTTGTATGAGATACTTTCACTTTAAGTAGAAAAATTTAGTACTTCTTTGACTGTAATATAAAGCTCACATAACAGATGCTCAAGCCAAATCTGGACAGTGTGGAAGTTCTCAGAGATCAATTTATGACATCACAAAACTTGGACATTCAAAAGAGTATTTTCTGAGGCTCAGAGAGGAAATTATAGTTTCCCAGATAGAACTGTGTTATTGATAAGCAACAGGATTAAGAACTCAAAAGTCATTATACCTTAGAAGTTCATTTGTTCATATTACATGTCAGAACTCTTCCATCTTTTCAAGGAATATCTCACAGCACATAACTCGTCACATCCACGGTGAGTTTCAAGGGAATTATTCAAGTTGATGCATTGCCTTTAATAAGGTCTTTCCTATGAAAAGATAAGAGCGAGAATTTCATTTCCATTGAAGCCACTGTCAGGCAATTATTCTAGCTTTTAAAATCTCTTATCACATTGTGTCCAAGAGCATGTTGTCCTCTAATCCTCTGAGTTATAGTTTAGATTAATGTGCTTAATGTTCAGCACCAGTGAGAATAATCATGGCTAATGCAATACTATGAGTTACTTTGCATATTGTTAGCATTGATCATATTCTTGTTAATGTAATTTATTCATTTGGAAAGCTATAATGAGCCTTGGATGTTGAAGATCTCTTTGGGCTTGCAAGAAAGGAAAGAATGAAACAATTGCACCAGAGAGACAGATTATGTTGGACTTTCTGGACAAGACCATTGAGAAGGTTTGAACATGTACAATGAAAGTTTACAGATCACAAATGCACAGGAACAACGCTAACTTGAGAAAAAGACCAACAACAAGACTGTATTTTAGGCCTCATTGAGATTAGGGAAGTGTGGCTTAAATCAGTGGGACTCTGCTACACTCAATCTATCTCTTACCATGTTTTCTTTGTTTGAAGTCTTTGAAGTCTAAACTAAAAGTTGAAACCAAGGCCAGTGTATTTATAACATTTTTATCTCAGATGTTTATTTTTAAAGCTGAGAAAATGGTTTTGTTTAGACGAACATTAATGGAAGCCTGCTGTGTTTACTCAGCGAGACCTGCCAAATGTGAAAAACAAAAATCTTGCCAAATTCGGTGTGCAAAGTGTAGCTGAAGAAAGACTTTGCTTACATCTCGAGCATCATATTAGTACAAATAGTTTCTTATGCGCAATTGTTTGTCTTGTAAATTGGAGTTAATGTTCCAGCAAGCCAGAGGACGCTCCATTATGTCTGGGTTTCCATTGCTGCTGTGAAGACAAACTTAAAGACTTGATGAAGCCACTTAAGCACTAAGCCTATTGGTAGCACTTTAAAAGACCTCCACGGTACCTACCAGTCAAGTACCGTGTCAGTTACTAGTAACTAACAGTGACACTTACTAGTACTTACTCTGGTACTTACTGTGGTACTTACACTGGTACCTAGAGTGGTACTTTGAGTGGTACTTGTACCAGTAGTTACTGGTACATACCAGTGGTACTTACTCTGGTACTTACTGTGGTACTTACACTGGTACCTACAGTGGTACTTTGAGTGGTACTTGTACCAGCAGTTACTAGTACATACCACTGGTAGTTACTGGTACTTACTGTGGTACTTACACTGGTACCTACAGTGGTACTTTAAGTGGTACTTGTACCAGCAGTTACTGCTACATACCACTGGTAGTTACTGGTACTTACTGTGGTACTTACTGAGGTACTTACACTGGTACCTACAGTGGTACTTTTACCACCAGTATTGGCATGCTGGTATGGTCGTGGCCATACCAGCATGCCAAAGCCTGATCCCGTCAGATCTCAGAAGCTAAGCAGGGTTGGGCCTGGGCAGTACTCGGATGGGAGACCACAGAAGAACCTCAGGTGCCACAGTGGGGCAACTTCAGTGGTACTTACTGCAGTAGTTGACAGTCAACTACTGTACTAAGTACCACTGAAGTACCAGTATGTGTCACTTTAGAACAGGTCCCGTTGTTACTAGTACTTAACTGTCAACTACTGTAGTAAGTACCACTGAAGTACCAGTATGTGTCACTTTAGAACAGGTTCCGTTGTTACTAGTACTTAACTGTCAACTACTGTAGTAAGTACCACTCAAGTACCTGTATGTGTCACTTTAGAACAGGTCCCGTTGTTACTAGTAGTTGACTGTCAACTACTGTAATAAGTACCATTGTAGTACCACTATTTACCATTATGTATCACGGTGTTTATCAATAAATGTTGGAATTAACCTAAGATTGTTGTAAATTGTTTTCTGTTGTTTTGTTTACTGAAACAAATAATTACTTTGGTATCTGTCAATACCCAATATTGTTGTGACATAAAAAAAGACAGTGGTGCTTTTTTAACACTTGCATTTTATTGTTATTCATAATTTATAAGCTCTACTTTTTTAATTTAGTACCAATAATACCGCCACTGAAACATATGTGTGTGCCACAAATTATTAAAAGTGGTAAGTGTACTAATAGTTACCACTGTAAGTACCAGTCACTGCTGACACAAGTACCACCTTAAGTACCAGTGTAAGTACTACAGTAAGTACCACAGTAAGTACCAGTAACTATCAGTGTTATGTACCAGTAACTGCTGGTACAATTACCACTATAGGTACCAGTGTAAGTACCTCAGTAAGTACCACAGTAAGTACCACAGTAACTACCAGTGGTATGTACCAGTAACTGCTGGTACAAGTACCACTCAAAGTACCACTGTAGGTACCAGTGTATGTACCACAGTAAGTACCAGTAACTACCAGTGGTATGTACCAGTAACTGCTGGTACAAGTACCACTCAAAGTACCAGTGTATGTACCACAGTAAGTACTAGTAACTACCAGTGGTATGTACCAGTAACTGCTGGTACAAGTACCACTCAAAGTACCGCTGTAGGTACCAGTGTAAGTACCAGTGTATGTACCACAGTAAGTACCAGTAACTACCAGTGGTATGTACCAGTAACTGCTGGTACAAGTACCCCTCAAAGTACCACTCTAGGTACCAGTGTAAGTACCACAGTAAGTAACAGAGTAAGTACTAGTAAATGTCACTGTTAGTTACTAGTAACTGACACGGTACTTAACTGGTAGGTACCGTGGAGGTCTTTTAAAGTGCTACCAGCCTATTATCTGATTTATTTTTACTACAAAAATTGTACAAGAAATTACACATGAAGGACTGTGAGACGTTCGTAGCTACAGGATTCCAGACGTGGCTCATTTGAAGTCTTACTTGACAATGCTTTGTACCACGCAGTGCTTTTTTATTCTACTGCGTTAACAAAATGTGCTAAGGAATTCATAACACTTTACAAGTATGACATTCCCATTGCAATTTCCAACATGATTTACCAGTAAGAGAGTAATAGAGACGTAAAGAAGCTGGCTTTAAAGTGAACTTGACAAGATAACAGAAGAAAAATCAACAGGACAGAATTTCACGTTTCCATAGATTTCAAAGGACTGAAAAAATACAACCAACAATGGACACAATTGATGAACAATCGAGTAAATAGTTCTTAGTCCTAAAAATGGCACCTATAAAGAAGTCAAATATTAAGCGTTTAAAGAAATATCGCAGGCTAGCCAGCTATGTGCTAACTCAGATGCTAACTCTTCCTGCCAGTAACGAAAATATTCGTAATTGTGCGGCCAACCATTGCCTGCCAATGATGTTAATTTTCTGATGAACATGCTGAATTTTTCTACAGTCAAATACACGATGCAGTTTCACAGACTCACCAGCAGAGGGGAGATGAGCACAAGAACCCAGAGGACATCTACATAAGCAGCGCAGTTGGCTGTGTTTATGTTATCAGCTGCTTCTGAATTCCAGCTTTCTTTTCAAACAGATTACAGGCAAAATATTTGGACCAAAAATATTGTTGAGTAAGTTTAGAGCAGATATTTGATCTTTAAATGAAGAAAAGACAATCCTTCTGGACTAGAACTGCAGCACATTCAGTTAGTCTACACTAGAGGAAAAAAAAATAATAAAAAAAAAGTGGTCAGAGTAAGTAAAACTACTGTATTTCATCATGTTAGGTTAAAGGTTAAATATAATCTATTTCTCATGAAAGAGACTGAATCTCACTGGTCCTCATTGCTTTAATCATGTAAACCTCGTATTTTGTATCGTTATAACAGTATTTTCTTGTAGTAGCTCATATTCTTTCACCAAAAAGTAGAACAGAGAAAAAGAACACTGACATGAAGTTTGTACTAGAAAAAAGACATTATCTCAAAAGTTTCTTATCAAACGCTGAAAGCTAATAAAAACAAGGAATTTCCAATACCTATAAAAAGGGAACTAATGTAGAATAACAGCTCTTTTTCAATGAAAGTAGTGTTTTGTTTTTGATCCTTATGGGGAATAAACATGGTAGCCCATACTTTCTAAAGAGGTGGGCAGTCACTGTTCAGCTCCATTGTCTATTTTAATGATTTATTCATTGATATTTTATAGTGTTTGATGTACATGTGCGATCACACTTTGTGAGAAATATCTGTGCTCTATTGTGTGATGTTTCCTGAACGCAGATTAAAACCTAAATTAAGTGGACAAACACATTCAGCGCAGCATGTAGTTCTCCACTGGTGCATCATAAACCAGTAATGAATCGTACAGTAAATTATTTTCTGTGTGAATGCCGGAACAATTCATTTTCCTATCACTACATATCTCATTGGACATGTCCCGTCATCCAGAGCCCCTATGGAGATAAAGTGCTTTTCAATGGAGCTGGCCTTTCCAACATTGTTCTTGAAGGTTGACCTATGACAAAGATTTCAATTGGCACCTCCCTATCTTCACTTCTGACAGCTGGACACTCCACTGCACCACTATATAACCCAAATGTCACTCACCCCCCTCAGTACCAATAGTCTTAGCTCTTCCCCTCCCACAATCCCACTCTTCCATTTCCAGAGGTGACAGGGTTATCGCTGTATGAGTACTTGTTTCCTTCACCATCCATTTTGTATGTATGCGTCATGTGGATTAATTCACTGGCTTTCGACCAATCAGCTGCTCTGCTTTGGCTGTTTTTTCTTGTGTTATTTTTTTCTAACATGGCTGGGGGAAAAAAAACACAATTGGATTCTTTGTCAGCTGGATTGAGTTGTGTGTTCACAGCCTCGCCTTGCTCCGCTGTTCCATCACGACGTATCTGGGAAATAGATCTTCATTTCAGCGCGGTCATTTGGCTGCTGCAATAACTCTGTGACTCCATTTAAAATGCAGTTTGGTGAGATTGTGACTGTCCCGTCAGCTGGGATTAGAGAGATGGGTAACTCGTGATGTTGTCTGTGTTTGTGAAATATGAATGGGCGTAGAGCAGTACACTGGCCAAGCAAAAGGTTCACTTTTTGGTTGGGAATAAAGACTGTTTCACTATTTATAGATTTTTTTGAGAACTTTGAGAAACGCGTTTTAAAATAAATGATTGTCCCAGACTTAATAAGTGTATCCAAATCTAATAATAATCATCAAAAAAATGTTATACTGCTGACTTCAGTAGGAGGACACAAAAGAATGCTGCATGGGCCAGAGGATCTCCTACATGTTTGGTACTGTAGGAGTAAAATGCAATCAAGAGGAAACCCTTATACATGGACATGGACATGGACATGGACATGGACATGGACATGGACATGGACATGCAAATTCCAAACAGAAAGATCCTCATATTCTTAAACATGAGCATATTTGTACTGTTTTGGAGTTTGCAAACTGGTCAGTTAGTCAAAAATAACAAATTAAATTGTCAGCATCTACATTGTCATACTAATAACTTCATTTTCTCACCTAAAAACATTATGCAGAAAATAACGATGTGTCAGTAAGAGACTTTTAAGCTGTAAGATTAATCTTCAATTGAGTAATAAAGACTGGTGCAGTGCCATTAAACGCCAGAGATTCAGTAGCTTGGAATATTCCAAACTATAACCACAACTCTGTACTATTGGTTGTATAAAATAATTCAGAAATACTGTACCAGTTTGGATTGTTCAGGCGAAAGGGTTAATTTTATTGATTACAGCCTTACAGAAAAACCTGCACATACAGTATAAATGATTCCACTATGACTTTGCACTTCTGAAGAAACTTAAATGAGAGAAACTTCCTTTATGTGCTTGGTTTATGGACTAACAGTTGTATAGAGCTGACATAGCACTAACAACTCTTTACCTGAATGTGCTGCTGTTGACACTTTGAGCAGGTATAGCCCATAATCTTTAATGCTTTACCTCTCAGTCGAGTGTTTTCTGAGCAAACAACTATAGACGCGGTGCCCTAATATGAAGTGACTCTGTGTTTTGTTGTAATGGAGCTGGAAGGAAGTCCATAACAGTTCTGACAGGTGCAGGTCGATCCGGGGTTGGCGTTTGTTCATAAATAAGTTAAAATATGACATTTGACGTTGGCAGGTGACTTTGAATGGAAAGAAAAAACCTTCAAATATTTCTGATATTTTATTCATCGTCCTCGAGGTCAGAAGTTGTCAGCAGCTCAAGTCCAGACGTGGTTTTGTAATAACCCACATGCATTGCAATTCTTGTTTGTTTATAGCAGTAGTAAAGGAAAGAAAAATGTGTATAGTGCCTTTTATAAAACATAAGGTGTAAATGATGGTAGTTCTTCATGACAATGGAACAATTAAAAAAATAAAAGGATTTTTTTTAAATATGGAACAAAACTCTATCACAACAATTGCCACATTCACACAAGGAAAATTGTCTTTTGAACTTGCACATGCACAAATAATTGTGAAATGTGGGTGAGATACCCTTTTTGTACACTGCTTTAAATCAGTGTTTCCCAACCAGTGTTTCCCAACCAGCGAATTAATCTGCAGACATATTTACTAATGCAAAAGGTGTGTTAGTCTAAAATAGCCCACTCCAGATTTAGGGAAAATACATCTCTTTATTGTGTGAAATATTATTTAGCCTACAATTATTTTTTTTCTGTCGCATTGTGTTTTATGAATTATTATGAAAAAATGCAATATAAATGCTGTTTTGACTTGACTGATTAAGGTTTGTAGAAAATACTGAAGGGCCCTGAAGCTTACATATGCTTAGGGCCCCCAAAAGGTTACATCCGGTTAGATTAGACCGGTTAGATTTGCGCAGTTATTGGGTTTCAGACTTTATAAGAAGGTGAATTGTAATATTAACTGATCAAAGGCACTGTACCCAATTTTAATTACAAAAAAATAATGTAAAATCAGAGTCTCCCTATAGAAAGAAAATACAATGGCAATAATTGACAGTATAATACACTGAAACACATGTATTTACCAAAAAGGTTACCAAAGGTTGTTTTCAAACCCACTACTTTAAATGAACAACATGTTTGGGGCTAAAATTTTGAACTCATCTTGTCTAGTTTTCCTGGAGCCATGTCATTTTTTATGGTAGATAGTTCAGTGAGCTAAATTGTTTGTTTTACTTCATAGTGTTAGCATAAATTCAAAAAGTCAATCTTTATTTACTGTTTTTGTCAGCACACAGTGTTAACCATCAGAAACACGTTTACTTCTACAACATTAAGAAAAGCACTTAGTGTACATCCTTGGACTTTAATTTGTTAAGTGCATTTCCATTTAGACACATTCACGAGGCTGCATTGTTATGTAGTGAATGTTTTACTTGAAATGGCATTTAATGTAAAAGAACACAATTAGCGCTATTGTTAATCCATTTCTTAAATTGTTTATTTATACAAAGGGTATTTCTTTTCTTATTTTTGACAGTTTTATATATATATTGTTTATTCCTACTTGAAATGCAGTGTTGTGTTGTTATTTTTTGTCCTATTATACTCAATTAAACATGCCCACAAAACTGCATCTTGACTGAAACATGGTTATATTTTAAATGACTTTTGTATGCGGCCTCTTATAGACATTTGGTGCTTGCTCTTCTCAACAAACACAATACGATTATCACGACAATAATAACAAATGTATCAGCTCTGAAACTCAAAATGAAACAACTGTGTTTTACTGGCCATGACCCAGAAACTGCTCCACACTGGCCTCTGAAAGTTGCAAAAAGCACTAATCAAATCATTGCTCTGAATAATTACAATGTTCTGTGTGTAACCGTTTTAATGAACTATTTTTCATGGTTTTATGATTGTAAGAAATCTGATCCATAGCTTTTATCTCTCTGACTACTGCTCAGCTTGAAAAATACTGTAATATTTTAAATATGATAATAGTCTAAGAAATGTCTTGTGTGATGAATGTAGGTTGTATGAATTTTGATTTGTTTCTATTCATCTTCATCTTATTCATATTAATGGTTGAAGTGAGTGGGAGCTGATCCAAGCAACACAACAGTGAACTGGATCCAAATAATTTCCTCTTTCTGGAGAATGATTCATCTTAGGTGTGCTTAAAGAAGACCTAATACCTTCATTACGTTGTTTACGACATTGATCTTATTCTGATACTCTGTCAAATCCTACCTGTATTACTGTGCACAACAATAAAACATAAATAAGTATGTAAGTAACTTATTTGTGTAACGCTTTTCACAGACACAAAACGCTTTACAGGGAGATGATTTACAGCCCAAACAAAGTGACACAAACATGGCTGCTCTTATGGGCAGTCTTTAGTTTATGAAGCAGAAATACAAAGTATTTTGGCTTTAGGAAAAACACGTACATGTGCCTGTCCAAATCAGACAGATTCAAAGTGTCTCATTTATTTGTCCATCTGTAACAGATATGGAAGATTAGAACATTTTCTGCTGCACCAGAAACTAATTCCACCAACTTGTTGTGTTGCCATTAATAAATTATTCTGATTCTGATTCTGCATTTGTGGACTGCTCTTTTTTCAGCTGCATAGATACGTGTCATATTTGGGGGCGTGGCCTGCCGTGGGGAGTTTCATGGTTCACGACTGAAGTGTACTTTGATGTGGATGTTGTTGAAGTGGTGTTATCTCAGAAAAGCAAACAGATTGTTCTGGAGCTGTTAAATACGCCACGCAGGCGGTACTAGCATCACGTTAGCATCTAGCTAGCATTTAGTCCACAGCTTCTGTTAGCATTGTTGGATATATTTACAAATTCGGGGTGTTGGATCACTTTATTCATCTCCATGTCTTCGTATCGATATTTGACACATTTTCCACATTTGCTGTTGTAGTTGTTGAGTTGTGAGTGATAAAGCTCTTGTTCGTATTCACTGTTAATGTTAAGTTTCCATTAGTGGACAATCTTTCTGAAGGTGACTGTATCTATAACAATTTCTTGGCTTCTTTAATTGTTGTCATGCTTTGACCAATCGCTTCATACAGTATATTTGCAATTATATCTGCTTTTGTACCTCTCTAATTGATGTGTGTATCAAACTCAGTTGAGAAAAAATTGGAACGTCCTGGTGAGTATATGAAGGTGCCAACGTTACAATGCAGAAGTTGTAGACAAGTCACACTTTTTGTTAAATCTAGTCGAAAGAAAAGCACTATCCACAAATGTGCAAATTGTCTATGTATGTTTTTAAAAAGTCAGTCAGTAAGTTAATCTTCTATCATAAGCTTCTTTACTGAAACTCCCATTGCAGAATCATACATTTTGTACAAAAGGTGCATACACGTCCAACTTTGTCCAAATATAAACTCCCTAAGCGATTCATAGTCTGTAGCGTTGGTGAATTATGCTGCTCTGACCAATATGACTTTAAACTCTCTATGGAACAACACAGTGACTCTTGTTTTGCTTACATTATGTTTCCACTGTATTCATCATATCCTTCTGCCATACATCACGTCTGTGTCCCTGCCGTCCCCATCTGCATACATTATCCGGCGCCATTTACTTACAGCTAATGGAAACTGTGATATATGCCCTCTATGGTTTGTGACTGATTGCCAGAGAGCTGCTGACTTGCTTTAGCGCTAGCATCTCAATTTATCTAACCATTTCTCTTTCATTTTTTTTTTTTTAACTTCAGGTGTGGTTTGTTTATGTGTTTGTTGACTTGGTGACGGCCAGGGAGAGCAATCATTAAAATGCAGAGATGAAACGGCGCTGCGTGTAGCTTTGAACAGTATAAAAAATAAAACATACAGTAGTCATTCATCAGAGTCTACTTTTCCAGTGACACGGGGGCAATCCGTTTTCATAAGCTTGCTACCAGGGCAGGAGATTAAATTGCTTATTTGGATCCCGACTTGTGAAAGTTTTCAGACTAAGTGCCTCTAAAAGATGTAATAGTGTAGCAAAAAATGGGTCGCCAGATTTGTTTGAAATTCTCAGCTAAGGGTTTAAATCTTGGTTCACACATCTCTTTACTTAACACTTGGCAAAAACGTACTTTTCTTTGATCTCTGCACGAACCAAACCAAAGCAGGGGCCATAAATAACACACTTAAAAACAACAGAGTAGATTAATGTAGCTTCTGCAGGTGTAAAGTGCAATTTATTGTGAAAGTGAAATAAGGATATTCAAAGATGTGCTTTACAACATTTATCTGCAGCGTGCTTGTCTTCACAGTGATGTTATTATTTTGCCTCGAATCTCCCAACATATTGTCACAGAAATGTAAATAGTGTTTAAATGCGATGAAATTCTATTTTCTAGGTGTCTTTTAAGTGTGTGTTTTGGTGTTGGCGGCTAAGTTCAGGTCTGAAGTTAAAAAAATTGCTAATGGTGCATTCCAGGCAACTGGGAACTGGTATATTTTCCACTTCTCACTTGTAAAAATGTGCCGGTGGTAAATACCACTTGTGAACTGGGACGTGGTCGAGGCAGTCCCACTTTACACATGAGCTCAACAATCATCACAATAAATGAATCTGGGGTTTTAACTGCTGCAAAAACATTAATTGCAGGTTATTTAGCGTTACTTTTGTTTAGCCTAAAGTTTAGCATTAACCATAATATTTTCATACGAGTGGATTATGTTAGAATGCTTTGACCTGGGGACTGGTATTTTTCAACTGGGAAATAAATATCCCAGTTGCCAGTTGTCTGGAACTCAGCATAGGTTTAGGCCTGGGTCTTGGAGTTGGTTAAGATTTGGATTAGGATTTTGTTAAAATATGCACCTACTGCTGGAAATGTAAATATGATGATAGTATCAGTACTGAAAACATATGTTTTTTTAATCTGATGGACAAAACTAAATACTGGCCAACACTGTGTTTAATATTTATTATTATGAAGCCGACTTCACTGTTTTTAATCACTTTATTTGATTTGCTCATGGATATGTTTAGTTTTCTTAAGCCCTTTTATACTTTTACTTGAATTACTGAGAGTATTTGCACACAAATACCAATGTGTGTAGACCTTAGTGTGTGCAAATAAGGTTCTTGAATCTTGAATTTTTATAAATAATAACAAGCTGTATTGCACCTGCTAAATTTACATGGGAATAAATAAGACAAAACAATGTAAAAAAAAACATCATTAATAAAAAAATAAATAAATACATACATAAATACGGAAAAACAAAAGATCCATGGAACAAACTGCCAGGTCACTACTGGTATGTTTATGTCAATGTCAATATAAATGTCAGTTTTATTTGTATAGCACATTTACAACAACACAAGCTACATCTGTCACTCTGTGTTGTCAGAATGTATTTTCAGTTTCAGTATTTATCCTTTTAAAATCTTCAGTGGTTTAGAATTAGTCAAAATGATACTAGATATCACATGTCAAACTCTATTCAAAAACACCTTGTACAACATGCATTCTTGGAGTCATCTCTCCAAAGCTAGTCTGTAAGTTGGGCTGGTTTCCATGGAGATAGATATGTTGATGCCCATAAAAGGTTGGTGTTTGAATTCTTTCTCCAGAGTGGTCAGATGGACAAACCACAGCTCTCTCAGGTGAATAGCGTCATCCTGTCCTCCTCGCCTCTGCAGTGGTGTGAATGAGCGACTGGTTCTTTGCGGTGGTTTGTAAATGTGACAGTGTATTTCAAACCATATAGCGAAGTTCCTGCAGCGTAAGACCATCTCCATGGAAACAAGGAGGTGACAGACCCTCCATCAGAACCTTTATTTAACCAGGAAAGCATCCATCGAGATTGAGATTTGTTTTCTTTATTATGAGGGACCTGGCAGCACACATCAAGAGTGCCACAACTCTTCAAATGACATTACATTGAACATATTAAAGTGCATATAACAGGTTAAACAATTTTTCAGCAAAACACAGTTAAAATGTTTATATTTAAGATATCACTAAACAATTAGCTTATTTAATTTAGACTGGCTATTTTTTATTCATATATATATATTTTTTTAAGTTTGTAGTTGTATTTTGTCCAGCAAATATGACATATGTAGAGAGGGAACCCACAACTGTTGCAACAATATTGTAAATGTGGCCAAAACCAATACAGTTGTTCTGATTTGACAAATGATAATATTTTATAACACTTAAATTGTGTTAAAGTGAACCCTAACTATAATCCTATGTTTACCCAATGTTTTTCAGAAAAAAATGTACTCTTTAGGTCGTTCTGTACTTTGTTTTTTTGTTTTTTTAAGCAAGTTAGTTATAGTTATGTGTTTGTGCCTGTGTTTTTAATAAATCACAATAAAAGGACAGTCAGAGATATAAAAAGTATTTATTTTATGAGAATGAGCTTGTAACAATTAAAAATTTGTGACACCAATAAACAAGGTAGATAGACACCTTTAAGACTTGAATTCTATAGCGGTCATCTGATTGTTTTGCTGACAAAATGGGGCAGACGGTTTGTGTGCTATTCAGATCGAGCTGTGGTCGCTCTGGGGGTGGACTGTCCGGGTGTTACAAAGTTGGGGCTCAGCGTATACTCTGGGGTGAACAGTCTCTGCTCCTTGCAAGGTAGGAGTAGCCTACAGCATCTTGTCGGACTGACGCAAGATATATAAAAACATGTTGGCCACATGGTTATAATAATTGTTAGTTTCCTTTCAATCTGTTTTACATTCATACATAGGTTTCTCTTTCTTAAAAAGCTATCATCAAATGAACTGCCTGTCCTAATCCCATTGTCCTCCTTTGTGTCCGCAGTTCCAGCCAGTATCTACAAAGTGTCAGAGGATGTAATCGTGAACGAGGGCAGTAACGTCACGCTGAGCTGTTTGGCCAGCGGCAGACCGGACCCCATCATCACCTGGCGACTGCTCAACCCCTCAGGTGAGTCTCGGCCAATCAGCACTCATTACCATCTGAGCCGGTCCAGAGGGCAGCCTCACACTGTCTGACGCACTGCACAGCTCCCAGTCTGTCATGTGGAGTCATTATTTTACTGTGAGATCCAGACTCAGAGGTGACACTGCTCAGACATTGGATTATAGCACATGTTCTGTGACAGGCTTATGACCTGATTTATAAGATGAGTCTCTTTCATGTTTGAATAAGGCATTGTTCAAGTTTTAATACAAGAAAAAGGCAATGTTTGTCAGAAGGCACGGTATCCGGACGTAAATAAGGAAATAGATTCAATTTAAGACTATTACCATGAACCTTCTGTAGTTGTAGTAGTTAAGTTGTTGTCATGTAACGTATTTATATAGACGCCAAAACAGTAAAACTGACCAATACAAGTTTATGTGTTTTTTTTTATTTATTTATTTTTTTTATTTCTTTGATACAAAATAATTTTTGATAGTGACCTGACTAAAAATTGTCATAAAATTCAAACTGTTACATATTTTTACACACACACAAATCACGCTTCTTCTTCTGTAAAAAGATTGTGAACTTTTGCTGTGTCTTAGGTGCCTCTTGTTGTCACTGTGCAGAAAAATATATTTTGGAGAACGTTCTTTGGAATTATAATGTTTTGTAGAACACTATCGATGAAGTGGATTAGATGAAATATTAAAACATCTTTAGGAGCAGATTGGACAGCTTAGTTGTATCCACATGAAAGAACATACTGTATGTTGAGAGTGCAAACTGACAGAAAAACCAAAGCAAAACAAAATTTAATTAGATTTTCACATTCAAAATAAAATCACCGAAAATATTTTTTTACCCCATATTGTCACAGTATCCATTCTGGTACAAATTGCTTGCCATGTCCCACCTGTGCTTACAATTGTAATAGCGAGCACTTCTTCCCTAATATCTAGGAGGTGTCTTTCCTTAAATAGAAACTGATAGAAACTTAGAAAACGGCCAAACAAAAACGGTTGCATCACAGTCTCAGTAGAAAACGTAGATGTGCATCTAAATGTCAAAAATGTACAATAAGCAAACAATAAACAATATGTTACAAAAAATCTAAATATAAAATAACAACACATTTTGATATAAGCAACATGCTGACATTTTCTTTGGGTTTAACAGGTAAGTTTAGGACTGGAACTTGAGATTTACCAGTTAAACCTAAAGAAAATGTCTCCTGGCTTCAACCAGAATTTGTGGTTATTTTACATTTTGGCTTTTGGCGTGAAAACGTTCTTATCATACATTTTTGACATTTCGTTGTATATCTACCTTTTCTTCGGAGACAGGGCTGCATTAAAGGCGCACGTGTAACCTTTTAGCCAATATATAGACTTGAAAAAAAGCATTTTGCAGGCTTGCATCTGCTTAAAGTAGACACTTGTGTTATTGACGAGAGCCTCCTTTTTGCTTGTTTTTATGAATATTAACTATTCCACAATAGGATGCAACTGATGTGTAGAATGCCTCCAACTAATTTAACTTTCTATTCCAATGAGATATATGCATTTGATTTCTCTTCCCCAAAAAGTTACACAGTGTTACTTTACTTCAGGTCATCAAGATGAAAGATGTTTGTGCTATTGTCTGCGGTCTTGTTCAGCTTTTCTTCTCCTGTGAATGATGTTGTCAGTGTGGAAGTGTGTAATAGGAGTTTGCACCGATGAGACCTCTGTGTCACTTTCTCTGCATGGTTTCGGGGGGATTTAATCCAATTTCAAAGAGAAGAAAAATGTCCTGCTGCTGATAAGCTTGTAGTGTGATGGATGGCGATGCTTAAGTTGACAGCTCTGAGGTTTGATAACGGCTTTGCAGATTGAAAGTTGTTCTATTTGTGTGTCTTTATCAATTACTGAGCGAGTTTGTCTGCTCTGCCAACACGTTTCATCAAATACATCTGCTTTCTCCACCTGGAAGCCTCACCACAAGTCTATGTTTTTGTGCATTAAAGTAGAAAATCTATTCAGTGTGATCTAGGCAGCCATATGGCTGAAGCTACGTATTGAACGACACTGCATTAAAAAAGGAAGGCTTCTTTTCTTATTATTTTGCAAAAGAGAAAGGTAAGTTGCCATCGGAGGTTCAGATATTGACATTAGTCTTAGGTAAAGCTTTTAGTGTTTCAACATAACTTCTTAGTTTTTGTTCCAACAAAATAGAGTGAAAGGAGAGCATAAAGCAGCTACAAAGTACTTTTTCTGCTCGTCTGATGCCTCTGCTTGTGTCTACACTGCAAAGATGTCAAAGGTTTTTTTGATAGTATTGTTAAAACTTTACAAAGATCTGCTAGGTCAGTCCCTGACTTTTTCCTATAATCTTCCATTCTGTCCTTCTGATTAAAGTAAACTATTAACTATTAAGCTCCTGGACATTTCATGATAAAAAGAAAGTTGCAACCCTTTTATTTATAGTCAGATTAATCGTTCTGGAATCAGGAACTACAACTGGACAATATACTATCATGAGTCGTAATATACATGTCAAAAGGTTGAAAATGAGATTATTGTGTGCACACTGCAGCGTTTTGTTGTTGTGTGGAGGCTCAGCAGAGGCTAAAACAAAAGTGAAAGTAATAAAAAGTGAGGAGTCAAAGCAGAATTTACAGATCTGAAATAGCCTTTAAAATATACAGTACATAATTTACATTTACCAAAGAAATATCTTCTGTGCAGAGCTTGTTCTCACTTATACTGAGAAACAATCAGTCATCAGAGACCAGCCAAACATGGAGACAGTCTTAGGGGCAAAAGAATTTGTATCCACAAGAGATGAAGTGCGGAAATAATGTAAGTAAAAAATAATACTAACAATAATAATTACAAGGTTCCATAATATGTTTTACGTAATGCATTTTGGTAAAAACTATAATGTGATCTGTTTAGAAGCACTTTTCTCAGCTTTTATAGACAAGTGCAAGTTGAACTGTGCCTGTAACGTGCTCTATTAGATGTAGACCCAAAAAAATAGCCTACTTCGACAACACATTACTACTGCTGCAAATCTGGTTTCAAAAGTCCTTTACCACTCTTATTTATCAAAACAAGAAGTCTTTTTTATAGCATGTCTTATTTCACAAAAAGTCGAAATAATACAAACAATATGAACCCACAAGGGAACTTACTGGAGCACATCTAAAACAGCACACTTATATAACAAAAAGCATGTGTCTTCTCCCGCAGACAAGCGTAAAGTACTTTATTAAACTGTGTTTGCGCCTGACACCCGGGTTTCTCTTCAAAATCCTCAAAATTGACACTCAGGGGAGGTATTCTCTTTGTTAATGCAGCAGTGGGCAGACAACCTTTCCACTGCTCAGGGTAAAGTCTCCTTGTAACAGTGAGAAGTGAAAAAGCACCGAGAAGCTTGTGGCATTTAGAGATGGAGGTCCTACACTATTTGCAAAGCCAGTCGATGTTGTTATTTTATCTGTGGGCGAGCAGGTGTGCCTCTTGCCCCAGAATCCATAAAACTAGCCCAATATCAAGTGCGTGTGGAGGCTGCTGAGAGAGTTAATGATGTCTGGCAGCCTGTGGTGTCTCAGCTGTGGAGCTTTAGCAGATCTGTGCGCTAACATTAGGCTAACACCACTCCGCATGACCGGCACCTCTCCCAGGCAAGTCACACATGTTCTAAACTTATAGAGGACGGACAAAATATTGCAATGGATATTTTATAATTAATGTTTTTTTTTTTTCTCTAAAAAGTATTACTGAAAAATCTCCCAATTAAATTCAAAACTGTGCCTGTAACTTCTGAAGTAGAAACAAATGTGTGAGCTCTTTGTGAAGCTAGTTTGGGCCCTAGCCGCCTCATTTACTCTAATTGTAAGTGGCAAGAGTCTCTGCAAAAGGAACATCGCTTTTTCAAAGATTGCTGTTGGGAAATGGTGACTGACAGACAGTAGATTGAGCATTTCTCAGGTCCTGACAATTCCTTTTTCAAAATGAGGTTTGGGGACTTGTTATAAAATGGAATACTTCACTGCAGTTATTCCTTAGGCTCGTGTGGAAATTGGACTTTAAGCCGCAGTGTGTTGAGTATTCTCACTAAAGTTAAAACTGTTCTTATTACTGTAGCTATCTAACCTGGAATGGAACTTTTCATGTTTGTTTTGGCATAGATATTGTGACACGGGCTGATGCTATAAACTATTTCAATGTTAATGGGAGTTAATAATGATTTTTTTTACATTGCTTCCTCATCAAAAATTTACCCCTGAGCCTCAGAAAACACTGTTCAGAATTTCCCAGATTTGTAATGTCACAGGTTGGTCTCTGGGATGTTTCTGTTTTGTTTTTTAAATCATCCAGGCTCATTTTGAGCATGCAGCATTAGCATATCAGGCCAGATCAACTTTTATGTTCCTTTGTAATTTCCATTGCAGACACTAGATGGAACCCTAACTCAATTCCTTCTACTTTTTTTGTACTTATGCTTGAAATTGCAAAAGTGGCCCAGTGGCGCAGTAATAAGCTTTGTGGTCTCATATCAAGAAGCAAGAAGGTCCTGGGTTCAGGTGACCCGGAGCCTTTCTTTGTGGAGTATGCATATTCTGCTCATATAGGTTTCTTCTGACTGCTTTGGTGTCCCTACCACATGTATAATAGGCTCTCTCTTTCTCCCAACCCCAGGATAACAGATGGAAAGCTCTGCCATTACACTTAAATGAGACCTATTGTGTTTTTCCATCTATTTAGTAAGAAACTATTACATATGCAGATCAGTAATTTACATTTTGTTCATTGTAAAATAAAAATAAAAAATGATCTAAAACAGCTTGAAAATAAAACAGCTCTTTTGAGTTCCTGTTTAAAACTGCAGAACTGATAGGCTCCAAAGCAGATTTTAAATAACACATTTTTATTGTTGCAAAGTGACTATGGGACAGTACTGAACTATACATGCTTCACTTTTGAATTATAACAAGTAAATACAGACAAGTGGGAGGGGATAGGTGGTAGGTGAGAACAGAGATTTTCTGAGCACTTGAGCTTCAGCTGAAGAACAATACAAGATTACTCAAACATGCAGGAATCAATTCAAATTTAACTTTGAGTAAACTATTGATGACAAGATTTTAATCTTTGAATAATACATTTTATATAATAGGACCTCTTTAATGTAAGTGTACATTGTCCAAATGAAGGAAGGAAGAATACATTATGATATGTGTTCTTCATCTTAAAGTTCTCTAGTAATGAACAATGCTACACATATTGGATCTTCTAAGAGCTTGTGTGTTTATACTGGAGCAATAATCACAGAACAGGGTGTAAAATGTGACAGAACAGCTCAGATGCACTCTGTAGATAAACCAACATGTTGTAACTGCAGAAGAAAAACCATGTACTTCTTTTACTGCTCTGTTTCCATTCCAGTTGACTGTTGTGTGATCCATACAGCCGCTGCACTGACAGCCTCACAGCCTCTATAACCTGTGTGATAAACGATGCCCTCTGGACTGTATTAGTCTAAATTGCTATGCTGCAGTCAGCCTTTGTTTATGAGATAGTTAATAGTGGTGCTTCTGAGGGTGTCCACACTCATTATGGGTGTCATCTGTTCCTACACTGCATCTGCACCCAACCCGAACCTCCAGCTCCTCTGAGCCCACAAACTTATTTATTTCTCTATTATTCTATCTCCGCATGGCTATCTCCAATCTAATTACAATATAACTGACATGTATGCTGGGGTAATAGGAGAGTAGCAGGCCAAATTAAAAGAAAAAATAAATAAAGGAGGACAGTATTCAGTTGGTAATTTGGCGCTTTCAAACGTACTGTGCACATTTGCCCTTGAAACAGGAAGTCAGCTAGCTTATTATTTTCACTTCAACAAGTTGTGTTTGTAATTAGGACAGTGAAGGACTGAATGAAATGATTCTTTTTGTGTAAGGATTAACAAATGGATTTCTAGACATGCAGTGTAGAAAAAAAATAAAAACAATAAAAAACATTGGACATAATGCATCTTCTTGGTGCAAAGCAAAAAAACAATTAAAACAACAATTACCTTTTTTGGAACTTTCCTTTTTTAAGGGAGCACTAACATTTTTTGGTGGAGAATCTTGACCTTACTTTAGAGATGTTACAAGATTTGGACATTTTCTCAGTATGGCTTTATGCACACAGACAAGCAAGCCAGCAAGGTTGACGTAAGATCAGTGGTAAGGCGAATCACACTAAAAATGTATGTTTCTATTAGGTTTCAAACAGAAAAAATGCACAACAGACAACAAGTTTAGTGCCATACCAATGCGCCCTGATGAAGACCCATAAGGGGGCAAAACACGTCAGTATGTGCCTGTTATATAAAAGGCATTTTATTCTTATACATCAGAGTGCCTCGGTTCTCTTTTTTTTCTCTCTCTCTCTGCTCTGCATCTTTTCCATAGATCCTTGAAGAGCACCTGATTTTACAGCATCATTAGACTCTGTTAACATTCATTTACTTATTTTTTTTAATGCCATACTCTGAAACATTACAGGCAAAGCGATGAGGCAAGAGATGCATGACTCTTCACTAAAAAGTGCACCTTTAAGAAATGAAGATAAGTTTATCATCTTAAGTTCAGGAGCAGGACCACACCACTCCTTTCCACTCGTTATATGTCTTTTCCAATGACTAAATCTAAAAATTCCAATTTTTTCAGTTAGATAAAGTTAAGAAGTCAACATTATTTCTGTACTTTATGTCCAATAAGTCAAGAAACTGAACCAGGAAATTAAAACTTCCATATGAAATTTAAAAGCTGCATCATAAATATTACATTTTCCCCCCATTTATGTGAATAAGCTACAGCAGAAGTTTCAGATAAATAGATATAAGTTTAAGATGTCCTTTTTCACAGGTAGTCTATCACTTTAAATGATGATGAGACAATAATTGTGTTGTCATTAACAAGCAGTAGCTTCTGTAGAAGCTTCTCTCAAATCAAGTAATTCAAAATGAACTGAGCGACCTATCATTTATATGAGGTTTAAGACACTGGTCAGAGAAGTTTTGCAATTTGAATAAAAGTAAAATAACAATAAAAAACGCCTAACTTTCTCTACAGGAATGTTAAGTGCCCGCGCTGACAATGCGACCGGCCTTGCTTCATTATGAACAGGGAGGAGGACTTTTCCAAACAAGGCACTCATTAAAACAGTGCATGCTCCAGTCCAGCAGATATATATGTGTTGTTTCCACCGCTAAAGAAGATAACAAGCTCAAGTAGTTACCCTCACCACAATTACAAATAATGACCTGCTTAAAACGCATGGGACTATCAACCCACCACTGCATGCGAGCAAGGCAATGCATTAATTGGCCATTAAGTAGGCACTGTTGTCAGGGATAAAGCCAGACCAGAAGCAAAGGCTAATACCTACAAAATTCAAATATAAGCATTTTAGTAGGAAATGTCTATGTCAGTAAAAGTCTTTATGTGTTTATCTGTGATAGTCCTGACTGATAAACCAGATCTTTTCTTTTTCTGTGAGACTAATTATCCGATTTTATCAAAGATTCTGCCTCCTCAAATATAAATGTTGTTATTACGAAAGTAATCATTGTTTGGAGCAAGTTAGAAAAAAAATAAGGATCTCCTTTTGCAAATACTGGATATATTTAAATAGCCAAAAAGCATGTTTTCTCACTATCAACCCCAACATGGTCTCATAGAAATGCTTACTGCGATATGTAATAGCACGTCAGCTTGACACGTGGGGACATTTACAGTGGATTTAACAGATACGTTTAGGTCTGATTATACAGAAGGATAAGTTTAGGTCTGGGGAGTTGGTTAAGATTAGGATTTATATTTGTTAATAGTCATAAATGATAACATATTTTTTATATTCAACTTAAAAAAGAACTGGCGCATGATCTAAGTAATGAGTTGGCTTTTTCTTTTCTTCCTTCTTTTTTGTAGTAAGACACTTTAAGCAAAATTAATGAAAAAACATGCTCAAGTGAAAAAGATTTTCTAAATCTAAATTTTAAAAGTTAAAAGGCTGTTACATTAAAGTAAAATGCTTGATTTCATTGACATTTAACACTTTTACCAATGTTTTACTTTTGAGTAAATGAAATGAAAGTGAAAATGGATTGTTTTTTTTATTTATTTATTTTTACGTTGTTCCTTTACATTTTCAACATTACTTAACCCTCTGGGCGCCACCGTCGCAATATTGCGACACGTAACTTAACCGGAGAAAACGGCCTGTCTCTCTTGTTAAAATCAAAAACACTGTTTCTACCTGCTTCCACTAGATTGCCGACATCCAGAGCTTTCTTTTAAGCCCAAAATTACCATAGGTTCCTATTGGACAAATTCCAGAGAGGGCGTGTCGAAGACGCTGCTTCTTTATGTGAGAAGTGAGTGAAGTGAAGCGAGGGGAGACGATGCGAGGGAGCGCGAGTCTGGCTTTTTTGCGATGCGAATTTGGTGAAAACGTCCACTAGAACGGAGGTTTTGAGCCTGATACTGGTAGATTCACGTTGTGAAGAAGATGATTATGTTCTCAGACGATGAGAGCAGGAGTGAGAGTGAGAATCGGTACGCTGATCTCAGCTGCGGTAGTCCAGCGGCAGCCGCTCCGGGCGCTCCGCTTGGAGGGACAAATAACAGCGTTTACTGTTCCCAAACAAACTTTTCCTGTTACAAAACACGTGTAGGACATGGGGCAAGGATAGTATGTAGGTTCTAGTAAGAGGAGGAGGGTGAATACGGAGGTTAAAACCACCGACGTGCGCGCCGATCTTCACCCGGGCATGAGTGTGTGGAGGCGGGGGAGAGCGGCAGGACGCAGCGGCGGAGTTAGCAGGGGGAAGAGGAGGGGAGGGAGTTTACTCTTATTGGTGCTATTTCTAATTCATTATTCTTCTAAAAAATGAAAAAAATAAATAATAAAAGATGTCTATCTCCGCCTTTTTACTCTCAAAAAACAATCTTATTCAGACGTCTGAAAAACATACAATAATAAGGGCCTAACATAAATAATATTCTACATATATACAATATATTACCATATTTACAATCTTTGAATAATACCTAACACTTTTCCAATTTATAGTAGAGCTCTATCTTAAAGTAAATTTAAGCTACAGCCTTTGGAAAGTTGGAGAGTAAAAACCGCATTTCCACTGAAAAAAACCTTGGCGCCCAAAGGGTTAAAAACAGACACCTTTTTAAAATTATAATATGACTTTTCCGTGAGTGTCATTAATTTCAACCATAAGTTTGAAAATGTGTCTTTTGGACTTGAGCATTGTCTTTTTTTTTTTTTTTTTTTTTTTTTTAGGATAGAGACGTGATGCTATGCTAACAGCGGCTAGCTACAATTCTACCAACAACAAAAGAGGAACTTTGTGCATTTTGGTGAACAAACGAGACATTATCAGAAGTAGAACATTGCAGCAGTCTAATTTTAACGTGAAAAGATATATCAACAAGAGATCTGTGCTTGGTAGAAGTTATTTTAGGTTATTTTATTGTTTTAAAAATATATCAGATATAGTGTCTTGATAAAACGTAGTAAAAATGTGATAAAAATATAAAAAAAAATAAGTACAGAGATTACTCAGAAAAGTTTTGTACGCATGCTTGGTTAACAGTGCAGAGACAAATCTTGTTTTTACATCCTTCTAAGCATGACATCAGTAAATTTATTTCTGTCTTACTTTCTCTCTCTTTTTTTTTAAGAGTTCTGTGTATAAAGACGAACAGCAAGTGATTCACCACCTATTTCTGCTAAGTGCACTTTGAGTCATTCAAAACAGCAGCAAATATGCATCGACATATTCTGTATCCGAACTGCAAAAACTCCTTTAAATGTCTTTATTGATTCTTGGAAAAAAAAAACAGAAAGTCACATTTTTATTTTTGGCACTAAAAGATTTGGGAAAAGTTTTCTCAGAAGTGTCTGATTTATCTAACTGTCCTCGAACGCTGCGTGGCGTCTTTCCTACCTGCGCCAGTCTGTAAGCAGTTCCTGTAGTCTTGATCAGGATGTTTTTTGATTTGGCACGTCAGACTGTGGAACGCTGTGAATATTGACTGAGAGTTTTTCTTGTTGCGTTTGAAAGGAATGATCAATAGACCTCAGAGGAGCGAAGGAGAGCAGAGAACAGGGACAGAGCACCAAAATGGAGTTTGAGTGAAAGGGAGTGAGCTGGAGCAGGGACACAGCTGGTTTCTTAGCTCAAAGGGAAACTACCAACATGGATACTCCACTGGACACACTTGGAATCAATACATATGTTGTAAAAATCATTATTTGTATGTAGTCTGTATTAAAACCAAGAACTATGATTAAGTGATAGAGGACACACTCTCATTTTCAGTATGAAATCAAATCAATTTATTTCCGTGGATCTCAAAATCAAAACAACAGTCGCCTCTTAGCGCTTCACAAGATTGTTGATTTTGCAAACTGTGATGTTAAAAAATCAAACAATGAAACAGCCATTGGTCAGTGATGCAGAAGCAGTGGAATAATTGTCCCAGAGGTGGTCTAGCTCATTTTAAGATGGGGCCAAATTAAGAAAATCTGAGCTGGTCGGGGGTTGAAACGGAGACAGTCCCGAAACCACCTTTTCTTACCCCCAAAATACATTTAGGATATTTTAGTTGCTTAAGGTTTTGTGCTTTTATTAATGCTGTACTTGAAATGAAATCCACAAACTTTACATTCAAATCATGTTTTTAAGTAGTAGTAAGTAGTAGTTAAGTTGATCATCGATAAAGTACTGCATTATTATAGGTCTATACGTCTTAATACATGGAAATGAAACAGGTCTGAGATTCCTGTAGGTCTCTTTCCATGAGACAATGGCTGTGTCCGAACGCCCACACTATTCACTATATAGTGCACTATTCAGGGTACATAAAGACCAGTGGTTCACATACTTTTTGTAGATTTATTGCTTTATATGACCAATTTCCAGTCAAACCTGATGCTAAAGTTATAAAACAAATTAAAAACGTCATCATTGTAAAATTACATCTTGAAATCTTCTCACGACCCCCAGATTTTGCTTCACGACCCCCACTTTGGGAACCACTGATACAGAAAAGACCAAATGAATGAATGCACTGACTAGTTCAGGGCAGGACTGTGCAGTGAACAGCCAATGATTAAAGGCTGACTCTTACTTACAATTACAATTTCATTTTCATCCTACTTAGTGCAGGCCAAGTCAAGTCAAAGCATCTGCACATTTAGATCAAGGCATTTAGTCCCATTGGTTTGTTGTGTGTGAGTAATGTACAGTGTTAGTGTTATACATAATTTATCAATCTGGAATGAGGTTATGAAATGGGTTGTGTCTATAATGACTTTAGCCAAAGCAATTCAATTGAATTGTCTGAGGCTGCAGAGGTAACTTTTTTAAAAGCCTTAAAAGTAGACATATCGTGATTTTTCCATTACTGGGTAAGAAAATAAAATGTGTAGATTAGTAATTTACATTTTCTTCATCGTAAAATACAAAATCAATTTAAAACAGCATATATATATATATATATATATATATATATATATATATATATATATATATATATATATATATATATATATATATATATATATATATATATATATATATATATGACTCAATCCAAATAGAACTTTGAGTGAGCTAATGGATAAGTTCACTTTACATACAGTGTGTTTCCTTTATTGCTTGCTGAGAGAGAAGCTCGGATGTTTTCCTGTCCACAAAAGCACTTCCCTTCAAAAACAAAATAATCTATATTTTAGCTAATTGAGGCAGAAGTCCTGTAGTGGTGCCACGTTTGTTTTGCTGCTCTGTGATTGGTCCAGTTTCGACACCGCTGTGACTCAAGCTCAAACTCAGTGGGAACCGGAGATCGATTCTCATTTATCAGTGCTCTCACAATTAGCAAAAAATGTAACTTACTGTCCAGAGTAAGTTTACATTACCCTGGACAGACCAAACTCCGGGTGAAAGATTAAAATCTCCACAACTCACTCAGTGAAATGCAGTTCTATTAGGTTCATTTTTCTGCTAACATTGCCCAATGATATTATTTATAAATGAGACAAGCTGGTGTCGTGCCTCATTCATGCAGGAGTGATTCATTGTAGAAAAGTTGATTACCCATCTCTTTTCTTAAAAACTACCCCTATTCAAACCGGAGCCTTGTCATGCCCTCTTCCTGTTTAGGAATATATATAGTGTTTTATGAAAGCTGTGCCTTCCCCCTCTCTCTTTCTTCCTCCTCTTTTACTTGCTCGGTGCGTGTCACACAGGCACAAACCTTCCTGTCCCTTCCGTATACATGACCTCTTCAAACACTTGCATTGTGTTCTAGCATGGGTGTCAATCACCTGTGGAGCGCACGTGTTCAGTGTGGCTCTGGAGCTTGACTCGAACCTGACCAGGCCCACCAAATGAGCGAAAAAAGTGGGCCTGAGTTCGAGTCCAGAATATAAACTCTATAGAAACATGCTTAACATGTCGTTGTATGGAGGGATTTTTGGTCGACATCACTTTCCGCTCTACTACGCATGCGCCATGCAGAAAGAGCCGCTCTTCATCTGTTTGTTTTTAGAGCTAGTTGTTTCGATCAAGTATGAACCGGTCTGACAGACATCTGTCTAATGAAACTTGAGACCGTGTTTTTTTTTTTTTTCACTCACCTGAATGTAACTTTCAAGGGTCATAGGGTCAAATTTCATTTACAAATGTTTATTAAGCAGCATAACTTTTGTTTTCGCACTATGAGAAACTCTTGTTGTTAACTAACAAGAGCAGCGGCTCTTTCTGCAGGTCGGGTGCACACGCATCGCATGTGTTGATAAACAACAAATCCCTCTATAGATACGCATTTCTATGAGATCTTCTTTTTTTAACTATAAATAAAATTGCAATTCTGCATGAAAGTACTACATGAAAGTTTTCAGAGCACAGAACTTTGATTAGAACAAGTAGAATAATAAATACATTTTAAAGTAAGTATTCTGTAACTAGATACATTTTCAAATCTTTTCCCCTACACAGTCTAAAGCTACACCTATTTTATCTTATCAACCTTTAATTTGATCACACTTTGCTCATCCAGCTGTAAAATTCACTTCTATGACCTGAATCCCATTTTATTCTCCAAATCCTTTCAAAACCTTCAGTGTGGACCCTCGTATGCACCACCCAGGCCCTGAACGTGGGTATATTGCTTGTTGGTTTCACTTGGCTTCTTCCCCGCGTGTGTCCAGCCCTTTCTCTACTCTAAACTCCCCCAGAATAGACTGTAAAGGTCGCAGACTGGCTCTTGGGCTGTGGGGGGGCTGTGAGACTGACGGCTTCCTGCGGCGCACAATGAGGAGAGGAAATAGAGCTCTTGGTCAAGCGAGGATTCCTCCACCTCCCTGCCAAAATAAAAGTCAGACTAGCATGAAAAATACATGCCCTGTAGCCTCTGGTATCCCACCACGTAAAACAGACCCTGGAGAGATGTAAAAATAGAAGTCACGCTATCCTCAGGCAAAGAAAATTGTAACAAGAATGCAAAATGTGGCCTTAATTGGATTTGTAATATTTTTTATCATTTGCTACTACAACTCTGGAGGTTAATTAATGTTCTTTTTAATCATCAGAGATCGTCTTTGCCTCTTGTGTTATAGTTTAGCGCTTCAGGGAGGACCACAACTGAGCAGAGGCACTCAAGCAAAGCCATGCATCTGGACATTTCTCAGCAGATGTTCAATATTTTAGAAGCCAGTCACGGACACGTTTTTGAGTTATTTACAACGCTGCTCCCTGGTGGAAGGATGAAGGCAAGAGCTATAAAAAAAAAAGTGTTTAAAAATCCTCTGCGCTTCTACCTGTTAATCATAAGTTTGTCTTTGCCCCTGTGGTGTCCTTGAAGAGCTCACTATGTTTGGAGACTTGTGCAAAGTGATGAGCTGTGAATCTACCGAACAAAAAAAACGCCACAAAGACATCTGTCCAAAGAGATTGAGTTGGACCACAGCCTTTATATGGTCCCAGCGCATTTCTCCAAAGGGTTTGCATTGTCGTGTTGATGAATTACGCGGTAGTTTTATGTAAATAATAGTCTCATGTCACTGGGTCACCTGTAAGGGCCATAGTTTAGCAACAAGTACAAGGGCATGCAGGTAACACCTCCCATTCAAGTTATGGGTCAGATATGTGGAGTAGCTTTAAACACAAAGACAAGTGAACAAACGGTACATTATTAGACCAGACACTGCAAATTTATATTTACCTCGACTGATTCTTCAACAACATATCTGTGCTGGAGAAAAAAATATTTCAAGTTATTTTCTTTCTTTTCTAATTTTTTTTTTTTAGCATAGTGCCGGTAATGTATTATTTTATTATTTGTGTCTCTTAGTCATTAAAAAAGTAAAGACTATTCTTCTTGGGGTCCAGATACGTAGAATAATTAAATGTAGTTTCTTGTTGTAATCCAAAATTGAACGGTTCTCACTAACAGAAATCACTAGACTTGAAAATTCGGTATCACTTTATAATAAGGTCTAGATAAGTAACTCTAAAAACATTACATGATCATGACTAAATGATTGGGTAGTATTTACTAATAATGGACAAACATTTACTTCTAGCCCTTATTCTAAAGTGCTGACCATGTGGTGTTTCATTGGCTTTTGTGACAGTTTGTGGGAAATCGATAAAACTAATTTTCCTATACATTTAGGCACAGTTCGATGGCTAAGTTTAGGATTGGGGCTTGAGTGAGAGTTAGCAACAAGAATTAAAAATACAAAAACATTCCTGATTTTCTAACTTTAAACAAGGGGACGCCTCATTTAGAACTTTGGTACTAGCCTTTTGGAACACTATTGACATTGAAATCAGCTGAAATACAGAACTAAATATCAAAATATATCACTAAATAAATGTTTTGAAAACCTATGGTCATCACGTTAGAACAGGGGCTAGAAGTAAATGATTTGTAATGTGTAATCATTATTAGCAAATTCTATCCAATCATTCAGGCCATGTTATGTTAATAGTTAACTAACATTCATAAATTATTTGTCTCTAGACCTTATTATAAAGTGTTACTAAATTCCTAGATCTGTCATGACAAAATACAACGTTATGATAAACTTAATCTTTTCCACCTTTTTGTCCTATTGTGACTGCCTGCAACATGAACACAACCCACAATCAAGTCCATTGATTATTGTCATGATTACTGTAATTTCTGCCCTATTGAGCGCACCTGAATATAAGCCGCACCCACTAGATTTATGTAAGAAAAATGATAAAGTACATATATAGGCCGCACTTGTTAATAGTAAGTCTAAGAGAATCTATAAATTTGCTGCATTGCCTTATAAGCCGCATACAGTAGTTCAAAACTCAAGAAAAAAGTAGCGGCTTATAATCCAGAAATTACAGTAGTTCTGCATTGACACACTCAAGGTTTTAAAGTTGTAAAAACAGTATTTTTTTCTATGATTGAACAAAATGGAAAACACATTACACCAAGTTTCAATGACCTCGCGCTGGCCAAAGAACCAGCTTGTTTTTGCCATTGTGATGCCCCTGAGCCGGAGACATCTGCATAGCACTTGTTCCGAAGTGGTGCCCTGTGAATCCACCACACAACAGCCTCATCGCAGACATCTGTCCAAATGAATTGAGTTGGACTGCGGCCCGTTCTCTTGTGCTGTATGATCCGGCCCAGCGCTGAAGTCATAACCTTAAGAGCGCTTGGCAGTTGGGCCTTTTAGAAGTCTGACGCTGAGTGCCCTTGACATGCCTCCTACGCTCGTCTCCTCAGCAGAAGGGCCAGAATTCACGACCGCTTCTGTCACCTTGTCTGCAGGCCCGTGTCCCTGCTCCCCTCTCCTTCGATCCATCTCACTCTCTCTGTCTGGTCCTCTCTCCATCATCGCCACATCTCCTGTTTCAGCACACTGTGATAGTCACTTCAATTGTCCCGGCTCCATGTCTGGGGAGAGACGAGGAGGAAAAGCTGTACCTGAAGCAAAGGTGTATAAATAGTTATGCTTTCTTCTCGACTAAGAAAAGATGTCTCCTCTATTATCATCTTAAAAGAAGAAGAGAACTTTTTTTTTCCTGTTAGCTCTTTTATTAGACAGTGACTTTCTGTCTATCTATTTGTACATATAAAATTAAAATATTCATGTTACTGTCTTTCAATCTTAGTGATGTTACTTGGCAAAAGTAATTAGTTACAAAAAATGAGCTACACTACTTAGCTAATGTTCCAACAAGGAGGTAAGCTACAATACAAACTATGGTTCTGCTTCTGACAAAGTAAGTCATGTTTGTGAGTTTTTCCACTTGCAACTAAAAGAATAATTTCATTGTAACTGTGGTGCACTTTGCTAAGTTACTCAAAATTATCATTTGATTACAGTAAGTAATCGAAGTTACCTAAAGCTGCTGGCCAGTGTGAATTAGCCCAAAGTAAACTTATATCTTCAGTTTGTGCAGATGGTAAATTGCTGCTGGTTTGACTCGATCAGCCATCACTCTTTCTCTGTTGTATATTCAGCTCAGCAATCATAGCTTTTTCACTTTTTAATGATGATGTACAGAACTAGTCTTACACAACAGAAAAGACTTTTGCAAGTCTCTTCTGAAGCCAGTGTAAATGTGAAAAGTATCTGCCATGAAAATGAAGCAGTGGTAAATCCTCAGCTTCTCAAGTGCTCCATGACAAATCCACAGTGAAGTGGGAGTGTTGCAGTGGGAGTGATGAGCAGCAGGTGGCGCTCACACACACTTGAGTGTACAGACTGTGTAGAGGCCAAATGTCCTGCTGATGTGTGAATGAAGGCTGTGACAAAGCTGTGTCGGAGCAGCTCAGGTCAGACGTCCTGCCAGCTCATACTGTTGTGTGAGCTAAACTATTGTGGACGTACACACAGAGTTCATTGTGAGGATCAAATATTAGGTCCATATGTGATGAATCCTGTTTAGATCAACTATTGAAAGGTTGTGGCAGTGTCTGTATAGTCATCTTGGAGATGTCATTGATTTATCTGAAATGTTCCACAATGGCATTAAACTATATTGTAGAACATCCAGGCAATGCAATCATGTGTTTCAGGCAAATAATCTCTTTCATAGAAAACATTTAGCGAGAACTTTTTCCATTTCACAAGCTATCATGAATTGTCCAGTCGACTCTGTGCTATAGTGGTACTAAACCTCCACTTCAGTTATAGTTTTAAGTTTTATGTCTTTTAGCAGAGCTGCCAAAAAAGGTAAATCTTTAAGTGAGACCATGTAACTTTCTGGAGGTTAAATCTGCATCATTAAGAAGCAGCTGATTCTGATGTTTGTTTGTGACATTATTTTGATACCGAATAAGTCTGAGAACTGTACTGCAGTAAATGTGTGTCCTCACAGACTGTGCACTGTCCTCTGGGAGTCCAGCTGCAGACAGATGCTCATCTCTCTCAGATCAGCCGAGTGCTGCTGTTCACTTATTTGTTTACAATTGGCAGCTGCTCTCAGATCAGTCTGTGTATTGAACATCATGACGCACAGCTTGTCCAGTGAGTCTGCCTCATTAGGTGGAGTTTCTGCAGACATGGTGCAACAACAATGTGCTTTGCCAGCCAAAATATACTTGCATAAAAAGCGATGCCATCGTTTTCCACGGCTTGTAAAAATACCCATAACTGTCTAACTCACGGCCTTGGAGGACTATGCAATGAACAGGCTTAATGTAGATCACCGTGGAAGAGTGACAAGAGAATGTACTGTTCAGAAGGCCAGCTTCATTCAACAAAGATACACATCCTGCACAGGAGTGGACAATATTAACTAAATGAAAATTACTCTTAATATGGCAGTTCATACACAACTGTCTCAGGTTAGGCTGTCAAAAAAAAAAAAAAATAGATAGATATACTGAAGAATTAAAGAAAGAGCAGTAATAGCATCACCTTATGTCTTTGTTTCAAAGATTGAGCTGCATTTTGTTTATTTTTCTTTTTTCAAAAGTAGCTTTAGTAAAGATTGCATACAGGAGAATTACATTTTAAAGATATCTAATGGCTTTCTACCTATTATCAACATCTGCACATTTTGGTTGGTAACAACGAGAAAGCATACCAGTTCTTTAAACAATTTATTTAGTTATCTGCAAGTACAAATACAAAATACAATGCATGTATTTTGTATTTTATTCTGTTACATGCTCAAATAATCAAATGTATTCTAAATGCTTTCAATACTTTCACACTGCATTATATTTGTAGTGTTTAGTAGACTTGTTTATATATATATATATATATATATATATATATATATAATATATATATATATATATATATATACATATATACATATATAATATATATATATATATATATATAATATATATATAATATATATATATATATATATATATATTTTTTTTTTTTTTTTTTTTTTTTTTTACATCAGTTGTGTCACTTTCAATGCCTAAAGTATGTGCTCAAATACCAAATGCATTCCTCTAATTTTAAAAAAGTAAATGTATTCTAACAGCAGTTATCAAAAATAATATTTTATGTAGTATTCTGATGTCAGTGTATTCAGTTACTTTACAACACTGTCCACAAAACCTCTCCCTCTCTTATTTATTTCAGTCCTAACTTTTACCTTTGTCAACTATTTGTAAAAGTTGTCATTGCTCAGATTCTCTACCTTCCTCTGATTACGTCTGCGTCATTGACTTGCATCCTGTCAGTTTGTGTAGCTAACATCATGCAGCACAGTTGGCCCGGTGTGCCCAGCCTCATTAGACGCACTCACTGCTGCGACGGCTGAACCACTGGAGCTCTCCCTTGTACAAAGTCACTACTCCTCCAAGCCTCAGCACTTTTTTGTCCACCTTCTATAAGCAGTTTTTGGAGAGCCCTGAGTCACAGCGGCCTCAGGGACCAAGCACCTGAAGGAAGAGACTTTAAAAATGGACTTGGTTAGAATCTCATACTTATAATGAAGCTAATAGGCCCAGGGACAGTGTGGAGCTCATTGAAATCATTCAAATTTGACATATTTGTATTCAAAACTTGTAGTATTTGTTGAATCTTTTTAGCTATAGTGCAGCAATACCCCAAAAAGTTAATTTGGTCATCTTTGTGAACTATGCCTTTTGTTTCTTATATTTCGCTCAAAAAAAGAGACAATAAAAATGTGCCCCTGCCACACTAAACCATGACGAGGGGTGTTTTTGTTTTCTCATACTTAGGATACTGTTCTAGAGTGCTGTCATACCTTCTCTCTCAGAAGTAAAACCGCGTTAAAGAAACATATAACAATATAACAAAACGATCTCAGGACAAATACAAAATAAAGTGCAGAACAGTCCTGTATTGTTCTGCTTTTAAGGCTATGACATTTTCTGTTCAAAAGTCCAGTAAAAATGGAAGGTCACACCTGCTGCAGTCAAAATGGGTTGGAGCTAAGGTTGAGATTAAACTACACTTCAAAATCTCTGAAACCTCTGTGTTTGACTTGTTACCACAGCTGGACGGTTTGGAATATGGACCATATTTTGGTTGAGGTGGAGCTCGAGTTAAGTGGGAGACATTAGTTTAATTTTACACAAAATACAAGTACCATATTTTCCGGATTATAAGTCACACTTTTTTCATCATCTGAAGGGGGGGCGACTTATACTCAGGTGCGACTTATCTACATAAAAATAAATATGAATTTGTGAATACTATTACTACTATTAATATATTATGTGTCCTGAAGGATCTCAAGCTCTTCCTGCTTCTACATAGTTTTCTTACAAAAAGTGTCAAGATGTTGAGACTCTAAGTCAGATTCACAAAATGTTCTTAAGCAGAAAAATTTGTTCTTAACCGATTACCATGTAAGAATTTGAATTTTTTGATTGAAATATAGGAGTAATAAAATTCTAAAGCTGTGTCTTTATTTCTTTATTTTGTGCTATTGATCATCCTTAGGATTTGTACTTACAGAAGAACACTTTTCAGTTAAGAACAAATGTTTTGAATGCCCAAAATGTTTGAATGTAGTTAATAAGAATGAATGAGTCCCATTGTCTTTCAAAAAAAACATGAAAGAAAAAAAAAAACATTAAAAAACTTATCACTACAGTAAAATCCCACTGTAGAGATGCAGTGACCCAGTGGTGCAGTATAACAGCTAAGAATAAAAGTTGTGCTGTAGTACTGCCTGTAATGTGGATTTCCTTCTTTGTAGACTTGGGACTTAGAGACCATTACTGCAGTGAAGTGCAGTGACTAAATGACACTTGGCCAGGGTCATGTAAAGTGACAACAACGACAACAGCAACAGCGCACTATTGAAAGCACTGTACTTAAGCACGTACGGTTTATTTTTATCTCAAACGTACGTCTTCTGTACTTCAAAAGGGTACTTCTCATGCAAAGATACTGTGTAGGTAAACCCATAGTAAAGGTGAGATAAACGTATAGCATCAACAACGTGTGACCCTGGTGCCATTGCTTAACACGAGTCTGTTTTCTCTTGGCATAAACAAGACTATTAGCAGCAGCATAATGACAGATCACAAAAGGGTTGATTTGTTTATCTGATAGAGATGACACAGACGAGCTAATGTGTCTTCATAGGGATTAAATCACTAAGGTTCCATTTTGTTTATCAGCTGTGAGTATCTGTAAAGCCTCAAACAACAAAACAATAAAGAACAGTGCCAAGTTTGGGTTAATTTCACATTTTTTAATCAATCATGTGTGAGACAGCCAGTCACTGCGCTCTCATCTCTTTATGAAGAAGGTGGTTTGTTCAGTAATTATGAACTCAGATCAACCTTATGTTCCCAGAGAAACATCTTATGAGATTTTAGCAGAGCACAGAGTAGATTTAAAAAACACCAAGCTGCATGTTGTACCCAAGAGAGGGCAATCTGGTATCAACACATTTGTAGAAATGTGTGGTTGTGTCCTAAAAACAACACAAATCCAAACTTTAATGTTTATGTCTATGTTCCAATACATTAGGAGCTTATGATAAAGGTGTTGTACTTTTAGTCCACATATTTTGAGCTTCAAATTGTTTTAGAAGTGCTGTTCACAACTTTCAGAAGCCAGAATGAATTGAGTTTTGTTGGTAAAGATTTTGTTGAGTGAAAGACGTTTACTATTTTTTGTTGTCTATAATTATAGTTTTATAGATTTGTATAGTTTCCTGTTTGTCTGTCAATCAAACTCACTTTTTTCTAATATAACTTATTGGGCTTAGTAGTGTCAGAGTTTGGGCAGTGGAACTGCAAAAAAAAAAAAAAAAAATGTTGCTGAAGGAGATAAAATCAGGTAAACAGAAGTAGAAATGCAGAAAAACAACATCAACGCTGTTCTCCGGCTCATACTGCACATACTGCATGCATTACAACATTACAACTCGCTGTAACCTTTTTTCTCATGTTAGGGAAAATAAACGACGTATACAGGAAATCATTTGAGCGAGTGTATAGTGCATCCGGTACATTTTTCAAAATAATCTATTTTTTACCGTAGTACTGTTTGCGTTTTTACCGTGGTGTAAATATTACATAATCTCCGCAGACACAGGGTCACAAAGGATGTCATGGCTCTGGACACAAAGTCCGGAGCCATGACATCCTCCATGATAAAGCAGGACTGCAGACCTCCGTAGCTAATATGAGTCACCCACCGTAGCTAGACCATGTCACTGACTGGACTCGATGTAGAGTGAACCTGGGCTAAGACATTTCTTAGAATTCTCACTGCCACAGTAGAACTATTTTCTCTTCTGTGCTTAAAACAGTCAATAAACACACTTTATCATGTGTTTTCATCAGACTTTTGCTACTCAGAATGTTGAGGAGCTTTTTTTAATTAAAATGACCATTACACTTTTACTCATTCTTTGGAGTTTAGACAAATAGAATAAATGAATTAAATGAATGACGTCCATTACACTTTTACTCATTCTTTGCAGTCTAGACAAATAGAATGAATGAATTACTCAACAAAACAGTGTTAGAAAAGCTTCACTAGAGCAGGTACAACCAAAAGCAGCCTCAGATCCAGGCAGAAGTACGTGGTGAGTCAGAGGCCTGGATGAAGCTGTTGTAAGCAGACGGTGCAGCGCTTCACGGTGCGTATCATTTCTTCAGCTCAAGAAGCGGCAAATAAACAGCCACCTGTGTTATTTCTGCACCGCCAACGGCCGCAAATGGCCTGTGAACACAAGTGGAAGTACGGCATTTGTCCACAGTTTCCGGGACAAATCTGGTCGGATTTAAGATTTACCGTGTTGTGGCCAAGTGCGTTAGGAGGTTCGACTGGAGGCAATAAAACATTATCAAGCAGCAGGGCCTGGTGGGACTGTTCAGAGCATTTATTTGAAACGACTGAACATATCGCTGGGATTTTTACTGCCTGAAGAGTGTTGTTTTAACCACCACAGAGGAGCTGCACCATACGGCTGTTTAATTGATTTGGTGCAAGTCGGATTGGATTTTGGATTAAATTGTGCAGTTCTTAGGAAGCAGTTTTTGGGATTAACCCTGGACACAAACTTACGATCTCTCTCAGTATGTTTCATGTGAATTTACTGTATCTCTTATGATATAAACCGAATTTGCATTTTAGCTTAAAAATGATAGTGACCTTGGTTCTGAAACTGTTAAGAAATGTGTTTTCATAGTAACTTCAAAGCCGGCAATTCAATAGAGTCAAATGCTGTACCAATGGGTTTTAAACTATTACAAATCAGAAGCTTGTATTTGTGTGTAAATCATCTGAGTGCATTGAAATGTGGCTTGAAAAAAACCCAGCAAATTTCTATTTCATTGCCTCAAAATACAGATTTTGCACAGGCTTGTCAGAAGAAGTGAATCAATTAATGAAAAAGTTTGGCACTCAATTTTTAGGCAGGTGTGCACAAAGACTTTTTTTTTTTTTTTTTTTTTTTAGAAATAAATGTGAAGTAGGCCTATCATTCTGCACAGTCAGCTCTCCTCCCACAAAGTCATTCTGTGACTCACCAAGCTCTTTTTTACTGGCTTGAAACAAGATTCAGAATTTTCTACTCATGATAAAAAATTGGGTCCCTCCCGCCAATATGGAGACACGTGTTGTGCTTTTTTCAGGTACTTATTAAGCTATACGTTGAGATATACAGTATCAAAAGAATTCTTGATATATTATTAATCGTTAATAGCAACAGATTATTTGACCTCTGATTAATACTGCAGAACTGATAAGCATTGCCTCTTTATAGTGGCATTTCACTGTAACAAGCAGCAGATTGGTAATTTGGCTTCATGTTTTATATTTTAAAAGTGGCAATCAATCAATCAATCAATCAAACCCACTTTATTTAAAAAGCACTTTACAACAACACAAAGAACAGACATCAAGAACATAAATTACACCACTATGATAAAGCACTGAAAATGCTTCATAAAGGTGATAAAAACATGAAAGTGTCACAGTGTTAAAAAGCCTGTGTAAGTCTGACTTTAACCAGATCTTAACAGGGACAGGTCTGAGACCGCACACATACTGAGGGGCAGACTGCGTGATCGTTTAGGAGCAGTAACAGCAAAGGAACAATAGGACCAGGGACGATGGATGACTTTGTGACTTTACAATTATATGTGTCACTACATGTGTCTTTATTTATGTTCAGATCTGAGTACAGGAATTTATAGAGAAATGAAAGAGCTTGCAGAAAAAAAAAATTTACTCAAACATGCATGAATCAACCCAAATACAACTTTGACTAAATAATGATGAGGATGAGGAAACAGTTGTGATTATTGCATGTGATATTATTGGAGGCCATTGCAACTTGACTTTGCAGACTAAACAATTGTATATGATTTGTTGCTCTTTATCCTATTGACTTTGGTAAGATGTTTTGTCAATAACAAAACCAATTCAGAGAAGAAGAAGAAGCCTTTATCCTATTTCCGTGGCTTTAGAAATACATTGAAATGAACAGCATAAGCAGCAAATACACGTTGTCCCATCTTTTGAATCATTTTGTGTAAAGAACAGCTGAGCCTGGCCCGTGGCTGTGTTTGATAAGCACGGAACTGACTGTACAAACTACACACTCAAACAGTCCACAAGGAGTCTGTCTATGTACTAATCTGTCTCTCACACTCACACACATGCACAAGGAAAATACATGTCGCTAGGCCTTTTATGCTACTCAAGTCTGAAGTTTCTCAAATCAACTGCTTAACATAAATTAGCATTCGCAAAATAAATGTAATGTTTCGCGCGGTGGCAAAATGATGCTGATGAATGATGCATGAGGAGATGCAAATGAACAGTGTGCAGCAGCCAAGTCAAGTTTGTGGCTTGTAATGCATAGCTCTCACTCTCTTCTTTAGGATTTTTTTCATTTCTCTCTCTCTCTCTCTCTCTCTCTCTCTCTCTCTCTCTCTCTCTCTCTCTTTCTCTATAGCTCTCTTTTTCTCGTCCCTCTGGTGGATTGCACAGGCCACAAGTGAATGTACAACCTAGTTTCTACAAGTTTCTATCACTATTTTATGCCGGCGTTTTCCCAAGACAAGCAGAAGTGTTACTGAACCACACTTGCATGTTGTATATCTGGTACATGTGTTTTCTTTAATTTATACGTTTTGCTACTCCATGCTCACAATGTACTTTTTTGCACAAGTTTGTCATATTTTGTGCAGAGGAGTACGAGCTTTGAAAAATGAAAATGGAAGTTATACATGGATATTGATTGTGCAAAAGCCAAAACCATTTTAGCTAAAGCTTTCTAACCTAATTTGAGTTATTAAGACTTCCCAAAGGCCTGTTACACTTCTTTCAGAGGCATAATGAGTGAAAAAAATATGTTAATAAGTGGTGACTATTCCAACACATAGCCGAAAACAGATCAGCCAGACAGTACAACACTATGCTGCCTAATGACAACTCTGAAAATATGCATAGGCCTATGGACAAAAACATGGAGTTTAACTCTTTATCTGTTTTAAGCAGCTGGATTAAACATGTATAAAATGGGTAATATTTCTGGTTGGTTGAAAAAAAAATTGCTTTGTTATAGTATATTAAGATGTTCAGAAATTGCTATACTCGATTGTTGTCATCTTAAATATGTAAACAAAGATGATTATTGTATATTTGTTTACAGCAATGAAGACATTGTGCTCACTTACCTTCTGAGCCTCGGAATATTTCATCTCATTATGTGTTTATATACCGCTTTGAGTGTGAATGGTTGGCGACCTCGCCCCATGGCAGCTGTGGCTATGATGGTGGTCTACCACTACCCAGTATGAAATGAATGAATAATGCATGCTTTTGGGTGTCTTGAAAAGCGCTATGTAAATCCAATGCATTGTCTGTCGGTATGCTAACTATGGTTAGCCAAATGCTAAAAATATACACAAACTTTCTCGGTTTTAATGGAGAAATAGTCAATTATTAGCCATATATGACACCAAGCCGGTGTAATCCCTCATTTGTCCAGGAGTGATCCATAGTAGAAAGACTTCAAGACCTTTCGATTCTCACCCTAAAGTCATTTTCAATCTAAGCTTTCCACCCATAGATTGCACATTGCAAACCTATTTTGACCTGAACAGAAAGTAGATCTGCTTTGGGGCAAAACTGACTAATTAATTAATTTTCTTAATAAAAAAAAAACAGTTATTGTGCCTTTTATTCAATCTCTCAGAAATAGTTGCTTTGAAATTACTTTTTTTTTTCTTTTGTTGGTCTTTCATTTTACATTTGTCTGATAGATATTAAGGGAATCAAACCAGATTTTGCTCCATTAAAATCGGGCTCAAGAAATGAAAACTGTTTTACAAAGACAGCAAAAACAAATAAATGAAGATAACAAATTGTCACATAAAAATCTAGTTTTATTTTCATTCTTGCAAACACAAATACGTACCATTCCATCTTTACAAATTTTCATCATTATTGCTCACCCCTTTTTACATCTGGACAAGCCTTTAGGTTGATAATATACAACGATTCATCCAAATATGCAGTTCTATTTACCTCCGTACGTCAACGGTGATGCAGTTTTTCATTGTTCCGATCTATTGAACTCTTACAACAGTCAAGAGCAAGCTGCTATTGTGCAAAACATATTCTTGTTCCCATTCAGAGCGACCTTCACTCCCACTGCCTCACTCTTGTAATTCACATGGAAAACTTGTAGCCGCTGCAGACAAACTTCAGATTGCCAGCGTCATGCAAATCAGTTTCCTGCAGTGTTCTTGTTCCAGGGCCTAAGTCGTCTCCTCCAAAACCGCTGCACATGGCCACGGCCCGGGGTGCTCACCCTTCTAATGTGCCGCAATTATATGCATTGTCTTTTTGGCGGCAAGAGCTCGGCTGAATGCAAATGAAAGAAGTGAAGTCAACTGTTTCAAGCCCAAAGTGTAATGTAGATACAACTTATTCATGTCAGTAGTTTTTTTAGTTGTTTGGCTTTATATTTCTGTAACACCCACACATTTTGCAATAAGGGATGCAAAACAGTTATTATCACTACAAATATACAATCACTTTTATGGTTGTTCACATGTTCTAGGCATTAAGTGTCTCCTCAGCACTTTTTAATTCCAAGTATATATTGTGTCCTTGAGCAAGACTCTTCTCCCACTTTGCTACAAACATTGCTCACAGTTTCCTGGTGATTGTACATTTGTCATTTTAATATGACATGAAGAAATTAGTGTAGTAGTACTTGAGACCAGTACTGGTCCTAAGACTGCTCCATTTTTAGGGGTTTGGTCTGGTTTGGGCTTGGACTTGAGGTCGAGACCACATTTCATTACCGTCATGCTCTGCTAAACTTGCACCATGACGGGGCTTCTCTAAGCAGTCTGCACACTTGTTTTAGTTTTTGTTATGTTGAGAGTTGTCTTGAAGCAGGGCTTAAACTTAACCTGGCTCACGCCAGGTGAATATGTGTTGACCTCCTATCTGAGTTCTCACAATATCCATCTGGGACTTTACTAGCTGAAGGCGTTCGGGAAAAGGCGGGGCGTTTGCTGAAATGCTTCGAGCTGATTGGGTGTGGGGCCTACCTTATTTAAGCTTAGCCAATCACAGCAACAACTCGTAACGGTGTATCCAATGTCCGCGTGGGATAGAACAAGTACGTGGTGCCACACAAACTGCTCTTCTTTCAAAAAGAATTACTCCATATTTCTGCTAAAACCGCACCAAAAGCAGCAGACAACACGAACGTCCACGAGAGCAGCCATTTTTTAGCTTGAATCAGACTCAGCGGCGGTGTTAGCCCACCCTGCTACAAGGTGATTGGGCCTCAAAACCCCGCAGCTGTAATGAGTGAGCGGAACCACCGCCGTTTCGGATTCTCAAACCAATCGGGCGGCTTGGAAGGCCAGATCTCGGTCTTGACCTTTAGAAGTCTCAGCCTTGTCTTGTTTGGTTTCTGAAAGGTCTTGGTCTTGATTACTGTGGTCTTACTATACTAGAATTTCAAAATAGGATAATTTGAAGTATTTGGTGTGACGATATTTTGTCTGAAACCGCATCAGTTAGTGGTCTTTATGTGAGCAAATGAGTTCATTTCTATTCTTGGTGCTGCATTCACTTTCACAAATGTACTTTCACTCAACTTGAAGGCATGGTAGATGGATTAATGGATTAAGTGTCTTGCCCAAGGTCGAAAACAAAAGGCACATATATACTTATTAAGTCATTTACCTACTTACTTTGTCTGCAAACAGCTTGACTTCACATTTACTCTTTAAAACTAAAACCCAATAGGCATAAAACAAAGTCTAATGGGCAAAGCACAAAAGACAAATGAATCTGCCTTTTCTCTTGTTAACAGAAATCTTTACTCTTATTGTTTTTGCAAAAAATCATTTTGAGATTAAAACATCATTCCCCATCAATTTTAGTCAATTTAGTCAACCAACATTTTCTTGGATTTTGGTCAGAGCTGACTTATGCTAAACTGTTCCAGGATAAGACAAGATCCTCACATGCATCACACAAAAAAGCGTAGACAAATTCACTCTATCTGTATTTTGTAGCCCGAACTTAACAATATTAGGAGTTTATACAAAAAGATAAACACATTTTGATCCGGACGACACAGTGCAAATCCATTGTACATGCTCTGTCCATAACATTTCCTTGGACTCTCTTCCTTCAACAATATAAAAGCGACCGATTCTCCTCCACATCTTCTCTCCGTGTCTCTCATTTTGTATTCTGCAGTTTAAGTTGCTCAAGGCTACTGACACTGGAGCGGCCCCAATCCAAGTGTATCCTCCAAAAGTTTTCAAAAACACACAGAAACAGAAATGTAATCAAAAGACCTTCAACAAATGCTGCTCTGTTTGGAAAGGGCTCCAACTTTGACCCTTGTATAAACTTTACCCTGCGGCCTGAGTGTGTGGACAGAACTAACAGAGGAGATGTGGCTTACATTATTCACACTGGATAAACCACAGTGAACACTCAAGATAAAAAGCCTCCACATGTAAGACTAGGATGTAGAAAAAAAGGAATCGATGCTTTTAATGCATATTTCTTTTTCTCAACAAAGATATGCCATAACTCGGTTAGAAAACTTTTCCCAAATCCCTAAACTTTTTCAATTAATTTACCTTAAGCCCTACAATAATCTTATCCAAATTTCTGAGTTAGATAATATAAATTATAAAGTTTTGCTAACACAATCGTCAGTGCAATGTATTGTTGTGTGAGATAGCTTGTCAAAACCTGATTCCATCACATTTCAGAAGCTAAGCAGGATAGATCTGGGTAGTACTTAGATGGGAGACTATTGGAACCCCAGGTCCCACAGTGAGGTGACTGGACCAGAACCTTTTTGTTGTGTTCTAAGGCAAGACACTTCACCCACATTGCCTAGTATGGATCTGGTGTGTGCATGAACGGTAGGTGGAGGTCAGAGAGATCAATGGTGCAAAGTGGCAGGTTCACTTCTAAGAGTCTGCCCCAGGGCAGCTGTGGCTATGATAGTAGCTTACTTACTTAAAACCAGGCTATTTTTGTCGGATCCAGACAATGCTTATCAAAGTTTCTAATCATGCACAGTCTATACTAGTTTGGGATTTGAACAATAAAATAAAGAGAAGTTAAGCTGAAAAAATAATAAATAATCAGTTTGTTCCCATCATTTTCATTGCAATACTTAACATTACACACTGTGAGCACTGACTTTGTCCAGAAATTAGTACAATAGGGACAATTCATCTTTAACTGCATGATCCATTCACATCCAAACAACCTTGAAAGATCCCGAGGGAAAACAGAAAAGAAACAATATCACAGACTCAGAGACATTCAGTCAGACTCAATGATGAAAGCATGAAGCACTTCATAAGAAAAAAAAAGCAAGGGAAGTTAAATTTCTCAACCCGGGGGTCAGACTGATTGAATTATAACAAAGAGATGTCATGTTCATTAAGTAATTCATTATGATAATAATGTGTTCCTTAACAATAAAATTATACTTTACCCCTTAAGTTAGTACAAGGAAGAAGAATGTTCATTGTCAAAGTTGAGATTTAATGACTAAATAAAAGATGAATAATGCACTTCTAATGAACCCTGATTGTACATTTCTGTATGAGTTTGACTGAAGGCTTAATGAAAGGAATGGACAAGTGTGACCTAAAAGCTGGATGACAACTCTTTACTAGTAAACTATATATAACCTTAAAAGACAGACATAATAATGTTCAACTACACTCACTTCTTTCCAGTAGAACCTTTAAAATGCCCCAGAAGCTTTGATGCTGAGGCATAAATCTTAAGCAGGTTTTTATGCGCTAGCGGAAGCTCATGCAGGCTTTCATAAAGACTATCTCACAATATGTGTCCTTACAGTTAATGCTGGCGCCTGCTGCCTCCACGCTGCATTAACACAGACGTGTGATCATACACATCTTTTCTAATGGGCTCACTCTGAATCAGTCACTGCTTCTATCGCTGCATTCAAAACCAAAATGCTCAGGACTCGCAAAAGCATGACACCTGGATTGTGGAGGTTTTACATTTATATTGTTATGCTGTATGTGCTTGCTTTTACTCACTCTAACCACAAGTTATGTGAAGTGAAAATGGAACACTGAAACGAGGTTACATAAATATTACATTATGACTTAGAATAATCATAAGTAGTCACATTATTCTAGAAATAATGTGAATACATTATTTCTAGAATGTATTGAACATTGATCTAAAGCCACTTAGCAGATAGAGATTTTTGTGTTTATCAACACAGGGCGATGCGAAAGATTTTTCTCTCATAGACACAAATAATGGAAACAAGTCAAAAAAGCACTGTTGTCAGTTACTTCAAGAGTTTATCACTGTGTGAAAACAAAAGTTATGTTGCTAAATCAACATGAGTGAATGAAATTAGACCCCACGACATATCTGATCAAAACAGCTAGCTGTCGTCTCGTTTAGTTGTTTTATTCAAAGAAGTTTCCCCATTCACTGACTCTTTCTGCCAAACGCATGTTCAGTAGGGCGGGGAGTGACGTCAACTGAAAATCTTTTTATAGGACAAAGATCACTGACAAGGCTCTATCACTTGAAGGCAATAGAATCAGAAAATGTTGAGGAATTCTGACTTCTTTGATTGTGCATAGTGACCTGGCCATTTTTGTTTTTAGCTGCTAGTGCAACCAATGCTAATGCAACTAGTCCAAAGTATTTCATGTTTAGTTTTGACAAACAAAAGATTCCAACTCATTTTGGTTAAAGGCACAGTACCTGATTTTGAACTCTGTAAATTATAAGTAAATATACCAACTACAATTGTATACCGCAGTTTAGATTAAACTCTTTTCACAACTTTCAGAACTGGTTTTGCTGTCATCGTAAAGCTAACAACAACTAGCATGCTAGCAGGCTGCTTTCTGGATTTTTAGAAAAATACACAAGATCTGCAAGATTGGCGGCACGGTGGCAGAGCGGATAGTGCTCTGGCCTCACAGCAAGAAGGTCGCGGGTTCGATTCCTGCACAGGCCCGGGTCTTTCTGTGTGGAGTTTGCATGTTCCTCCCCGTGTCTGGGTAGGTTTCCTCCGGGCACTCCTGTTTCCCCCACCAACCAATAACATGCACGTTAGGGTAATATCCTCCAGCTACTGTAGTCCTGACCAAGCCTAGCAAGAACATCAGGAGATGGGTCTCCGAGCTCTGCACTGCAGCGATCACTGCTCCTGAGGAGATGCCCCAGAGGCATTGAAGGATGGGTCAAATGCAGAGGACAAATTTCCCTACGGGGACAATAAAGTGTACCTTAACCTTAACCTTATCTTCTTGCTTGACGCTCAAGCTTCAGAAATGCTCAACACGAGTCACAAACATGATTTATGAACTTTCAGATGTTCTATGATATCTACTTACAGTGTAATGTGTTGGGCGATACGGTGGCATAGCGAAAAGCGCTCTGGCCTTATAGCAAGAAGGTCCTGAGTTCAACTCCCGGGCCGCCCAGGGCTTTGAGTTTGCATGTTCTCCCCGTGTCTGTGTAGGTTTCCTCCGGGTACTCCGGTTTCCTCCTACAACTAAAAACATGTCCAATGTGAACCCCTCTCCCCTCCCCAGGACTACAGATGCAATTAGCTCTAAGCTACAATCTGGTACAAGCATCTCTGCCATCGTGCTTAATGTAATTGTACATTGTCCTTAATAAACATTACCTTACCTTCTGAAGTAAAGTTTATGTTCTTTAAATGCACATTAATTACAATGTAATGTTTTGGAAAGTGCTTCACTTATATCCGTCTCTGTAAAACTCTGAAAAACTTGTTGAGCCATAATAAGCCGTCTTTCTTGCAGCAGCACGTGATCAAACACACCGTACACAGCCAGTCTAATGAATTCCCCTCTGACAAATGTAACAGTGGATCTTCATTACCTTCATTACACAGGAAGCATAGGAGACACACACATACCAGCTCTATCCTCGATCTGCTATGACGCCTCAACAGCTGCATTGTTCCTAATTGTTTCTTCAGACAATGCATCAAGTCCCATTTACCCGTCCTGATGTGCACACCAGGTGAGATTACCGACAGCTAATTGCCTCTTAAACAGCCATGCGGGCGGCGTCTTGTGATGTCTCATTGAAATTCTCCTCGGTTTGTGCCTCTGCTGGTGTTTGATCTGCGCTTTGGCCAGGTTTTCTCGCTGTTCTTTATCCAACGGTATACACCAAAAGAAACCCAAGTCGAGATGAGGGCTTCAATGGAATTACCATGGCAACACATTTTCAATCATGCCCCTCCATCATCGAAAGAGAGCCCAATATAATCTGCTCTGCACTTTGATCATGATCCCACTGAGCTTTCAATCATTGTGCCATAATATTGTATCAGCTGACCTCGGTCTCCATCTTACATCTCTATGCATTTTTCTTTTCTTTTTTGGCGTAGTTTGTGAAGTAAAAAATGTTTAAACAGGCCTAACTTCTTTATTTTCTAAAGTTAGTAGTGTGTAGACAATTAGATTTCATCATTTATAGTCTGTTGTGGTTCACTATAGTGTCCCCAGTCTGCAGGTGCTGCTTGAAATGGTCATGTCTTCACAAAAATGTCAAAAGTAGTTAGTTCTAGTGAAGACGTTCTCTTCTCAAAGTAAATGGTGAAAAGTACAATCATTAAGTAGGTTTGTACGGCACTGAAATTGACCTTTATAATAAATTACCTATAATCTGACTTTTATCATGTGGTTAATACTAGTGATGGGAAGATTACCCGATTTGCACCGATACATCTATGTAAACATGCGCGATGCGAGTGCGTCGGTAGAGAGGAGCTACATCGATGCAGATCGTGTGACAAAAGCAGCCTGCATCGGATTATCAGACTATCTACCGATGAATCTAGATTTTTCACGATTCACTGATTAAAGTGTTCTCCTACACAGACACATACACGCACATACACTCACTCACTCACAAGCTGAAGCTGACACTGCTGCAAACGCTGTATATTTCTGACATTCCTTATGTAGGCTGTTTTGGTTTACTTTCACCTAAAGATGTGCCAACAACAAATAGCTCTGTTCTGGCGTTTGTCTCTTTCAGTCAAAGCACCTTTCATTTTCACGAAGCTTACGTAATAACAACAAAACAGTGTCCAGTGCCTTACCTGTGTATTGTAGAGGAGGAGACAGGCAAAGCAAATCTTCCAAACGCGTCTCCGGTGTTGAAGATTCGCTTAGTGCATTGAAATCCGTGTGTTCAGAAGAAAAAAAGTTTGAAACTCCACAACACGTACTATTCCACCGTGAACGTGCAGGAAATCCAAGCGTCTTTGCGTAAAAGCTGTCCTTCCCGTGTTTATGTCCGTGTTTATGTCCAAATCAAGGCGATGTGCGTCTTCCCAACACGCTGGTCCTCGCTCCTGCCCGTGTTTGTTTCTGGCGATGTGCGTTTACCCCGCGCGCTGTTCTCGTCCTCGCTATCTCGTCTTCGCGCACTGATTCTCGGTGCTTGCTGTGTTTTCTCCACGCGCTGGTTCTTGCCGTTTCTTCTCTCCTCATACTCCGTGCGCTGCCGTCCTTCTTCGCCAATTGCACGAGCTGGATGCGGCACCTATATCGCTGCACTCAGTCTGAGTTTGGGTCGTAGCTGCGTCTCAGTTCCACATTCACTCTCCCTTCCGCACTGACAAACTACATAGGCTTTTTCATAAGCTGTATTCTGCAGGTTATGATAGTAGACCGAAAGAAAACGGTCCAGAATGAACTTATTATTTAGCTTTCTTTCCCCCACATATTTATCATAACACTGGCCTTTGATTTGCCCCGCCTCCACAGCAGATCTGTCCAATGAGAGCGCTGGGTCTTAGGCTACGTCTTATTATGCTTTTAAAGTCCGATTGCACACAGCACTGTGAAAAATATGATGCAAACCGAACCAAAAATAATATTATATATTATTATTATTTATAATAACTAAAAAGTTAGTAATTGAATTTTCAAGTGACTGAAAGATACTTTTATGAATGAATGAATGAATGATACCTTTATTAGTCCCCACAAATGGAGAAATTACAGGAAAAAACAGAAGAGGACAGGCCGAATTGTTACAAGATAAAAATTTGGGTTAAAGACTACCTTCAGGCATGCTGCTCTGTCTGCGAGCGCGGCCTTCAGGTCCTTCAGAAGGATGAAAAAACTTAGCAGGCACATATACAGTACAATAAGATAACAACACATAGACACAGTACACGTGGTCACGTGGTGGAACTTTTTCTCAAAAACAAAAGGGCTAAAGAGGGATGAACTACGTGCGGGGGGGGTGGGGGGAGAGAGATATGGCCACGGCTGAGATGTTATGGGACAGTCCAAGATGTTTACAGAACAGTCTGTGCCAGTGACCTTTTACATGGCTTTAATGTATCTGGGGGTAATAAAGGCCCATGAATGATTAAACAGACTAAATATTTTTAAGTATTTGAATAAAAAAACAAGTTTGAATGAATCGTGATCAGGGAGCATATCGAACCGAATCGATCGTTAGCTGTAAGACATGTATCTTAAAAAAATCGTATCGCTGCTAGTGTATCGGGATGCACATCGTATCGGACAAAGATCCAAGATTCCCATCACTAGTTAATACATATGTTAAAATAGTTGAATTTTGGTTAATTACAAAGCACTGGTTCACAGCAAGACAGCAGGTCTACACTAGTTTTAAGTGAGAAAAAAATCTAAGCTGACTAACAAAAATAGAAAAATGTAAGAAGTAAAAAGTCAACTCAAAATGTACTCTGTCAGATGAGCAAATGTAACAAACCTCAGCACCTATTTGTGGGCCAAAGTAGGCGAGTACTCAAAGCAAAAAAGGTTCAGAACCACTGTATTTCTGGTAAATCTGTTTTAGAAAACTACATTTATGTTAGTAATTGTTCTTCAGGTGATTGGACAGTTAAATAAACTTTAAGATTCAAGTTAACTTAACATTTTAGATCTTTCTCAGCTGGACTGAGCAAAACAGTTATGAACTAATCAAATGTAATTCTAATGTACTTTGTAGATGAAATGATTTTATTCATGGTTTCTAGTAACGCCTGGTTTTTATTATATGTCGTTTGTCATCTTGACTCTTGTGTTCTGTTGAGTGTCGGTTTTACTCACTGTAAACTAATTGCCTTGAGAGGACAATGAATCTGCTGCTACTTATTTACAGGGTTATTTTACAGGATTATTATAACTTTAAGATATTCATCTGCATCGTTTTTTACATGTCTCTCACTTGCATATTAACCCAAAGAAGTGTTTGGCCAAAATCAATCTTAACATTCTTTTACCTCTGTCTCCATCTTACACAATTTTTTACTGCACAAAAATGTGTTTCGTGTCAGTTTAAAATTACATTTGTAAAACTTGCGTTGGACCAAAATACATAAAAATTCTCCCTGTCTCCCTGCCGCGTGTCTCATTTCTATTCCTGGCTTTGTTCGGGCACACTCTGGTCTCAGTCCTGGCTTTGTCTTGGTCAGTTTGGTTTTCACTTTAGATGTTTTATTCAAGTATTCTGTGTTACTTTTATTCCCAAGATCAAACTATGACTCACCTTTGTCTGTCACTGCACGCTGAGGCTTTGTTCACGCTTGTTTCAGGCCGGTTTTGATTTGGAAATACTCTTGTTTATTTTTTTTTTTAATGTTTTGGCTCTTTTTAATCTCAGAAACTGTGAAAAGGACTTAAATGGCTTCTGAGTTTGACAATACAAATTATGCAAAACTGTATTTTAGTTTAGTTTTGTTTGGTTGTTTTTTACCATGTAATGAGACTGTTCATTCCTCACTCACATAGATGGAATTATTTTGCTCAATTCTGTTTAAATACTCTTTAGTAAGTACTTTTTCTCTTTAGTCTTTGGCCTCAAGTAGAAGTCAAATCTCAAACTAGTAGTTCACAAGTCGAGTTCAAGTTGAAAAGTCCTTTCAAGTCTTGTCACATTATTTAATACATCCAATTCCCAGGGCTCCAAATCCAAATCAAATCCCAAATCTAGTCTGCATTAACAAGTTTCAAGTAATTGAAATCTGTCTCTGCAAATAATGCATAACTTTTGTTTTGCTATGACGAAGAAATCTTGACTTAGGCTAATGGTTTTTAAGTTTAAAAGTATAAGATAAGGTACTAAGCATAAGATAAGGTACTAAGATGCTTTTTATATTTCTTATTTATTTATTTGAAGAGGACAATGCATATTAACGAACACAACAAAATTGTGTAAATATGCCAAATTTAGCATAAAGCTAATTTTCATCCGTAGTCCTCATGAAGTATCAAGTAATTTTCACAGTGAATATATTTATTAGTTCTAGTTATATCTTCTTAGTGAAATAAAAACATGTCCTGTCGACTGATTAGTTGACTTGAAAGGTAGAGAGGCAAAAGCTCTTAAATTTGATCTCAAAAGATTTTGATTTTCAAAGATCTCTGCTCCAATCATACATAAATCTTCACAATAAAAGAATTAGTCGACTAAAAAAGAGATAGCCACACTAGTAATCGGGATGGAGTCGCTGGGACAGAAAATAACAAGACCATAAAAACAAAAAAAACAAATAAACTAAAGAAATGTGGAAACAATTTTACTGCTACACTATACTGAGATTAGGGGGCATTCTTACTTTCTCATACTTGGAATACTGTTTTAAAAAAGTCAGACATCACGTGACAGCAGACAAGCAGTCGAAAATTTATAAGTTAAGGCAAGAAACGGCTGATCTGACATTAACAAGAAAGTGTTTGATTAAAATGTCAGTGACTAATAATGCACCAAGCCATTAAATACAGTTCTGTAGCATGAATACAGACAATCTCGCCTGTTTGTGTGCATACCTGTGCGTTAGCCTTGCTTATTTCCCTGAGCCCGTTCTTTCATACTCTGGCGTGTTCACTAAAGCAGAACAGTTAACTTCGCGTATCACAGCCTCGGCAGTTTTCGGATCATTTCTCAGGTCTGGATGCTTCTGTGGCAGTGAGAATATAGCCTCTCAGACTGCTGACATTTACACTTTTTATTATCATTTCATATGATTTTTACTCCAGAGATCCACTTTCCACAGCTCATTTCCCTCACCAAAATGCCTTTAGTATTTACCTGCATTTAGGGAACTGTGAGTCGATGTTATTGTGGTTATTACATTTGCTTGGTCCTCGGAGGTTTGCTGCCTCATTCGGAGCACGTAATTGTGTTTTTCTATTAAATTTACCTAGATCTGCTGTATTGGCTCACAGCTGGCAGCCGATGATCTCTTATTAGCTTTAACAAATTGAAAAAGATTTAATATATGTGGGTGATATACAGTTCACTGTAAGTTCTCATGGCAGGGTTATTGTTCTGTATGGATATCACCTTCAAGATTACTTTAGAATGGCTGCAAACATTGAATAAACTCTAGGTTATACAGAGCTTATTGAATGTCTTTTTCAGTGTATCTGGGATATCAAACATACAAAAATCAAAAATGTTGTTTTTATTTTTCAACTATAAAAAAGTAAATAATTGTGTCCTTCTCGCTATGTTAAAAGTATGTAAGATTTTGATTTCAAATTTCATAAAGATGACCTTTGCATTTTATAAGGTAATCATGTTCAAATGTTATCTTTTTTCCACTGAAAGTGGGTTATTGTTTACTTAAAGAGCAATGGACAGTATGTTCATTTGTTGATGTTTATATTTGCTTTGGTTCTCATTATTATCCAATCAGAATGAGCCTCACATGACTCTCTCATTTTTGTTGGTAGTTAGAGCCTGTGTTACAGATTAGTTTGGGGTGATGCGTCAACAAATGGTGAAGTGGGCGGAGCTTAAAGCTAATATTTTGTTTTGCACAATATGTACAAGTTTGGCCATGCTTATCAGTATATTTCATCATCCCAGTTATATTGATGGGGCGAAAAGTGTGTGGGGGCAGGCTTTAATGTGAATAAAGTGGCATGTGCGACCTTCTCTGGGTTGACACGGCCAAAAAACAAAGTCATGCACACTGACAAATTGACTAACGTTACACTGGCTGATGGTATTCAATACAAACAAGTGTGTTTATCCTCATATCTGCTTTACATGTGCTAAAAGAGCACATTTTATTGAGACACTGTATGTTGGCAGCAGAACACAAACACGATTGCCTGTGATAGGCTCTTGCACTTGTTTCCACACAGTTCTCATTAGGCTCCACCCACATTGTGTAGGAATGTTATTCTCGTGAACAAACCATGACAAAGAGTCAGTAACTATCAAACTATTACCCATGATTAACCATGATTCATAGCAAACCTTGTTCCTGATTGGTTTCTAGCTTCTAGCTTTTGTGCATCTGACATAAGGTTCCTTTAAAGTAGAGAAGAGGTGGGGCTTTATTAATCCTGCATATTTTAACAGGAAGTCTACTGTTTCATTTTCAACAAGTAATGTATTTTGCATTAGAACAAATTGTAAAATAATAACCTACATTTAGTTTAATATTAGGTAGTAATAAAAAGCATATTATGTCTCCTTTAAACATCAGCTGCAGCCCAAACAATCATCTACATGATGCAGTCAAACAACAAATCAGCTTGCAATTAGATAAAATAGATGCATAGAAAAAGTATTTGCATTTGTTTACCACAATCAAGTCAGGTTTCTCTTTCCATTCTATTTCCTCAGCTGTCAACATAATACATCTACACCTTGGAAAGCAAAAGAATACAATTGTTGTTAATTAGCTGGTAATGCCTTCCACACTGACTGCTTTAACAGATCGAGAGGTGGTTTACAGTACCACGTGTATCTTCTGAGGTGATAAGCGCCAATTAACACAGGCCAAACATCAGAGACCCGCCCCGTGTCTTTGCCTGACCCTCATCTCTCTCTGAGCTACCGAGCCATTGTCTTCTTCACACACATAGTAATTAGCTGGATTTCTCATTAAACACTTAGTCAGATATGAGCTCGATAGTCTCTGTGGCATTGCTTCGTGTCGTGCTTTTTTATTCCCTGACATTTGCAGATATTACTCCTCTGTTAATTAAAGCTTTCAGACAGGCAATATACAATAAGTCAGCTTAACAAGTTGTTGAATTAGTAATGCGCTTTTAGTGGTTTGAGTTGGTCGGTTTAAATGGGCGGCATTTAGAGTTTTAATTATTTGTGTGGTTAATTGAAAAACACATTATCTTCCTGACAAACAACGTCTTCAGATGTGCATGTGATGTGGGAATAGCACAGTCTTGTGTCTTTTTGTTATAACGACTAGTGAATAGTTCAAAGGTTCATTTATGTGTGGATGTGTATAGAGACTTACTGTATCTGTCCTCTGTGTTGTTCTGTCCATCATTTAGTCGGTTTGTAATTTGTACTTGGGCTGACTGCAGGACACAGCAATAAACAGACTAACAGTCACAGCTAAACTAATTAAAAGTTACTAAAACAAGCTGCAAATTCTTCTTTTAAAATGTGGTCTATGGAAATCCATCTGGGCCTCTACCAGCTGATTGGTTTGTAGGTTGAACTGGTGGTTTAACGGCCCAGTCACATTGCACTAGGGCTGGTTGAGGGGGTTCTTGGCAAAAACAGCTGCGGGTAGTGCCTGTCAACTGAATCAAGCAAAACAAAGATGGCAGCTCCTGTGGATGTTAGTGTTTTAGCAGAAATACAGAGTAGTAAGGTATAGGCTATCACCCAATCAGCTCGAAAGAGTCCATTAAACGTCCCACCTTTTCCTCAACGCTTTGGAGGTTCCAAATGGATAATGTGGAAGAACTGAAATCAGAATTCAAAACACATCCATAAGGCATGAGCCAGTTTTTGTTGCCTCTTTTCTAACAAATGTGATGCTAAAAACTGCAGAATGAGATCTGATTGTTTTGTTTCATACGCTGTACATGATTTTTCTCTTGGTCCACCATTTAGGTCAGTTCTCTAAATAATTTTTAGCACCCTCTGCTGGCTGTTCAACAAACAGCAGCTTTGCAATAACAAGCGGATGGAAGTATGAATAATAGTTATGACCATTTCATTGTTTGGTTTTCTATTTGTTAAAAACTCTTGCTTTAAGGCGACTGTTGTGATTCATACATTGGTCGACAGATAAAACCATAGTTCAATAGAGATGACAGCGTTTCAAAACACAGTAATAGTTAGAATACACAATGTGTTGTATCTGTAACTCATTTAAAAGTGTTTTCATGATTAAAAGTATTGTTGATTGAGTTCAAGAGTCAGCGAAGAAATGCAGGGCACAAGAAGAGAAAAATATAAACAAACCCGTTGTGTTGTGTTTTGTCACATTTGATTGACATTTCTAATTACATTGCTTTGTTGAGTAAATGTGTACGTTATTAGTTGTTCAATTGTAGATGAGTAGCAGTTCAAAAGTTCAAACTATACTTTCAAATTATAAAACATTTGAAATGTTGCAGTTGCATTGTTTTATTAGTGCCTTTGTGTACCAAAGTAATAAAAAGACATTTTCAAACTTGAGAATTCAACATTGAGTTGCTTGAGTCTTGTCTTTGATTCAAACTGCCACATAAAGAACCCAAACTTCAACTCAACATAGCAGACTGTTTTAGAATAACTATCTGTCTGGAGCTTTGGTGGTGCCAATTAACCAGCTGCCATGACGACAAGCCTATTATTTCAGAGTTAGCCTTAAAGCAAAGTACTTTCCATCGTTACAAAAGGTGAAGAAAACTTTCAAATGGATTGACTACAAATGATAATGGCTTTGTCTTTGGCCGGTTCTGTGGCCTTTGCACCTGGTTGCGCTCACTTTTTGCATAATTATTCCAGATGATGTGTGATTAGTGATGCATTGGAAGTATTACAATGAAATCTGGCGGTTGTGAAATGTAAAAATCGAGTGAACTTGGACCTTCAAAGGTTCTATGTAAGCAAAGAAAAATAATACATTTGAACTTCTCACATCAGCTTGCAGATTTTTTAAAAAGATTTTATCACAGCAGTTTGGAGTTAGCCACAATGCTAACAACAACTGACATTCTTAGATGGGAGATCAGTGAACAAACAGGACATTTTTTAGACATAGACAGAAGTTATTTTATTGCAAAAACTGAGTATAGTCCTTTTAAAGAGCTTATGACTACATTTATCATAATTGTTTTTTGTCTTATTTACCTGCTTTACATTTTATTAATGCATGTTTTTTCTGCATATGTTTCTATATATTGAACAAGTGTCTGTATGCAGGACAAAACAATTTCTCTCTCAAGTTGGTAAAGTTTAATACTTATGAACTCTCTGCATTCATCAGCAAATCATCAGCAAATCATCAACTTTGCAACTGTGTCATTTGCATAAATTACTTTCTTACATTGCAAACTCGTAGCTCTCTTGTTAACAGCTGGAGCCTTTATATAGCCACAGAAATGTCTGGTGAAGCTAACTGCACTGGATTGACTTTTAAACTGGCTTGAGCCTTATAGCCTATTGTAGCCTATGTTAAAGTAGAACACTGTGAGGCGTCTTTGATGGTAAAACGTATTTTCAGGGTGCCTAAAACATGCACCGCTGTCTCTGTTGGCTGGTTTTCCGAATCATACAAAATGTGTATTGTTTTATAGTGAGTGAAAATTTTAAACTATGACAGTGTCGAAATGCCCATTTGGTCCCTGACTGAAATTTCTTACTAGTCCAGCCCTGTTCACTGAACTTTATAGTGCTCTCATTCATGTAATTATGCTCATCAAAACTCAGATAAGAACATTTTTGCACTTAATGCTGGTCAAACCCATCTGACTTGTGCATTAATGGACTAATATTTATCTTATTTTCCATGGATCTACATTAAATATCAGACAAATGCGTTTTCTTTTCTCTTGCTGGCAACTCTTTATAGCTAATTGTTTATTAAGTGTATTTTTCATACTCTTAGCTCAACAGTGCACTTAAATTGCTCTTTTGTCATATTTCATTCTGTCATGTAGTTTACACTATGTTTTCTGACTCTCGCAGTGCATTGTGATCTATATAACCATTCCAGTGACCATGCCCACTACTTTTCCAGGTGCATTGTGTGAAATTTTGAGTGCAATATTTGACCTGCTGGATTGACACACTATGTGGATGTGCATGCACAAACTAGAGCAGGACACTGAAAACCATGAAAAAGCAAGCCATAGCTGCACCATTTACATGAGCAGTGTGAAAAATGACTTACTTTCTTCAGTTTGTGAAATGAGTGTGAAATGTCAATTAGTCCTTTCTTACAAAAAATTGAATTACAATTTTGGGGTAGCTACCAAACAAGTGAAGCTCTGTACTTGTTGCATTTCTGCATTTGTTTAATGTTGTGACTTTTGTGTCCTTGTCTTGCAGCAGAGCCACTGGACGGAGAGGAGTTCCTTGACATTATAGGCATCATGCGAAACCAGCGGGTCGATACGAGTGCAAGGCCAGCAACGATGTGGCCACACCCGACTTCAAATATGTCAATGTAGTGGTCAACTGTGAGTAATGACTCTGTGCACAGCACCAAACCCACACACTTCATCATCTCATTCATGGTGTCCACACGATAGGATGAGCACTTCAGAAACCAAAATGTAGAATTCATGGGTTCATGTTAACAGAACTGCTCGTGGATATGTTGTGAGGCAGATGTTATCCAGTGCATACCGTATGTAGGTCAAGAATACTACTCACACTGCACTGTAACCATGGAAGTGTAAAAAAATGAACAGTTGAAAGTATTTTAACTACAAGTTAAAAATCAGTGACTTTGCTCCACTAAGCTTTCATCAAAAGTACTGATAGCCCTAATTTCACAAAAACTGCCAAAGAGTGTGATTATATTTTTGCTTTGTTTGTGCATTCACTTTACATAGGTCTTTTATAACACTCAAACACTATTCACATTGCATTATTAATTCACTCTACACTTGGTGGCAAGCTGCTATTGTAGCCACAACTGCCCTGGGGCAGAATGACAGAAGCAAGACTGTCAATTTGACTGAAACCAACACTTAAGTACACACCAGATTCAGGCGAAGGACACAAGCTGTCCCACTGTGGCATGTTAACTGTTCCAGATCTCCATCCAAATACTGCTCAGGTTCAAGCTGCTTAGCTTCAGACCAGATCAATCATTGACAAGCTGTCAATGCCACAATAAACTGTCAGTTTTTTCTTTTTGCTTAGATAAATAATAGATTATGACATATGGTCAATGTGTAAACTATAGTTTTTATTATTGAAAAGCCCAGAGTAAATCTCCACATATTTAATTCTTCTTGTGATGAGTTCAACCTGGTGTAAATGCATTCATATTTAGATTGTAGCCACTCAGACTTGAATACTTCTAACCTTAGCCTTTCTCAAAAGTTGTGTAGCACCCTTAAGTCCTGTCTGGCTCTACCTTTGAGTGTAATATTTTTGGAAATCTTGTCAGAGCCGATCCCCATCACTCCTGACGCACTTCAGACTGACGTAGCAGACAATTATACATTTGAAAGTGAAAGGGCTAATTTGCTTCTTGTCAGGGGTCCGTGTATGACTTGATGAGCGCTGCATATCTTAGCTGCACTGCTCTGATGAATCGCTAACATTCAGACTTCAGAAATCCATTCTCCTCTTGAGAACTGGAGAAATTCTCTTTGAATCCGAGCGTGGCTTTTTGCCCATCACCGTCTCGTCCCACAGGACTCCTCAGGCCTCTGCTTCTAGTAAATGATAAAGATTTCCACATTCAACAGTTTCATAGTTTGGGAATTGACCCTTGCATTATTTAAACCAAATGAGAATGTATTGTGAATAATTGATGTGTGCCAGACCAGTGGCCCTCAAGCTGTGAATAAAGTGTGAACTGATCAAATATTTGTGTAATTTAGAGTCAATTTACTGTTCACTTTTGTCCTCCTTTGTTGTAGTTCTTTCTTAAAACTACCAACTGTGGAGACCTGTTTCAAACCCAGATTTGTTTCAGGCATATGAGATTGGTTTGTCATTTTTTATGTTCCCAATAAAATATTCTCTGCATTTGATCCATCCTTCAGTGCCTTGAGCTGCTGCTGAACGCTGCTCAGGGGAATGTGAATAGAGTGTTCACAGTATTACATTTCCAGACTCCATCTTTATCTATCTTAATAATAAAGCATATATCAAAAGTCAATACCAATTTTTATATGACGATGATCATTAAGTTCTGTGACAATGACTAATATTTCTTTTTTCTTTCCTTAAATCACAATGTGGTCTTAAACTAATTGTAAGATCATTGTTCAACAGTTAGTTAAACTTAGTTGATCAATAGTTGTATTAGTCGACAATTATTGTTTATTATTGACAATAACTTATTTCATTCATAAGATTTTAAATTGAACAGCAACAAAAACAAATGAGCACTGTTTTCAAATACATTTCTGTATAAATGATTGATCTATGATGATCTATTTGCTTTTCAGTTTTTTTCAAACACTTTTTGGGTTGGATTAATGGCTGGATCCAACCCAACATTTGCTTCAGAACATTTGCTTTGCCCCCTTTTTAGTCAATCAGTGGGTTAATGGGACATGTTTCTATAGCAATACTTAATACTGATTAATTTTGACAGTCTTGGTCATCACAATCCTGCTTTTCATTGGGCATTATTAAAAAATACACAGCAAAAAGTGCAGTGAAAAAGACAAGAAAAATTGCTTGATTCTAGGATTCAAATGTTAAATTCAAGCATTCTGACTCATTTAAGCTCTAATTATTGTAGAGACCTACTGTATCATTTTTCTTGTTTCAAACTCATTTAAACTTATTTCAAGACATTACTTTTTATTTCGAGTCAAATTATTTGCCACTGGGTTAAGAAAATTGTTCTTATCCCATTGGAGAGCTTTTGTTATATTTTCATATCCAGTCGTAACAAGTAAAATATTCCACATTATATAAGCAAATCTTATCCAGCTGAAACAACTCAAATCCAGATTAAAATTCTTAATCTAAGTCACTTTAAGCAAGTCTAGACATATAGTTTTTGCCGTGTAGATTAGCCAATCAGAAGCTCACAAACATATTAAAACAAACATGGATGATTACAAAGAAAAAGTAGATGTCAAGCTACTGAAAAACATAACTAATAAATTATTATGAGGTCAGACACATTTGAATTTGTTCGTGACAGAGGTCCATGTATGCTCAGTTGTCAGTGTATAAGTGAGCAAACATTCTTTGTATTGTGCTAAATTTAAGAATTTCACTGTCATTTGTAATATTCATTCTGCAGTCCATCTGAGACAATGTTTGATGTAAAATGTGATTCCTTTTTACCATCTACAAGAAAGAAAGACAAAAAAACACAGGTCGACATGAAAGGGGATTTCTTTTAAGCCCCAGCCTTGTTTGAAGCATAAGAAATAGTGAGAGAGCATGATTTTCAAAGACACACGAGATTTTTAACACATTAGGTGCTGGTTGAAGAGCAGAGCCAAGTCAAGGTGTGATTTTGTACAAGAAATGTCTGAAGTCTGATCTGGATGTTGTTTTTTTATAGATCCTCCTGCAATACAAAAGATCCAGAGCTCGGAGACTCCAGTGGGTCGAATGGGCATGCTGCAGTGTGACGCCAACGCAGTGCCCAAACCTGAGTTCGAATGGTTCAGGGACGACAAGAAGTAAGTGTGAAGGCACTGGCTTTACAATGCTGTTTGGAGCTGATCACATCATGGGTACTAGTACTGATAGTATATGCTGGTAGTTTTGATTTGGTACATGAAGGTTAACTTATATAGGGCTTTTCCATTAGTACCTGCTTGGCCCTACTCTACTCTACTCGGCGCGACTTAGCCCTGGTGCGGAGCTTTTCCATTTGGGGCTGATCGCGCCGACCAGGTACTTTTTTAGTACCTGCTCTACCCCAGGGCCAAGTCGAGCCGAGCAGATACTGAACCTGACGTCAGACGCACGTCGCCTGTTGCGTCACACAAGTGCCGCTGATTTGTTGTTGTTACTGTACGCTAACGTGAGTCGCCGCTAAGCTAGCTGCCGATAACACCGAAATGCTTCTACATTTCGTACTCTCTGTAGCAAAAAACAGCTCAGCGACATAAAAAAACGAGTCCGTTGTCCCTATCCGCTAAATACATAAGACAGTAGTTCGATGAGTGTGTGCGTAGACCACACGGGCTTGTACGTAGGCACATGCAGGTTACCTGTGCTGCTGCGGGGTCCTGCTTCTCACAGTAAACACTGATGGACATCCGATGCACACGTTTTGAAGCAAGAGATTATAATGCAGCTTCTTCAGGACAGAGAGACGGAGGAGGAAGATGGGACAGCTGACTTGTGATTGTACATCGGGACCAGAGCAGGACTTTAGACAGACGTATCAGGCGGACGTGAAGAAGAGGTGAGTCAGTGAACGTGTTGACATGAAAAGCTTCACTCTACTGGCCAATGCGGCGGTGGATATTTGTTTTATATTACGCTTATGAAACGCTGGAGAACGAACGGTCTGATTATCCTTAAATTAAAGCCGATGCGCATTGAAACGCTCCGTTGTTTTCTATGAGCTTGCATCATGTCCCCATTTGGGGAGTGACAGTGTTGGCAACGTACCGCCCAGCTTCACAACAGCCCCACTCGGCCTCTCTTGTAATGGAAATGCTCTCCCTCTGAGCGGGGCTAAGCCGGGTAGAGGCGCGTAGAGTCGAGTCGAGTCGAGTAGGGCCAAGCAGGTACTAATGGAAAAGCCCTAATAATGAGTTGTTGTACATGTGGTAGAATACATAGTCACATTAGGCATGTTTGTGCTGGTCCTTTTTGGAGTGGATCATGATATAATGCCAGACAATGTGTCATATAGAAAGAGAAGGAAATTGTGCACAGAAAAGTCAGAGAAGTCAAAAACGAAAATGCCGAAAAGACAAGTTTTCTTGTTTTCTCTCACCTCAAAGTGCTACAAACATCAAATTAATCTTTTTCTTTTTGTAATTCACCAAGATGGAAGTTATGTAGAAAAACTATTTCTGATCCAATTTAGATTTGATGCATTTGCCTCAAACATCTGCTACAAATACCTCCTGGACACCTCATGTGAAGGTATTTCGGACATGTCCCACTGGGACGAGACCTGGGAAACACCCAGGAGACACTGAAGGGACTATGTTTTCGACTGGCCTTGGATCATATTGGGATTTCCCTGAAAGAACTGGAGGAGGTGTGTGGGGGCGGGGAAGTGAGAGCCTACCTGCTAAAACTATCAACCAGGCTGGATAGACAATGAGCAGAAGCACTTACTGCTTCTGCTCATTGTCATTTAACTCCAGCTCCTAGATGAGGCATCACAGCACTGCAGATGGTTCCCAAATACCAAGAAGTACTTTCTTCCAATCAGCAAAGAGAGAAGTCGTGTGTGGCCAGAGCTAAACCGAGTTGAGACAGACAGTGTGTGTTCTCTTCGTTTGGCCTGGTGTCAAATAAAAACTGATTTTGGTTTGATTTTGATTTCATTTGTAAGTTTACCTCATAGAAACAACAATTCTTGAAACACATGTTTTACACTCTACTCCCTGAGTTACAATGGTGTGTTGGGTTACAATGGTGTGTTGGGGTGCAGCGATTAGTTAAAGCAAAAGTTCAATCAATAGAGTGAATAAATACCAATGTTTTGATGTCGGACTGTTTCCACAACGTGGAATGAAACCAGCTTATGCATCAAGCTATAAAACTACTGTCTCCATGACCTGATCTTGGATAAAGCAGACAAAAAGAAAGGAAATGGAAAGGAAGAAAATATTTGTTATGTGTGAGTGAGCCGGGACCTTGTAATGGAAATTACCATAAGCGGCCCAAGATGCTCCAATGTGAACCAGTTTAACAGAAGCGAGGTTAGTGTACCATTTAAAGTCCTATGTTTTTTCCAGTTAAGTTTATATATTCTCACTATTTCTTTTCAGAGAGTATGAGAATGTTGTCTTTTTCAGCCCGACCATTATTATATTTATTGTGAATCTGATTTTTGACTCTTAGTGCGTTTTAATGGAAACTGGACCATCTTCTTAGCTGCAGGGTCGATCCTAATCTGCCATAATTTATTGTAAGCACCAGTTGTGTCTAATGCTCACCTTTTCCTATTGACAGGCTGAATGCACAAGCTGTGTACAAGCACTCAAACCGCCCATTAGAGAGCGCACAGGCCATTAGCTTCCTATAGCACAAACAACAGTATACAGGAGAAGACTGATTCTTCACCCCTCCAACCCCACTGCCATAAAGTCTGATTACAACATGTACTATTCCCAGAAACATTTTTAAAAATGTTGCTTTACTGGAAGAACCATATTTATTAGTGAGTTTGAAATGAGTGAATCAAGCATTCTAAATGGACCAAAGTGGCATATTGTATGTTTAGGTTAAACAGTAGTAGTAGACAAGACTTTTCCAAGACTTTTCCAAAACCACAGCGTCTCAAGACAAAACCAAGACCACTGAGGGTTAAGACCAAGATAAGCGGCAAACTGTGGTCGTCTTTTGAGACTAAATGAAGACCATGTTTGTAATTTTCTGCATTTTCAATGTCTTATCTTATTGTGGAGTGCTGTGCCTGGGACAGGTCACTGCACTTAGGCCATGGATGAACTCAGGATGTAACATCACCCGTTGGCTTCTAGCAGAGCATGGAGCTAATTAAATGTGATCTTGGTGTTAGACCCAGTGTCCATAACATGATCAAGTCCAAGCACCCTCTGAACCAAGACAAGACTGAGTCCAAATGCACTCGAGACCAAGACTAGACCAAGAATTTTAAAAAGCGATTTGATGATCTTACCTCACAGATTGAGCTCAACTTCTATTTCCTATTTTCCTATTTTCCCACCACAGCCTCCGTACTGCGGTCGCTGCAACACCTCTGATTCGCTGGTTCTCCTGTAGTCACGGGCCAATCAAACAGTTGCATATGCGGCAACTTGCGTCCGCTGGTGACGCAAACTCTACAAGCAAGTCTTCAAAACCTTGCTCCGTGCTCCTCTGACCTCCGACAACCCCGTTCACACCAAACACACGAGAGCCGTCTGTCGGCAGAAGTTGCCTTTCTTAAGATACAAATTATTCGCTCTTGAACAAGACATAAAAAATGTAAATAAAAAGTTTAATATGGTCAACAATTAATTATTCCTTTGGTCCCAATTTGAGAAATGTTGCAGATGAATATATTTCAAAAGAGATACTAACATATCTGTGACTGATTGTATGTTTCTTTGTCATTGTCATCATCATTACACAGCATACTTTAAGCTTGCCTGCATTGTCTCTCTTCAGTGTTGATTACCTAATGTTGCATTCATCTTCCATCTGGAAACTGTAGCTGCAGAAACTACATCCTCCAAGCAAAGTTAAAAAACTAGCTTACACAGGCTGGTGACAAATGCTAAAACTGCAATACCATCCCAAAAAGAAAGAAAAAACATTCTGACAGAGTCCAAAACTGTGGCTGACAGATTTGCCAAATAAGGCGAAAACATTGCCATTTCAAACTCAGAAAAACTCATTATTCCGGTGCCACTATAATCAGAACACTATGACAACACTCCCCAAAAGAAAATCTCAGAAATCCACACAGAGGGAATTTATTTTTGGTGAGAATTTCAAATAACCTTTGAATTTGGCAAAGAAAAACTCAATTTTATTGTTAAAATAAGCCCATTCCGAGAAGAGTGTTGGTTCTTAGTTATTTTTATGCACATTAAATCCGTACATATGTTTGCTGTAATTTATTTCAGTTTGTCCTGACTGGAACATAATGAGATTGATGAGTAGTTATATTTGAAGGTGACAGAAATGAATTGGCAGGACATCCAAAGTCATTATGTTTCCTCTGACAGACTCCATAAATTCAGAACATGACTTTGTGCAAGACCTTTACCACTCTGCTCTTGTCATCTTTTTTTTTTTTTTTTTTAAGACTTTTACAAATGTTCAGCTTGTCCTTTTCGGCGTTACATCATATATAGTTACATTGCAGAACTTGGCTGGTTCTTGTTTTGAGAATAGCTTTTGTGGCTTAATCTAAAAACAGATTGCTTTCATACATATCTAATAAAGTCTCCCAGACCTTTCGTTAAGTGTTATAGACATTCATTGATTTCTACTAAAGCCAGCTATGATTGCATGTATTGATCTATTATTATGGCTGAAATAGAACGATTCAGAATAAGTAAATATGTATTGCCGCTGTAAGTGAACTAAGCACAAATGGTTTTGCTTTGCCATAATATCACAACTGTCAGTATGACAGGTTAGACTAGATTTTACAACATAGTGAACATGATCATATTTAAGATTTAATTTAACAACTTTGTTGTTTTTTTTCACGTAGTTTGGTTGTTTTGATGAGATTTACATTTTTTTTTTTTTTACCAAACATGACAGTTTTCAAATTCCACAACTGTTACCTAGCAACCCCATTAATAATGTGGACCAAAATCTACATAAACGACATTGTAATTTGACAAATGATTATACCTTGTAAGACTTTGACTTTGCCTAATCAGTGTTTCAGAACCAGGGGTACGTGGACCCCAGGGGGTTGTGACTATTTGCCAGGAGGTACTTGGGATCATTACATATTTAAAAATAAGGTAGAATTGCAAATATTTTTACATGGAATATATTAAAACAATAAAATGCAGAGATTGTAAATGAAAATATGAGTAAATGGTGGCAGAGCAGATTGCGCTCTAGCCTCACAGCAAGAAGGTCACTGGTTCAACTCCCGTACGACCTGAGTCTTTCTGTGTGGAGTTTGCATGTTCCTCCCGTGTCTGGGTGGTTTCCTCTGGGCGCTCTGGTTTCTCCCACCAACCAATAACATGCAGGTTAGAGAATGCTTGATGGTGGTCAGAGGTTGAGGCATCAGATGTTTAGGCAAATGGCCTCTGCTGAGCTGCCCCAGGGCTGCTTGCCATCACTGAGTGTGTTTGTGAAGCACTTTGAAGGACATTGGTCTGTGTAAATGTGCTATAAATAATTCATCCATTCAATCATAATGATAAAATACCCCTTAAAAACACTTGACATAGTGAGTATTCTGTGTCTGAGAACATTATTAAGGGGTACTCAAAATGAAAAAAATTGGGAGCCATTGTCCAAAATGACCGGAAGCTACCAGTTTTTTGTAAATTGCTGTTGTATTTTAGTGCTTTTTGGTGACATAAGTAAGGGATTCTGTTTTAGAACTCAAATTACTTCATATATTTTTAAACAGTTTGTCTCATAATTTGCAATTTTACTGCTGTAGAATATTTACCGACTATCACACCATATTATAAAAATGTGATAATCTGTCATATGTTAATGAGCAAACCTTTGTTGATATTAAACACATGTAGTGACTAAACAACAGCAAACACTCTCCTACATTTGAACTCCTGAACATCTTCTCGTTCACACACTCGCATACACATGAACAATGAAAGCAAAGTATTTGAGGTGTCTTGCCCAAGGACACAACAACAGAATGCACAGATCTCTTTTTTTTTTTTTTTTTTTTTTGTTATTTAAGCTTTGCTACATACATTCAACATTTAAGGAAAACATACCATACATATTTCAACACTCGAGCAAAAGAGGGGGGTGGGTGTGGTTGTAGGGTGTTTGTGAGTAATGCGTGGTGTGTGTGGTGTATGTGAGGTGCGAATATTGTTGGGTGAAGTATATAATAAATGTCGCAGACCAATTTAGTAACAATAAATAGAATAAAACAAAACAAAACCAAAGGAACAAAAACAAAGGAAAGAAATATATGTACTTATACACATGCACAGATCTCCTGCTGCTTTACTGTGGTGTCTCATCTAATATCAGCCAGGCCCTCTGCCATTCTCAAGGTTATAACACTGACTAATAATTACACTGAATATATTCCTATATATACATTAGTTAAGTGATGCTAATGGTAGTAATTATATCGAATAACAACAAATAATTACAGTTTAATCATTCTGTGCTAACCTCTGGCATGTTGTCACGACCCCAAGGCAAAGGCACTGATGTGGTGTGATAATGAGTAATCCTCCACTGACTCATCCACAGTTTGTTTCTTTCTGTGTAAACATGGTAATAAGGTAAGAAGCAGCACATTTGTGACAGTAACCACTTTCCATTTTGAATTCCACAATGCAAATCAGACCATCTGAGCTTTTAGATAAAATTGCAAAGTTATTGGAGGGTTGAGACCCAGAGGTTCTTCAGAAAGCTATTAATGTAAGTGTCGGCATCTACAGTGCGTATTAGGAAAACTCTCCAAAAGGATTGAAGACGTGACAGTGAAATGCAATGACAGACACCAACAAACTGATTCACTGAAGAGCCACAGAGGATAATAAGGTTTTCTATCGGGCTCATCACTGTATCTTTTCCGTTCATGTTCATGTGAGAAGAAACATACTGGGCTGGAATCTTTGATTGTGTTTAGCAATGTAACATCTAATACACTTTGAGCTGACCATCTGGTAAAAGCAACAATTACCCACAATGCTAACAACAATAACAAGCAAACTTATTGCGTTTTTGGTGGACAGAGTCTGGTCACTGCAGTCTAACTTTCAGCTCAATAGATACTTTAATAATACTGTATAGGTCACATGTGTTTATGCGGCCCTCAGGGTCTAATAAGGTTTACTTTAATCTTATATTAGTAACAGGACTAATCTGAATGTCTTAACCTAATCAAATGATTTGTCTGAAAATTAAAAAGTTATTCATTTTCAGACTAATTTTGATGGATATTCAGTATTTCTCACACAGTGTATATAGAAAAGAACTATTGTTTGTAGTATGTCTAAGATTAGTAAGATTAATTTTATTTACAACCAGCTCTTCGAGGACAACCATGATGCCAGTGTGGCTCTTGTGAAGTTTTATTTCTATGACGTTATTAAAAGAAAAATGGATATAGGGCTTTTTAGAGATGTTGTTAAATTATTATAATTGATGTTATATATATATATATATATATATATATACAGTATATGTATAAAATATTTGTTGTGCAACAGTCGAAATGTCCTAGGTCTAAATCTCAAACTATTGTTGGAAAACAAGCTCTAAGCTATGTTCAATCACCATGACAGCAGAAAAGCAAGTTTTTCTTTTGTCACATTAACTAAGCACCTTTTAGTATTCTCTTCAAAATTTTGAAACAGTCAGAATGCTTAGGAGCATTTTTTAATAACTTGATGTATGTACCAAAGAGTTTAAGATGGAAAGTCAAAAAAACAACTGTTGCCATAGAAATAAAGGGAAATCTGCCATTTTTGCAGCAGGTTTATTAATACATTGGCCAAAGCAAAACAGCACCATAAACTACTCAATCATTACTGATAAATTATCTATTACTTTGTGTCCAAATAGGTTTCAATGAATGCAAACTTTTAGGCCTGACTAGTATTTTAAAATCTCTGTTGATTTAACATTATGTCAGTTTAAAATTCTACTGATGTGTGATGTCATGATCCCGACCTCTAGCCTATAGGAAAAACTTGAAATGAGTGCACACAATTTATTATGGAGAAGCTATCTTATAAAGAACCATGCATTTGCCAGAAAAACACTGGAGAGATGTTTGTGACGAAGAACAGTCCATTGGGTCACTTAAGAGATTTAGAAGACAATGGGATATTACCTGCTGCATCTCAACTACAAGCCTAAAGTTCGCTTGAGGAGAGTGAAATTGCAGCGCGTTATCACACTGGTCTCTGAAGTAATAGGCCTATCACAGCTGCTCTTGAACAGAAAAGATTTATGGTGGCTGAAATATTCTGCATTATCTGGTGTTTGCCTCCTCCATCTGTCTCACTTGTTTTGTCCCCTCGAGGGTTTTGGCGTTGTGCCCTAATTTTATTTTTATAATATATATATTTTTCCTCCACCGTGCCAGTGTAAAATAATTGCACTTTCTCCTTGGATGATGATGTTAATGCGCCATAATAATATCATTTATGCATGCTTGGCTGGTTAATTTCACCTTTGTCTGACTTGTTGCTAGTGCGCTGGAGCCTGTCTTGTTTACCTGCTTGTCTGAGGCAGAGGGCACGCTCCACGCTTTTTCTCTTCTGTAATCATTTTAACCTCATCAGTTTTGGGTTATCGGTGATGCCCTCTGTCTGCAGCAAAAACAAATTCAATTGGCATATCAGCGGTGCTTTAGAAGATATACGGCAAACATCTGCTTATGACTGTGGCGAAGTAAAGTGTTGATTTTGATTCTGTAATTATGTAGAGTGTTAGATTATGTAAATCTACAACTCAAATGACTTAAAAACGACCAAAACAAAGGATTTTAAGCCAGACAAATAAAAGTTATCGTGAAATCCAGCTTTTTTTTTTTGTCTCTGACAGTTGACTAAAGTTAAGCCCATTGTTTCACACTATTTTGAAGTCCTGGTCCATGCTTTTGTAACTGCTGACCACATTAGTCTGATTCTGGCATCTTTGTATGTCTGTCAGTGCAGTTTTGGGTAGCGTGAATTTTAATTTGTGTGTTTAAGAACTGTGAGTTTCAGACATTTAGGGCAAATGGCAATGACTTACGACACAAAATAGTGCTCAAAAGACTTTATTGCAGCATTTCAGCAAGTTGTTTCAGCCTCATGGTAGCGGGTACAAGATGACACTGCCTCCCTGTCTGGAGGTTTCTTGTGTATATATAGTCTTGCTTGTTCATGTCATTACATCATACCAACCGCTGCAGTTCGCGTATCGACCTGGCATCGGAGTGGAGGACGCCGTCATCTTCCTGCTGCATCGCTCTCTGTCCCACCTAGAGAAGCCCGGCTGCGCTGTGAGGATTTTATTTTTTGACTTCTCCAGTGCCTTCAACACCATCCAGCCCCTGCTCCTGAGGGACAAGCTGGAGACGGCCGGTGTGGACTGTGACCTGGCAGAGTGGATCCTGGACTACCTCACAAACAGGCCCCAGTTTGTGAGAGCCCGAGACTGTGTGTCTGACCTTCTGACCTGCAGTGTGGGGGCGCCGCAGGGCACCGTCCTCGCGCCCTTTCTCTTCACCCTCTACACTGCAGACTTCAGACACAACACGGACAGCTGCGTCCTGCAGAAGTTCTCTGACGACTCTGCTATCATCGGACTCATCACGGACGACGACGATGCAGAGTACAGAGGACTAACACAGGACTTTGTGGACTGGTGTCAGCAGAACCATCTTCTCCTCAACGCTGGGAAGACCAAGGAGATGGTGGTGGACTTTCGCAGACGCCACTCCATTGCCCCGCCACCAGTGAACATCCAGGGAAGGGACATTGAGAGAGTGGACTTATACAAGTACCTGGGTGTTTATCTGAACAATAAACTGGACTGGACTCACAACACTGATGCACTGTACAGGAAGGGCCAGAGCAGGCTCTACCTCCTGAGAAGACTCAGGTCTTTTGGAGTGAGGGGGCCACTCCTGAGGACCTTCTACGACTCGGTGGTGGCATCTGCCATCCTGTACGGTGTGGTCTGCTGGAGCAGCAGCATCACAGAGAGGGAGAGGAAGAAGCTGGACAAGGTCATCAAGAAGTCCAGCTCCGTCCTGGGCTGTCCTCTGGACTCAGTGCGGGAGGTGGGAGACAGGAGGGTCCTGGCTAGATTCACATCTATGCTGGACCATGAGTCTCACCCCCTGCAGGACGCCCTGTCTGCTCTGGAGAGCAGCTTCAGTGACAGACTGATTCACCCTCGCTGTGTGAAGGAACGGTTCCGCAGGTCCTTCCTTCCTGCTGCTGTCAGACTGTACAACGAACACTGTTAACTCTGGACATCATTACATTTAATCTTGTGCGATACTGTGTTACCATGGAAACATCTCTGGTACAACTCACTCACGTCACTTTATCTGCTATTATTTATTCACCTCTATTTACACTTCCTTAAATGCTGCTCTGTACATAAACATCGTCATACTTATACCTCATATTTATTACTGGTTATTTATTCTGTTCATATGCTGCAGTTGTACATAATCATAGTCATATATTGTACATAATACTATATACTATATACTGATGCCACTTTATCTATTTATCCTGTCATATCCTGCACTGTGCCATAGCAAACATTTATTGTAAATAATAGTCTTGTAATTATTGTATCTTTATATATATTTTAAGCCTATTTTATTTCTATTATCTTATTTGATTGCATGTTTCTATTTTCCCTGCTGTTCTTAAAATGTGCGTTGCAACACTGGAATTTCCCCATTGTGGGACAAATAAAGGATATCTTATCTATCCCCCCAACAGCTTTGCCTTATAAGGCTAGAGATGACCAGACCACACAACACCACCTCTTTTGGGGACAGGCCACCTGGCATGTCAATCATACTGAAATCAGTGATCAGGTACAGAACTTGGAAATAAAGGATATAAACTCGAATTTAAATACTCACAGAACCTAAACAGCCTTGTTTCTCATTATTTATCTGACTTGTTCTAGCCATGCAGAACCTCTCAGGTAAGATGATTGTCAAAATCCCTAAAACAAAAGGATACAGAGAGGAGATCAAGCCTTTTTAGTGGCCAGCCCTCGCCTCTGGAACACTTTATCTATGCAGATAAGACAGGCTGAGTCACTAAATGTTTTTAAGTCTATTTTATTATTTTTAATTATATTATTATTCACTTTGTTTTGTTTTGTCTAGTTCCCTTTTGCCTTGTTTAATCGGTTTCACTGTTGTTAATGTATTACACTTTCTAAACTGCTAGCTGATTTTCACACTGCAAAATACAATTTAGGTTTAAACAGGGACATGTATTCTTTTCTGGTTGCAATTATGGCTTATAAAGTTCTTTTTCCAAACCCCAAAGTTAAACTGGAGAGGATCACCCAAGCTCAGCCAATCAGAGCGCAGGATTCAGCTCCGATCAAGAACCCAAATTCTTTACCATTCATTTTTGGAAAACACAAAGTTCTCTACTTTACAACTAGAAAGGTTAGTTACACAAACTTCAAGCAAAATTGAATTAGAATATACGCAAAATCAGTTCGCTCAAATTTTAGTCAGATTAAAAATGCCGTTACTGAACCAAAAGCATGGTATGAGTCATATGTTGTTTCACTCATGTTTAATAATTCTGCATTATCAGTCTTTTCCAGAGCTGGTGTGTAAAATTGCCAAGTTTTGAGATGAAAAAATACAACTCTAAATATGTTTTTGACAAGAAAACAAGTTCACAAATGAAAACTGAGTCAATTCTGAGCACTTTAAATGAGACACTTACCTGTTAAGATCAAAGTTTAAACACGTTTTTATAATTTTTTTAAAGCCTGCTGTATCCTGGGAAAGTGGTTCTTGTTAATGCTCCTTGACATTGGTGATAAAGCTGCATAACAAAGACTTGACATTTTTGCGGAAACTCATTGAATGTGTGGTCGCACCTTTGACACCAGGAAGTGCTCAGCTTCACCTTTGTTAATACAAAGTTTTTGGAGTTCAAGAGCTTGTTAAATCTTATTCTATAAAGTTTAATTGTGCCTATTCTGAAGCCAAACTTTTAATAGTCTCTTCCAGTTTGATACAATGCCTTGATGTATTAATCCTCCTATAATCCTCTCTTTCATGTTATTTGTTTAATGGACCACACTCTTCTGTTTTATTTGAGGTCGGGATAATCTTAAGATATTAGTCTGATTTAAAAGGATCTTCTATAATATTATTTGTTGTGGGATTACTCTGTTTTGGCTCATGTGTGCTTAGTTTGTAATAAATTATTGATTCTCATTACAGAAAAAGGCAGTTTCAAAATATCATGTAACACACAAACTATAAATATCCAATAAAGGAGAGTCTGGGCAGGTTAAGGCTATCAGATGTGTTTTCTGATTAATGACGGTTGATATATTATTCTTATTAATTACAGGCAATGTATTTTATTGAAAAGCCTAATATGGGTCGAGTTTAAGTACTGAGTGCTAGAAATACTTACTGTATTTAAATTATTGATAAAGTCACAAAAAATGCACAACAGAGCCTTATTCTTAGGGCTCTGCAATTATTTTAATTTCAATTATTATTATGATTAATGCTGTAATTGTGTAATCGAGTAATTGTGATTATTAACTGTGACTCATAAGTGAGTTTGCAAGCGCTCAGATTTCCTTGAGTTAAAAAAAAAAAGGTTCAAGATTGTTTTTTTTTTTTTTTTTTACAATTGTAGAACATTTACAAATGTTCATTTTTAAAAGATATCTCACTCTCACTTTCTGCTTTTAAGGAGCGCTAATGTTCTGCACTTTTTCTAAGCAAATAATCATTTGAATAATTGTGATTTCAAATATTCTTTAAATTATAGTGATTATTGTTTTCCTCATAATCGAGCAGCTCTGCTTATTCTCTCAGGTTTAAAACCACAGAGGCAGACATCAGCAGCTGCCTGCTGCAAGGTTGTGACTCTTTTTGTTGTTGATTTTATGTCCTCTGTACCTACTTAAGCAACTCTTTTGCTGTTTAACTCACAAAATTCCAATAATAAAACATAAAAAATATGCACACAATAATCCCAAAGTTATGTAATAAGGTTAACAGAAAGCAAGTGGTGTAACTAATGACAAGTGTTTAACCAAATAACTTTACTGCTTTTTACATTTCATTATTCACGTTTTGATAATTGTATGCCTAATTACATGTAACTTAAACTTAAAAGAGATAAAACTTTTAAAAGTAATCGCTCGCTGCCTATTTTGGATTTGTGAAAGTAGTTATTGGGGGAAAAGGTTGAGATAGCACTAGAAACATTAGGTTTGAACTTTTTGCGTGTATTCGTATAACTAACACTATGTACTAATTAACACCATAACTAACATATACCAGTATTGCATTTCACTGCACTGTACACATCAAACTAATGGACCATACTAATGCTGTCTAACCGGGGTCTGTTTCCATCTGAGTGAGTGCTTTCATAACTAATAGATAAATGCTGCCACCTGTCTGTGAAAATGAAGCCCTACAAGTCCAAAAGTCTGGCTTGTTTATGCCAACTTATGTGACAGTTTCAAGACAGTTAAGTTGTTGTGAGAGAATCATCTGGCAGACAAAGGCTTATCAGAAGATGCACTTCAAATTTAAAAAAGACAAGTTTTATATGTCTGTATGCCAAACCTTTTCAAAAGTTTAAACGCTGCTGCCAAGATGATGACTTTCTGTAAACACGTTATATATTCAAAGTGAAAATAGACTAAAATACACACTGCTTGCCATCCTGGCTTAGTCACTTGTTCTTTGTTTATCTTTATTTGAGCCAAAAAGCTCACAATCGAGTCAAACTTACTTCTTTTCAGTTCCTGGCATTCATTTGCAAAATAAGGAAGAATGTATTTTAAAGAAGAATGACTAAACTTTTTGTAACATAAAAGACACAGTTTTTTTGTAGTCTGCATGTTGTTGTCATTGCTTTTTGCCACTCTCAAAAGCTATTGTCTCAAAGGAATTACAAACTGAATTTTGAATATTGAAAGACTTTTTTTTTCCCCAAAAAATCTCTGTCCTTGCCTCATATCCCCTCCTCCACGACTCTTCAGCTGTCAGTCAAGCGTGCCATAATAACTGATGTCTCAAAGCCCTTACAGGAGACAAGGAAAGCAAACATGGACCAGGGTTAAAGATTCAGACCTATTAAACCTCATCTGTTTCCCATCGAAGAATTTGTGTTGTTGTAATGACCAATCAAATCCATCAAATCAAGTTTTAAAGTCTCCGAGGACTTCCCAAGACTGTGAGTTTAGTAAACATCAATGGAAGAAAATAAAGCAATAAACATTCAATAAAACCATCAACATTCAGAACAGTGTTTGATCAAGTATGTCAAAGGAGATTTTGAGTGAACAAGCAAATGAATAATTGTCCCAGAGCATCCTCTGTCCTTACACTCTCCTTCTTGGTAAGGAAAAACAACAACAACAACAAAATGACAGGGATAAAGAGAAAACCTCGAGGAGAACCACAGTAACGAAGAGATCCACTGAACAGTGAACACTGAATCCATGAACAGATGTAATTAAGACTAACAGACCAAATTCCATTATATTATTAGCAGAGGGAAGCTCATCTTGCAGTACAGGACAAAAGTTTCTCCTGTCTCTGTCTTTGTCTTACTGTGTCTTCTCTGTTGCTGGGAGGATTCGAGGACAGTAAAAAACTGACTGTCTCTCATTGCAAAGACCCATGTCATTTATTTTAAAATTGTGACCTATTGGCTGAGTGCAGTTGTTTTGTTTTGGTTTAAAATACTACATCCTGTACATACAACGACTTCCTGTTCAATTTTCTTCAATGAGGTTTTCACTACATCAGTTTAAAACAAATAAATCCTCTTTAGATCAGACAGTTGTGGTGAATGTTACAGAAAACATGTTAAAGACTTTACATATCAGAGGAATATTTCATCAGAGACACTTCTGTGTTTAAAAAGAGACATAATTGTGTCTAAATGCTAACGCTAACAGGAAATGGTTGTATGTACAGAAGTTAGCATTTTTGAACAATCGCAAGCCAACTGAAATTCCGTGCACACAGCCCATTGCTCCCAAAGCTGCGTGCTGATCACAAACATCTGCTGTCAAACCAGTCACACTGACACAGCCTTTCAATGCTCGTCTGGTTTACACAGTTTGAAATATGTCTGTTTGGTCAAGTCAAGGAGTTTAGCTTCACTATAGGTTTCTCCAGATAGAAACAGTTATGCGTATGCCATTGGTAAAAGAAGTGTTTTGATACTAACAGGTCTCCATAGATATTGGTCTTGAATAGTTGAGTCTTGACAATATCAAAATTTCGATCCTTAGTCTATGTTTTGTTTAACCTCAGACTTCCTGCTAACTTGGCCCAAATTACACTAAGTTATACATTTTATTTTCAGTTTCAACAGTTCTGTTATCATAATCTATAACAAACCGTTTGATGTTACGCATGCCTAAAAATAAGGCTCAATACCTTTGAAAGGTTTTGTGGCTCACCAAAACTTCAAAATTTTAAAGAATTCACTTCATTTATTGTGTTGCACGTTGCTATATATTTTCAAAAAGTAAACCTCAGTGAAAAAGACTTTTGACACTCTTGTTCTGGACTAAATACTATGATACCAAGTTCTCAAGGTCTGCATACATGTTTCTTGAATGTGATTATTCTCTGACTTGATGCACAATTTCTTTTCCCATGTGAATTCTCTCTGAAACTTTGTGTCAGCACAGACCGCTCTATCTGGACCTCTCAGACTTAAGCAGGATTAAGAGGTAGGAGCCTCAAATGAACCTCAGACACTGGTGGTTCATGGAAGGGCACAGTCAGGTCCAGCACAAGCCCTGCCATTATGAAAGTCTTATTAAAAGAGCTTTGTTAGTGGTGATGCAGTCGTCCACAGCTCATTAGTAAAGTGCACAGTGAGTCAATAGAGCTTAAAAAGAAAAGAAAAAGCAGGGTCATGAATATAATTGATTATTAGGTCATTTTGGGTCATTAAAGTTTGTGAGAGTGTAAGGTATGTTAATCCTGCTGCCACAGAATGAACAGAGAAGTTTGTTTCATCAAATTCATGTTTTGACGAATATATAATATGTTGATTAATTAACTCAACCACCTCTGATTCTCTTAACGAAGACCATAACTTCCAGAACTGACATTTCAAACCAAAGTAGTGGCTCATTCAAAAACAGCCTCAGAGTTAATTTCTTATTTTAATGTTTTTCAAATGGTTGTTTATAAAATGAATTATGTTTGTGTCTGTTCTGACTCAGGATGACCAACACTCAGACCATCAACATCCAGATGCTGGGCAGCACCACCATCCTGGTTTTCTCCAACGTGACCGAAGAGGATTATGGGAACTACACCTGTGTGGCCACCAACCGACTGGGCAACCAGAACGCCAATGTCTTCCTCTATAGTGAGTCAATAGTTATAATATCGGGTCATATTTGTTCACCAGCAGCAGTCAGTCATTTTAATCAGTTTAATTTAAAGCTTTATATTTCTGCACTCCAAACATAATCCAGATTAATTATTTTTTATAAATCTATAAACAGTAGACCCATTTCACGCTGTGGTGGCTAGTTTCGATTTGCCTTAGAAATGTGTTTGTTACTTTTAAAAATCACACAGCAGAAATCAAATTTTAGCTGATTACGTTCTTCACATATGAGGTAAATACTTCTTCTGGGTAAGCCTATGTGTTAATAAAAGAGGACATTTTTGATCCATAGTCAAAACTTAACAAAAATGTAGATTCATGTTAAAAGTACATTAAGTTTAAGCAGATTGTTTTTGTAAAAAGCTACTTCAGTGTGCAGTGTTATTTTAACATTATTTATTCAGTTAAACATAGCATTAGCTTGAGACACAAACACACATTTTATAAATGATTGAACATCAATTTTCTCTGGTGAAGTTTACCTTGTTGGGTGCACGGTAGCCAAGTGGTTAGAGCTCTGGCTTCCCAATAAGGAGGTTGTGGGTTCGACTCCCGGGTCGGACCATCAACATCTCACGATCTCTCTGGGTGGAGTTTGCATGTTCTCCCCGTGTCACCGTGGGTTTTCTCCGGGTACTCCGGTTTCCTCCCACCTCCAAAAACATGCATGTTCAGGTTAATTGGGCATCACTGTAAATTACCCTTAGTGAGTGATTGAGAGAGTGAATGGTTGTCTGTGAATGAGAGAGTGAATGTTTGTCTGTCTAATCCTGCAGCAAGTTGGCCACTGTCCAGGGTGTTCCCCGCCTAAGGCCCAAAGTCACTGGGATAGGCTCCAGTCACCCGCGACCCCTAACGGGATTAAGCGGTAGAAAATGAATGAATGAAAGTTTACCTTGTATGTGAAGGTTTTAACATGTGGCAAACCTTCACATACAGCCGTGACTGTTTCTATAGTGTCAATTCAATATTTAATTATTTTAGTACATCTAGGCTACTTCATAGAGAATGAAAAGAACAGTAATGTTGGGATCCAGACGCTTGAGACGACCGAAACAAGTTCACTAATATTTATAAGATTTGGCCCTAGTACAGCAACATCAGCACTTGTACCAATGTATCTATCTGGATTTAACAGGATGAGAAACCGTTCCAAATCGGACCACTTTCCAAATCAGATTACAACAATATACTTTATTAATACTTCCTTAGGGAAATTCAGTTTGACTCCTTCGATGTAGCTGGGACAAACTATAAAGTCAGTTTTGCTTTGGCTCACTTTGGTACAAAAGATTCTCTATTCATAAAATTTTACAGCGCTCCATAAAAGCTAATGTAATTGTGTCCTGACTGTTTCCTCACTTAGCCTTAATGAAGAAGCTTCACAAAAAGTATTTTAAAATCTTGTTGAAAGCTAGGTATCTGATTTTCACGTTGTTAAACGGGAAATAGGTGTTTAAATCTTTACTAGTCATTACTAGTTTCTAGCTCTCATAAATCCTTTGGCACAAGGATAAGCATTAGTTTTTGGTCGGTATTTAGTGCTTAAGAACATCTTTATACAGAGAGCAAAGTAAAACAACCACAGCCAATCAGAGTACTGCTTTCAGCTCTCTTCAAAAACTATAATATTTTCTTATTTGATTCAGACAGTGCATCAGTTACGACCCATGAACATATGAAAGAGACAAAGGATTACATAAATAGATTTTGTGTTTAATTTGTAGGGTTTTTTTTTGTTTGTTTGTTTGTTTGTTTGTTTGTTTATTTGTTTGTTTGTTTGTTTGTTTGTTTTTTTGTTTGTTTTAACATCCTCACTAACCCCTCCTGTGCTCAAAGTAATGAAAGGTGTGATCGGCCAAACAGAATAACAAGGCACCGGGCCAACCCATACAGGGCGTGGAAGCTGGTGCCAACATCATGACTAAAAGTTCAAAAACCTTCCCAAACTAACCTCTAAACGTAAAGGTGAAAGCATAGCTAACAGACACCAGGTCAAACCCAAAACAGCAGCTAACGGATGTGCGCACGGCAACAGCACAGTGAGGAAGAGCAACAGAATCAGCGCCACAGAAGGCACACTGTTTATAGCGCCATCACCAGGCAAATCGCCAGGCCACTGCCCCAAAAAAACAATAATAGGGTAAAAAGGGGGCACCATCGAGAAAGAAAGTGGTGGTAGTAAAAAAAATGCCATCTATTACAGCTATAATCAATAAATGAATTAATCAATCAATCAATCAACCTTTATTTATATAGCCCTTTACAACACAAAAAGTGACCAAAGTGCTTCTCATTAAAACATAACAAAATACAAAATACATAAAATCAGTGCACAGTTACAGTAAAAGAAAAGATACAAAATAGACATGTTACTACTCAATGTTAAAAGAAATCCTGAACAAATGGGCTTTGAGCCTTTATTTAAAAAGGCCAAAGTCTGTGATGGAGCGAATATGAGGGGGGAGTTTGTTCCAAAGTCTGGGACCAGCCACAGAGAAAGCCCGGGCACACCAGTGTTTAAGCCTGCTTCTGGGAACCTCAAACATGAGCTGGTTTGTTAAGCCCGACTAGTATTTCAAACATTTAAAAGTTCAATCAAATAAAAAAGGCCATTAAGAGCCTTAAAAATAAAAAAAATAAAATTTAAAATCAATTCTAAAAGAAACTGGAAGCCAGTGAAGTTCAGAAAGGACTGGAGTGATGTGCTGACTTCTGGGTGTGTTGGTAAAATGGTGCCAGCTATTGTCACATGTCGTCTTTTCTTAGGCAAATATTTATCAAAAATTGCTTGTCAAGATGATTAGTGTAAACAGTGAACATAAAGAGATGTTGTAATAACAGAAAGACAAAGCCTTAAACTGAATTAGTTGAAGTCCTTGTGTGGCCTTTGCAGACAGAACATGACTCTGATGTTGGCCGATCACGCAGCCGTGGATGAAGTCATAAAAGTGTCAGCCTCGGCTTTGTTTTATGGAACTGATTTTAACATTTCCTGCGTTTGTCCTTGGTCCGGCGGTTAAAGTTTCATATATAAATGTCAGAGCGTGTTTAGCGTGTTTTTACATCGACATTCTGACACTGATATGATGCATTCACACATTAATATGGACACTTTCGACTGCAGTAAATCTTGTTCTGTGCAATTAAGCATGAACCAATCAATCACAGCGCAAACACTTACATAAATTAGGTAAATTATAGAATAGACCTAGTTCTTTTCACACCTCAAGCTCAAATGAAGCAGTAATTAGGTGTGCAATCCAATGAGATTATTATCAAAATTACTATTTAGTTTGTTGCAATAATGTAACGGACCAATACTTACATTGTTTATACCAATCAAGTGCTAATTTGAGAAGAAAAACTGTATCTAAACCAAGTTTGATTATGGCTTTGATTTAGTTAAAGTCCTGTCCTCTCTTTTTCACTCCACACGGTCCTAACAGGATAGGTTAGCCGTAAATTGTGTTTGATCCATAGACTGTATGGTTTCATCAAGGAAAATTAGATCTTGTGAAATACAGATACATGTAGAAAATACTTTGGTGACTTTGCATTTGGCTGGGCTCCAAACAACACTGTCAAATGCTCACACATTTGGAGAAGCTGTAGTTCTAACACTTGGCTAAATATGATGAAAATCTTCTCTTCTTAGTAACCTAAACTCATATCTTGTGTTGTGAAAATTGTGATTGCTCCAATGTTTATTATGTCAAATATTAATATATTAGAATATTAATTATATGAGCTCTGACTCTTGCTTAAAAAATGTTTTTTGTGTGTGTGTGCGTATTCAACTCAGAAGTAAGAAGTCTTGTCATTTGGAGAATTAAAGAACATCAGGCTTTAAGTTTGTCAAATTCTAAATATCACTAAAATAGCTTGAATGTGAAGTGTAGAGCTTATGCTGCCTATAATTTCTACCACCAGATTTCCAAACAACAGAACCAAATAAAGCTGAAACTTGAAACAAAATACAAAAACATTGACTATATCTGATTTGAGGCCTACTTGTTTTTTGAGTGAAACCATATGCTCTCACAGTTTGCATAGCACTTTTTTATACAGACAGGTGGTTCATCTAATCATTGAACTAACAGGACTTAAGCTCACTTCATATTTTGCTTCTGGGAACATCTCCAGATCTGTTTCAGACCAGCTGGACTAACAAGGATCCAACTGTTATCATGTCCCTAAATAAGAGTCATCATGTTCTGGAACAAATTATAGTTTAACATTTTATTAACATCATCAGGGCAAAATACAAAATTCATCAGACGGTGTCAATGTGCTACTTACCATTACCTTGGATGTACATAAGAAAAGTAAAAACTGGTATCTCACAGGCATGAAAACAATAAATGTATTATGGTTATTCCAAAAAACATTATACAAATTTATTATTACTTACATCATTAATGAAAATAAGCAGAAATTATCACAATCTGTTTATTGTCAAAATACATATTAGACATTTATTTAATTCTGAGCCAAGTCATTTCTGGCTCTCGGTTTCCAGACTCCGGGTTTTCATTTCTCACAAGTTTCTGTAGCTTTGAAAATTTCAGACTCTGTAGCAGTTCAAACTAATATCAGTGAAATTTTTGTTGTATTTTGTCCCTAACCCTAATCTTTTTTTTTTTTTTTTTTTGCTTATCTATGATGTGTGTGTTGTTGCCCCAGTTCATTTATATGGTGGATGTAAAAATTCTTAGTTATTAATATTAACAAAACCAACTCCAAGCCCCAGACCTAAACTTATACATTTTTGTAGCTTCAGACCTAAACTTAGCCATCAAGCCCCCAAAAATCTCCCCACGTCGCTTCAACCACAACACCTGTGTAAGAATACAGCATCTGTATTTGACACTTTTCACGACAATGAACTAGAGTGTAATATAGTGTATAATAAACACACAAAAAGGGGGTAGAAACAGGCTCTAATCCGTGTCAAATATTAACTCAGAATCTGATATTGAACTCTTTATTGTGTAAGTTTACATCACAGAAACAACAACAATCACTGACAAACATCATGTTTTGTTTCCTGTGTTATGGCGAGAGTCCAAAAAGCAGCGATTAGTTAAAGCAAAATAGTTCTTGCCTACCGTGGAGCAAATGAACCCCAATGGTCCGATGTCAGCCGGTTTCCATGAAGTGAAACTCTTGATGCAAATTCTTTTACAATAATCATTCTTAACAATCTGTTTTATAGATTATGTGTTTGTTAAGCAGGAGCCATATCGAAAAGACTATTTTGTTTTTAACAACACTTGTACAAATGAATATTTGATTTTAGTTAGTTATTGTTATTTGTATTTGTATTGATTGGTTTATGTTTCCTGTTCAAAGGCGTCAGTGTAAGCTAGTGATGAACCTGTGTTTTTCACAGTTGCTTCAAAAAGATGAAGTTTTGTTGTTATTTTATTTAATGACTACAGACTTGAACTCTATTTGCAAATCAGTCTCAGTCCTGGTTCGATCTTGTTTTTCTCAACCGACTGATGCATCAGTCTAGAACAATATTGCAGCCTATAATGAACAAAGTGTAAAATGAAGTCTTCTATGTGTTACATCTATTTCAATACTAAGCACCAAAGAAGCTTTTTGTATAAGTTGCATGTACTTTGACACTTTGATAATGTGAAGCAGAACTTGATCTAATTGCTTGTCTGTGTGTTTGCAGGACCTGGGACTGGCCGGGACATCAACAGCTCCTCTTGTGTATCTCAATCTCTGTGGCTCGTGGGGGCCTGCATCGCCTTCCTTTTCTTCAAGTGTTAATAGCGCTCTCCTCCTCGCGTCCTCGCCTCCTTCTCCCTTAGCGCCTTTTCCTCCTCTCCTCCCTTATCTCCTTCTTTTCACCGCCATCTTGACCTACGACCTTTTCCTACCCACTTCCTGCTTCCCCTGGACTGTTTGCATCATGATATAAAACCTTAGGTGCTCTCTCCAAACGGCACTGCTTACTGATGTGATGATACAAACTATTGTCTGAGTAACAGTCTGAGGACAGGACCAAACGCTCTCCTCGAACCGGGGCTGGACGGGTTAGGCGGGTGGTTGTATTTTTGTCTCCATGGGAATGAAAGCAGAGGTGTCTTTGGGAAAAAAAGGATGCCTACAATCATTTGTGTCTAGAAGTACTCAAGACATAAGGTAAACTGTATTTCTTCTATAGTTGTATCATGTTCTTATTTTATTATTGTAGATTAACCTCCTGTTTGACCAGTGCATTATGAACAATGAAGGATGTTTCTGCCAAATATACATTTGATTTGAATCCTAAACTCTCTTATTGATAGACAATGTAAGCTCAAATCACTTAAACATTTTAACAGATAATTTGTTTCTAATGATTCAAAGGTGTTTTAACTCATGTACTTACTTCTTTATTTTATATTTTTAAATATTGCTTCTTTAGCTTTAAAGACTCGATGCCCAATTTTTGCTATTTTGAACATAAATAAGCAAAATTTAACATTTTAAACTTTTAAACATTCACAACAAAGTGTTTTGTTCAAGTCAAAGGACATGCTAACAAAAATAATACAAATTCATCTTGTATTTTAGTAAACAATCTATTATTTGATGTCTGCCGGACTCTCCAAACCAATTTTCACCTGAAAAGATACATTTGCTGGGACAAAGCTGATTTTAATTTTTTTTTTTTTTTTTTTTTTTTTTTTTTATCAAGTGTATTGCCTTTAACACATCGACCTTTATAACTAGTTACTCACTTATACCAGATAAAATGAGAAATTAAAGTATTTTACTTGTACCACAGACTAAACAAAGAACTTTAATTATAGATAAATGAAAAAACAAAACAAGTGAAAAGATAATCTTGTGTAGAACTGGGCAACCTATTTTCTATTGTATCCATATCAGGGGAAAATAAATATATTTATGTTTCCCTGATATTGATCAATTTCAATTTTGTATTCAAATGCGTTTAGTCTTTTCAAAAACAAAAGAAAGAAAAAAATTAAACAAGCACACTGTAATTGACACAGAACTCATGTGATGCTCTTACCTTGTCTATCAATAACAACACATATGGTTTAATACTAAAACAACACAATGTTCCTTTGCTGTAATCGTGTGTGTAAAACCAACTGAGTGATACAAACTGAATGACAGTGTGCAGTTAGTACTATGTCCACTAGATGGAGCAGTTCACCAGAAAACAAAATGTCACTAATAGATTTTATTGAAGCAGATTCTAATGAAAGACATTTATTATATCTTCATTGAGTGGCTTTGTTTCCACACGCCTTTACCCCACCATTTTCCTCTTTCTCAGCCAAAATCCTACTTTCAGAAAACATGGGAAATGTAGGTTACAAAGATATGTATTGTACATAGCAAAATTTTGTATTTCTCTATAATAAAAGACCTTGTTCTGCCATAACATAAACTGGAAACGTTTGCCCACTATTGCTTTTAGATTTATTTTAAGCTAATACTGGATCCTCCTTAATCTGAATGATGATGTTCGACACCAATGAATGACAATGACTTAGTTTTGGTTTGTTTGTTTTTCAAAGAAGCGTGTGTTTAATATGAGATACACAACATTTATAATATGTTATTATGTCTTTATTTCTGTATATATATAATCTGACATCTTTATGTCAAAGAGATTTCCTGATTGCAGTTTTATTACACATTTCTCGAGCAGGAAACCCACTCTGTCGTATGAAATATAACCATCAATGTGTTTCTCAAACTGTGGGACAGGACCCAAGAAGGAGCAGACTGTGTTTGTTTGGTTGCAATGCCTTTAGCCATTTACAGAACTGTGGCATTTAAGTAGCCTGATGAAAGTGTATTTGAAGTTCAATAAAGCACCAGGATTTAAAAGTGCACTGTGTAACTTTTCTGGTGGAGCGTTCGTTACCTGCTGCCTTCATTGAGTTGTTATTTCTTTGTCTATAGAGTTTTAAAAGTTTTATTTTGCAGATGTTTTTGAGGCTTATAAATGTTAACTGTGCGATTCTGTCTGAGTTGGGGAGACTCCTGAGTTGTAGTTCTAAATTTAGATCTATTATACACCACAAGTTGTGATTCATATGGTCAGTCTCTGTCAAGCAAACATATGAACGAAACCAAATCAAAACAGCAAAACCATGGGGCATCCATTTTCTGTTCCTCTTACCAACACTGACCACAAGTAACACTCAAGCCTCTTAAGAAAATTCTTACTGTCTAATTTTTAGTTTTTGCTTTCTTTTTTCTTGCAAAAAGACAGTTGTAATAAGCTGAGTGCTCATTTACCTGACAGTTTTGGAGGCAGAATTTCAGTTTTTTTGAGATCAGGACGCAAGGCCCACAGACCATCAACAGAGACAAGGGAGCTTTTTTCCTTGGCTCACACCTGGGACTCACCTCTCCAGAGACTCACTTCTGACAGATCTGTCAAAATGGGAATAAAGACACGTCACAACTTCAGACGTCACCTCTGACAAAGGCTGGAGTCCCTCCGCCGAAACTGCAAGGTAAATGTGCACTTAGCTTATTACAACTGTCTTATCATAAGTAAAAAAAAATGTTAACACACTAGTCATTCCAAAACAATTGAGAGCCTGTACTTGATCAAATGGACTTAGGACTCGATTTGGACTTGAAGGACACTGACTAGGAGCTCTGTGACTTAAGACAAAAAATAGTCAAACTGGAACATGTTCTTTCCACTTTTTTATGTGTGAGCAGAACAGCTGACTAAAGAGGGACGACTTAAAAGGACTTCAAACTCAAAGCAGAGGACTTACTTGAAACTTGTTAAAACTAAGGCCACTGCTATGACTCATTGAATAAACAGTTATGACTCATTGAATAAATCACACATTTGTGAACGTGTGATGTGTGTCTTATGGCTTTAAATCCCTCACGTCTTGTAGTGTGACATTGAGAAATAGAGTCTCTTCACAGCTTTGCCCTGCAGACTGTGGCATCACCTGCTTGACTCCACTAAAAGCGATCAACGAACCTTGTATCAGAGAAAGTTACTTAGTGCACTTTTAATTATGCATTCACTCAATACAAAAATGTGCATTAGTATTGTGCATTTGTTTTCTTTGGGATCCTTCCTTAACATTTGGGAAACACATTAACACAGTTTGACTTTTGTGGTTTTGGACTATATTCTGGGCCTGGGGGAAAAGTTGTATAGTCTTTCTAAATGACTTGATGTAAGCTCCTGTTTGTCCATCTCATGTGTGTAAGTGTACAGCTGAATGGTTCCTCACACAAATGTTCTTTTCTACAGCCCAAACCGGCAGAGTGCAGTACTGTAACCATTTCCTTTTGTCTGACATTAAACACATGATCCCAGTGTTCTTCTTGTAAACGCCTCTCCTCTCTGTCTCACTCGTGTCACGCCTGATGTTCCACACAAAGGTCAAGTCTATCAGATGGATAAGCTGCTCCGGGTGAAATGGTTAATAGTTTGGAAGTAGTGGTGATGTAGCTGTCACTTCAGTCGTACAGCGTCTTTCAACAAAACACCAAGGCTGACAAAATGATTGCTGTTAGTGGTTTGCAAGTACTAAGCAGCCATACAGTAGAAACTGCTGGATAATTCTAACAAAAACTCATTTAAGATCAATCCAGTCTCATACATTTTTCATGCCTGGGTACTTACTGTTTGCTGTGTTCCAGGCAACTTGGAGGTCGTTTATTTGCAAGTTGAACATTACCAGTTCCCAGTTCAAAATGTTCCCCCTGAAACAACTAATGCTAACCTTAAAGCTAAATGTTTAAAAAAAAGCGAATGAACGTTGGATAGTTTTTGTGGCAGCTAACCTCTCAGATTCACTTTTTAAAGTTTTGATACTGATTGATGTGAAGCGGGAGTTTCTCAAACAACTGCTATGTCAGTTCAATTGGCTAGAGCATTCTTTCAAGTGAGAAATGACAAATATTCCTGTTTCCATCGCCGGGAATGGACTTCTAAATGTATTATGGATGCATGCTTATTTTAACCTGGCTCTCACCAAATGGATATTTGTTGAATGCCAATTTGAGTTCTTCCGCATTATCTATCTGAACCTCCCCCACTGAAAGCATTTTGGAAAATGTGGGACGTTTAATGAAATACTCTGAGCTGATTGGATGTGCCAACTTACCTTAGTTTGTGCTTTGTCAATCACAGCAATCAATCATATCCAATGTGGGATAGAACAAGTGTCACTCTTCTTTCAAAAAGGAAATACTTTGCATCTCTATATAGTGTTTTCATAAAGCTTTGTATTATTACAGCCGCTCGTACAAAGATGAATTTGGAACTTATTAGTAATGGAGAAGTATTGAGATAGAGAACTTGCAGTGACTTGGTGCAGATTTATGTTAGCCCTTAAAAGGTTCATTTTGTGTAAAGTAATGTCATACACAATTTCTTAGCTGAAAAATATGCTAAGAAATTGTACGGATAATACAAGAACTTCATCCGGTCACAAGATTAACTTTTCAGTGTATGGGCTGACTTCTTGTCAGTGTGTCTGTCATCCGAGGTTCAAAGCAAAAGAAAAGAGTCAATACTTTTCATTTTTGCAAATTACTTCTTGACTTCTGACAAGGCTGTGGTCACTGCCTCAAAGGGAGACACTACATGCAGAGGAAAAGTCCCTACACGGACTGAGAAGTGTTCTAAAACTTTTTTGGAACAGAAGAAAGTGATTGCATCTGATGTAGTTAAATGTAAATTTGTTGGGGAAAATGCAAATAAAAATGTATACATTTTCTGCATAAATAAAAAGCACTGAATGAGTGTAATTACCAATCTGTGTAAAGAAGCTTCATGAGCTAAGATTTGCTTCCTTATGGGCGAAGTTTGTGGTGTTGCAGTTCATTGTTTTAACACTAGATGTAGCAATAGGCTCTTTCATAAATACACTGCTCTAAATGACAGCGAAGGAATTAGACAAGTTTAAAACAAATGAGTTTAGTTCACCATGTGTCAAAGTTTTCAAATCCATTCAAATTCACATTTGTCGCAATTAAGAAAATTATTAGTTGAAATATGAACATGATATGATCTGGTGGTATTATTGAAGTCAAATAACCTACTGTTTAGGTCAGGGGTGCCCACATTTTTTTCAACAAAATTTATATTTTTCCTCAAAGGGACAATATGAATAATTTTGTAGCGTGTTGAGGGCCAAACCAAATTTTATGTTGGACCTCAAAAGTTAATCTGCGAAGAAAAAGTGATTCAATTGTATGTTATTAACCTGTTTTAGCAGAATAAAACTGATTTGGTGCACGTTGACAATCTTTTCAACTTAGAAGGAATCAGACAGCACCTCTTTGTGGGCCAAATTAAACCCCTTGAAGGACTACGTTTGGTCCCAGAACCCCACTTTGGGCACCACTAGTTTATGTGCTACTTTTACATCTTTTCTCATACTCTGACTGTACCTTCATTGCAGTATATTCTGTAACCACTAGAGCCCGCCACACACCAGACAATACTCTCACCGGTGGAATAAAGTGGTTTCTTTCGTTATTGGCAGCCCAGAAGACGGACGGACGCGGGTTTGTGCACAGGTCGGATCTCCCACAATAACAGCTGAGTTCACAGGGGACACGTGGGAGGAGAGCGGACAGACAACAACAGGAGTGGTCCCAGAGGAGGTACACGCTTCTTTCAACATGGAAAACAGAATGCAGCTTTCCATATGTAATGTACAGTATGTAATGTGCACACAAGAATCACACTAATAGACCCGGAATGGCTGCTTTGTGTGTGGGTCAAAGCTGAATGCTGTTATGGTTTTTATGCTGGCCTTACTAAAGTACATGTTTTTTTCCTCTTATAAAATGTAGATCAATAATAATGTGCATTTAACCTTGAATACGAAACAAATAATACTGAAAAGCATAGTGCAGTTCTCAAAAAAGAAGCGTTGTGCTGAATTTAATATGAGCCTGACCTGAAAGTAAATACAAATCTTAAAATAGGTATTATAGGTAGTAGTAGCAGGCCTGGCATTTAGTATTTTGTCAATTACCCAATTCATAGGTTGATGGACCAAAACTTGTATTAGTCGATTAATTATTTTATTTAGGCATACGGGTTTATAATGAGCAGCAAAATTAAGGGAGGTAGCTGAAGGTTTGGTAATCGATCAATGTTGATATATTTTTAACATGCAAATACACTATTGCTAAATGATGTTTTTTGCATAAAATCCCACGTATTTTTAGTCTTAAATTATTAGTTTAGAAAGACATTTTTGGTTTGACAGATTTTGCCACACCCCCTTTTAGTCAACTAAATAGTTGATGAAATATGTCTTTGGTCGACCGAAATGCTATAATAATTGATTTATTTGAGTATTAAGCGTGAACTTGTATTGTATGAGGTTTTTACACTATAGGACCAGATGGTGAACATTTTCTATAGCATTGGATTATTATGGTAATTTCACAAATTTACAATCTGGTGATATATAGATATAGTTAGGCTTTTTTTTTTCTCTCATTAGATTTTTCATTCACTTTTTGTAGCCTATTATTAAATATTTGCATTTAGCTGCCTATATCTGATACAATGCAAACGTTTACTGATTATTTGGTCAGCTCTACTTCTTGTAATTGAGCATGTTTTAGTCATGTGTGCTTTTACTACAAATACTCTCCGCTAGTCATTCGTGTCATTGGGTCGTGATGTTGAAGTGTGATGCAGCTGAAAAAGACCAACGAGCTGTGTAATAAACGAGCAGAGTTTCTGATGGTAATTGGCACATTTGCTTTATTTTGAAAACAGACATTGAAACCATTTGAATTTTTTTCGCATTTTTTTCTCACAAGTTTGAACTCCTTGATAAGGTTGAAACTGGACATTGCACTCACTGAAACATAGGAAAAGTATTTTTTTGTTTTTGCTCATTTGATTTTTCATTGACTTTTTTTTTCTCTTTTTTAACATCAGTGCAAGAGTATTTTTTCCAATTCTTATAAACTGTCATAACAACACCAAAGACATCAAAAAGAAGCCGCCACACCTCTTAAGTTTTTGTGACTGCGAAAAAGTTCCTCTCAGAGGGAGAGTTCCCATCATGCATCTGGTTCGATGGTTCATGCTACTGTTCTCACAATTTGGCAGAACACAAATTGTCATGTAAAAGCCGTTTACATCAGTACTATAGCAGATTTGTATATTCATATATTAAAATGGCAACAGGTCCTTTAGTGTACATGTGAGTAAAAGTTTGTAAAAGGGGTGTAAACCAAGCTTGAAGTCTCAAGCACAATATTGAGTATAGTTCATTTGGATACAAGAGAAGAGCCACCCAACTGGAGCCAAACACATTACATTCTTATCTTCACATGTGTCAGTGTCTAGTGCTGTGTCTTCAAGGAGTGTTGAAAACTAAACTTGCATCAATAACCAGTTTGTTTGTGCGTGCATTTGCAAACAGATCCTAAATGTTAAATGCTAAGAAAATGCATTGCCACCTACTGAGTACTTGCAATGCACTTTTACATGTGTCACTATCCAGTTGGGTGCATCTGTTCTACCACTAAGCATAAATAGTGTCATTAAATAATATCAAAGCTTCGTCTTCCTCACCACCAACACGTTCACAATCATATTTCATCATCATCATCACCACTTTCTCTTAGTATGAGCTTGAGCCAAAAAACTCCACGCTGGAAACTCCCCCCAACATGAGAAAATCATTGCCACACAAAAAATGACAAACAAATAGAAACGGACTGCCTTCGCGCTCAGAAGGCAAAAAAGAGCAACCTTTTTAGATTTTTGTTTTTTATTTTTGTTGTTTCATTCATTCTTCGGGTCAGGTTTAGTCGTTCTTGGACTCGGGGCGTCCGCTGCGTCTGCGGGGGCCGGCTCCTCTGCTTTAGACTCCTCTGCAGCATCTAGGAGAGAGGGAAAGGAGGTGAAAAGAGAGAGAGATGGTGAGAGAAGAGTGAGAAGAGAAAGAGAGAGAAATAAGAGAGGGAAAGAGAGAGAAGAGAGAAAGAGAGAGGAAGAGAGATGCAAAAGAAATGTTAAAATCAGAGTTTCTCCCTTTGGAATCTATTCATGCTGCATAATGGTGCAGTGAAATGGGTTTATAAATGCAGCCCCATCCATTTTAACCTCTTAGAAATCTGCACTACCTTTGAAATGAGAATTACACTTGCTTAAGTGAACATCAAGGAAAAAGTCTAGTCTGTTAAAATGAGACGCAAGTGAAATATTCTCTCCATGTGCATCAACAAGTTAACACTGATTCTCTGGATGACAATTTTGTAGAAACCGTAACACATATTTACTGTTGAGATTATTAGTCCTGTGTTAAATAATACAACTGTAAGGATTGCAACATGGCTCCCAAGAAAACAGGGACTAATATTGGGTGAATATGGCATAAATTTAACAGTGCACAGCTTTGCATCTCATGTTTTAGAAGAGAGCTCTGCAACCTTTGACAGCAAAACATTTGCCTAAAGCAAACCAAAACAATTCAAAAAGAGCCACAACTGTATTGCAACTGTTACTTTACACAATATTTTACAAAATAAAACATGTGACTAATCAGTTTGCATCACTTGGCACTTTTTTTTCATTATGTAATGCACCTGTGTGTTTTTAAGAAAGAGGTGTTACAGCTGTTAATACATTTTGGAATGATTAAATAAATAACCTTTATGCACACTAATAACTGCTAATTTTAAATAAATACTGTACACACTGTAAATAGAATAGTATCTTCTCTAACTTTTTTGTAGTGTAGTTCCTCATTCTCAGTCAAAATCACAAAGAGCCGCACTGATACCTTCAAAGAGCCACATGTGGGTCTCAGGCCATAGGTTGCAGACCTTTAGAACATATAATGCAAAAGTACATATTATTTGCTTTTATTAGATGTTCCCATGTCCCATGGGTTAGAGCTTTATCTACTGGCTGCAGAGGGAGTTGACAGAACTGTGACATTGTGACAGCAGAAGTGCTCAGAATGAGTCTGGTGACGCAAAAGTGCAGAAGATTTCACATCTTGACACATAACTTAACAAAACTCTGGAATTTATTTATTTTTTTTTTTTTTCTGACGCTCAGCAATGAGAGACTTACTAAACATGATTCATCACTCAAGCATGGATGAAGCTAAAACACATTTTAAATAAACCCTTTTTTTTTTTTTTTTTTGTTGCTCAAAAATATATTGAGAAGCTTTCTAACTGTAGGTAATTCTTCCACTTATTACTTGGCTTAATGGAGCGTCTTGCTTTTTTCTATAGATATCTGTCATCTGGCTTTTAGCTGTATCTCCATGGAGACAATGAGTTGTCAGCTCATCCACTAGAAAATTACACTGCACCTTTAAATAGTACAGAAAACTGGGTATATTGTGACAGAAAAGAAGAACCATCTCTAAGTCTGTCTTAAGGCTACTGATTAGTACAACATATGAAAATTAAAAATCAGCAAAAAACTGCTGCATGAGCTACTTAAGCTGTTCGAAAGAGAGTCTGTCAGTTACACACTGGCTTACCAAAAGCTTACTTTGGGTGCATTAGGATGAAACCAGCAAGGCAAAATTACAGTATATAAAAAGAGCTTACGTTTTGGGATTGCCTTTGCGAGCTCAGAGGGATTGTTACAGTTCTGAAATAGGTCAATATACAGCTATTTAGCGCAACAAATCCACATTTTGTAAATTATTGAGAGAGAAACACAGGCTCAGTTTTGTTTTCCGTTTTATTTAAAAAGTCTTAACACGTCCAGGAAAAAGAGCCAATATCTTTCTTCCTCTTTTGGACGGTGAAGGATATGGCTTTCTCTCTTTCGGTCCTAAATCAATGGCTGAAGCAGAACATAAATCCATACGAGCTGCTGGACGTCTCCCAAATGTACTTTTAAAAGAGAGCGCAGACAACTTCACACTTTCTGCCTCCTAAATGTTTTAACTCTACCTTCACTTTGAAATGAGACACAGAGGACAACTCATGTAACGCGGCGATATCGATAGAGTTCAAGGTAGCATTTTAAATCTACAGTCTGAGAGTAAATAATAGCCCCGTGCACCTTTAATGGCTCTATAAAAGATAAGCGCTGACAACATGATGCTATCCTTTCCTCTTGCGATTCATATTGTGTGATTCCGCAGAACACAGGCCGGCTGGAGGATGCTGAATAACGTTTTAAAACTAGGTCAAGCTGTTGTGTGGAGAAGACAAAGTTATTTTAGGGTGTTTCTTTTGGGGAATACCATTAAACTTGCATATAAAGTAGTGAGCATGATGACTGGAGATGAAAGTTACAGAAAAATGTGTATCTCTGTTTTTTCTGTGTAAAAACCTCAAACATCTGAGCAGCAAACAGCAACGAAAAATATGATGCTGTTGTATTTGGGTAGTTGGTTCAGAGTCTTTAAGGTGTGGCAGTCAAGAATAGTATCATGGGAATTCATATAATAAAGTTTCAGGAGCAGGACCACAGCCTCTTCTATCTCCTCCTTTACCTCACACAACTACCCTTGTTTAAAAAACTCCAATTAGTATATTTATTATTGTATCAAGGTGATCGTGTAACCTTTTGGATTTGGAAAATTACGTGTACAATTCTAATACTAAAGTTAAATACTAAAGTTAAAACAATCATTTTTGCAGTACAGTACAGTTTAACTAGCCAGGTGCCACCTAGAGCCACCGCTCCATCGCAACAGAGGGAAATTAAACAAGCTGATACATCAAGCTACAGTTTAACAATTACAGTACATTATTTTTATTCTTTTGAAATGCACAATAGTAGGTTCCCCAAAAAGTAAAGGAAAGGGTCCAACAAAAATATCCACATTTGGCTGTGCAATTAATAAATTTCAACTATAAGCGACACCAAAAATTGAGTAATCAGGTAAATGTGATTATTAACATAAGTTAAAATTAGATAAATGTTATGGGGCTTTAAGCTTCACTGATGCTCTGCCTTCTCTGCAAAGAATCATCAGAATAATCATGATTTCATTTATGTCTTAAGAAACCATGGTTAATATTTTTGCTATAATCAAGCAGCCCTAATGGTTACCTCAGGTGTAAAAAAGTGTCAAAGTGAAAATGTGACACCCAAAGCATAAAAACAATTGACCCTGCATAGAAGTTGTTTATTTTCAAATAGTTAGACTTTAGCATTAGCAATGACACACAAACACATCTTTTTATAAACACACTTTGGTCCTTTGGTGAAATTTTCTCCTCATTTGTAAAGTAGAACAACTCACTGTTCATTGCCCGATCTTAAAGTGTTATTTCATTTTAGACTGAGGTAGTGAAACCCTATAGAAATAAACTAAACAGGAAATTAACCCATCGGCAGGAAGTTAGCCTTTTTGAAAAGAAATAAGCCAACGAACTTCTGTGCACAGAGCCAATTACATAAAGTAAAATTAAGTCAGAAATAGAAGACACACATTTAAAACTGTGTGGAGAATGGAAGGCTATTTAAGATTGCAATAAAATACAACTGTCTTTAAACAAAATTGTGCAAAGAGTCTAAAGACCTAATAACATTTTAATAGGGCTACAACTGAATAGTCCTCAGTGGTTTTTACAGACATGACATTTCTCTAGTTCATGTATCTAGATCAATAAAATCACAAAATCAATATTATGATAGTCATTACATTTTCGTTTTCTTTTGGGACCCCATTAAAAATCTGTATGTGTAATGCAGAAGCATGTTAGGTCACTTCAGGTAGAAACGACACGCAGACCCTTTTATCCAATAGAGATGCTGCTTTGGCTGAGTGCCCACAGACAAATGATGTCATGGAGGGTGATCTCATAGCTCTTTATAGACCGTGAGGCGAGTGGGTTCGGGTCGGTGGGGGGCACAGGGGATGACATCATGCGTAAGGGCTCTGGGGGCGTGATGAAGTGCTGGAGCGTGTGTGTCAGCGTGAAAGTCGGGAAGAAGACAAAGGCAAAACAAGTGTCAGTGTGATGCGTGAGTCATGGCGGATGATCCAGGTATGAGCGATAATTAGCCTGTTAGCTAGCGCCGCGACGGGAAGAGGAGCATCTTTTGACTTTAGCTATAACATCATCCTCCACTGATGCAAATGCGGCTTTCACTCACAGCACTTTAGAAGCTTGTCATGTCCTGATTGAGTAAGTGGCGTGAAACTTGCAACCGCCTATTACCGACAAAGTAATATGTCTAATGGCCTGCGATAAATGATACAGACGAAGGGTTACTGGATAATGGTGATTTGTAAAATGTGACGGTCAGAAGTGACAACCCTGACATATCGCTCAAGTAGTTCACTGACTCTTTCAGACAGGGCCGGCCCTAGTCCTTTTGGCGCCCTAGGCAAGATTTCATTTGGAACCTCGCCCCCCAAACACCAATTTATTTTTATACATATAATTGTGTATATTGGCCTGTGTTTTGCTGTATCTATAATATTATTACTCATTAATGCATATTTTACAGTTTTACAATAAATTAGGCATATTTTTATACAATATTATGTAGTATATATCTTCACCAAAATTTTAATTGTTTGTAGTTCTAATTATAGTGTGGCCCTAGCACTCTGCTCTCTTCTCCACTGCTTCATCTTGAACAAAGCCGATCAGTTTCATCCTCACCCTGGATTTTGTGAACAGAAATACTAAGGCTTGAAATTTTTGTAAGGACAAAAAGCCTCATGTTTTATGAGACTTCAACCACCGCTGTAATTTGGGTGATTAAATCTGCAAGTTCATAGGGTTTTTGTGGGCATAACTTCATGAATATGTGTCCTATTGAGACGAAATAAAAACTGGCTAATAGCTTATGAGTGGTAGAATTAGATTTTCATTTTAGAGCTGGAATTTGGCGCCCTCACCACCAGATGGCGCCCTAGGCAACCGCCTAGTTCGCCTATGCCCAGGGCCGGCCCTGCTTTCAGATTCAGATTGTTCACTAATGCAGATTTGGATACTTTCGCTTTAAGATACCTGATATTAACTCAACCAATACTAATGTAAGGACTGAAATTGCTTTTTTTCTCTCCCTCAAAACAGGATATGGGTCATACAGTGTTATGTAGCTGTTATTTATCATCTTAGCAATGAATTACATTGCCATAGTTACGAGATGTTCTGAGCCGACAATAAGTAAGTCTCATTACCTCCAACTAATGGCACAACCAGGATATCAGCTAAACCGGTACTTTGGAACGGCCACGTTACTTTTTTTTTACTGTAACTTAAACTTTTCCATCAGGGTGGAAAGCCACACGGTTAATGAGACTTAAGTGGCCTTTTTAATTCTGGAAAACTCCTCTTCATAAGATGCATGGAAAAATCTGACCTCGAACTTTCCAATCCTAGTTGAGGTTGTTGTGACGTTTTTAATCTCAGTCTTCCTAGCTCTCACAAATCTGTTTACTTGTAGTTAACACATTTCTTGTCTGAAATTACAATTTAAGAACTTCTTTTTACAAAGTGAAACTGAAGTACTGTGTTGGAGTTGGTGGTTTTGTTTTGTCACAAAGTGACAAAACAAAACAAAAGTCTTACAACTTTAAAACAGCCAAACAGGATTTCTCATTGTAAAATCAGTCTTTTAACAACAAAAGCGTAATTTATTCTTCCAAAATTTGAATTCCGCTGTATGCTTTTCATGACAGTTTGGCTGTAACTTTTGATTTAGGAAGTCAACCGTTTTCTAGAAATAATTTTCTCACATTTGGAATTCAAGATGTATTAACTGGAAAGCCTGATATTTTGTGTTGCAGAATGCACTCAATACAGCTCACACATGAAGATAATTTGTTTTACATCATTATTGATCACAACTGGGCTGTTATTTCTTCTTCTATTGGCAAAGCCAAGTGCAGTTTTAGCTCTTTGCACCATCTATTGGTTTAAACTGGTAAAACAGGTCTTGGGAATTATAATACTATGTCCAATTTAATACTGTTACCAATACTCATTTGGTGTTAGTACTTTATTATAATTTCTAAGATAGTATTTTATTTAGCTGAGCTGTTTAAAGCAAATTAAACCAGTAGACCATTCGGTAAATATTATCATTATACAACAGTGTGTTCTTTACTCACTGTTTCATCATAATTAGCTTTTTTCAATGAATGTAATGTGTGAATGTGAGCAACAGTCTGCATAATATTATTTGCATTTAATAAAATGTGTATCTGTTTATTAGAGATAGGATGACATATGAGCATTTATATGTGAGGCTGATATTATGTTTTGGCCAAACTAAAGAAGAAAACATTTTGATACTTTAGTGTAAATAGGAAACTGCATGCGGCAAGTTTGTTGTAAAACATTAGATGATATATTATTAGAAACTTATCAGGATCTTCCTAACGTAACGGCCAGAAAACATCAGCAAAGCCTATTGACCATTGGTGTCTCAAAACATTAAATAACAGTTCATTTGAAAAAAATATGGGTCGATCTCTACTTGAAAGATTTTATGCAAAAGCCTGCGCTACTAGTCATTTTAAAAAGACAGTACGACCCCCTTTGTTGCTCTTGCTGTCCATGTTTGCATGTGTAATGAGCTGCCGACACCAGGCCTGTGTGAATATGCAGTGCCATCTCCTCTCACTGTGACAACTTGGCTGGACATCTCTAACTGTACCCTGCCACTAGGATTAGGCGTGTTGGGGTATTTGGATCACCCTTCTGCTGCCTCATGCATTATTCAGCCTATTTTCTAATACCTACTGTCCTTGCGCCTCCCCTGTCCAACATTTTCTTTCTCATTCTGGCAAAACCTTAACCAAAATAACACTATAAATATTCATCTTTTGTCGACAGACTGTGAACAAGCCACAGGTCTCCTAATTAGCACTTTTTTGTCAAGTTGTGTTTATTTATGACAGACTTTCCCTGGAGGAGGATCGCGACCATCATTAATCATTCATTTCAAAATCGGAGCACCTGTTATAAGCCTCAGTGTGTCAGTTCACTAGTCGGCGCAGGGGCAACGCTATCCCATCGAGGTGGTAACCATGACGACGCCAGACAGCACTTCCTGGGTTGACCTACTTTTCCGTGTAGTTTCCCTCCGCTACCTTCAACGTCTTTTCTTTCCACTGCGCCGTTAACTACCTGTCTGACCCAAAAGTCCTTGAAGCAGAAACTTTAAATTTGTGCCAAGTGTATTTTGCAAGAACATGTTTGTATGAAGTTTAACTATATATTAACCTTGCTAGTCTGTGGTAGCTATACACGTTTTTGGCTATAATTAGATGTCAGATGGCTGTAGTCTTTGAAATCTATTTGCAGCAGACGCCAGGTAGTTCATCAAACATTTGAACCTGCCGCACGGTGAAACCAGACGGTAATGAGATCATTAATTTTCACCTCATTCTGTTTTTATTTGACTCGTTGCTTGTGCAAGTGCCATTGAAGTAATTAGTGGATGTAAACAACTGGAAAACATGTTGTATTTGTTTCGGAACAAGCAGCAAATTGAGCGATGGAAAGTAGCTTGGTCTTGTTTCTCAGATTTCAATTTACAAAACATCATTGACACACTTTTTGCATCTGTCTCATTTGTATGCAACAACTTCTACAGAGTGGCTTCATAGATCAACTCCCAGATTTGCGTCACTGTGGCCCCACCCTTGAGCCAGACCTGCTGGGTTGAGACCTTTGCCCAATTGGGGCATGTCCAGACCCTATCATGCTAGTGTAAATTATACTCATGTTTGTAGAAACTGCAGCATAGCAACTATTTTAGGGCACTGTACCCATTTTGCCTTGTAATAAGTCTCAAACTCAATTGGAGCTCGGGCCAAAATGATCAAAGTCAGGGATTAGATCTATGTCTACAATCATTCGTTTATATTGTTTTGTAATATTCAGCCCCCCATGTGAATAAAAGAGGTTAGGGTCAGACCTTTCTTCATAGAAAAGTTTTGGACAAATTGTATGTACATTGCTGTATTAGAGGTTTTACAGGTTGCAACCGTTCGCTAAAAACAATATCTTAAAAATCTATCTATATCTATCTATATACCAAGGCTTTGTCCCACCAAAGGAGTAGCCGGGTGACTGAAGCCTATCCCAGTGACTTTGGGCCGTAGGCGGGAGAACACCCTGGACGGTGGCCAACTTGTCACAGGTTTAGACAACCATTCACTCTCTCATTCATTCACTAAGGGAAATTTGCAGTGATGCCCAATTAACCTAAACATGCATGTTTTTGGAGGTGGGACATGTCCACGGTGACACGGGCAGAACATGCAAACTCCACCCAGAGAGATTATGAGATCCTGTAATGGTCCGACCCGGGAGTCGAACCCACAACCTCCTTATTGGGAAGCCAGAGCTCTAACCACTTGGCTGCCGTGATCTTAAAACATATTTGGTTGAAATTGTTATGTGCAGTTAGTTGGGGGGCCACTATAAATACTGATCGGAAATCATCTTGGAGGACACATAAAATCATCTCACCCCAGTTTGAGACCCCAGATATAGGCTATTGTTTTACTCCACTCCAGTGTTGTCAAATATACAATACAGCCTGTACTTTTGTTCACAGCCAAAGTAATGGCTGTGAACAAAGAAGTAACACTGCTTGTTCCACCTCTGAAAGTTGTGAAACCTGTCAACAAACTATCACTGTGAATTACAATGTTGAGAATACATCAAACTAATGTGTTTTTCACCTTTTTAAGATGATAAAACTAGGTTATGTGCCTTTAAGAACAAATAGCTTCTAAAATGTACTTTTCCTTGAGCACACATTTTGAAAGTTCTTTCTCTTGAGTGCATTTGTGATTCAGCTCATCTAGCAACATCCATAATTACATTTCTTTCTGTTCCTCGCGACGTCTAACCCAGTATTGAGAGTGATTTTACCAGATATATTTTGGAGCTGTGCCAAACAATTTCCCCACGCTCAATGCACATTCATTTCCTGTGGTGCCAGCGGAGCACAACATTCAGACGTATCTTTACATCTATGTTTATTAACAGTCTAATGCAGTATAAGTAATGACTGAGCCTCTGAAGTGCTCTTGATAAAGCAGATCTACATTGTGTTCATTATTGATAGAGGCTCTTTAAACCAGCTGTGCCTTTCACTGCACCATCAAATGTGTTTAGATGAATGCACTTTGGGGGGTGTTTATTCATATTAGTTTTAAAAGGCATTTATAAACAGGGAAACAGTCTATGCACTGCTTATGACTGTTTAACTAAATGATACAGCTTTTTGAAAAACATTTTTTAAAAGACATGCTACAAAATGTGAAAATGAGTTAAAACAAAGATGTATGCTGATCTGTTTTGATACGTTGAACATCGAGATGATGAGAATGACATTTTTGTAGATCAGGATATCTTTGATTGTGGTGGACCAATTTTAGTGATGGTAACAGATTCAGCTGTTTGATGAATGGTAGCATATAGGAGAAGAATACTTTAAGACTGTAGTTTCTGAATGGTAAGAGGTAGATAATCAGATCCGGAGGGACGGTGATTAAGTTTGGGGGAACGGGTAAGTTTAAGAAAAGGGTTAGGATAATTGGTAAGGTTAGGGAAAAGGTTTTGGTAAAGCTTATGATAAAAATATAACAGTTTTGGCCTATTTAATAATATTTAGAAACTCATTACCATGGCAACCAGCTCACTTCTGTCCTTCCGGACCAGACTATAGCACTGACCTTTCTGAATACCTGCATCAAAAAGCATTTAAAGTTCATTCATTGTACTCTATTCTGAATAAGATTCATTATTTTTTGTCATCTATTCAAAATGATGAGCATGTTGTCCTTTTTTAGTTTAGTTTTGTATTCTTTGTCTCACTAAGGTAGTCTAGCTCAAAATCTAAATTGAATGAAAAACTTAAGTAATTTATTCTGTATTATAACCACCAGACAAAATACACTGATGTCAGAATACTGTTATGCATATTAGTTAACATGTATTTATTTAATTTCCAAACAAGAAGGATGTTGGGTTTGGACATTTCAGTCAAGATGTAACAAAGAAAATTTGCAATAAATATATACTTTTAATGTTTCAATAAATACAGAATGACTGCATCTGTTATTTGTATTAACTTACTTAAGGATGTTTACTCAACAGCTATAATTTTTGCAATCCTCACATCCAGTCCTTCCATAGTCAGTGGTATGGCGTCTCTAGACATTAGCATGTGCAATTTAGTACATTAGCAACAATTTTGTCAACATCTGTGCAGAAAACCCAATTTAATACATGGAATTATATCACAATGTTATTATCCACCTACTTTACATATTATGCATGTATTCTGTTTGAACATATAGCTACTGTTTTGACAAAAGCATGATTATACTACATCTTGGTCGGAAAGACACACTATGACTCTCCGTTACTGATTCCTAATAACACAGAGCAGTCTAGCGGCTCATGCTCTGCTCTGCTCTCTTACAAACCCTCCCAAATGAGACCCCCTCGTGCTTACTCTCATCTTTTCCCCCTCACATTCTGCTGAGTGTGGATGTCAGAAGCGCCCGAGCGTACCTTCTTTTGTTTGGTTACACTCCTCCTTGTCGGCTGTCGGGCTAACAGCAGCAGGCACATCGGCTTGTCTGTCCTCTTCCACGCTCTCCTCCGCCTTCTCCGGGACAGGGGTGGGGGCGGGAGCTGGGGGCGCTGTGGTGGGACTCTTGGCTGGGGGCTCCTTCTCCACCTCTTTGGGCTTCTCCTCTTCCGCTTTGGGCTCCTCCTTCGGCGCCTCAACCGTTGGGGAGGGGGCAGCGGCGGGTGGGGCTACAGGAGATGGTGCCGACTCTGCAGGGGGCGCTGGAGAGTTAGCGGGTTTCTCTGCTTCTGGGCTTTTGACTTGGTTCTCCTCTTTCTTGGACTCCTCGGCAGGTGCGTCCTCCTTGGCCTCTTCTGTGCTCTTGGCGTCCTCTCCGTCCTCCTCTACTCCGTTCACGACTTTCTCTCCGTTCACGGGAGTGTCTTCTTCCTTGTCGTCCTCGCCGTCTTTCATCTTTTTCCGAGTTATGTGTCCTCGGAAGCTCGCCTGTATTTTGGTAGCAGCCTTGTGAGCCTTGTTGTCTTCGGGTTTGGCCGTCCCGTCTTGCTCGATTTTCTGATCGGCATCTTCATTCTTCTCCACCTGCAAGCAAAGGAACGGATTATAAAGATGTCCACTAGCAATGTTGACATACCTGTACTTAAGACGAAGGGAAATACAAATGTTACTTGCACTAAAAAGTAACATTTTTCACACTCTAAAGACTGGAATTGGCAAGACAGCAACTGATGTCTCTCAAGATTGTCAATAAAAGAACACATTTCTAGCCGTGGCTAGTCTTGCCAAGAATCATTTTTGTTTTAAAAAATGATTATTTCAAGTGATTTGAAATGCTTAAAACCATGTCTACACAAAGTTTTTATGACAAAAGACATCCAAGGAGGGAAGGAAATGTATTTGGGATAATGTTTTGTTCTTGAATTCACAATATCCCAATATACATTTGGCGTGAGAGACACATTTCCTCAAGTTTTTTAATTTTAGATTCAAAGTTCTAGCATAGCATCACAAGACTAGGTTTAGATTGTTAGTCCTCGTTTTAGAAAAAGGAAAAATCAGTACAGGAGAGGATATAGGAAAAACTAGATCAGACATGGATAATTGAAGAAATCGATGAATGAGCCAAGGACATTTACATGTCTGGGTGGAGAAAAGGAAAGGAAGAGAAGACACAAACTAAAAATGCAAAAAGTGGTTGATGAGATTACCTGTGATACTAGGCTCCAAAGCTGTCCATCAAATACCAGGCTGTGTTATGAGTCTTATAAATCTAATGAAAACAAATCAAATCAAATTAAAGGATGAGGGATGAGCAGTGAACGTGGCACACAAAATGAGGCAAAAACAAAACATCAAAATATAACTCGGCAATATTAAACTTGTCAAATAAAATGTTCAAGATAAGCAGCAGAAATGAAACTTTTGAAGGCAGTGTTCAGCTGTGGGGCAACACGTTTTACCAAGATGAAAGGCAAGAGATCACATCACAGCTGCTGTAAATAAATCATATGTTTTACTTCGTGTTTTCTGTTTGGTCTTTGAAAGGTTTGGACAGCAACACATAATGTCTATGAAGGCAAATAACTTTTCAATAAATACTAGAGTTCACTGTGTGAGAAGCACCAAATAACCAGATTTTACCATTTCTATGTTCAGTAATAAAAAGTGTGTAAACAAATATATTTGAGTTCATGAATGGAGGCATGCTGGAGGCAAAGATTTAAATGTTTAGAGGTGGAAAAATGTATAAAAATAGGGCTGAATGGAACAAGCAGGAAGAGATAGGCTAATTTATGGTCTTTTGAGCTCCCTCAAAGTAAGAGAAAAGGTTTTTATACATTTTTTGTGGAACAAAAGCATCTGAAATACAAAAAAAAAAAAAAAAAAAAAAACATGCTTTATGAAAACTGTTCGTGTGATTGTTGATTATGGGTAAAATAAACAAACAGTTAACCACTTAACTAGCAGTTTAAAAACATTTAGATTATTTGTTTATTTGTTAGAATATTATGGTAGACAATTTACATTTTTATTCACATAAAGTTTAGTATTTGTTGTTGCTGTTGTTATACATCTAATATAGAACTTTTTGTAATCTATTTTCTATTGAGTTGGCAAGGATTTGAGAAAAAAGAAAAGCTGTTTTCAGTCCCTACACTGGTATTGGTCAATACTGGATGTCAGTAGATACTTAAAACCAATTATCAAGATAGTAATTATCAAAATACTGGTGCTGAATTAGCTGGTTCAGTGCATCTCTAATTTTAGTTAGACTTTGAGAGTATTTGCTTTACTTTCATTTTCTTTCTTCGTGTTTACATAATCTAAGAACATTTTCCATTGATAAAGCTTATTTGTGTATTGCACGTTTTGTTGCACTAAACGTGTAGTTTTAACATTCTGATCAGACAACTTTTTAAATTATCCTTTAACAATTGATTCAAAAATTTATCCAGATGCAAGGGAACTTTTTTGAGCTGGCCCTAAACCTTTGTAAACACAAGATTAACATAATTAGGACAATCTGGCTAAGCTCCTGTGTCAAATCGATGCAGGCTCTGGCCATTACCGAAAGACAGAGAAGTCATTCTAATACATGCATATCTAGCTAAAAAGCAAAAATGCAAACCTTGCTACAAAATGTGATTCTGCACGAACAGCATTTTTTTTTTTTAAGCATGAGAAGAAAACGGTACTTTGCACAGTTTAGTTCTCCATTGCCTAAGAGAGAACTGTTTTAGCACCTCAGTCAGACCAAATAACAACAGCACATAAACACAGTGAAGTCTAGCTGGCTCTGGCTGTTGGATTGAGTCAGTTTGTGTTAGCTGACAAGGCTATGAATCCACAATGTTTTATGTAGCACTCAGACAGATTTAGTAGCGATATGAAGCATGAACAAAGCGTGTGTATGTCAATCGTACGCACGCGATAAATTGGATTGGGATAGGAACCATGTCAAGGCATTTATTGTTTGTTCACACTAGACCAGACTGTCCTTGAGATGCGATTAGATGCCTATTCATATCTGCATTTATGTCGGCGGCATCTGTTACGACTAATCTTAAAGACCATAAAAATGCAAAAGCTCTCGTTGGGCGATAATGAGGCGTCTCTATTCATTGGGTACAGTAGTTTTCTCCCCGGCCTGGCATTCGGCTGCTAGGGAACTGCTAGTCTCCTTCTCTCTCTCCTCAGCATTCAACACCATACCCCTCCCCACCATCAAAGGTTACCGTGACAACCGGAGAGTGCTAACTCATCACAGCGCTGTCTGCCGGTTGGTGCTGCGATGAAAGACTATATGTCACCGTGATTGGCAGCGCACCTGACCCCCCGCGCAAATCGGCCAATGGGAAGTCGTAACTCAGCGCGGGGCGATCGCTGTGGCCGTTTGGGGAAGGTGGGAGGTACGGGGAGGTAGAGAGGGAGGGAGGGGGTGAATGGGATGCAGCAGGAACAGCAGGGCGCGGTGCTTAAAGGGGGAGCAAATGTGTGTGTTTGTAAATGTCTGTCACCCAGCCCATTGTGATGTCTTGTTTAAGGTCAATTTGAAAGAGGCAAAATGGCTTCTAGTGTTCGGCTGCTTTGAGATTTTTGTTTTGGGATATTCAAATGTTACATACTTACTCTAAACAGATTTTGCTTACACAAATAACAGTATACATTAGGATTAGGATGTATAATAATCAACATTACACAGTAAGGAAAATGTAACCCGGCCTAGACCAATGACTTCCTTTCTACTTCAACTGAATGAATGTGAAAAGTGGAGTTAGGAAGGGCATCTGAAATAAAAGCATATTGAAATGATTTATTGTTGCTTGACTGTGACATATGTTAAAGTAAAGCTAAAAAGTGCTGCTGTGTTGTAGTTAAAAACCTTTATTTGACAAAATTCCTCATATCCTGCAGTGCGACTGAAATGACTGAACAATGCATCAAAAATTCATTTTCTTTGTGCCATGAACATGCACCGTAAACATATTGTAAAAGCATAGTTGAAGTGTGGGACTTGTCCCAGGCTTACATAAGTACATTTGTCAGGATGAGGAAAACGCAAAGATAAGTTTGAAGAACTCTGTCTTTTAGAGTTAAAAGTTAAAACAATATTGGTTTTAGCTGTTGTTATGTTTAAAGGGGACATATGCAAAGTCAGCTTTCATGGACCTTTCATCATGTTTGCCTATCATTAGTTGACTCAAAAATTTATTTTGATTGATTCATGTGTATTTTGTTTGTGTAATCAGGTATTGTTCTTTAAACAATTGAGGCTTGAGTACTCGAAAAGCACTCTCCAGAGAAAAAAAGCTATACAACAAATGTCAAAAACGTGCGATAAGCACATCTTTATTATGTCAATATGTAACAATAAGCCAAAACATTAAATTGCCACAAATTTTGGTTGAAGCAGCATGGCACCATTTTCTTTGGGTTTAACTGGTAAGTTTAGGCTTCAAGTTACTAAAATGGGAAAGTTTCGGGCAGTGGCAGGTTAAAATTTACTCATTAAACCCAAAGAAAATGTGGGCACGTGACTTCAACCAAAATTTGTGGTTAATTTAAGTTTTGACTTTTCTAATAATAATGACGTAAAAAGAACGTGAAAACGTACTTATTGTATATTTTTGACATTTCGTTGTATATGTTTATTCTCCGGAGACTGGGCTGCAGAAAAGACCTGTTTTCTCGCCCATATTGTCTACTTAGCAATGAATATTTCAAAAATGAATACTCATAGTGATGCATGTAAAATGTCTCACAGCCACTTTTCCAAAATAAAAACATGGCGTTTGTTTGTTACTATGAAAAGTTACTATAAAGAGGTAGAGCTTATCGGATCTGCAGTTTCAGTAAGTAAGTAAGTAGTCTTTATTTGTTTAGTGCATTTCACAGACACAGAGTCACAAAGCACTTCACAGTGAGATGAACCCCTCCCCTCCCCACTCAGTGATAGTAAGCTGCCCTGGGGCAACTCAGCAGAGGCGATTCACCTAACACCTGGCGCCTCAACCTCCGACTACCACCAAGTGTTCCCTAACATGCATGTTATCACTTGGTGGGGAAACCGGAGTGCCCGGAGGAAACCACCCAGACACAGGGAGGAACATGCAAACTCCACACAGAAAGGTCCGGGCCTGAGCGGGAATCGAACCCGCGACCTTCTTGTTGTGAGACCAGAGCGCTATCCGCTCTGCCACCGTTCCTGTTTCAAACAGGAATCAATGGATCTGTATATTACCAAGCCATGTTTGATGAATATTGTGATTTACAAGGAACAAAGTGTAAATTAACAATCTACAGTACATGTTATAGTTCATTATGAGTACCTGGAAAAAGTCCAATATGCCTCCCTTAAAGGTAAATGTGTTATGCTAATATAGGTTAGTCTTAATAATAAATGTGTCACTGATTAATCTACTCTCCTGTTACTGTATGCTAAATAATTGCTGACCACCTTTTTCCAAGTACATAGTTTATGTAAATCAGTAGGCCTATACACATTTTACTTGGCTCATTATAAAAAACCTAAATTATTCATGTTAGCTTTTAGGGCGACTTAAATAGTAAACATTATATTTGAACACTGGCTTTTGCTTTGTTCTTTCACAGACAAATGAGTCAGGCGTCACTTAATGCACCGTGAGTGGAGTGCAGCTATTTATTTCCTTTACATTTGGGACATCTGCTGAGGTTTATTCCCTGGGGAGCGACACGATTCAATTTAGTCTAATTAACCTTTGGAGACAGTGTTCATTTGGAGCCTGGTTTTTAATGTTTAACACATAGCACATGTCCCTTGTCCCTTCTTACAGAAACACTTTGTCCATGCAATTAAAAATATGAATCATTTCAATAAGAATGGCTGTATGGTTTCTATGGCAACAGCTATGTTAACACTGCAGGCTAATTGGAAAATGATTTTTTTTCATTAGCATCTTGACGGTATGTGTGTTGCTTCTGCTCTGTGTAAATGAATGAAGCGTCAGATCAAACAGAGAAGGAGGCTTTACTTAAAGAGGGGAGCACCTTGTCGCACGCCCGCACCTTTGGGAGATACTCTTGTATTTATGAATGAAAATGTGTGCCGCACAAGTGGAACAGCGCCTGCAGGAACGAGACGTGACCTGAGTTCAAATACCGGCCAAGTCAAATCATACTGAGCCAGGCCCAGATATGGAGCACCATTTATAGCCTGCTAAAACTACTAATCATAGCTTTTCAGTCTGTCTGAGTGTCTGGAGGGTTTTTATATGATTAGATATGAATTATTGTGAGTTATTGTTCTTAAGTTCATGCAATCGGATGAACTTATGAACAATATTTGAGTATGCTTAGTTCAATCTATGGCAAAGTTACAATTCTGAAAGCAAAATTAGGTCTTTTCAGTTTAATGAAAAGTGACAATTTTAGAAACAATTTCTAAAAACAATTTTTAGAAAATATAATAACTATAGTAGTACTATAGTAGTTTTGGTTAACTCTACAGAAAAGTGATAACTACAGAAGCAAATTGGTTAAAGCTAAAGAAAAGTGACCATTTAGAAGCAAACTTAAGCTTAAGTGTTTTAGTTTGAGCTAAAGAAAAATGACAATTTCAAAACCAGTTTTAAGTGTTTTAGCTTAAGCAAAAAGAAAATGCCAAGTATTTTGGTTCAAGCTAATGAAAAGTGACTATTTAGAAGTAAATTTTCATACTTTTAGTTCACTCTAGCATCCTTTTACAAACAAATTGATTGCTATAGTTGAAGAAAACCACTGAATACATTTCATATTCATGGCTCAATATGTTTGACACAAGCACTTTACTCTTTCACCTATGATGCATGTGAAGCAGTGAGAAAGTGACAGGTAAGCATCTTTCAAGGATAGTGACGAGACAAATATCAATAATTCAAATCATGACAACACATTTGCGGTCAAGCTATGGTAATGTCCGTCGCATCCATCCACGCCCATGTCTGTAAAGAAGCTGATGTGCCTCAAGTGAGTGGCGGTGATGTCATACTCTGTGTTTCCAATCACAATCCTGCAAAGTGTGAGTCACTGCGAAGAGCCAGGAAGTAATTCTATTTAGAGTTAAGTGCATGGGTCATATTTTGGCAATTGTAAGCACCTATGAGATCAGGCTCAATAAAATGCCAATAAGTCACTGGTGTGTAGTAGAATACAGAGGGCGTGATACTTCAGACACAAAAGAAGACCACTATCTGGATTTTAGACGCCATTGCACTGTTTTTCAGATTTTATGCAGTTTTTAAATGAGACTTTGTTTTTTCCAAGTATAATAAACTATGACATGGATCAAACACAAAATTAATCATTTGAACCTCTCATGGTTAACAACAGAGGTGTGGACTTGCAAGTCATGACTTGGTCAGCCTTGAGTCACCAATTTCGTGACTTGAGACTTGACTTGAGAAAATAGATCAAGACTTGGAACTCGACTTGGACTTGGCTACTTGGGACTTGAGTTGGACTTGAGGCCTAAGACTTGAGACTTACTTGAGGCTTGCAAAACAGTGACTTGGTCCCACCTCTGGACAATGTACAATTACATTAAGCACAATGGCAGAGATGCTTGTACCAGATTCAAATTGTAGTCCTGGGAAGGAGAGAGGAGGAGCCACTACTGGACATGTTTTTAGTGGTAGGGAAAACCTACGCAGACAGGGGAACAGGCAAACTCAAAATAGACAAACCTAGGAGCTTTTTGCTTTGTGCCCAGAGCACTTATCAATGTCACATTGTGTTTTTGCTCGGAATCTCAATTGTATGAGTACCGGTAATCACAAATGGGCAGACACAAGTGGGCGTGGGTAGGTGAAAACAAGGATTTTCTGAGCCTATGAGCATTAGCTGACAAGATTACTTAAACTTAATGAGAGAACCTATTCATAATAACATGGTTAAAAGCTCAGGAAAGTGGATTTTACATTTTACATACCTTTAAAGACAAACTACAGTTGTCATGTCATGTGGAGCTCATAGCACTCAAATATTAACAGTATTAACTCTCTCAGGACACAGCCCTTCAGAGAATGTGACCTTAAACATGTGCTTAAGTGCTATATCTGATGCTACTGTATGTCTGCTTTAAACTCATTTTAATAGAGATTTACAGTTAGATAAATCATTGTGAATAAGGTTCACCATAAGAGAAGCAGTGTGCCGTGATATCTTTACCTCGACATGGTGTTTTATGATAGAAGCAGATTGGTGTTGGAGATTGTACAAATGAAGGCCCCTGGCAGGATTTATGACCTGTGCACCCTCAGGGATATAGGCAGTGTGTGTAGGTGGAGGAGGTGGCTGAACCAATACAGATGAACCTTGCTCTCAGGCTCTATATTGGACAGACACAGTGACCCTGACGTGGCCGTGATGGTTAGCGCCTCCAGCTACTACATCATGTCACCAACAACATGGAACAAGATGCTAAAGTTGTAGCTTACTTTGGGTTTGTGATAGTAAAAACAATCAAAAACAGGGAAATGTTGCATTCACATTTTCAATATTACATGAGATTTTTTCTCAACTTTGTTATCAGGCTTTATAAAAACTTAAATTTTTGCCATAGAATATTTCAAATGTAACTTAGCAAATTTTTAATTTTGTGAGTTCTATGAGATCTATTTACTTTGTATAACAACAAAACAATATTCATTTTAGCTGTAATAAATACCATTGGCCTATATGCGAACTGAGCCTAAAGTAAATGAGACAAAACAGCCTGATAATTCAATAGATAGATTTTAAAACAATGCTTCTGGAAAAGTGACATATGATATATTTTTGGTTCATATCTTTTTTCACTTTAGTCCAAGTGTCCAAGACTTAAAACAAGTCAAATAATCTTTGTAAGATATTTTATCCTTATTTATCTTATCTATAGATATAAACACTTACTTTAAACAAATTTGTATCTGTGTTAAACCATAATTGCTTGAATCAAGAAGAGATTTGTTTAAAACTGTTGTCAAGAATACTTGAAACTAGCATTTTCCGCTCAAAACAACTAGATTAGTAAAATTTTCTTCCTGCACTGGCAGATTATTTCACTTGAAATACGTTTTTTTTTACCTTAATATATGCAGGTCTTTTTTGCAGTGTTGACTTGAACAACCACAATCAGTGAGTGGCTTAATCATTTTGAGATTTCTTTTTCAGAATGATAGAAATAATTGGCCAGTAACAAATTAAAACAGCATAAAACATTTTCTGAGTGGTGATATTGAGAAATGGTGCCTATTCATGAGGTTCAATTTCCTGTTTGGCAATGACATTTTCAGGACATTTCACATCTCAGGAGATAAAATATTTTGTATTGAATAGATAATTGCTATGGAAACGGCCCCACTGTTTCATCACTCTAAACCCCACGGACAGACAGGAGTTTGAACTGAAATGCAAAAATAGGTTGTGTATGGACTAGATCTGTGAACAACTCCAACTAGAGACTGTTTTCACTAGCTCTTTGCTGCTATTGATTATATATGACATTTCAGCTACAGAAAGTCAATACAATTTGTTCCAGAAGTCATTTGGTATTAGTGAATGAATGGGACTGGGATGTTTAGCTGGGGTGGATAGATTTAACACTAACCTGCACTGCACACTTCAATGGACTAAAGATTGAATGTGATTTTCAATATGCTTTGTATTTGAGTTTTTTGTTTTTTTTTTACTTTTCCCTAAAAAGTAGATTGTAAAAGCAACAATTTGTTTCATTAGCGAGATTATGTTTGAGACTGAACATTTAAATATTCGTTCTTCTTACTCTGAGACAAACGCAGCTCTCTGATTGACTGTGCTTAAGTTTGTCCACTCTAGTTTCACTTTGTTGTCAGAAAAAAGCTGTTCTTGTGGACAAACATTAGGTGCATATCAACTAAGTTCCAAAGGATTTGTGAGATCAACGAAAGAACTCCTAAAACTACAAATACTCCAGCTTTAAATAGGATTTTAATTTCATATATTACAATATCTCCATAGTAATTTTTATGTCTCAAACAGTTTATGATTGTAATATTTTTGATTACTACTAATACATGTAAAATGCATGTTATGTAAAGTTGTTCTGATATGTCTGAATAATCTTCTCAATCTTCTGCAGCTCAGTAAACTACCACCTATCACTGCATAGGCCACCTACACTGCAAAAAAGGTATTTGTAAAAAGAACATTTTGCTTATTGAGGTAAAAATGTCTTCTTTAATCTGCCAGTTTAGTACGAAAATTTGAGTAACATTGGTTGTTCTGAGCCGAAAATGCTAGTTTCAAGTAATCTTGACCAGATTTTTAAACAAATCTATGCTTGATTCAAACAAATAGGCTTAAAACAGATACAAATTAGCTTAAATAGAGTTATATATATATATATATATAAGGTAAATCAGGATAGAATATCTTAAAACAAGTCACAGAATCTTAGTTGGACTTCACCATATTAAGTGAAAAAAACGTTAAAAACAGTCTTTTAAGATTAACATGCTTAATTTAAGTCATTTTATCTAAGTTAGATTTTTCTTTTGGCAGTGTATGGCTATAGTTCATGACAAAGCATATCAGGAAAAAACACAATATGTCTCTTTTAACATATCAAAAATGACAACTATAAAGTTTTTTGTTATCAGTTAGTCTTTTGTAATCAGTCTGATCACTTTTAGATTCCGTTTTGTCCGCCTGGAGTGAGCTGGCTGAATGTCTGTGCCCTTGGGTGGGCAGCGGCTGTCGTGAGAACCACACCCCAAGAGTCAATGTCCTCACCGACCAATCCATAGCCACACACATAAGCACAAATTACACACACACACACACACAGACACATCATCACCTTCCCATGCCTGGGCCTCATCGCTGGGCCATTAGGGACTTGTTTGAGAGCAGCAGAGAAGCATGACTAACCACCAAACTGCAGCTAATGCATATATATTCTCCTTTTGTTTTTTTACTTCCTGTATTCTGCTCCATTCAAGTGAGAAAGTGTGGTTTGGTTGCCTCTTTGCTCCGCCCAGATGTGGCACAAATGTACTGCCGCTAGCAAGAGGTGTAATTAGCTGTAGTTTCTGCTGTCGTAATGGGTTTGTAGAAGGATATTGCTTTGGAGAAATGCATTTGGAACAAGCTAACAGGTGCTCTTGCAACGTTTAGCGATGCAGTTAGAATTTGCTTTGCTTTACAAGTTCGCTACAATGAATCAAGCTTCGCCTATCATTACAAAGATTGATTTAGCTCATTATGGCTCTAAATGGACGTCACATGAAGAATTAGACTTGAATTAACATCTTCCAAAGCTAGATTTCAAAAGCTTCTCCTCCAGACACTATAGACCGTCTAGAGTCTGCCACAGTTAAGCATTTTCTCTTGTGCTTCAGCTTTTTTTTTTCTTCCCTTGCACGTTTTTTCTCATTCCCACCGTGCAAACTGCTACCCACTCATTTCGCTCTCCTTTTCTCTCTCTCTCTCCCTCTCTTTGCCTCGCATGCACAAGCAGACACAGCGGAGTACCACACCCATTTAGCCGGCTATCTCCTGCAGAAAAAAGGGGAGAGAGGAGAGAAAGGGGTGGGGGATACCTAAGCGTGGAATAAAAGCTGTATGTGTAGTAAGAAAATTGGGCTTGACCAAGGAAAAATACACCCAATCGCAACAAATAAGCAAGCCACAAGCCGGTAGCGTGGTAACATTCTCGGGAGCAGCCCTTAATTGAATTATGCCGGCTTTCTTTGGTCGAACAAAGGCTCCACAATCACCACATGATCTCATAGGGGCAGGGCAACAGAGAGAGGCAATGGATTTATGATGGACAAGAGAGAGAAGTGGGGAAACTAGGAAGGATCGGGGATGTGGCTAGTGTTACTAAAGGTGCTACAGAAGCTAGATTTTTATTGTGATATCAGATTCATTAATTAGCAATGTGGGTTCAGCGGTGGGAGGAGCTAAAGAGCAGACAAGGAAGTGGAGGCGTTTGTAGGATTGGTTGAAAATTGGTGGTTTTGGCATGGCTTTGGAATTACATCATTTCAGGTAACTGCTACATCATAAGTCATCACGATCTTCTTTGGATTATAAATGTTTGGGTTTTTTTCTTTCTTTATAAACCGCTATGCACCACGTGTTCTTGAAACTATGGCAAAACCTATTTAGATAGTGAAACCATGTTGAAATGCCAATTGCCAATGAATTGAAAGTTGACAGATTCATTTTTTACCCCAAATGCCAAGCCAACATTGCAACATTGTAATTTTCCCACAAATGAACAAATAAAGGTCCATTTGTTTTATTCTAAATCATTGTTTTTGCTCTATCATGCATTGAAAATCATTCATTTGAGATTTTCCAAACGCACTGGCACACCTAAGCGCGCTGGAACAGAACCCCTTTGGTGCGAGCGTGCACGTTGAGGCGGGACAGCGCACGGCGGCGTTGGGAAAAAGCCGGTGCCTCACCCACATGGCTGCAGTGTGCCGTAGCATCAGCAGAAGTAGCAGCACTATTAGCAAAACCAGCGTGCCGGCTTATGGATTTCTTTCTCTTTTTTTTTTTTCAATTTTCACTGTAGTTCTTATGCCTCCCACTTCTTCTCATCGCTCATACTGTCACCACTGCTACATTTGTGTGGAGACTTTTCGAGCCACAATCTCATTTTCCACTTTGCTTGTCTTTACCTTCCCCCACACCTTTACCATCTCCCTTTCTCACCTATTCTTCCCACTACCTACATGTGCTTCTCTCGCTGCCAGAGCCTATCCAGCGTGTCTGTCAAACTGGCAAGTCTCGCATCCTTTCTTTCCTCCTCTATTGTCTCCAAAGCTGATATGACTCATGCAAGCTGACATTTGGGAAGCAATTATCAGATTCTAGTGTTGTGGATCGAGCATTTGTTTTACCTATACAGAGATTTTCCCATTCATTCCCATTTCTCTGATAGAAAAGCTACCTATGGCTTATCAAAAACCACCCAACGTGCCTACTTTCACACCCTTTAAAACAAGTGCACACTTCATATTCACCTCCATTGACAGTCTCCACTTATAAAGCTAGAGGGCTATGATAATCCTTTTAACTCATTTATTCCTATTGTACTCCCCAGAGGCCACTGACACGATGGAGCCTCTCACTCAATCCTTACCCCACCCTTTTTTTTTCTTTTTCGCTCTCCCTCACTGTGGAAAATTACTTTAGTGCCGCTAAAATTTCTGCCCAATGTAGATATTAGGACTTTGTCAATTAAGGAAGCATTACATAGAAGCTAATTAGAAGAAGTCATCACTGCTGTAGTAACGATAGGCTTGAGTTTTGCCCACTTTCAATGCAATAAAGCTTTAATATATTAAATTAACTGATCATTTGAGTTGGATAATGTTTCCTGACAAGTACAGTGTGAAGTCTTGGAGACATTGTGGCAACATCCAGTCATGCGGGATAATCACATTAACTAGGCGTGTCTGGACTCAAAGCAAAGCAAAGCATTTTGGGTTCATCTTTCCACAAACTAACTTGAAGACAAACTATAAAGTAGAGTGAAATAGATACATTACCGGCTTGGTTCTTCTTATGCAGCACAGCATAGTTGTAGTTTTAGTCCCCGCTTGGTTCCTTTTCTTATTTCTTCAAGCTTTTTGCCAACTCTCTCTCTCTCTCTCTTTCTTTCTCACTCTCTCGTGCGCGTTCTTCTCTGCACACACTCTCTCTCACTCTCGATGGAGGCTGTATCAAGAAGTCGCCCGGTGCATGTACTACTCATCCCAGTTTGCACGCTTCTCTTCAGCCAGTGGCTTTCTCCCCGGTATCTCTTTTTCACTCGCGCCGCTCACAGGGACTTGGCCGATCCCACCCTATAAACCCCACCCTCGCCGGCTCTCTCCTCCTCCTTCTCAGTGATGTTGGCCCCCCTCACTCACACACACATACGCACGCACACACACCCCTCCCCATCACCACGGCTACCCTCCATCACCACCTTTTACATCTTCCCTATGGCTTGAACAGAAACCCCACCCTGTATAGTGTCTTACTTAAAAACTAATCACTAGCAAATCTTTTTTTTTTTTTTTGTTGTTTTTACAGCACTGCCTGTTTAATAAGCCTCCATCTTTCTCACAATTCTCCAAATTCTGCTTCTGAACATATTTATCTATCCTAGCACATCAGTAATAGTAATATTGTGTGTTTGTATTGGTGGATGCTGAGTCTAGAGTGGTCTGGAGACATCCCCCTCTCCATACCCATACTCCGTTCTCATGGTAACACCAGCAGATAAACTCATATGGCATTGGAGGAGGAGTATAGCAGCGCGCAAGGCCCGGGTGTGGCAGACAGGCAGGCAAGAGCGTAGGACAACCAACTCCCTCCTAAAATCTCAGCTTTTTCCCATTTCTTTGCCTTCTCTATAGCTTCTAATGAGTGCCTGTAACACAAAGCATTTAGTCCATTTATAACCATTAGTGTGAGCGTTGCAAAAAAACACCCACACACTCCCCTGTTTGTCTTTCATAATACACACACATTCACAGAGTGGTATACAGTGCGGTGTCAAGAGAAGTCCCCACCCCCGCTCTGACTCCAGCAGCAGATGCTCAGCACACGGAGGCAGGAGAGGAGAGGAGAGAGGAGGGAAAGGGAAGAAAAAAAGTATTCCTGAAGGGTTTGCAATTCTAGTCTGTGACAGGATTATTCCATGCACTTGGCAAAAGGATGAAGTGCTAAGGGTGGTCTCCTGGTGATGCCAGCAAATGGACCACCATCCAACACAGGCGGCTACATGAGCACTGTCTGACCCTGTGTCTAATGTAGATTCATGTATTTGTTTAGTGTAGATCAGGCCTATTCAACTTAAGGCCCTGAACCTATCTTTCAAATATTGCAAATATACTTATATTTCTTCTTTGCAGAGATAATTCGGGGTGTATTTAAGACCTGAGATGGTCCCTTTTTAGTTTTGGTGTGATTCTGCTTTATACCTGACTTGGTTTTGGCCTAAAACTGGTGACTCTTGGTTCACACTTGGCTAGTACTGGTCTAGTCATGGATTAATGTTGTTCTGTTCAGGTTTGGAAATTTTGTTTGCAACTGAGGCTGCAGCCGAAGTGACTAACATTACTGAAACATGGTAGTTTTGGACAACCCCAAATTTGACAGCATGGAACTACCCGACCCAGTGGCTATGGCTTTCTCAAAAATCGAGAAAAATAGTTGAATAGCTGTAGATGGTAAAGTAAGAAATTAATACCTTTATCTTTTTCTATTCTATTATTTATGTGTTTTCAATAGAATTTCACGGGCAGAACAGCTGATGGAAGAAATCTGGGGGAGAGGGAGGTTAGAGACATTCAGCAAATGGTCACAAACCATTAGGCATTCATAACAACCACACGTGTGCAACGGGTCAAACCAGTTATTGTTTGTTCAACATAAAATATTTAAAAGGTCATGTGTGAAATCGATGTTTATGAGCTTTTCAAACATTATATAATGATTTCTCTTATTTGCAAACTCAAAGATGTAAAGAAAAACGTGGACGTCTGTTTGCTAAAGGTGCTAATAAAGTGAACATATTTTAATTGTTTGATATTTGAATAATTATGTCCTGCACTCTAAAAATCTAATCTTTTTACCTAACCTGGCTCTATCAGATATATGTGATATTTCTCCCACATAATCTTGAGAATTCATCTGGAGAGACTTCCACCATTCAGTTAGAGATGGCCACTATGAGCTGGACCAATCACAGCACAATAGCAGATCACTCACAGTCTTTTGGTTTGGGTTTGGTTCACAGAAACAATTTGTGTGACTTTTCTCTTGATGGTATATTTTCTTCTGCTGCTGTTGTGATGCTTTGACCAAACGTCTTCATATATTTGTCATATATTTTACCTTGATGGCTTTCAGTGGCAATCAATCGAGAATGTGTGGAAATCAATTCAGAGAAATATCAATATGGTGTGAGCCAGGCTAATCTCCGCCCACTTTTCTATTGAAAAAAAGGTAACAATGTGAGACCTTTCTTCACTGAAAACATAACACACTGTTTATGATTTGATTAATACTGTGCAAAATGTTCATGAAAGGAAAACTCATGAATAGATTCAAACTTGAATGTATTAAAGTGTCCATTTCCATATGATATTTATTAATGGATAATTCTATTAAGCTGACAGGTTTGTATTATGACACAGAAAGGAGCTTGAAATTATGTAAATCAGCTTTTATAGCCGTGTTTTGACAGGAATTATACTCCCACTTACATAACACAATTATTGGTTAAATTAAATTCACAGACTTGTATCCAGCTGTCACTAATGCCACATATGTGTTACATGCTATTAAGTTCACAGTGGAATAAAATAGTGTGATTGTAGCTAGTGTTAAGACAGGTTTCAGTAATTAGAATTTATTGGCAAAACCCAAAGTCAAAATTTGGAACCAATCTATTGCATAGCTAAAACAAAATGAAAGCATACATGTTCTGAACCCAATGTTTAGCATGTCAATATTTTGTGATTCATTCAAAAATATATTTGACAGAAAAATAAAAACTTAAAAACAAGAATAATAAAGACTTTAAAATAATTTGTAAGTAATGATATGTATTATTGAGCTGATAGTTTTGTGTCAACCCATTTTTCAAATGTAATACATCATACTTATTGCCACATCTAAACAGTGATTTTTATGCCTTCTAACACTCTTAATTAAAATGCACTATTGTATTATCTATTTTAAAGCTAGGTTTTCTGATTCTCACACAGCACAACAAAGAAAAAGGTTTTTAATCAGACTACCAGCTCCTGTATCACAGAAATTTGGTTAATGCATGCATTTACTTTTGGCAGCAATACGGCTTAAAAACATCTTTTACAGGCAGTAAAGTGAAACTGAACATTCAAGCTCAGCCAAAACACTGCATTTAACTATCTTCTGTAAAAATTATTTGATTCTGACTGAACAGAGTGGTGTGATTTTGTCACAAGTGCTGCCTTTGCCATGGAAAAGACAAAAGGACTGATTTAACACTGGAACATACTTACAGTATAACATATTAAGGTAAGGTAAGGTAAGGTAAGGTAAGGTATACTTTATTGTCCCACATAGGGGAAATTTGTCTTGGGGACGTGGTGCTGCAACATAAACAATCATGCAAGCACACATACTTAAAACGCCACATAAAAAACACATTACATAATAAAATGGTACATACATACATTTATGTTAGTCCCTACAGGGTCGTGTTGACCTGACGAATTGACGATGGGATAAATGAATTTTTAAATTTGTTATACTTGCATTTGGGCAGCCTATACCTGCGACCTGACGGAAGCATCTCGAACTCAGAGTTTAGCACATGGGTCGGGTCTTTAGATATTTTCAGAGCCTCTCTGAAATATATGTGTATATGTATATATACATATTACACAATCCACCACCTTAAATTTTGCATCTTTAGTGTTTGCACGAGAGAAAAATGTCAATTTGTTGCTCCCTCTAACATATTTTGCAAAGGCTTAATAATTCTGATCCAAAATTTAATCATGCACAAAAAAGTCAGATGCACCAGCTTTAACTCACTGTAAATGAAATAGTTACAATGACGTCTATGGGATTAGCTTTACTTTCTTTACTTGCCTGCCAAACTTTTGACTGTAGAACCGAGCATCACAAAAAGCAATTACTTTAAATAGCAGCTTATGCCCTGCCTCACCAGCCACTATAGAAATCCCCAAACCTCCAAACTGTATATGTTCCTTCAGTGTCACTTTGCCCCAGAGTCTGACACACATTGTGCAGTGAGGAGATGCTGACTAGGCACCATCTTTCTCCCTCCGCATTTCTTCAACACAGCTTTACACATTCACACTGCTGCTGCCAGTTTACACCAACACAGACATAACAAGGACAAGAGCACTGATGTGGGTCCCATCTCCAGCTACAAAAGTTACCCACTGACATTTCCTCAGAGGAAAAGACAGAAAGGAGGAGAAACTGTACTTCATCACTTCGAAATGCCACGTCATTAAATTTAGGAGAGCTCTGGGGGGAAATACAGCTCGTAAACACTATAATAAATTTTATAAGGGGTTTTAAAGTGAAAGAAGTTGCCATTTTGAATCAAAGAATGATGATTTCGAAGATTGTTCCAGCTGCAGGCTTAAACTATAGAATTTAAGGCAAAGTAAAATGGAAGATGGAGGGAGGTTAAAGAGAAAAGTATTTTAATCACTTGAACACTGTAGATAGCTCAACAATGTCACCAGCAGTGAATTTTTAATCTATGTCACTCATACATCAGTGCTGGCAATTTTCATAAAGAGGCACAATGTAAGGTGGAAAGTCTGCAATGATAGTTACTCAATTAATATGATTTTTCTTTCCCAGGCAATGTTACACAGTATGACTCAGGCCAAGTGAAAAATGCCAGATCTAAAGAGCGGTGTATTATTTTTAAGCAAAAAGAAATTCTACAAAAGGTTGCTTATGTTTAATGTCATACTATTTGAACATTTTAAGCAAATAAAAGTAAAAAGTATACAGTAAACGCAGCACTTTTTGTGACAAAACTGGGTCCAGTCCAGTTTCACCTTGCTGTTTGTAAAAAGATCTTCCTAAGACATCAATAGAGTAAACCAAATATGTGATAATTAAATATCAAGTTTCCTAGCATTAGAACATTTCTGGGGATTTGTCGCAGTATTTATGGATTTATAAATCCACAAGAAACCATCTTGATGGGCTCCCAGCCAATGGTTCAAACCAGAATGGAATGCTCGTACGAATCAGAAAGCTTCTCTACAGGGGGAGGCGGGATTTACAGATGTGACGGCATCAGTGAGTGGCAGGCGTGCTCACAGTAGAACAACAAACATGGTTAATGCAGGTACTAGGCTATTGAATCAGTTTGATCACTGAACAGAAATGCCCACAATATTTTTTGCAAAAAGCGCTTTGAATGGGTAAGATTGTGTGTGCATTTCTCCCTACTGGATTCAGCAATAGCTTTACTTATGATTATGTCCTGTGATTGGCTAAAACTCTGCCAAACTGAGTGGGCGATTTGTCCAATCAGATGGAAGTACTTTCTCAACTGCTTTTGACAAGAGCCCATCGATTATGTGTAGAACTCAGATTATGTGTAGAATATGTGTAGGATATGAACATATCCATCTGTACTGTACATCTATGTCCAAAGTAGATATTGTTATTTTTACTTATTAGCCCCAATAATTACTTTTTTGTCGTCTATTGCCATTTTTAATAGTAAGACATGAATTTATAATGAAGAGATTAGCTTAAATGGGAGAAAAATTATAAGAACTCCCAAAGTTTAAAAAAATGTAAGCCAATACCACAATGTAAGTAAAAAGAGAACATCATCAATTAAAAAAAAGCTTAAACAATTTTTTTTTTCTTTTTTACATAAAATGTCTCATCTAAATTTCATCCTTTTAATCCAAAAAGGGTTTTGTACACACTCATTTGTAAATCAATTCAATGTGACTCATAAGCCGTAAAAGCAGTGAAGTAGAAGCATAATTCAATCTTTTTAACATTGACTTTTACAAGAGCACAAACGTATTCTACCAGATCTGGAGCCTCTCACTCATAGCTTTGCATCATCTACACCTTATGTTTTTTTACTAAATACATAAAAAACACGTTTGAATCTTTCCTGTGAAGAGAAGACACATACAAACATAATTAGAGTGTTGTCATGATGAAAGTAAATAACACATGTCGCTCATTCCAGTCAAATCCACGGTGTTGCTTGAAAATGATCTGCTTTTGTACTAACCAGCCAATCCACCTGTACGAGCCTTTCTTCCTCTTCCTACAGGCATCACTCAGACTAATGAGGGGAAGTGTTATGGCAGACTTGAACAATCAAAGTTGAAAAATCCATTTCAAGCTGCATTACCTCTGGTCTAGAGCCTGCGAGCTTCTCTGTACTACACTTCCTCTCAGTTTGCCGCTGTTTGTTCACAGATTAACTTCAAAATGTCAAATCACTGCAAGACAAAAGACTGAGGAAGTTCTTTATAAAGCAAACACATCACAGCAGGTAAATACAAATCCTGGCTCAGATCTGTGGAGGGATTCTTATCAACACAGACTGTTGACAGAGCTTCATATGTAGTATACGCTGGTCAGGTCAAAGTTCAAAAATGGAATCTAGGATCACAACAAAAACCTGGTGTTCCGATATATAAGAAAATATGAATACTTTGGAAAATCATGCAAAAAATTATTTTTTGCAAAAAAACAAATAAACCCCAGAATATAAAAAAAAAAATTCCAAAATTTATTTAGACTTTTTAGACTAAATATTCTTAAAGTTAGGCTAAACACGAGGTAAGCTGGCTGACTGTTGACTGTGAAGTTAACTCGATGTGACGTTGTTTGACAGCAGCAATGCCGGCCCTAGGCATAGGCGAACTAGGCGGTTGCATTGGGCACCATCTGGTGGTGAGGGTGCCAAATTGCAGCCCTAATAAAATGAAAATAACCCACCCTTAAGTTTTTAGTCAGTTTTCATTCCGTGTCAATAGGACACATATTTATTGAGGTATGACCACAAATAGCTCAAGAACGTATACGACTGCAGAATTGATCGCGCAATTAGAAGCTTCATAAAATGTGATTTGTTCTTGCCAAAATTTCAAGTTTTAGCATTTCTGTTGTGCAATCTAGTGCAAGAATGAAGCCTATTGACTGTGTTCAACACTGCAGTGGGAGCGGTGGCGGAGGGGAGAGGGACTATTTTAGTACAAAATTACGCATAGTTTAACAATAGTAAAGGATGCATTAATTGGACATAAACAGCCCAGATTATAGCATCTTTTTTCTTCATAAAATACAAAAAATACTGCTTTAAACACAAATATACGATTTACATTCAGACAAAAAAAAACGTTTTTTTGGGGGGGAGGAGGGGGCTAGTGAAATCTTGCCTAGGGTGCCAAAAGGACTAGGGTCGGCACTGAACAGCAGTGACTGTTTTTGCACACATTTGCAAAAAGAGTGAGTTTGCACAAAAAAAGGCCCGGACACAGTAGATAATTCAATATCGACCCCATATACACAGTTTGACAGTGAAAAAAGCGTTTAGTTTCTTAGTTTGTGTTTAGTTTCTCTTAAAGTTGCCACAGGTAGCTTTTGAAAAAAAATTCTCAAAACCCAAAATATGCCAAATCTTGTGTAACTTAGGCCTTGGCGAGTAACACCAGCTACACTGCTCCTTTTATTTACCAAGAAAAATGGAGGCAGACTTTAAAATCTGATGTCATTTTGTACAGAGCTTGTTCTCACTTATTACAAATGTCAGTCAACAGAGGCCAAAACTACAGCAAGTGTCAGCTTCATACTTTTTTTTTTTTTAACTAGTGAATAAAAGCCCCTTAAGTTTATCCCAGGCAAAGCTATGATACTTTAGCTGTAGTGTAGTGTTATTTAAATAAAATATGCTACTACACTAATATCAAGACAGATAAAATCCAGGACAACAAATGTACAAAACCAGTATCTCCACAAACGTGAACTGGATATCCCAAAGCTGTCAGCGGTGTGGAGCTGTGCATGTAACAGAGATAATATGGTGATGTCCCAAACAGTGAAATGACTGCGTAATCACATTTGGGCGGCTGTAACCTTTAGTGTTGACAGAGCAGACCCTTGACTGTTTTTCAATATGCCTGGGACAGTGTGACATTATTGATCAGAGTGGCCTGTACAGCTGCTTAACGAGACGATCACATAAGTGCACATAGATTAGCATACTAAAGAGTTTGGACGGACACGGCCGATTGGTCTAGGGAAGCTATTTCTTTTCAATTTGTTCTCACTTGTTTGCATCTGTCTTGTAGCAAACTCCCACTGCTTTAGTGGATTTTCTCACATCATTACTGTATTATATAAATCTTGGCAGGGAAATCTTTAAGTTAGTAGGTTTCCTTTGGGTGCTTGTTTTCTCCATCAGAATTAACCATGCATGTGTGGATAATCCTTCAGCTAAGTACTCCTGACCAAGCTCTGCTCTGCACTGCTCTCATGTAAAGTATGGTGTTGTATGCATAATTAAAAGATAGGCAAGACAGAAATAATTAGGTTAACCTTAAGCAAAAAGTATAGTTTCTATTACCTGTTAATTTTCTAGAAGCACGATCCAAGCCAAATGTTACATAAATGTCATAATGAAAAGAAAAAGACAGAAAAAGCAAGAAAGAATCCAGCTCCTGAAGTTACTATATTTATAGTATTGTAACTATACTATATTTATATCAGTTCATAACTTGCACAGAAGGATCAAAAATTATGATCAAGTTGTTTTTGTCTTTAATCATTCCAAACATTTACTCTATGAACTGGTTTACCTCTCCACAGTTCAAAACCGATTTTTGTTTGTCAACTTTATCCAGTTTGTGCAGTGTTTTAGCAATGATAATGTGCTCCAGTTATTTGTAACTGTGGACCACTTTTTCAAATTCTAAAACTAAAATCAACATCACTGTTCTTGCATCGTCACTGCACATGTTTATCATCTACTTAGAAGCAAAGTGAAGGACATGTGCATACATTCACATTGATTACCAATGGGATCAATCCCATATCAACCCATCTTAATCTTACCAGGAGCTACTATGCTGGATGTCACTGAATTAGACTTTATTTGGATGAGAATTGCATATGTAGTTTCAATTCAACAGATTTGTATCTGCAAGTGCAATATTTTCTTTTGAGAAAATCGACATGAAAGAACGTAGAAGTTGGCAAAATATAATTTTACCACAACTAGACAAACTGGGTGTATTGCTTGAAACAATACATATTTTAATAGACCCTGTGCAGTGTGCATAGAGGCTGTTTATTTTTAAATTGTCAGATTTAAGCATTAGCATTGACAAAGAAACACAATCTTTTATAAACACACTTTGGTTCTTTCATGTTTTCACAGAAACCCACCAACAACAACTCACTGTTCACTGCCTGATCTAAAAGTTTTTTTTGTTTGTTTGTTTGTTTTGTTTTTTTATTTTATGACTGAGGCAGTGAAACTAAACAGGAAATGAACATGCTGTAAGGAAGTTGGCATTTTTGAAAATAAACAAGCCAACTGACTACTGTGCACAGAGTCAGTTCTGTTCCAATAATGTTTCCTGATCAAAACCACAGCTGGAGATCTGTCTGTGATCTTTCCGCTCTGAGCCTCAGAAAACACAGTTTGAATGTCCCTAATCTGTGATGTAAGATCGATGTCTCTGATCTTTTTAAATTTATAGATTATCCAGAAAAGTTGTGAGCATTTCTGCAGCATTAGTATATCAAGCATGTTCAGTTGTATTATTTTCCCTGTGTCATTTTCTTTGGAACCAGTAGATCAGGAATGTCGAACTCTTTTTGACAAAAGGCCACAGGGACATCGTGGTTGTCCTTGAAGGGCTGGTTGTAATTTAAATTAACTTTAGTAATCTTTGTCATACTAACACTAGATTTAGGTATAATTATTAAAGTGACAATTACTGAATATACATCTGCAGTAGTCTGTTTCAGACAAATAATTTCATTAGGTTAAGACACCTAGAGTAAACCTGGTGCTGATATGAGATTAAAACAAACCTTGTAAGACCTGGAGGGCCACATAAAATAATGTGTAGTAGATGAAGCTCTAACTCAGTTCCTAATGTGGGAAACTCATAACTGTCATGTGAGCTTTACTACATTTTTAGTCTACTAAACTAAAGGTTCTGGAGAGCATCAGACAAGACAATCATATAACAATCAAACAATCATAAATAGACAATGATTCAACTTTTGTCCAAAGTAGACAAACAAAAAAGTTGAAACACTGTCCAGTTTACTACTTTTGAATCTTTTTCTATGAAATGTATGTTCGAAAAGAGAATAATAAAACAAAACAAAACAAAAAATAATAAAAATAATAAACATTTTTGTGATTAAACTCACAACAAAGGCATGTTTTAACACTCTGTCCACATACTGTAAAGCAGTGGTGGGCAATTATTTTTCACTGAGGGCCATATTTGAATCCAGACAAGTGGTGGAGGGCCAGATCACAGTCAATGGTGCAAGAAATTTGTATTACAACAAACACATTCCTTTAAAACATAGGAAATTGAATCTATTACTGTCCACTTACTGTGATATTTATAAGGAACATAGATGCAGACACATAATTCAAGGCTGAGTCCATTTAAAATGTTTAAAGAAAGACTAACCATTTTCCTCAAAAGCGTGCCACAGGCCTCTTCACAACAGGTTGGGGGCCGCATCTGGCCCCCGGGCTGCAGTTTGCCCAGGTCTGCTGTAAAGAGATGTGTAATTTGAGGTATTAAAATAGTTATTATACTTCTTACTTCACATTGTCTATCCTTCCATATTCCAGTGCCTTCCCAAGCATAAACACGTGTAGCAGACGTAGCAGTTCATCTTGACTTTAGTGACAGGTGGGGGAGGGGCCGCTGCTCGTACATTTGAGTTGATTTATGAACGTAAGCGACACAGTAATGACGCCACATTACATCAGTCAGGCCTCGTCTCTCCGCTCTCTGTACACGGGCAAATTCAATCTAGTCATGTGGTGGCTTCAGAAGAGCATTTTTCCCCCGCTTGACACGAGCAAGCTGTTGCCATGGCAGTCCAGATGAAGCAGGAATCATAATTGTTTCACCATAGCTATGTGTAAATTATTAAAACCTCCAGGGCACGAATGAGCAACAATGTAAATGGAAGTGGAGTGTGCTTTTCTGTCGGCACGTTTTATTGGTTCATATTTTAATCTGGTGCCGCAACATCGAAAGATACTTGGGCTTGTTTGCAAGTGCAGTTTTGGGACCGAGGCTTGTCCTTAGAGTTTCCTGCAGAATATTCAGCAGCGTTCATTAATAGTGGAGGAGATCGTGAGTCATGAATAGTGCAAAAGGGCAAAACAACAGATTTAACCAAGAAACAGCACTGCTTTGTTCTACATATCAAACCGCATCTGGTTTATTTTTTGTAATATATTAGTCTTACAATTAAGGATGTTACAATGTTCCCCTTGTGACTCAACAATCGTCCCTCTAAAATTCAAATTATTTTTAGTACTTCTGTGGTACTATCACTATATGTTCTGGTAAAGAGTCTGCTCCTTATACTTGATGCCATGTTTAGTATAGTCTTCTAGTCATTTCCCTTATTAATGCAGCCGGTTGATGTAGTCTTAGTCAACCAAAATTTATATTAGTCAAATAAATTATTTATTTCGATTACAGAGGACAACTTTGAAGCTTTTCTACTATGAAGTGAGGGATTACACAGACTTATTTTCAAACATTTTCAATTTTTACAAAAGTCTAACCATTGAACCATATCTCTATGTCTTTATTTGCCTATTTGTTGTTGAACAATCTGCCTGCATTGCCTAATAATGACTTCTGATTTTCTAATGTTTCTGTTGGTATTGACCAAATTATTTAATGACAAAATTTGTTTTCTAAATCAACATCTTGTAAAGTCCTCTGAGATAACTGCTGTTGTGATTCTGGGCTATACAAATACAATGAATAGAATATGTCAAACTTAAGGCCCAGGGGCCAGATGCGGCCCTCAAGGTCTTATAAAGTTTTTTACTTTATATTTATATTAGTGCTGCCAGGAGTGTGTCTTAACCTAATGAAATGATTTGTCTGAGAATTAAATAGTAATTAATTTTTCAGACTAATGCAGATGTATTGTCAGTAATTGCCACTTAAATAAATAGAATTTCTTTGGTTGACTGCAGGTCTGTCTATGATGTTATTGCTTTGGCTATTCTGTAGTACAACATTAGGGGCCTTACTAATCCTGGTGCTACACATGCATGTTTTAATCATGAGAATTTTGCACTCACTTAACTAAGATTAGGGCTGCAGTTGACCAAAGAAATTCTTGGTCGACTAAAGACATATCCCATCCAGATTGACTAAAAAGGAGGTGTGGCAAAAGCTCAGAACCTAAAAGTGTTATATTCATTTGATCCAACGTGTGCTCGAAGAAACTAAAAAGTGCTATGATTATTCATGCAGAAAAACAGCTAATTATTGGAATAAAAAACAGTGTATTTATTTCTAAGAAGCTACTATAGACCTATGGTTTGGTTCTAAATCTTTAGTTGATTCCTCCCTTTTTGATGCTGTTCAATATAAATGAATAAAATCCAAATTAAATAATTGGGTTGACTAAGACTCTATCGACTGATTCATCGACTAAGCGACTTAAGGACAACAGCCCTGTAGAAGCTGCACAAAAATGTTTCTAAATTTAGTCAGTATGAAACATAAATATTTGTTTTGTCATGTTTTTGTTGTTATGCTATTGTGCTTGAGAGCAAATGCTTAATAATGTGATTCTAAGTGTCAGGTATTTATTTCACCCTGGGTGTTTTTGAAAAACAAGCTTTTTATAGGTTCACCTCTCCACAGTTCTGATTTTCAGCCAGGTATCCAAGTTTAAAGTCACATGGTGCAACATTCTACAGGACACCAAAAACTGGCACAAAGTTTGATGTCTGCAGATTTTGGCTCCACAACTGTGATTAAACTCTGAACATGAAGCTGCCAGGTATAAGGACAGTAAATCATAAGATGAATTGTTTGTTAGAGTCCATCTCAAAATAATGTTGACGTTTTAATGTTAAATGATTTTGCTTCTTTTTTTTTTCTAACAACTGTAACAACTTCCGTAAAAACTGAAATTATGATGTCATCAAATTCTAAGAAAGTGAACTCTAAATAAGTAAAATAATCTGCTTGCCTTCATGGAAAGGTTTTTGACTTGCTTAGAATATTCCACGGGATGGTAATTAACATGTTTGTATCCTTGGAGTAAGATCTGTGGAGTGTCAACCGCTCTCACGGTAAGATTTCGAGTGATGAACTGTGTTTTAGATGCAAATATATTGAGTGATTAATACTGGAGAACATTCCATAAAACATAACAGAAAAGTTACACTGTGCACCTTTAAATAGTCTTGATAATGCCAGAATGGAGATAATTATCAGCTTGTTGGTGTTTGCACATAAACACTGCCAAAGACAAAAGGCAGACAAACATTCCCTCTCAGATCGATTCACCTTTGGCAGCTTGGATTCATTAATGTCTGTATAAATGGGCAGCGATGCAGGGGAGCGTCAGATTTGTGAAGCACGCCAGGGATCAAAGTCAGTGAGACAAAAGAGCCAAACAGCACCTCTCCACAGTGCATTCATGTGAGAGAAGAAATGATTGCAACAGTGTCATATCTAGTCTTTGGGAACAATTAGGATGAGTCAGAAATATGAAAGAAGTGTCAGGTCATAATATACTAAAGTTACAAAAAGTAAACTATAATTTTAAGCCTATGTGAGATTTTTTAGAGTTAAACCAAACATATTATGCAAAATCAACTTTTGAGTTTTTAAATTTATTCTAAATTTTCTACTTCATAAAAAACACCGGTGTCTGTAAGAAATTTTGTTCCCTCAAAACAGATCTGAATGCCCACCTGTGATATAGACCAGTGGTGGGCAATCTTTTTTTCACAGCAACTATTAGTGTAACAAATTGCCATTACTGCAAGCCAATTAAAAAATAAATAAACAAATAAATATAAAATAAAACATGTTAATAAAAATTGACTAATGTATTATTTTGGGTAATTAGAGTGAAATTAACTAAGATCATAACAGCTAAACCAATCAAGAAAACAATATAAAGATTACCACTTATTTAAAAAATGTTTGGGAGGCCTGATTAAAACCGGTCAAGGGACGCATTTGGCCCCTGGGTCGTAGTTTGCCCATATCTGTAATAAGTAGATCTTGATTTGAGCGTTTCTGCAGTATTAGGACATCAGGACAGACCAATTTGTTTGTGTTACCTGCAGTCTGTAGATAGAGCTTAAACTTATTTTGTGATGGGGGAAACACGACAGTCAATATGATTTATTTACAGCACTGTTTTTATTGGTTCTGTGGCATGTAATTCAAAAGTGGTTTATATATACAGTATATCTATATCTATATATCCATCAATCAATCGATCTAGATCTATGTCATTGTGATCAGAGTAAAATTAGATTTTGTTCGAAATGACAGATGACAAGTAGATTTGATTCAAAACACTGAAAACCAAACGGTCTTCATAAAGCAGGTCTATTGCAGAAGCACACTGGTTATCTCAACATACTGTATATGCTGTCATGATCAAAAGTAAAAAGTTCAGCTCTAAGGTTGGCAAAAAAAATAAATAAAAATATTCTTGGAGTGTGTGTTTTATTGTTGTTTTTGAGGTAAATCACATGATTGGCTTCTTCAGAACGTTCATACTTCAGATTGGTGAAGTCCAGCTCAAAAGCATTACAAATTTCCACTGTGGATGGGCTTCTTAAATTTCGTTGTGCAAGTTGTGCAATGACAATAAAGGCATTCTATTCTATTCTATCAGAGAAACGGGTGGGGGAAATGTGTCTGTATTTGCCTTATATGAAGAAAAGTAAAACACGATATGACTAATTCATTCAGCTCATTTGCTACTACATACAATAATTGTACATCTTAAAACCATAACACAAACTGTTCCCCATCATCTATGGTTTTATCTAGAAAAATTCTGCTGATGAAACATATCTGGATATAACCCAAGTTTTCCTCCAAGACATTCATTTAAATATGTGACAGCCATTTCCATTTACCCAAACGAGCATCTCAAAGCGTCAAAGATGTGTCCCATAAAGAATTTATTCAGGCAAAAACACAACTTAAAAATTTAATTAGCAAAGCAAGCTGTGCCACCAAAAGCAACTCATAAAGAGCCGATGTTGTACAAAACATTGTCCCAACTGTAAGAGAGCAGCTATGAAAAACAGTATTTACAATGTAATGTCAAACGTTGAATATAATGAGATCTTTAGCATACAGCAGAAATGTACTTTTACTAAACAAAATTCATACAGCCTCAAGCCTTGGCAATAAATTACAAAAAAAATCCTTCACAAATGACATTCAAATACAGTTCAACATAAATGATGAAGACTTAAATATATAATAGTGCTTATTTCATTACTAAGTATGCATAAAGTGTCAGTGAAAAAATACAAACTTGAAACATGTCGTAAGTAAAAGGGAATCATGATTAGTCAAAAAGTAAACTGTTTTCTATCAAGTTAGAGGAGGCCACGAACATTCAATGGAAATGCACAAAGTTTTAGAGGCAAAATAAGAAATCTTCAGCAAGGTAGTTATAAAACGTAAACACTACCACTAGTTTTGTTTTGGTGGAGAATACAAAAGATGACAGCGTTAGATTTAAATAAAATTCATCATCGAAAACATTATCATAGGAATTTAAAGGCCCCTAAGAGGCAAGATTTTAAATGTGGCAAGGGTTGCCAGATTTTCAGAGAGCAACAAGCGGCCTAATCTTTGAAAAAAAAAAAAAAAAAACAAGCAACTTCAGACCCTCATAAAAAAGTTATTAAAATAATCAATTACTTAAACATAAAGCATCACAGCAAAATAATTAAGTTAAGGATTTTATCATATTGTAAATAGTATTTGATCATTTATAAAGCCAAAAAGTTAATTAATATGCCAAAAGTCCATATTTTTTTCATAGTGGGTACATTATTCTGAATCAAATCTGAAAAAAAAAAAATAAAAACACAAAAAATAACATTGTATATGACATCAAGGTGGCGCTCAGGAGCAAGCCCAAAAAAACGCAACTCAAGTTTTCCAAAAAAAAGAACCTCATAGTCGCTATAAAGTAGCGGACTTGGCAACTCTCAATGTGGCCCACCTAAAAAAATTGAATGTAGGCTGATGTGCACAACATCCTGCTAGACAATAATAATTTATACAAATGGAGGGCAGATAAAATGAATATTGTCTAAATGCAGTTTGTTGTTACAATTTAAAATGTAAATGGGTCTCTCCACAAACAGAATTCACCAGATTTTAAATTTGTGAATTTATATAATTTCTTGGCAAAGCACAATTTTATAACTAGGAAAAACTTCTATGCAAATTTTCTATGGCCTTTTGACTCAAATTGTAGAATGTGTAAGCAACTCATTAAAAAGAAGAAAAAGTTTGCCAGAAAATGAATCAGAATTTCTTGTGGAGCAGAACACATCCATAAGCATTTCCATGTTTCTTTTTTGAATTGCAAATGTATGTAAGAGGTGGTTATTCTCAATAAATCCCTTGTATTTTCCAGGACGTTTGTGCATTCTAATGTAAGATTATATTTTATCAAATTGACATCTTTAACTGGCTAAAAAACATGATCCCTACCAGGTATTTAAAGGTAAGCTAGTGATTTAAGCTGGCTTAAAACTAGAGTTTAAAATCTTTTGCATAAAGTATGTTGAAGTTATTTCCACCATTTTAAGAGCCTTTGTCACAAGTGAAGTCAGGCAGTGTGTGGCTGTTGTTACGGTTCTTGTACCACATACGTATTGGAACCCTATGATAATGAGATCTTACAAAATGTGGTAACAAGAGTGATGCCACAAACAAGTGATGTGACAAATAATCTCAAAGGTTAATTATGATGGGCTCAACACACAAGGAGCGTCATTACATCTTCTCCATTCATATCCAATGGATCCTGTACGACAATGTGAAAATTGCCTCCCTCTCTGGATAGATAAGGCGACATGCAAAGATAGTGCATTGACGTTGAACAGTTGAAAAATGTTCAACGTCTCACTGACACAAAGACAATCACATGGGTTTCTTTGACATGCAGGAATGATTTAACATGAGACTGAATTGAAAACTGAATTAAAAACTCGCTGTGTTCCGTTTGCCAAGATTTTACATCTCTCAAATCTATTAATTGGACCTGCTGACAATGAAAGCTGCTGTATTTACTGACAAAGAGTCAGCTTCTTCTTATGATGCGCCTGCAGAGTCAATAAATTATATTAAGTCAGTTTGAACAAGCTTCTTGTTGCTCTTCTAATGCGTTTCACCTCTGAAATAAAAGTTATGTGCCAAAAATAACAAATAATAACGTCATTGAATTTAACAGCTAATCAAATGTGTGGCAGACCCTGGATCTGTCCAGGAGCATAAACCGTCTGCAATAAGGGTTGTAGTCGTCGTCATTTGTCACGTCCCGTGTGTCGAACCCATTATTTGGGTTTTACAGTACCTCCCAAAAACTGGTGGAGACACACATAGAGCTTAATATCAGACCAAAGCTTCTCAAATGTGCAGAAGGTACACAGATGGAACTTAACAGTACATTTCAACTAATGTGTATGGTCTTTCTCCATACAGAGGCGACCAGAGCATGTGGCCTCCAATCAAAAAGTTCAAACACGCAGCTACACTCATTTGTCGTCAGGATTCTCTAGCACTTGGACTCTGCGTACTGCTCCTCCACAGAAGGCATCTTTTTTAAGTCATAGTAAAACTCCTCCTCTTCATCAGGGTCCTAACGAAACAAACGCAGTCAAAAGTTCAGTTAGAGACAGACCCAGACATAGAAAAACTACATTAGCCAGATCAATATTTCATAAACTTTCCAGTCCCGTTGTCAGGCGCATGTAAAATTTAGCATGTGAAACGGATCTGCAGACAAGTCTTTTTGAGTTATTTATGATGAAGACTGGGACGTACCATGAAGCAGAGCTCGCAGCACGTGGCTTTCCTCACCGTCTCTCCTGCAGGGGTCGGAGAGTACTCCTCACTGAAGAAATACAGAATACAGAAGAGGAAAAATCACTATTAGTGTAATCTCTCACAATTACCATGGAAACACATGATTTTCTCATTATGCAAATTAAGGAACAGCAGAGAGACCAATTGTTATTAAAAAGAATTATGCTAAAATAGTCAGATGTACTTTGCAACATTGAATAGAACTGTGAAATATGTTTTGGATGTGTTAACTGTTAAGTTAAATATGAAAATAATATTAAATGTTGTGAACATGCTTAAATTTAAGATTCTGCTTAAACTGAGTTGAACTGTGGAGCTGTTTTAAAGTTTTAAAGAAGGAGGTCAGAAGTTGTGTTCACAATCCATTATACGAACATTGTATAGGCCAAGATTTATTACAGATGGATGGCAGCTACAATGGATAGTGTTTAAATTCAGTTATTTGTTCTAATACGAAAATTTGATTTGCCTAGTCCCTTACTGAAATTACTAGATTTAAAACTTTTTAAAATACCTTTTAGGTATTTTGCAGCACAGTGCAATCATACAATAATCGATAGGGCTAGGACAAGACAGAATTTTCACGAGACAAGCCACGAGATTGGGTCTACGAGATTCGGCCGAGATGAGATTTTGAAAAAAAATTACATTGTTTGTTTCAATTCAGAAATTTAACAAGTCAAATTACAAAATTAGACTTTTATTGTTTATTATTGTTGGTTTATTCTTTATTTAGTTTAGTTTTACCTTTCATTATGTCTGTCACCTTGTATTCCTATTATTTAAATGATGAGTTGAGTTCAATCATTTTACTGAAATTGATCTGCTCCGTGTGTAGCTCAGGCTCCGCCCCCTTTCTCCTGCCTCTGCAGCGCTGCTGACAGGGACCAGACATTGAGGAAGCAATTGTGGCACGAGATCTCGTCCCATCCCTAGTGTTTATATCTACTTGCTTTTTTTTTATTAATATGATACTGAAATTGAAAAAAGACCAGATTAAGCAGGCTAATCCTTACTAAATTAACAATTACAAGACAGCTTTAGGCACTTCAAAATCAGTAATAATCAAGATTCAGTCAGTCTTTTGGCCTTGAGCTCAGACCCTGCGAACGCCTCCAAACCACACAGAGCTCAGATTCTTGTCAAATTATTTAATTACATTTTTAATTAACAGACTGCACACAACGAGCCCCAGAAATCACATTTTAATTTTGGCTCGAGCTTCATTAAACCTGCGATACAAAAGCTGATCTTTTAGTCATGCTGATTGGCCCCAGGAGACTCGGGAGCTGTGATTGGTTGAATAAATCGACTCACCCCTCCGTGACCTCTATGGGTGATCTGAAGGTTTTAGATTGGCTGCCCTGCTTCTTGGGACACAGGATCCGACCAATGAGAAAGAAGGTGAGGAGCGCGGAGGGGAGGAGGATGAAAGCCAGCAGCAGTGTCACGTCAGAGAATCGAATGCTGGGAGCTGGGGAGAAGAGTCAGATACATGTTAACAAGAAGACTACAGCTTATACTGACGCTGCATAGCAATAGGGCTCCAGCCTCAAATGATTCTTCAAATAAGACAGGAACTGAGCAAGAAACCCCCCAAAGTAACAGTGATATGCTATTTGAATGTCTTTATCCCAGCTATTGTAATGATTATTTAACTATGTAATTTTGGGGGATTCCTGTTGACTAGACGTGCAAAGTTTATTGTAAAATATTTGCATAATTGTGACGACAATAAAAACAGTATCTTTTTTAATCATAGTAACATTTAATTGTAACAGATTCTAAAAATCAGGTGGACTATAACAACAAAATGCCAAAATAAAAAAATTAGACTTTTCTTATCAAGCATTTGATCAAGTGCAAAAAAGTTAGGGGGGCAAAATTGCTAAATTGACAAATACAAAATTTGAGGTGGTGCATGTCTGTTTTGTGCAATATGTTATACTGAATGTGCATGTTCTAAACGCTCACAGATAACCTGCATTAACTCAAACTAGAAGTCTTCTGTCATCACACTGAAGTCTTTACACTGTAAATGTGGATACTGACACAGATAGAACATAGAGTCCTGTTGCCTCCAGTGTTACATTAACTCTTGAAAAAGAGCTGTAAAAACTCTTGATAGTTGATTCAACACTGCCTAGGTATTTCAGCTCTATCTCATGAGTTACCCCAACACTGTAGAGAACAGGACCATTAGTGCTCTCTAAGGGCCTGATTTATCCAGCCAGGTGTTAAATTGCCGGTGCAAAAATGAAAAAAAAAAAAAAAAACAAACAAAAAAAAAAAGAATGTTATTTATGAGCCTTTTAAACAAACGTTAATATTGGAAGATGCACATACAACAAACTAAACAAGACAGATATGAACCATCTCAAGTTCTGCATCTTTAGTGTGCTTGAGAGAAAAATGTCATCTCTGCTGAGGTTTTGTTCCCCCTAACCTGTTTTTGCACAGGAGCAAATGCTTGATAAATCTGGCCCTAAGTGGCAAAACCACATTTGCAATTTTTCTGCAATTGTACAGTGTATTTGATTAAAAATGTATTTTTAAAGTTTACATTTATAATCGTCTGACAAGTCAGTTAAAATATAAAAACATTTAAATCACACATTAGTCGACAACTAAAATAAGCCCTGGGGCTGACTTGTGGGAAGTTTTGTTAGTTCTGTTGCAGCCCAATTGTTCTTTCTAAACTTGAATGTATTGAGTCTTAAAGCTTAAAAAGCTCATTAGAAAAGATACAACAATTTAGCTGTAACAAAATGTCAGCTGCAAATAACACATTCTGTCTTTTCATAGAAGACTCATGTTCATGCAGTTGAGATCTCTACAAGCATTCTTAGTTTTGAAGGTTAAGGTTTTGTGTTTTGTTTGGTTTGACAATATGTGGAGCTTGTGATTTAATAACCAATGCAACAAATAAAAACACTCATTATGAAAGCATTTTCAGACTAGAACTTATGACTTAACTTACTAGAACTTATGATACAAAAGAATGTAAACTTGCTGCAAGAATTTTAATAGCACAAAAATAGATGTTATTTACACCGACATATTTAAATGAAAATTGTTTCAATCAAAATCTTGTGTATGATGATTTAAACATCTCTGAACCCTTTTGAAAGTGGAGCTAATCACTAACTTTTTGGGCTGTGCATATGGTGTTTAAACCGCATTTTCTCGTGTTCTGGGAGTTTTTTTGGCAGTTTCAGTGGAACCTGACCAAACCAGCAGGTGTGAGGTCAAAAAGACTCAAAACTGAGCCCACGGCATAAGCCAATGTCATAGTTTCATGTGAATTGTCCAAATTGTTTCTGATCACAAGCACCTTCCTGTCAAACCAATTTAACTGCTCCACTCCACTCTCACCCTCTCCTTTCACCCACTCCTATGCTATAATTCAGCAGATATAAAACGTTTATTCTGTTCTGTTGTATTATGGCTGAGGTTTAGGCAGTTAAATGCCTTTAGCAAAACATGTCCGGTTGCTTTTAATAAACGTAGTTGTCAGTGAGTAAATGTAACCAGCTCCATTTACTTTGAATGATGGACTTAACCCACTTTCACCCATTATGTAGGTTAGGCTTATGTGCATAAATATTCAGCTGTGTGTGTGTTCTGTACCTTTAGGTGTGACCGTGAGCACAGAGTGGGACGTGGTGGCGCCGTGGACATCCGGGGGGTTCCTGACGGTGCATGTATACGTCCCATTATCGTTCAGCGTGGCGTTAATGAGAGAGATAGAGGCGTCACCGTGGGCCGGTTTCCCCTGCCACTTTATCCGATCGCTGAACTGTCCCCCTGAAGGTGGGTAGGCCCGCGACGCAAAGTGGAAAAACTACACAAGAGAGAAAAAAAAGGTAGTTACAAAACAACCTCTTTGAGCATTTTCCAAAACATTGCCTGAATCTTTGTTTAGTCTTAGTTAGAGCCAAATGCAATCCTGACATAGACTTAGTTGGGTCCAAATCTCGTTCTTGTTACAGATGCACTTCTTTCTGCTAAAAGTCTGCCCTCTGCTTGACTCCAGGGTGATGTTATTGCTTTGTCTAGAATGTTCCTAGTACATCATTAAACGTATCAGACGTTTATTTTACTATAGGGTTAGTCATTGTTGGCCAAAATACCTTACAAAACATGCTTTAGTACAGATCTGACTGTTAACTTGGCTTGCTAGCGATGCCTGCTCGTCTCCATGGAGATATTAGTTTAAAGCCATACTGTGGAACATTCTTTTTAAAGCAGTATCATCTCTGTTTAAGTGATGGCAGATGCTCATGCAAAAATCTTCCAGAATGCACATAGATTATATGTTTCAGTAAAACATAGTGAACGTAATTTTATTCAAGAATAGCTGGTTTTCACTTAGTTTGGCTGTTTTGATGAGGTTTATAATTTTCAGGGTTTCTGTTTGATACAGTAGTCAAATTTAAGATGTTTTAAGATCTTTTTAAGACCAAAAAACATACAAATTAAGACCTAATTGTGAGTCGTGATGTACAATATTTCACAATACAACTTCATTTACAATTCTATGTTTTGCCACAATTATGAAAAATCGAATAAATTAATAAAAAAAGAAAACAATTTATACACAAATGGAGATTTCCATCACTGAAATAAAAGACAGGAGTCAGAAACAGTATAGCAGAAAATTGACAGAATTTACTTAATTAAAAACTTAAGACATGTGCAAACATTTTTAAGACCTATAGCTGCAAGACTTTTTAACTTCGATAGCTTAAGCCACCGGAAAACCGTGTCATTTGTGTGTCTTTGCATTTTGGTGCTTTTTGATGACACATGTCAAGGGTTTATATACACTTCTTGTATTTTTCAACTTGTATTATCAATTTGTCCATAAATTGCAACACAACTGGCAAAAACTTGAGAACTATTTATCAAAAGGACTCACATCAAACTAAATAAGATAATCTGTCAAACTGGCTTTAAAACACATTTAAAAAGTCTCCGTGTGAAACCGAATTGACTTCTTCAGCTGACGATTGTTGAAATGACTACAAGATGAACACTATACTGTATATACAAAATGTGCACGATTTTGAACCACTATGTTAAGAAAACTAGTGTAGTATCAGTTCCTTAGCTCAACTTCAAGATCAGACTAATTTAGATGAGAAAACACATCTGTCTGTGGTAATACACGTGTAAAACAAAATGTTAGTTTAATATAAACTCATATTCTGACCTTCAAACTTGAGTTAGTTTGCAGAATGACTTTTCATGGCCACTAAAGAGTTTCTTACGCACTGAAAAACAAGGTCACACTGTGTATAAATGGCACCAGATTAGAAGCGCACAAAACAGACATAGAATATGGTCAGTAATAAAAAGAGCCTACTTCATTGGCACAGGAGGTGATGAAGAGTCGAGTCGGGGCACAGAGTAGTAAATTATGCAGAGTCGCAGTGACGCATTCACACACTCAAGGCTTATATAAGATTCATAACATTCAAATGTACAGGCTTTTATTTTTGCCTCAGAGAGAATGTCAGCCGCAGCAGAAAGGCCAGCGAGTTCGGCAATAAGCCAGACAAATAGGAGCTGTTATTGCACCTCAACAAAAAACATGAAAATATTTTGAAAAAAATATGACTTCATGTGAACTTACGCTGTAATGCAAAAGTTGAAAACAAGTAAATTGAATCAATGTTACCAGGCATTTGTAAAGTTTCTGTCAGTTAAAAAAACTTGACAACTTAAAGGATACCAAACCATATCAACAGAGCATCAACAAATTATAATCTAGCTGTTTTAGTTCGTTTAAGCAAGTTAAGTTAGTTGTGTTAGTTCATTTAAGCAATATATCACTTTGGAAAACTGTCTACAGTTACTACTACAAAGTTATCTACTTCATACATAGTTTATCATAGTTTAGCCTCTCATAGGCGTTTCACCTCAAGTGTTAGCGTTCACTATCAGTGCATGCTACGCTCATGCATAGCTATGTAGCATAAGTAATGTAAGAACTTAAAATGTCTTAAACACTGTAAAAATGATTCTTTTTAGGGCCAGTCAAGACATTCTACAAAACCAGATCAGCCTAGATCAACAAGCAAAAGTAAAGATTCTGAAACAATTTACCAAACTGTACCAATCACTAGTCTCTAGGGCTGTAGTCGACCAAAGAAATTCTTGGTCGACTAAATGCATGTCCCATCGATTGATTAATGGACTAAAGGGGGCGGGGCAAAGACTTTGAAGCTACAAAAAATAGGGTTGTCAAAATATTCAGCAAATCAATGCTAAAACTGGACTCATCAACACTGGTACAGATACTCAATTGAACAAGTATCAATAACATAAACAGGACAAAAGTTTGGACCAAATTTGATTATTTGTTATAAAAATTTAAAAGTTTTAAAATAATGACGTGCTTCATTAAAATTGGTTTGGAAAATAAAACGTTTGATCATATACTTGCATTTTGTGTTGAAATTGTCAGTCCATTGTATAAATATCTGACATTCTATTTCCTATTGTGCTATTGAAAATGGCATTGAGAATCAAGCAAAAACTATAGTTTATACAGAAAATTAATAGTGTTTTTTAAAAAAAGGCAGATCAGACCAATGATTTTGTTCCTTAAAATACTTACATCCTTAAAATTTAAATAAAAGAATTAGTCGGCTAAGAAAATTCTGGTCGATCAAGACTTCATCAATTGATTAATCGACTAAACAACAAAAGAACTACAGCCCTATTGGTCTCATCATTTATACATTATACTGTTGTTTCTGTCATTTATAGCACTGCTTTTTGTGAGAAATACAGTTTCTCAAACACTTCAACTCTTCTGAGTTTGAGTCTTTTTGTGTGCGTCCAAAACAAATACAATCTCACAAGATCGTTTACTCCATTATTGCTGGATCTTTAGTGAGGTGTGTTTTCAGAGATCTGGTCCCGTTCTTCTGGTGTAAAGCAAAACCAAAATGTGCTTTTCATAGCAAAGGTCAAAATGCATTTAAATATAAAACATATTTCTATTAGTTTGAGGTTTCAATACTTGTCATTGCATAATTGGGAAACAGATAATTGTAAATTGAATTTTCTGTGGTTTCTCTGCACAAATGTGTCCAGACTAATGTGCATCCCAATCAATAGGGAAAATACATGTATTTTTTATCAATAGGAATTAAGCTGCAAAACACTTTAGTTTGTATCTTTTGTATTCCTTGACTCTTGTTTTGTCAGCCTTTACTGAATAAAAGGTTGAAAAGACAGACACTATACAGAGTAAGAGACACAGGTCTGACAAGTAACAAACAAACTGGAGCTGAGAATCGATCCTGGCTTCACTGAAGATGAGTCACTGAAACACCACAGACGGCCATATTGACACAACAACACTGGAAACTCAAAAGGATTTAGACACTGCACCAATCCTCACTTCACCGTCAAGGCCAATTTTACTGAAGAAGAAGAAGGGCAGGTAACAAGATCATTTGAAAGTGCACTATGTACCACTGTATTTTTATATTTGATGTATTCAATATTTTACCAGATAGGTCAACTGAGAACACTTTTTCATTTCATTTCATTTATAATCACAATTATTCAAAGAATAATATAAATCATGATTATTCATATAATTATTTGCTTAGAAAGAGTGCAGAGATTTAAATGCAGAGAGTGAAGAGTTCAAATGAAATGGGTGAGAGATCTTATAAAAATGGATCACAAATGTATTTACAATTGTAAAACAGTCTGGGACCTACTTTTGCTACTCAAGGAAACATCTGAGCGCTGACCAACTTGGTTCCTCGATTCCACGATTACACAAGTTTTGGAAAGTATAACAGCAATAATCATAATAGAAGTTGAAATGTGATTAATTGCACAGCCCTGTCTTGATGTATTATTGTCCTGCTGGGGGATAATAATAGTCTTGTATGAAAAGATTTCACTTTGGCTATATTTTTCCCATTATGATATGAAATGTATCTATCCCTGTTAAGAATTTTGTTTATCACTGTCTATTTCTACTGAAGCTGACTTTTCACTCACTAAGACTTTCATTGGGTCTTATTTAGATTTAGCAGCATTTTGAATTATATTTGCGGGTGAATTTAAAGAGCGATCCAAAGACAATCAGTGCTGAGAGATGAGAAATTAACATGTTGAGAAAATGTGTGGGAAATAGGCCTGGGCAGTATCATATCACATATCGTATATCATATATCGTGTATCATATATCGTATATCATATATCGTGTATCATATATCGTAATTCATATATCGTGTATCATATATCGTATATCATATATCGTGTATCATATATCGTATATCATATATCGTGTATCATATATCGTATATCATATATCATGTATCATATATCGTATATCATATATCGTGTATCATATATCGTATATCATATATCATGTATCATATATCGTATATCATATATCGTGTATCATATATCGTATATCATATATCGTGTATCATATATCGTGTATCATATATCGTGTATCATATATCGTATATCATATATCGTGATATTATTGTGGAAAAGTTGAAATTGAGAATATTGGGTAATAAGCGGTTTTAGGAAGTTCGAAAGAAATTGTGACTAATATGCAGTGTTGCCAGATTTTGCCATGACATGATGATTTTTCATCAATAATAAAGGCTTTTAAGACATGACAAACACGCTCTAGGTATATACTTTTGTCATTAGTGGGTAGTTTTTTTTTTGTGGATGAACCTGGAAATTAGCCAAAATTGACCATAACTATTAAAATACACAAGCTCATTTCCCCCTAAAACATATTCATAGTGAAATAACATTATGTTTTACTACTGTCACTTTGTTTAATTATTCTGTTATTCTTGAAACAAACAATGGCTCCTTTCAACTGGCAGACAGCAATATTTTGTTTTATTTTTGCAACAATTATTAGACTTTCCTTTAGCCTTAAAATAATAAAAAGACAAAACTAAGCATCAGTCTTATGAAGGAGGTCTGTGTCCTGCCATGTTTCTTCTGAACTCCTGTTGCTCTGGGCCATTTGAGCAACAGCAGACATTAGGAGCTCTTACAGTATTCGCTGGATAAGATCTGAATGGTCTGAAAGCACAGCAGAAAGGATTTATCGATTTTTAAGAGAAAAAAAACTGCAAATCTTTCTTTGCTGTGGCTGAACTTTTTCTAAGTGCACTGACAATATGACTGATCATTTTGCTTTATAAGAAAATTTCAAATCCAACCAATTAAATATCAAGTGCTTAAGGTTTTATTAATATATTGCATGTTAAGTAAGCTTAATGAGTCAGATTTACACAGTTGTGGCCAGGCTGTTTAAAATCAAGTTAAGTAATGCATCCATCTGGCTTTTGCATTTCAGATTCAATCGACTCATATACAGCAAAGGGACTGAAAATTGCTTCTCGAAACAGTTTCTAACAATAATCAATGGTTAAAGTTTTGTCTTGTAACTAGTGCCGTGCAGTATATCGCATTTTATAGAATATTGTGAATGTTGTTTTCAAGATATCCAAAAATTGAATATTGTTTATAGTAAAAGTTGCCACAAAAAAGCCCATTCATCATAGAAAATCAAGAAAATGTTGCTAGTAACTTTCAACTTAGGATATAAATGTAAGATTTCTGCACTTCTGTGATTTCTGACAATAGGTTGCGTTCACGTGACATCACAACATTCTCCAGACCAATAAAACTTCACAAAGATGTTTGCGGCACAAATACATTTTGTTTAAAGTCAGTTTTTTTGTTTTAATACAAAAGTGAATGGGTCTAGTTACTATAGAAATTAAGAAACTAAAAAAATCCTGTTGACCGTCTAGATACATATGACATCATTTGTTCTTTAGTCCTTTAGTCCTTTAGTCCTTTAGTCGATTAATTGGTCGATGGCATCTTAGTCGACCAAAATTTGTACTAGTCAACTAATTCTTGGATAGATTATGAGATTTTATATTGAACAGGGACAAAAAGTAGTGACTTAGTTGAGGGTTTGGAACTAAATCATAGGTCTAATCTGCCATTTTATACATGCAGTATATCCACGTCTTTCCTATCATTTTGTGTATGATTTATTATTGTTTATTATGATTTATCATGAACTCCATTGGATTTTTAGTCTTTTCATTTGGGTTAGATAATCAGAACAAAACATACTTTTTAGCTTCAGAGCTTTAGTCCATTTTTAGTTGATTCTAAAAGATTGACTAAGGCCTCCTTTTTAGTCAATTAATCAGTTGTTGGGACATGTCTTTAGTCGACCAAGAATTTCTTTGGTCGACTAAAGCCCTAGACATCATTGCATTCTACAACTTGAACGCAAGCTATTGACATAACAATGGTCTAAATATTGTTATCAAGATATGCCCAAAAAATATTGAGATGTTCATTTGTCAATATTGCTCAGCCCTACTTGTAACTGTTATTTATCATGAAAGGAATTAATGAACTAAGGCTTCAAGGCAAGGCAAAATTATCAATTGGAATTCTAAAGTAATTGAATAATCATCCAGTTTACTCTCGCATTTGCTGAGAGAAGATTCTTTAGTAATAAAAAGGTGATTATATTCTACTTACTTGTTAACTTTGTATTGGTCAAACTTTACCTAACAAAAAGAAATAATCAACAGAATAATTGATTACCAAAGGAATCATTACTTAGCTGCTGCTCTGGACAGAACATTTCTAGTAAGTCAACATCAGCCTTATTGCCTCAAAAGATGTCATGAATCGCCACCAAAATTTGATCCCACTATCTGACCATTCATGATTTTCACCGCTCTAATCAGTTTGAAAAAAAAAATCAATGTAAGATCCATCTTTCATTCATCATTCTTTGTTTGTTTTTCCAGCCTTAACAAAAAGACTAAATGAATTTTTATTGGCTGATTGATAGTGTCACTGTTTGTTACCTTTTTGACCAATGACCACTGACCTTTTTTTACACATTTCTTCTCAAAACAAACCATAAACAGCGATAAAAATGTCAATTTTACAGCCCCAATATAACATACAACTTTCACGCTCACATTCACTTTAAATTCACGGTTAAATCCATTAGGGCTGCAACAACTAATCGATTTAATCGATTAAAATCGATTATTAAAATAGTTGTCAACGAATTTGGTCATCGATTAGTTGGCTAAAAACTTTTAGGCTCAGTCCGCTGAGATCCAGCCGCTTTGAGTGGCACCTTCAGCGGCTTTGTAGAGCTCTCCTTCGACTCTCACAAAGTACAGACGAACAGAAACCTTGCGCCTGTTTAGCGGACCTTTTAATCACACAATAACAGCCACGAGTAACCTTCCGGAGGTGGTGTATATAGCTTAATCTCTATAAGTTACGAGTTTGTTGTTTCTCCGCGGGTGAGTCGGCCCCTTTCAGCGCTTAGACTCGCGGTAGATTTCTAGAAACATCCCGTGCAAAATCTAGCGTCTTTTTGATTTGTCTTTGCTGTTACACGAGCTGATGCGTCTGCTTTGTGTGAGGTTTTCACTGATAAAGTTAAAAGCCGTCCACAGCGTCTCTCTCCTCTCCTCTCACCAAAAAAGCAGCACCAGCAGGCCCCGCCCCTTTCCCCTCCGTGTGTGAGTAACCATGGCGACGGAGTTTGAGTGACAGGAGTGAGAGGTGAACACTCGCAAACTTAAAACTTTTAGATATGAAACAAAACAATCATAATGATGATCTTAACAGGGCCTAATAGATACAAATGCTAATAACAGTATGAATTAGATGCAGCAGCAAACACTTATTATTAGTTTTAATATGACTTAAAACAAGTTAATATAATATGCTCATTCTTTATAGATGCTTTTGGCCACAATGCCCAGACCTATAATAACCGTATTAAAAGAAGAAGCTATATAGCTAAATCTGGTTATTCTACTTTATTTTTGTATTTTCTTTTTGTTCAAGAAAAGCCCAGTGTGTTTATTAAGTGCACACAAGTTGTCTTTTGCATAAATACATTTAATAAAATGCAAAACACCTTATATTTATTATTTTGACATTTTTATCCGATTAATCGATTAATCGATCCAATAATCGACAGATTAATCGATTATCAAAATAATCGTTTGTTGCAGCCCTAAAATCCATGCATCTCACACAATATTTCCCCTCTCCACTTGCATTATGCCACTTTAGAGCAGATTATGTAAACGCTAGTCTTATTTACTGCCTTAAGCTTCGCGCACTGAGTACAATGTCAACAGCCATATCTGCGAACAGCCGTCCAATAAACTACAGGGCAAACACAGAATCACTTCCACAATCAGAGTCTGCTTTATGACTTTATAACCACAGGGCTCGGGCTGCGTTTTTCACACAGACATGAGCGCTCGGCCGGCCAAGATAAAGCTATCTCTTAATACAACATTATTCATCCGCACAGTTGATCATCTGAGCAGTTGGTAAAGCTGAGGCGGCAGCAGAGAGGTGAAGAGTCACAGAATACATCAAGAGAACGCAGACACCAAAAACTAACGCTTTAGATGCAGTGATTTAGGACTTCAGTCAGGAGGAAAGCAAGTGAGAAGCTGTTGGATAATTATCTATTCATTTATATTCAGAGCTTTTAATCGGTTGTAACAGGGTTCAGTCAATACATTAACTCTTATGTTAAAGTGGGGCAGTCTGATTTTCAATCCACAAAACCGGAAGTAAGTTTTTAAATGTCTATTTCTCTCACGAGCTTGATAATTTATCATCAACCTATAAGCCTCCAGACTCATTTCTGTAACCAAGCAGTCAATCAAAATGTATCTATAAAGCACTTAAAGGCAATGCAAAGTGCTTTACAGCAATAGAATACATTTAAAAACTCAAGAATACACAGTAGAGTAAAAATAAAAACATAATCGCATTTAAACATAATTAAAAAGAACCATAACATCATTTCTGTCATATGCACTGCTTAAAATAAGTTGTTTTAAGCCTTAAAAAATAATATCAGTTAAATGCACACCTAAACAAAGCTGTTTAACAGTGGATTTACACTAAGTGCAACTTGGATGCGAGTCACGCAGAACTTAGAAAGTGCTTAAAACCAATGCGTTGATTTACACCGTGCTCCGACATGTCCGACTGCAGGTGCGAGAGTCGCGCGACTCTGCGGAAAGAATCCGCATGAAGTCTATTTTTCCCGGAGACCGCAGCGGTCTGGTGCGGCTTTCAATTCATTATACGAGCGTTCTCGCGGGAATCTACATGACTCCACGTGGCTTTGGACGAAACCGGACCGCAGTTGGCAGCATCTGGTGTAACAGGCACTTAGCAAGAAACCCGCACGTGTCTCGACCCGCACCAGCCTCGCAGTCTGTGTAAATCCAGCGTAAGCCTTTAGAAAATAGTCAAAGTGGATGCTTGTCGCACAACTTCTGATCCACCATGTTTAATCCACCAGAAAACGGGAAGTCCCTGAAGTCTTCAGAATCCAAGCTGGTTCGTGCTAAGATGTCAGACATATACTTTGGAGCTAAGTCTTGTAGATTTAAACACAAGTAAAGTTGCTTTAAAGTCTATTCTCAGCTGAACTGTCTCTGTGTACGGAACTTCAGTTGACTTGTTTATGTTCAAAATAGCTAACTTCTATACATACAAGCATTTCCCATTCAGTTTATTTCTACGAGGTTTTCACTAGACCAGCTTCAAACGATAAATACTCAGAAGATCAGACAGTGACGGTGAGTTTGTGGTGAATGTTACAGAAAACATGTTAAAGATTGCTGTTAAATGCTAACGGGAAATGCTTGTACAGAAGTTAGCTATTTTGAACATAAACAAGCCAACTGAAGTTCCGTGCACAGAGACAGTAAATAATTCAGACTCAGTTTGGATAATAACAGAAATCTCACTTTGGATTCTCCAGGCTTGAGTTTCCAGGCAGCCAAATGAGTATCAGGCAGATTGCTCAAGCGAAGCCAATTAAAGTGTTGCTTTCAACTCAGACTTACAGGTTCAGGGGAAAGAATATACTGTAGTATGTAATATTAGCTGGAGACTGCACACATCCATGCTATATCACCACAAAGTGCTGCTTTACAACTTACTCAAAAACAATATTTATCCCCAAAGACACCGTGAGAATCCATTAAGTAGTTATTAATAAAACTGTATCAATAATATATTCTGGAGTAGAAATGTTAAGTTAGAGTTAGGATGGGGAAATAGCAAATAACAATATTCATTCATTCACTCATTCATTCATTTATTTAAATGCCAAAATAAAATATAAATCAATAAAAAAACATTGTTTATTAGCAAAAATGTTGTTTTCGTGTTTTTGTGTTCATTTTTTTGCATCATTAAAAGTAAAATGCAAATAGAAGCAAAACAGGTGATGAAAATAAAGTCCCGGCTTCCTCTTAAAATTATTTTTGCCATTTAGCTACTACTTCCCCTTAAATGACATTACCAAGCCGTTGAGTAAATTAGGACTAGTGTGAGGAAGAAAAGGTCAACTGAGCCGAACTCCTTTCATCCTTCTGAAATCTGAAGGTATTTTCTCTCTGCAAAAGCCTTCATTTCAAGCTTGTTCTTCTGTATTCAATTGGCAAAATTTGCAATTACACAGAGAGGCCCCCTGACATTTGACTCCCACACTCATCCTCTCGTCTCTCCATCCCTGAAAAGCTCTAAAAATTCATTTTCATCTGGATGGTGGAGGTAATTATGCAAGCCACTGAAGCACTGCAGCAAATCCACACATCAACAATAACGCTTTGGCTGCAATATTCTAGTTCTGATTCTGACAGCGCCTTCCACCTGTTAATTCATGGTCTTTCCCACTGATTTACAGCCAGCAGCTCAGGCGCCAGCACAGGAGGCTACGCTGCTAATGGAATTGAAGCTAAAGAAAAGAACTACATTATTAACCCTCGTGCACCCCTTTAAAATAATCACACCTGTGGTCCTAGAGTGCAAAAATGCACTCTCATTTTTAACACCCATTATTTTTATATAAAACAATTTTTTCTCCAACTTTTTTCACATCATTCTCTTCGTCTACTTCTCCTCTAAACATAGATATTAAATATTATAAAAATTATTACAATTTTAACCCCTTAAATGCTGTTTGTATATGAGAAAGTAGCATATTTTTGATAATGAAAAAGTGAAAAAAGTTGATTTTTTCAAAATCCTTCAATATTTTTTTCTTTCATGGTGTGGGATTTATAGACCCTGGTGGTGGCCTAAAATAGTGTGAAAACTGATTTGGTCACTTTTATAGTTTTTGCATAATTTCAATTTTTAAGAAAAAATCACACCTGTGATCCTAGAGTGCAAAAATGCACTCTCATATTTAACACCCATTATTTTGATGTAAATTAAACTTTTCTCCAACTTTTTTCACATCATTCTCTTCGTCTACTTCTCCTCTAAACATAGATATTAAATATTTTAAAAAATATTAAAATTTTAACCCCTTAAATGCTGTTTGTATATGAGAAAGTAGCATATTTTTGATGCTGAAAAAGTGAAAAAAGTGGATTTTTTCAAAATCCTTCAATATTTTTTTCTTTCATGGTGTGGGATTTATAGACCCTGGTGGTGACCTAAAATAGTGTGAAAACTGATTTGGTCACTTTTATAGTTTTTGCATAATTTCAATTTTTAAGAAAAAATCACACCTGTGGTCCTAGAGTGCAAAAATGCACTCTCATTTTTAACACCCATTATTTTTATGTAAATCAAACTTTTTTCCAACTTTTTTCACATCATTCTCCTCGTCTACTTCTCCTCTAAACATAGATAATAAATTTTATAAAAATTATTTCAATTTTAACCCCTTAACTGCTGTTTGTATATGAGAAAGTAGCATATTTTTGATGTTGAAAAAGTGAAAAAAGTGGATTTTTTCAAAATACTTCAGAATTTTTTTCTTTCTTGGTGTGGGATTTATAGACCCTGGTGGTGGCCTAAAATAGTGTGAAAACTGATTTGATCACTTTTATAGTTTTGGCACAAAGTCCATTTTAATAGCTAAAAACACCATTGGCCCAGCTTTAACCCGCCTATGACAAAGCAGTAACCGCTAACAATACCCTTTTACTTTTTACATATTGTAAACTTTTCTCAAACTTTTTTTCACATTAATCTCTTCATCTACTCCTGCTCTAAACATAAATACTAAATATTGTATAAATTATTGGAATTTTAACCCCATAAAAGCCTTGTAAGTGAAAAAGTATATACATGTGTTTTTGATTGAAAAACATAAAAAATTTGGTATTTTTGCATTATACTTCAATACATTTTACTTTTTTAGTGGGGATTTATAGAGGCTGGGGGTGTGCTAAAATAGTGCCAAAACTGACTTGGTCACTTTTTTAGTTTTTACATAAAGTCCATTTTTTAGACATAAAAACACCTTTGGTCCACTTCTGGCAAAGTAATAACATCTAACAATATCCCAATATTTTTTACATATTGAAAACTTTTCTTCAACTTTTTTCACATCAATCTCTTCATTTACTTCTGCTCTATTCAGAAATATTCACTTTTATTTCATATTTTGACTTTTTAACCTGCCTAAGTCCAGCTCAACATGTGGAGATGGTTCCTATAAGAGCTGTACTGCAGCAGCTTACAGCTCCTGACCGACGCCCTAGAGGCTCTGAAGAATGGCTCAAATACACACAATGATTAGGGATCAATACAGTTGACCTCTAACTTTATACTGAAACACTTTTCTACTCTATGTCTACTCATTTCGAGAGTCACAAAGAAAACTATGATCCAAATGGCAAAAACATTCAGTTGAAGTTTACGTTCAAATGCACCTGTGTAAACAAAACTGTACTTTGTTTTTTGTTTGGGTTTATCTGCTGGACAAGTGTTTGATGGATCTAATTCTGACTCTGTTTGAAGTGAAAAAGTGAAAAAGTGTGTTTGTGTGTCTGGATAAGTCAAAATAAGGCTTTACGGGAGGATACAAGAGGACCACATTTGAGGGTGTAATTTTGACTGGATTTGATTGTGATGGATTTTCACACTTTAGACTTGCACTTGCATTCTGGCTCTCTCACACCTACATATAGTGGCCCCATCTAAAAATTTTTACTCAGGTACAAGCAGACAACACTTAGGCATCCCCCCAAAACAAAAAAAATATTTTAGGTGAAAAAAAAATTGAGCAGAAGTGGGAAAGACATTTGTAGGTTCAAATGCACAAATGCATGTTTGTGTTGCATTCAAGGAAAAAAAGAAAATGCAACTAAAAATTAAAATGCTTAAAAAATCTTAAAAATTTAACCCCTTTTCATCAGTGAGAAACAAAAAAAATATTTCTAAAATCACATTTTAAAACAAATCTGTAGTGTTAAAAAAGTGTGTTTATAATGGAAGTCAATGGGACAAAAATGCACTCTAGGACCACGGGTGTGAGTATTTGAATTATAGGCTTAAAAAATTACTTGACACAAAAAATAACCACAGAATCTGAAAGAGCGTCAAAAAACACACAACCTGGCCAAGTTTCATGAGATTTGGTGCACCACAGCCAAAGTTATTGAAAAAAGAAAAGTTGCGATGGACAAAAATGCACCCGGGGGTGTAGGAGGGTTAAGTCTGTCAAGTAATGACAAGTCTATGAACAAAGTGGGAGCCACAAATATTCAATCATACTCAATTAATGAACTAATCAATAGCATGTATAGCAATAAACCACCTAAAATTCAAATATAATGTCTAGTGAAGGTAAATAAAAGTTAAAGGTGGTATAGCTGATTTAGCAAGCATGATTTAGGGCTCAAATCTGACATCTTCCTTTCCTAAATCTTTCAACACATGGTTAATACTCATTTTTGGTTGCAAATATGGCTTAAAAACCTCCTTTTACAAACAGCAAAGTGAAACTGAAGAGGACCACCCAAGCTCAGCCAATTCTTTATTATTCAGTTCAGACAGTACTGATGATGTAGTGCTGCTTTATCATTTACTTTTTAGTGGAAAGCACAAAGGTCACTCATTTATAACTAAAAAGTTAGCTACCCCAACTTTAACATTTGTTCTTATACTGTACTAAAAAGATTATTACAAATGATTTATTGATTATCTGTTTATCTGAACTACCAGCTAAAATTGGATTATTTATTTGGATTATCAGAGGTATTTACTGCAAAAAGTAGAGTAAAAGTTTAACTTTACTCGACAAGTACATACAGTATTTCAAGATATGCAACTACTTGACAACAATTGTAATTTCAGGCAAATGATTTGCTTTTGTCACGTGAAGGAGAGAGCTCAATGATACAACAAAAGAGTAAAAGATAAAACATGAAATTTACTGTAACCACAGAGGTTATACTACTGTATATAAATGTCAAGATTTTTACTTGCGATAGTGATTATCACAAGAACAAAATAACTGACACAGAAATATGTAGTTTGTATTGAATATTTAGCATTTAGAAAGGCAACTCTTTAGTCTGCCAGTTTGCTTATTTGATTTTATACTTTCAACTATTTATGGAGACAAAACATGCTCTAATAAAACCATGAAAATAACTATTGTGGAACGATTCTGTTTTGTCAGTTCTTGATTTGATAAATGGGTCATAATTTGGATGTTGTTTCAGTTTAGTTAGGCTTTACAAGAACAAACTACTTTTTCTATGAATGAATTTTTTAGGAATTAATAAGGAGTTTATTAAGATCATGTTCATGTTTCAGTCGTTTATGAGTCATTTTTGTGAGACAAAAAGAGGCAGAATGACAAACCTCACCTCAATATAAAGACAATGAGTTGCTGTTTACTTCCTCTGACAGAAAAATAACAGTGGAATCACACGGAAATTACAAAAGTGAGCCATGCAAGGACACGAGGATTAAACCCAACACCACTATTTTCGATAATGTCCCCATCTCTAATTGTAACAAATCACAGTGATACAGCTAAATAATTGAAGATGAAGAATATAAACTTTTAAAACTAAACAGTTGCACATTGCATGACTTTTTGTCCAACCCTAACACAAGCAGGTAAAGGGCTTGTCTTCTAATACAAGCCTGAGAACAAACAAAGGATGTCTAAATAGTCTCAGTTGCCACACCTTTAGTCTTACCTGCGGCGATGTGACGTTAAAACCACGGGAAACACGTGCACAAACTTATCTTTCTCGCTCCTCCTCTGGCTCGCCCACATATACACACTCGGAAACGTCTTAATGACTAACCCAGCAGCACTCCAGATAGCGAGGAGCCACAAAACATTAGCCACCACTTAACTCTGAGTGCCTCTAAAGGGAAATGCGCGCAAACAGGACTCCATACCACACACTATAGATTCCCATGGTCCAAATACAATTACACAGAACCGCCCGGTGGAGACGCTCAAGAGGAGATGGAGGAGGCTTGAATTATGTGGTGGGTCTTGGTTGGAACGGTCAGTCGGACTCAAACCAGACGATGGGAAGGTTGAGGGCAATGAGTGCTGTTAGTGGATACGGTTTCACGTTTTAGTACAAGACCGCGCTATGGCCGCAGAGGAAAGGGCATTAGGGCTAACTGACCAGGAGTGGCTTCCATGGTCAAGGCTCTAAAAGCACCCAAGCAAAGGCCACACACTCGATGGAGAACATAAAAGTAGGAATGGATGCAGGAGGGCAGTTAATGCAGTTCATGTCGTAGTAAAAGTTAAGAAAGCCGACATTGGAAGTCCATTTGTAAGTGTAGTAGTTGAAGTGTACATTACAGGTTTTGTGTTAATAGGGCTGCTTGATTGGGGGGGTATTTATCATGATTGTTGAAATTATAACTGTAATCACAATTCAGTGTTCCTCAAACTTTTCACCCAGCACCTTTTAATATAATATTTGGCTCTCTAAGTACCATCAGATCAAAAGTCTAATTATTTAAGGTCTAAGTAAGACTTAAAATGGTTAAGACTAAACCTATGTTAAACTGTAGATAAGGAAGTTCTCTGGGATGTTTAGCCTAAGAGATCAAAACATGAATAAATCATAATGGACTCAGACTTGAACTTTAACAGCCACATCAAGTGAATAACATCAGCAACTTTTTACCATCTAAAAAACACTGCCAAAATCAAATGTATAGCCTGACTTGGAGAGACTTATTCATGCATTTGTCTCCAGTAGGTTAGACTATTGTAACGGCCTGCTCACCGGCCTATCCAAACGGGCTGTAAAACAGCTGCAGTACATCCAGCACGCTGCTGCCCGAGTCCTGTCCAGAACCAGGAAGTACCATCACATTAGCCCTGTGTTTAGGTCTTTGCACTGGCTTCCAGAATAGACTTTATAACAACTCTGCTTGTGTTCAAGTCTCTCCATGGACTATTATCAAAGTACATCTCTGACATGTTAGTGCGTTATGAACCATCTCGGACTCTGAGGACGTCATGGATCGGCCTCCTGCTTGTGTCCAGAGTCAGGGCTAAACATGGACCAGAGTCAGGGCTAAACATGGACCAGAATAAGGACTAAACATGGACCAGAGTCAGGACTATACATGGACCAGAGTCAGGACTAAACATGGACCAGAGTCAGGACTAAACATGGACCAGAGTCAGGACTAAACCTGGACCAGAGTCAGGACTAAACATGGACCAGAGTCAGGGCTAAACATGGACCAGAGTCAGGGCTAAACATGGACCAGAGTCAGGGCTAAACATGGACCAGAGTCAGGGCTAAACATGGACCAGAATAAGGACTAAACATGGACCAGAGTCAGGACTAAACATGGACCAGAGTCACGACTAAACATGGACCAGAGTCAGGACTAAACACGGACCAGAGTCAGGACTAAACACGGATCAGAGTCAGGACTAAACAAGGCAAGGCAAGGCAAGGCAAATTTATTTGTATAGCACAATTCATACACAAAGCAATTCACAGTGCTTTACAAGGCAGGAAAATGCATCAAAATTACAATAATTAAATAATCAGCATAAAATTTACTTTAAAAAGAAGTAAAGAAATAAAGAGTGCAGACAAAGTATTTCAGTCATATGCACAGATAAAAAGACATGTTTTCAGCCTAGATTTAAACATTGTCACAGTAGAGGCCTGTCTTACATCATCTGGAAGACTGTTCCAGATCTTAGCTGCATAAAACTGAAACGCTGATTCTCCATGTTTAGTCCTGACTCTGGGCACCAGCAGGAGGCCGGTCCCTGAGGTCCTCAGAGTGCGGACTAAACACGGACCAGAGTCAGGACTAAACACGGACCAGAGTCAGGACTAAACACGCACCAGAGTCAGGACTAAACATGGACCAGAGTCAGGACTAAACATGGACCAGAGTCAGGACTAAACATGAGGAATCAGTGTTTCAGTTTTATGCAGCTAAGATCTGGAGCAGTCTTCCAGAAGATGTAAGACAGCCCTGTGACAATGTTTAAATTTAGGCTCAAAACTTTTTTTTATTTGTGCATAAGACTGAAAAAGTTTTATCTTCACTCTCTATTCCTTTTAAAGTAAAATGATCTTTTCCTGCCTTGTAAAGCACTTTAAATTGCTTTGTGCTTTGTTACTATATTGTAAAGGTACTGTATTCTATTCTTTTTTTTTTTTTTTTATAAAACTTCAAATTAGCTTTGCTGTCCTCAGCACAGATTTATTGTCGTTTTATAAAAGGACTGTTTAAACTTTATAGGCAATCTTTTGTTAAATGTATATATTATAATTATTACATTTTAGAGAAAATGTGTAGTCCCACATTCATATTCTTGAAAGTATTGGTCAAATAAGAAAGTTATGCAAGTGATAATGAAGCTTTTGTTTTTAGATTACTACAGTTGATTAAAAATAACAACAATAACTTTAGGTCAAAAACAGTGCCAAAAATGACTCTTAATTTTCCACGTAGTCACATTATCAATCCAAAGTTTGAAAAAGAAGAGTGTGAAGGTAAATAACAAAAGAAAATGTAACTGTTAATAGTAGTGAGTCAAAATAAAAGAATGCAACATAAGATTACATAAGCGGCGGCACACCTTGAAGTTACTCAGACGACAATCAACAACAATAACAATTTTTTTTTTTTTTATTTTCACTAAGAATCTGCTGCATGATAAATGTTAAACCCTTGAGGAGGAAAGCAAGAATAATGTGTATTTGTTTGCAGGAATACAACAGAAACATGGAAATCTCCGGGTCTACTCCGCTCAGTCTGCTCTGAAGCCTGTCAAGTGTCACGGTTAAACAAGACCAAATATAGACTGTGTGCTGACGGAAAGAGCAGCTGCGCTCACAACATGCCCCAGTATCAGGCACGAAAGATGAATAAAACATGTCAAAAGGAAATCTAATAATGCGAGCAGGATTCATGACAAAACTAAATACAAATCTATTTGATCTGTGTTTGTATAGCAGTGTTGTCAAACTTTATTTCAGAGCAAGGAAAATGTTCAATATTGAATGAGAACCAGAAAAAAGACATTTAAACGCTAAAATGTAATTCTATTTAAAACCATCTAAATAAATAACTTTTATTTTGTGGTCTTTAGTTTTTTTTGTTTTTTTTTACATCATTCTGAAATTATTCCTACCTATTTAAAGTAGACATGTTAATTTTGCCTTGTATAATGACATTTTTTTTTATTATTATTATGAATATGACTTTTATTTTTGACAACCCTGCTGCATAGAATGAGTGTTTTTATTATAGACTATACAGGCTATTTGGGGTAAAGGTCTCTGTTGATTCATTGAAAAGGCAACTTTTTCGCTCTTTTAAGGCATGTTTCAGCAAATTACGTGTATTTTAAGCATATTTAATTTGAATTGAAGCACAAGTGAGCCTCAGTGGAGGTTGTTGATGTGGCGTTATCTGAGAAAGTAAACAGATCTTTCTCCTGAAGACAGTGTTTCCTCTTGTAGTTACTGAGAAGTAGAGGAGAAAGAAATGCATAGATTGTTTTTTCCCCACAGGCGATTGTTAGAGGGCGTTCTGTCTATCTACTGATTAACAGTTTCAATTCAAAGAGTATTTATTATGCAACATCAGTTTTTTATTCTTCCATTGTAAAGAAAAGCAAAATTTGCATTTCCATTATCTCAAATTGTACACATGAAGCTAAAGTAAAATAAACCATCTGCATTTGATTCCTGTGGTCCGATCTGTGTTTTTAAATCTCCTGTAACTCAGGTAAAAGGCACAGTTGTACTCACAGTCTGAGGAGGCCCTCCGCTCTGGGGCCTGTAGGACCAGTCCACAGACATCTTGCTCGTGGGGGGCTGGTGGAGGTGAAAGTGCAGGACAGAGTGACTGTGTCCCCTCTGGAGGCATGGAGCTCCGCAGGACTGCTCACCGAGATGGACCGCACCAAACTGGGCACTGCAACAGGTCAGAAACAGGGACTAAACAAACTTACAACAAAGAAGGATTATGTTAAACAAAATACAGAAAGTAGTGAAGAAAAATGATGTTATCAACACATTTATCACTGATGTACAAAACATGAAATATGACTACTATGTGTGCCTGAGCTCAAGCCTTAGTACTTCACAAGTAAATATAAAAAAGCTTTGCCATTACTACCAAAATAGGGACGGATGGATGGACCGACGGACGGACCGACGGATGGAAAAAAAAAATAGTAGCACAATTTTGTTGGAACCAGATCATGATTCTATTTCAAATCATCACAATTCAAGTCTCTATAACTTTTAAGGAGTAAATGATTATGAAGTAAACTGTTTCTTATAGAAGTTATCTGCTCAGTGATTGGCTAAATTCAACACTCACTCAGAACCTTAGATCCTGATAACTGAGGAATGGGTGGACAAATAAAAGTCTGTTTGAGCAGAAACAAGTGAATAGCATTACGACAATTACAAACAGCAGATTGTCACAGGGATGAACTTGTAATTTGATTTTTATCATAGTATTACAGCTCTGATCAAAATTGTGTCAAAATGTCAATTATTCAGTTGTGTTTTTTCTGTCTGTCAAGTCAGGCTTTGGAAGAATAAGGCTGTATAACTTGTGTTCATTAAATCCTTCCAAAAAGCCTCTTTTTTCACCATTTTAATCTTGTATCTTGATAGAGACAAGCAGATGACATCAGGCAGACTAGCTAGAAGTCAGACGTGTGGTGAGGCGATTCTGCACACAAGCTATTTGAGGATTTCCAAGGTACTTCAGCAAAGCGATTGAAACAAGTATTTGAATATATACATAGAAGAGTTTAATGCCATACTATGTAACATTTCTAAGAAAGTATTTTCAGCTTCACTCACCAGTAGTGGACAGCTCGTTGCCACACCACCATAAATGCGAGCTGTTTATCTCTGTATTTGTTGATATTGCGCTCGACACAACTACATGTTACTTTTTGTTGTGACACAGATCAAATGTAAAGCGGAGGCAGCCCGGCCGGAGCAGTGGCAGCGTCAGCACAGTTCCTCTGACTGACACATAAACACAAGTCTGTGCCAGTCTCACTTCTGTATTTGACAGTCTATAGCTACTTATGTGTCTGTCAAAAGCCTTCAGCGCGAGTGTGCCCCCGACCATCTCAAACACCATTTCTGATTCTGGAAGCGTCCTGTGAATGCTCTCGCTATCTGACATCAAGCAAGTGCAATGTCCACAGCAAATATGAAAGAGAGAGAGGGGAGCCAGAGAGGAAATAATAAAATGCATCCCTGGGTAAAATATTTTGCAGCAGAAGAGATACAACAGCATTTATATAAAGGAGATATAAAATTGGATCATATGGCTTATCATAATAGTCCACTCACTGCATTCAGTTGAGAATAAGCTTTCAAATCTAGTCAAAAAAGGCTTAAAGTTATAAACATGAAATACTTTAAATTAAAAGGCATATTCCAAATGCTTTAATTCCCCTATATACATATCCTATAACAATTATGGTGGCAAGAAGGTTGAGGCCAAGGGTTTTGACTCTTGCACGGCCCAAACCTTTCTGTGTGGAGTTTGCATGTTCCTCCCCGTGTCTGGGTGTTTTCCTCACCAACCAATAACATGCAGGTTAGAATGTTGGTCGGAGGTTGAGGCGCCAGGTGTTTTGGCAACTTGCCTCTGCTGAGCTGCTCCAGGGCAGTTTGCCATCACTGAGGGAAGAGGGGGTTACTGTGTGAAGCACTTTGTATAAATGTGCTTTAGAAATAAATCATTCACTCATTCATTCTTATAACAGATTTCCATATGTGCACCACTGGTGACTCAATATGGCTGCTGACAAAGAAAAAAATAAATGCAAAAATATCACTAAGCACTGAAAAAATCACCAATATCTGCAGAAACACCAACAAAAATATTCATGTGAGGTGAATGATTTTGCCCTAAATGACAGATAACTTATGCATGGTCTTGTTTATCATGCAATAAACAAACAGATGTCACAGACTGCTTCAGAGTTGATTTCAGATGCGAGTGGGTCCCAGGCAGGCTATATATTGAGTTTTACATTACAAAGTTTTACAAATTAAAATAAATAATAATAATAATAATAAATGCTACAAAAAGAGCAGAGAAAAATAAAATGAGCACAATGACTAGAAGAAGGAGGAAAAGGAGAGCAGTAGTGTGATTGGTTTGACAGCAGGTGTTTGGGGTTAGCGTCTAGTTTTATGTGAAGAAATCAATGCTGCTGCTGTCACACAAAGTCTGCACTGAAACTGAACAGAAGCTCTTTAAACATCATGTACACAGTTTAACAGACAAGTTTAAGTGCTTAGCTTCACTTTAATTTTAAGAATAAAAGCTTTACTAATAGGTTAAAGACATTTTAGCACATTTACGTTCGGTTGAGATAATATTGTCTGAATGTCATTATCACGGTATGTCAAAAAACAAAGAGGGAGACTAATTATGTCAATATTGCTCATACCTGTGTGGGTGTTGTTTTTATATACACTCTTTGCTTGTTAATTTTGTTATCATAGATAAAACAGCATCTTCATTTATATTGCTTTCTATAAAAAACAACTTGCATTTGCATATATTTGTTTGCGTGTGGCTGTGCTTGTCTTGACCAGAGGCACAAACTGAATTTGACTAAATAATCAGTGCATAATAACTACATTTGCATAGGAATATCCCCTTACTGTGGTGAAATGTATGCAGCTTTTAAAATAGGCTTTAAAGTGGTCCCAGTGAGCTTTTTTTCCAAGGAGGTTGATATGGAGACAAATCACCGTCACATGTATTAGCAAAAAAATTCTACATTTTGCAAAATAAAAATGTTTTGTAAAGAATAAATACAGTTTTGCAAAAATAAATTTGTTTTGCAAAAAAAAAAATGGTTTTGCAAAAATAAAAATGGTTTTGCAAAAATAAATTTTGTTTTGCAAAAATAAATTTTGTTTTGTAAAGAAAAAATCTGTTTTGTAAAACAAAAAACAATGCTGCAACACAACTTGTCTTTATTCTTCTCATTAATTGATTTGTAACGCCCTCTTGTGGCTTTGCAAATCTTTTTTTCTTTGCGCTGCATTTTTTTTGCATCTTGAGTTCTGTCGCAGTTTTGACATGGGGGCGGAGTCTGGTGATTGACAGTTTAAGGGGTGGAACAAGCGGGCCTCGGATCCATGCTGCGCATGCGCCAATCGGAAGTTTTGTTAAATGTCTTTTTAAAATATAGGAAAACCATTATTTCGTAATGTAGTGTTTGATTTAATGTCCGTTATTGAAGTTATTGATTATAGCACAACAATTTAGGAAAATACAGGCTATGTATAAGACTAAAGATGAATCAATATAAACGATATGATTTTATTAGCCTATGAATAATTGATTATCCGGTGTACTGGCATGCTGTTCCCACTGTTGCACATTTTAAGAGCACTTCTGGCACAGACAACTTTTCAGTGTAAATGTAGAATATGGCACGTTGTGTCCACAAACTGACGATTTGGCTCAGATAGCGCTCAGGATCAGGCGTAATGATCTCGCGCACCGGGCTGCCAGGTCACAGCCTGAGATAGCTCCAGAGATCTGGGGCTATGTTCTTCGTGAATCCTCGCATGGTCCCGTGTTTGTGATGCAGAGTGACATATCAGACTGGACACCCCTATCTCTGGCTACAGATCATACGCTGCCCACATCATCGCGGCTCAGTCTGGCACGGGGACTTATAACTCACCACCACGAATAGATCCGGAGGTCTGGCCGGGTAGTGTGTGCGCTTCGCATATCCTCCACTCCCGTACGCGTTTCTGATGCTGCCTGATACACTTCCATCTCCGTTTATGGAGTTCAAAGACAGACGCAGAGATATGTGCACTACAGACACAGCCAGCTCAATCTTCCTGTGGACACGCTAGTCTGGGCATTCCCCAACCGTAGGGTGAGTGACCTCTCCATGACACCACAGTCCGGCTGACCCAGAGCACGCAGTAGGTTCAGAACATTTGGCAGAGGTGGTACTGTACTGGAGGTGAAATGTCCAGCAGAAGATCTGCCCGCTATTAGGTCGGTGTCCAGCAAAAGAGACGTACAGCTGCGCCCTGGAGAGCTCGCTTTCACCACTGGGTATGTGTGCGCTTCACCACTGTGAAGCGCACACATACCCAGACCTCCGGATCTATTCGTGGTGGTGAGTTATAAGTCCCAGTGCCAGACTGAGCCGCGATGATGTGGGCAGCGTATGATCTGTAGCCAGAGATAGGGGTGTCCAGTCTGATATGTCACTCTGCATCACAAACACGGGACCATGCGAGGATTCACGAAGAACATAGCCCCAGATCTCTGAAGCTATCTCAGGCTGTGACCTGGCAGCCCGGTGCGCGAGATCATTACGCCTGATCCTGAGCGCTATCTGAGCCAAATCGTCAGTTTGTGGACACAACGTGCCATATTCTACATTTACACTGAAAAGTTGTCTGTGCCAGAAGTGCTCTTAAAATGTGCAACAGTGGGAACAGCATGCCAGTACACCGGATAATCAATTATTCATAGGCTAATAAAATCATATCGTTTATATTGATTCATCTTTAGTCTTATACATAGCCTGTATTTTCCTAAATTGTTGTGCTATAATCAATAACTTCAATAACGGACATTAAATCAAACACTACATTACGAAATAATGGTTTTCCTATATTTTAAAAAGACATTTAACAAAACTTCCGATTGGCGCATGCGCAGCATGGATCCGAGGCCCGCTTGTTCCACCCCTTAAACTGTCAATCACCAGACTCCGCCCCCATGCCAAAACTGCGACAGAACTCAAGATGCAAAAAAAAAATGCAGCGCAAAGAAAAAAAGATTTGCAAAGCCACAAGAGGGCGTTACAAATCAATTAATGAGAAGAATAAAGACAAGTTGTGTTGCAGCATTGTTTTTTGTTTTACAAAACAGATTTTTTCTTTACAAAACAAAATTTATTTTTGCAAAACAAAATTTATTTTTGCAAAACCATTTTTATTTTTGCAAAACCATTTTTTTTTTTGCAAAACAAATTTTATTTTTGCAAAACGAATTTATTTTTTGCAAAACTGTATTTATTCTTTACAAAACATTTTTATATTTGCAAAATGTAGAATTTTTTTGCTAATACATGTGACGGTGATTTGTCTCCATAGGTTGATGGTTAATTTAAACTTGTCTTTGTTTGGACTGACTATTAGAAGTTGCTTCACTCAATACAACAAGCTGCAGTGTCTCGGGGGTAAATGAGAGAAGAGAAAAGATTTACTTCATTTTAAAGACCCACAGGTGAGATCGACATCCACTGAAGACTGTAACTCACAAAAGAAAATTATATGAGCGGCCACAGGTGATTACAAGGACAGTAGAAGGAGGATTTGAATGCCTAGACTTATAGTTTTTATTGTCCTTTTCAGTGTACTTTCCAGACCTCATTCAGCACTCTTTTCTTCAAGACTAAAGATTGACCTGATTTAAATGTTCTTCTTCTTAGAATATGTTTTTTTTTCTTCCGTTTTTGTGGTCTATCCTTTCAAAATACAAGATTTGGTCATTTTATGTGACACTTTGAAGTCATTTGATCAAAACAAGCGTGCAGTTTTGAACTTTTACTTGAGTAATAATGTTTTGAGGTGACGACACACACTTGATTACTTTAACCGCAGGTTGAGGTTGGACATGTAACACTAAATTCCAACAGATACAGCTGTCACAATACTCAGAAAAGTAGTAGACAGAATAAGAATACCAGTAATAGGGCTGCTGCAACTAAACAAATGTAGCTACAGATTTTGTATTTGTTATTGCTGTTCATTTTGAGTTACACACTTCTCTCTGCTCATGGGTTAGCATGTTTAGGAGTCTAACAGTTTGATTACTAAATTAGCTGACAGTTGGTTTAGTAAGTTGCATGTCGGAAATTAACTTGTCCCAGCCCTATTATAATAGAAAACTATGAGCTTGGCCTCTACTATTCATTACTTTTGCCCAGGTTAAGAGACTGATATACTATAAATGGTCTAAAACTGCAGAGACTTAGGAAACTCTATTTGAAAAATGCAAAACAGTGGCCAGAGAGTCATAAATCTGAACAGGTGGTTGTAAAGAACCACCTTACTCAGAGTTATCTATGGTGGGCAGAGTCAGTGTGCATACCAGAGCATACCAGGCGTCTGAAACATCCAAAGTTATTACTAATATGAACTATGTACCTTTGGCAGAGGCAACAGTATCTATAACCTCCCCAAGTATTTCTGAATCCACGTGACCAACACTTCACTAAGTCAACTAAAATAGACAAAAAGACCTTGGGCTATTCGTTTGCTTAACCTGTTTTTGTGACCTACATGTTAGCTTTATATTTTGAAGTCAGAAAACACAACAAGTCAAAGCTGCGTGTCACTCCATAGCGCGTAGACGTGACTTTAAAATACAATGGCACCTGTTTCTCTCTTGTATCGCGTGCCATTTCCGATTGTGAACGGAGCAAAGCTTGGATCTACATTTACGTATCGCAAAAACACCTTGAAATACACAATTCAATAGAAGGTACAAAGGCAATGTTACAATCCAAACAAGACAAACGTGTGCGTAGGACGTGAAATCCGAGTGGCGCGTGCGTGGCCTGTACTCACCGAAGCAGACAGTCAAATACAAGAGCAAAACTTTGTTCAGAGCTCTACTCCCGTGGCGCCGTCGACGCATTGTAAGCGAAAGGAGTTCAGTAGAGTGACGTTGTATCAAAACAGGTCAAAACGACGTCAAAGTTCGGGTAATCTTCCGTCCATTCTCCTGCTTTCTCACGATGACTGCTGCTGCTGTAGTGGAGCTGTGCGCGCGCGGCTTCCACCTGACAAACAGGTGGATCAGGAAGTGACCGCGGGAGCACGTCAGGGAAGGACCGACATGGAGCTGCTAATCGTGCACTAACAAATAAAACTAAATGTGGCTTCTGAAAATATGAGTCTGAAGAAAACAATGCTTCACGTTCTCAAATATGTAGGAGAATGAAAAAGAGAGTTTGGACTAATTCTAACCTTTTTTTTGATGGGTCTGACAGGTTTCTTTCACCTTGAATGACTTTGCTACTTCATTTGCTCTGGAAAAGATGGTAAATAAACACCTGTGAAGTGGAGGGTTGTGTTCAAATGGTTTTGCGGTCGTAGCAAAAGGAAACTTGTTAAAACACACTTTATTCTTGCCAAATATATGTAAATCCACTGCAAACAAGTAAATTAATAAGTTTGATATGAGGAAATAATAAATAAACATTCAGACTTTTAACTGATTTACAGTAAATGGAAATAGCACTGTCATTCATCTTTGTCATATAATATTCCAGATAATAATTCAACTTGCTAACAAGTGAAAAACATTTAATATTTTTAAATTGTGAAAATCTTTTGCCACTGTCTGCCATATTTAGAGGTCAAAGTTGATTTTCAACTTTGACATAAAAATAATTTCCCAGTAGTAATTATGACATGAGGGGGTGTTCATTTGTTATTTTCCACTCGGAAAGTGGTTTTTACCATAATTCCCACACCAAATGAAGGCAGCATGATTCCAGCTGTTATTTCTGTTGGACCTACCATTTGTTGCATATGGAGACTCCCAAGGATTATCTTTATTTATTTATTTATTTAGTTAGTTAGTTAGTTAGTTAGTTAGTTAGTTAGTTTGTTTGTTTGTTTGTTTGTTTGTTTGTAGACTGAAGTGATGCTGCTTTAATGTCTGCCTAAATGCAGTGTTCTTTGGCTTTGCACCTTTATTATGATATATCTCTTTTTATGTTGCAAATTGACTCAACATCTAGAAAAATACCTTTTCAGTCTATAAAGTACACATACACTGACGTTCCACACTTGTAGTTTATATTCCCTATGAATAGAGTTTGATATGTTTCTAGTTTTGTTGTGTTATTGTGAATTAGTCCTTATTAATTAAGACGTTTTGATCCAATTTGGATGTTCGTGAGTTTGTGACTATAGATGAAGAATGGAGTTGTATTCTTGGTGAACACACAAATTAATTGAGTAAATAAAGTAGTATTTCTTTATTATTTATGTATTTATTTTACAATCTAATACACAAATATACATGCAAAAAGACAGATGAGAGAAGAAAATGTGCATGTCATTTCCTTTTTTTTCACATTAGGTTCACAAAAAATAGTTTCTAATTTAATTACTTGTGTAAAATGTCTATGTTTATTCATCATTTTTTACGGCTATTTAAAGAATCCCGGCAGCCAGATGCACCCCTCAGCATGTTTTAATCAAACCCTCGGGCCATTTTTGAGAATAAATATTACTCTTCGTATTTCTTTTGTTGATTTACTTGGAGCATGTGCTTGCACTTGTGTTGCTAATACATGTCGCAATAAATTGATACAAAAATAGATGAAAGAACTTGTATTTCTAAAAAATAAGAAGAAGAAGAATTTGCAATCATGAGAATTTGTTACACGAAGACCTTGATTCGAATACGGCCCTCAGGGAAAAATAACTGCCCCGTCCTGGTTTAGGTTCAAATGCAACACTTGTGAATTCATCTCTGGACAAACGTTTTTAATGGAAGTATCATGTTATCATTAGGAAAAACTGGCTAATGCCCCCATCTGGGAGTATCACATCATCACATAATTGAATATAGAAATCAATAAACTTATGTGACTTGCATCAATCCACGTTTCACCCTTAACATCCAGTCACTATCGTCCACACAGCCTCTATAAAACACAACCCTTAATATTAAAAATCCTGATTTTCGATGAACTCATTAATGTTTAGCCGTTGGGTGCTTTTCTTTTGTCTTATCTCCCCAGCCTACCTGTGTAAACCTCCAATTCTCTGGTGGGATCGTCCTGCTATTCCCATTACCGCACTATCCCTGTCCCGAATCTGCTTTGTGTCTTCTCTGATGTAATTACCTCTAATGGGACGCTCTATTTGTTATTCCAGCCCTTCTCTTACTTTGGTGTAATCCTTTATCTCCACTCTATGTTTGCTCACAGTCCTTTGAAGATTTTTAAAGCCTTCATTTGGGATGGACGGTCTAGCTGCTGCCTGTTACATCCACAAATTTGAAGATGCAGAGGCCATTTACATAACCTTATCTCATCATTTTATGGCTGCGATGTAAACAGACCATTAGCCCTTTATGAGACCTGTGTCAATATTTAACACAGAGGGTGATGAAGTTGAAGGCAGATTACATTTCTTAACACGTTCTGCCTACATACATTTACATACAGAGCTCAAGGAAGTGATTAATAATGTGATTTCTCATTGGTGCATCTTGCTTAATGTGTCGTGTCTGTACCATTGTAGTCTCTGTGGATCCCATTACTATTGATCAAAATACAGCATGCGTTTAATGACTTTAATGGTTGTCTCTCTCTTTCACTGACAAATGATGTACAACAACAGAGTCAATTTAGTTTAGCTGTTGATCATTAAATAGTTAAGCTGTAGCACTGATCCATAAACGCATCTCTTTATCAGCACAAGTGTTCTTTTGTTCTGTTAAATATCTTACATGTTTTCAGAGACACCCACCACAACATTCACTGCCAGATCTTGTAGGTTTCTAGACACATCAAATCAAATCAATTTATTTTTGTATAGCCCAAAATCACAACAGTCGTCTCTGAGGACTTCCCAAGATTATTAATTTTAGCAAATATGAATAATAGGAAATCAAAATAACAATACATATTCAATGAAACAATATACATTCAATGAAACAATTGATCAAGCATGTTAAAGCAGATTATTAGTAGAGCAGATGAATGATTGTCCAGAGCATCCCCTGTCCTTAGACCCTCTTCTCGGCAAGGAAAAAGTAAAAAAAAAAAACTAAGGGGAAAAGAGAAACCTCGAAGAGAACCACAGTGAAGAAGGGATCCACTCCCATGGACGGACAGGCTGTAGATGTAACTAAGGCAAAGTTATAGAGTTTATGACACATGAAACCCCATGAATTAAACATGAAGTACTCAGAGCCAGTGGTACAAATTTAGCTAAAAAAAATAAATACATTTATTCTGTATAACAGTATTTGTTATGTGCACAGTGCAGTAGATTCAGACTAAGGATTTTACTGTACACACACAATTTACTTACATTTACTTGAGTTTTTCTCAAACTTTTTATCTTGAACACCCACTTAAGCATACCCATAGTCATTTTTAATTAGTTTACTTGTATAGTTTCAATGATAGCCAATAGTTTCTTGTTTCAATGATGATAAAATGAGCCTAAAATATGCTATAGAAAGCATTTATTATATCCAGTTTAATTTCCAGCTTTCTTGGTAGAAAAGTTTCAAAGTTTAATCTTGAATTCGTTTTCGAAGATGAAGATGTTTTGACTCTCATCCGATAGTTATTTTCAATCTGATGGAATTGACCTGAGACTGGTTATATTTATAGTGAGTTAAGCCCTCCCCCTGTACACTCAATATAAATACACCCAGTCTCAGGTCACTTCCATCAGAAAATGACTTTCGGATGAGAGTCGAAACATCTTGATCTTCGAAAATGCTGTCCAGATGAAACTTTGAAGCCTTTCTATAATGGATTACTCCTGGATGAATGAGGGATTACACGGTCTTTCAGCTTTCTTTTAATTATGAAATCATCCCAAGCAAGTGCTCTTGTGCTCTCAGGGATCCATGTACAGTACCTCTGGTTGGGAAACGACACCTCACATGTAAATGCATCGTCTGGATTCTCATCTTTAAATAATATATACAGTAATGGAGAATTATGTAAATACAATACTAGCGGGTGTTTCTTTATACCTTATAAAGTAATTCCACTGTGACCTCTTTCAGACTTACCTTATACTGAATGAAAATATACAATATTACATATGAATGTAGTTGCCAGACATGTCCCTGGTCAGTGTAAACTACTGTAAATGCCTCTTACCTGAATTTGCTCACACACAGCTCCCATTCTGTGGTTTATTGTGCATGAATAAAAGCCTCTCTGTGTGGTTACAGTGGCTGGGTCTCATGTTCAGCCCCAGTCTTTACTCAAAGTGAAGTCTCCAGGTCCAGAAGAGCTCTGTTCTTCTGCTGTCAGCACCACAGAGCTCTGATAGAAGCTTTTTACAGTTGTGAAAAGAGGAAAACATTATACTCCTGAGCTGGGAGCCTGGGAATGCTCAGTAAAAGAGAAACGATTCAGAGATACCGTGAAAAACAACAGTATTTCTTGGAACAAAATGACTGCACTCATCTCAACGATTACCAGAGCAACGTCTTAGAAGCTTTCATTTTGATTTCTAAGAATGTGCTTACTCTTTGGTGCTGGTGTGAGTTAAGTTTTGTCCTGACGTACACTTAATTTTCACAAAGTCACAATTAATTTTGAATGTTAAAGTTTGGAGCTCTCTTTATTCAATTTTGTTACTAAAAAACATAAAAAGCTATTCAGCATTGGTTTATTGTATATAAGCGTTTTCCCACATGAAAGAACTAAGAACTAAGTCTTCAGTCCCTGTTTAGTCAGAGGAACTACTCTGGCCCCATGTTAGCGTTCACACAGCAACAGTTTGGGAAAGTGGGACTAAATAGTTTTAACATTAGTGTACTCTGGAACATTTAGATACGTCAATATGTGGTGTTAGTAAGTTGTTTTTCCCTTATATGTAAATTATGATGTACAAAAGCTAAAACATCACTGAAATCAACAATAAAAGACAATTATTTACTGTTTATAGTGACAAAAAAGTGACAAAAATCCTAGTTACTATTCACAAATTTAAACATTTATTTTGGGAGCTACTGCTTTTAAGTCATTTTTCTCAAGGATAAGGAATGTTTGTCTAAATGTCAGAATATATACAACATGTTTCCAAATAAAGTTAATGTTGTAAATGTGCTTGCGTCACCAAAAAGGTTCCTGGTCTGACTGGAAAGTTACAAAACATAAGGTGCCAAAGTAAAGCTTCTCAAGAGCATGTCTGAAAGAAAAGAACAGTGCTAATATAACATCATATTTACACTTGAAAACTATTGACGAAATTCTTATTTTCTCCTAGAGCTGGGCAATATTGTGATAAAAATCGAATCGTGAGCTCATCTCTGTGACAATCTGCTTTTTTGATTAAATCGTCATATCGTGATTTCTTTTTTCTCTATTTGATGCATCTGTCTGTTCAAATATAGACTATTTTGTCCAACCTATTATTCCTAGTCTCAGAGTTTCCAAATCCAAGTATTTTTAGCAACTTTGGGCTTCTTTTTTTTGAAGTTCCTTTTGGACTGCACTTTGAAGTCATAAAAGGAATTAATCTTAGCAATTTTTCAGGTTTGATTTGTTAAAATATATCAATTTATATAACTTAAACATGGATTTTTAGGATGTCTAAAATTCATTATTAATGTAAAATAAAAACATGATATGAAAAAATCCCAAACATTTTTTGCAGCAACACACAATGTTCTTTTATTACCTTTTTATTGAAGGGCTGAGGTTGTTTGTTTCTCTCTGAAATTTTGGCAACACTGGTAGGCTTTTAACAGATGGATATAACTGTTGATAGCGAATTGTGTTTAACTCAAAGACAATACGAAATTAAACTATCTCACGCCAAGAAAATCATGAAATCATTTTTTCTGCATACTGTCCTGCCCTATTTTCTCTCATTTGGGCTTTCAGTATCAGCTCAAATTGTTCAAATAACACAGTACTTAGGATATATATTATTCAATATACTGCAAACCTATCCCTCTAAGAACTTTCACTTCTGTGGAATGTAATTTAGCGTTCAGTGGAGCTGCAGCTATCAAGAGTCCAGTACTGAGGAGGAATAACAATGACTCTGCACAAACCTATCTGAAATACACAACGAAATATCAACTGTTTCCACATAAAAATCTCATCAATGATGTTCAGTAATACATTCTATTGTCGCTGTTTTCTTTAATAAGCAGCTTCCCTGGCTTGTCTGACGCATTTGGGTGAAACTAAAGCTGCGGCTGGACGGATAGACTTTGATCAATGGGCCGAATTTGGTTCCTGGGCACACACACGAACGTTTAGAGCTAATGTATTCGCAGTCATGAAGTGTGTCACCTCACAAACAAGCCCTGTCCACACACAGTCACAACTCAGGTTTCAATACGAGCTTTTAATGCATAGGAACAGGAAGATGATGCACAGAGATAATAGGCTTGCAGTGGTTTTTGTTTTAGGCAGAAAAGGTGGAAAAGAACGACTGACAAATACTTAAGTTATTATATTTGGCTGTTTTAATATGAGTTTAAATGTAATTCCAGCCAAAACATTTAGAATCAAGTGCAAATTGTTTCAAACCACAAGTGTTATAATTGCTCCTTTTTGTGCCTAAAAATCACAAATATAAATACTGCATCACCTGCTCTGATTGGGCAGAACTTAAGGAAAAAGTGGATTAAATGTGCAATAATAATAATTTAAGTGATACTGTGAAAGTTCAGAAAGAAAAAATCAATCACAATCTCACCTTAATAGAAATAATCAAGAATTCATTCAGACATTCTCGATAGCCTACAGCAGTTCCCAACATTTTTCGTATTGAGTACCCCCAATGCTGATCTCAATGTCATGTAGGGTATTTTAGCTTGTACTTTTATTTACTTTTGTTTGTTTTAATAATTTCCATGTTAAAATTGCCTCATAACAGGTCAAATGTGCTACAAATAACATTTACCATTTTACACTGCAATGCATGTAATTCCACCGTTCTTTTAATCCTGTAAACATCCCAAGTACCCCTGGCAAATGGTCCATGTACGTCTGGTTGGGAAACACTGGCCTACAGCATATAACGCCATAATGAGGATTATTATTATTGATAAAACCGAGCAGGAGGAAGGCGTTCTTTAATACACAGAATAGTTGAATTTAGATGCTCGGCACTAAACAACACACATTTTTATAATATTTTAAAGCCAAAAAAAAACATCCGAAACATGGCTTTTGTCAAGTCCAATGTGGGCCTTTAAATGTGCAATAAAAGTAAAAGTGTTCATGCCCAAAACCATAAAAACAAAGCTACTTTATTACATTTATTTTTTAAGCAAATCTTGTAATTGAGCCATCCAATTCTGCTTTTACTGAGTTCCATCCCCATTGGTTTTGAAGTAAATAATTGACCCTGTGCATAGAAGTTACTTATTTTCAAATTGTCAGACTTTAGCATTTGCATTGACAGAACAACACATCTTTTTATAAACACACTTCTTTCTGTGAGTGTTCTTGTAAAATACATTATCCTCATTTGTAAAGTGTTTAACATGTTTTCATAGAAAACCATCAACAACTCACTGTTCACTGCTCGATCTTTAGTCATTTTTCATTTTAGGCTGAGGTAATGAAAATCTCATAGAAATGAACTAAATAAATGAGCCACCTGACTTCTGTGCACAGATCCAATTAAAACCTGCATTCTTGCTTTGTGCATGTAGATCAGCAGTTCTTTTTCTAATCTGCAGAGGGAGACATGCAGATTCACAACAGTCCTTCATCAAACCCTGAGCTGTAAAGTGTGAGTCAGGTTAGTTTGTGAGAAGTGAATAAAGTCTGTCAAAGCAAAATGAGCAGACATCGTGACATTGGCATTAGGTGAGAACTGTCAAAGCATCTATTTCTCATTCCAAACGTCAAACATTTCCAAACACCCCAAGGTTGTTTTTTGTTTTGTTGTTTTGGCAGTTTTCTGAAAAGCAGTTATAAACAAGCTGGGTTCTGTTTACCGTCATTCAAATGTCACTGTTCACAGTCAAAAAAAGGGATAGTCATGATTGCCATTAAAGGAAGCATGTAATAAAAAAATCCACTTTACTGTATTATTACCCATTTTAAAACACTGCTCTCTCATCATTAACCAGTTGTATTTGGATTGATTGATGCAAGTTTGAGTAATTGTCCTAAATCTGATGCTCATCTGCTCAGAGGATCCCTGTTTTCACCACCTATCCCCCTATTGTCTAACTCAGGGGTGTCAAACTCACTTTCGCCAAGGGCCACACTGGCTTCATTGTTGTCACAAAAGGACCAGTGATGATTTTGTATAGGCCTATTTGACTGAAGTTACAAATACTGCATATAAATCAACATATAGGTTTAGAAATTGGATTATTCTTTCAATTTCAGATTGGTTTAAGTCATATGATAATAAACAAATCTTATAAGGCTGCTTAATGATGTGAATGGTCGGGCGCCTTGTGCTTGATGGATGTGGTCTAACCATTTCCTTGTGATTACTGAAAAATTGTATGATAGTGGCCTAAGTAGGTTTTGACATCAATGAATTTTCTGTCAAACCAATGGTACATGTTCTAAACTAGTGATATTCAACCACTGGCTCGGGAGCTGCAGTAGCTCCTCAAAGGATTTTGTATCAGACATTTTGCTTTATTCATTAGCAAAGTCCACACTGTCAGAACTTTACTGAATAGATGTAAACACAAACTAAACAGAGACGTTGTTGCCGGTTTGGGGCGTCCTTCAAGGGATGGCTGCAGGCTCGCGGGCCTCGAAACCCCCTCAGGAAATGAAAAGAGAATAATAAGAAAATAATGAAAAAAGGATTGAGACACAAATGGTAGTGTGCGGTGTTTAGTCAAGGTGGTTAAATAGCATAACGCTGTGCTCCTGCTCCTGAACTTAAGATAACAAACATCTTCATTTACTCAAATTGTATTTAGAACATGTCTTTCTCTATGATAAATATATCTTCAGATGCTAAGTGTCCACTTAGATCATCCCTTCTGTTTCAAAAAGGCATCTAACTGTGTCCCATTTAACGTCAGTTTTTGTAATTGCTGAAAGCTGTAGCTCACTGCCAGTTTTGTTTGCAAAAATAAAACTGGCCAGTTCTTCTAGCGAAAAAGGCTGGACACTCCTGCTTTACACTCCTTTTATCCCCTCCTTTATTCTTCCAGCACTGCCCCGTTTTCCGGTTTTGTTTGAAGTATGATTGTGGGTTGGGTTTAGAGACTTAGCATCGCATTAGCTTCAAATATACCAGACGTTACATAAAGAAAATTACAGTTACTCTTATTTGAGTAATTGTTTCTTCAATTAATGTAATATTCGTAAGTGAGTAAATTCACAAACCAAGACTTTCTGCTTCTACTTGAGTGAAATTTTGATGAACCTACAAAGTTTGACTGTTGTACCCACCTCTGCTTGGAACATACATCTCTATAACCTGCTGAAATATCGGCTGCAAAAATTGAAGCAGACTCAAAAACTGCTGTAAAACAATTTCTCAGTTCTCTAAACATGTAAGTAAAAGTTGAGTTGAGTCATTTTAGTGCATGGCCCAAGTATCCATACACACTTCACATTCACATTAAAACATTACACTTTAACATTACTTTCCAAATCTGTAGTTGACGATCAGATGGATTTTTAGAAAGACTCATCTGGGCTGTGTTGATTTTCATAAGTGCACATTCATTATTTCCAAGTGAACAAATGAGACAGCTTATTAACGATAATGATTCATAATGATAAATATTAGATAACAAGGCTGCTCCTGCATTATAAATAAGTTACATAAAATCGTGTCATGGGGCTTGGTGCATGCTGAATGTCATTTTCATCAACTCAGAACACCCAGATATAACATAATGTACAGATGTTTTATTAAAAATACTTTACAAAATATCTATAAAAGTGACTTACAGTAAAATACTTCTGGCATCGACTAAAAACAGACAACTATAAACATCAGTATAAAATGTGTTACAATCAGTTGGTAATAGACGTTCAAAGACACAAGGACGTTTTGCCACCCGTGGGTTTTCAGATCTGTGCTCACACCAGACACAAACACAAAGGCATTCAGCAGTTAGCCTTGAGACTTACGTATACAGAACCACAAATTCACATTTTATGAACAAAATCTTGTATCAAGGACTTTCAAACGCGATGAAATGCCTCGTACAAAGTTCTTATTGAATCTAATGAGTCATACGGTAACTCAAAGTCACGCAAACCAGAAAAGATGACATTTCACATTTACCTGAATTGTATCAGCTTAACAAAACAAGAAAGTTTATGTATTGGATCGGGTTGTGTAAATATGAAATATAGTATATCATGATCAGCAATATCCCTGATCAATATGTCTGTTAGTTCATGAGTTTGAAAACAGGAATTAGAAGTGACCTTGTTGTCATGTCGGGATGGGCTTTCTGGGAAACACGTCATAATGTTTTTTTGTCCTCATCATGACAATTATCAATTTTCAATTCAATTTAGTTTAACCTTTTCAAAAACTAAGTACTATAGCTTTTGGTAATGATTTTATAAACGTAAACTATTCATATCTGTGTTATGTTATAAAGAAAAAAATGTCTCAAATGAAAAGACATCCAAAATATTGGAAATTTGACATCATTCAATTTTGAACTCTCAATCGTTCGATCAATTTCCCAATCCTTTTGTAATTCCTAATAAATAAAACGTGATTGCTGCTTATACCAAGAAATTTGTCAAGTGACATTGGCATAAACATTGTCTGTGCAAAGATTTTGAAGTTAAAATATGTAAACAACAAGTCTATGAAGAGGCTCAGTGTCTCGACAGAATAATATCAACCATAGAGGCGCTGGTACAATTTCTTGCTTATAAAAAGGAAATATGTCTTTTACACATCTGCCTCAAAGACTGCTGTCTATGTATGTATGTACGTTTTTTGCTAGTTTGCCCTTTTAAGTTCATTATTAGCAAACTAACAAGAGAACATTGTCTTTAGGCAGTACTGGATGTTAATATTTTGCGGTTTATCAATAAATATCCTTTCACTCACAACAGTCTGCTCCTGTTTGAAGGCACAAAAGCTTATCAGAAGTAGCAGGTCAATAAGGCCTACATTTATAGCATTATACAGTAATATAGACAAAGAGACCCAAATTTCACCTTCTCACATGTTTATCATGCTGTCCAACCTTAATCAGAAGTCATTATCAAGTTTTTAAAAGCTCAGTAGGCCTCTAATCACATGTATCTCCCAGTGTACCACTTTCCTTCAGTCTGGAGGTCATTCGCGAGGCTGTACATTGACGTCAAATCATCTCGTCCTGACGTGACTTTTCTCACATACTCTCCTCATATCTTCTCCGTTATTTCATCTCATTTCAGCTTCAATGACAGCTCCTTGGCGTCCCTCCAGCAGACCTCCGTGTCGGGCCTGTGTAGCTTCATATTTCAAACATCTCTCTTTCTCTCTCGTTGCCTCTTCATCAGTCGGAGTCGTCGCCCTCATCTTCGTCAGTGCTCCTCTCGTCCTCCTCAGATGAGCTGGATTCTGGGGTGCTGGGGTCGGAGATCATGCCATCGGAGCTGTCGATCTCGATGGAGGTCTGGGACAGGTAAAGGTGCACGGCCCGAGCGGGGTGGCTGCATGGGACAAGGACAGAGCAGAGGAGAGAGGGAGGGGAGTGAGGGGAGAGCAGCACACAGGACAACAAAAGCAACGCGTGTCACATTTCCACTGACTGAATTCTACATTTCATACGACTGCTGGTTTGTGCAGTGTTCAGTTCGATTTAGTTAAAACTATAGATCAGGTCAATGTAGTTACTGTATGTATTTTTGTAGCCTCCTTATGAATAATGTTCCACTATATAGTCTTTATTGAAAGTAGCCCCCTGTTAAGTTACAAGTGGGGTGCCTCATTTATATATGCAAACATAATTTTTAACCTTTAAAGGTGCATCGTTTTTATGAGGTTATTAATGCTTTGGCTATATTTGTTCTATAATTATAATATATATATTGTGCGAAAAAACAATACAAACACATGTAATTAAAACCCTTTAAGGCACCAAGGGACATGTGTGATACCCTCTACCTTTTTCCTTTTTGTTTCAATTTTGCTAGTTTTCTCAAAAAAAAAAAAAAATAGATTAACTTCTGTGTGTTTAGAAGAAAGGGTTGGGTATGTGATGTAACCCTCTTAGTTACAGTCAAAACAGACATTCTAAGATTACTCTGTGCCTGTTTAAATGCTCTTCTGATTAACAAAAAATACCTATAAAAATGTGCTTGTTAAACTAATGTTGTTCTGGCTGCAGCTAGTTCCACGAGCTTTACTCTTATTTATATTTACCAAAGAACATCTATGTGTTTTAGTGAAAAAGGCTGGTTCCTTATGGGGTTAAATACATATATATATAATATGTGCAGTTACTGCTGCACTACAGAATTTCATCAAGGTGTGGATGGCCCCCCACTACAACAATTATAATGCACCTTTAAATTTGTGATTGTATGAAAAAAGATTGAACTTGGATACATTTTCAACCTCCATGTTTCAGAGATTTGCAGGAAATGGTCAAGCTTGCAGTTTGTTTGTATACTTTTAAGAAAAAATCCATTATGAGACCATACTCCATGCAATAAGAATGGAGGACATGTAAAATGGGTTAATGTATAAAGTTAATGCCATCCTGTGGAGCATGCAATGTAAAGAAATAACATCTCCATGGAGACAAGTCTTGCACTATACTTGATATGATATAATTTGATAAGTAGTTCTTCGTAAAATGCAATTGTTTCTTGTTTTGTGTTGTGTATGAATTCAACTCATGGAAACGTGACACAGTAGCTAAAGAGATCGAGCTGGCGTTAACAAACAAGAACAGAGACATGACACATTCATGAATTATTAAAACCCATGTATGTGCATACATTACACATAATGGTAATGGAAAAGACAAGAGGACAAGACAACATCAGTTACCACAGAGGAAATGGAGGTACAATTCTGAATGTATAAGAGCTACTGTAAATGCATTTTTGGTGTTTTTTGGTAGAAGAATAGAGTTTCAAATGAATCAGTGGTGGTGGACAGATCTGAAAACCCAAGACAGAAGCAAACCAGTCCCAAAGGTCCAGCAAAAGATGGTCAAAATACAGCATTGTTCAAAACAGACCAAACCAAAAAAAAAGAAAGGTTAAAAAACATCCAATGTGCTGGTGTTTGTTTGGTGGAGATCGTGTCTGCTTCCAACAATGCTCACCAGTAGATTTGATCATTGATAACACCTTGGTAATATCACATAAAAACTGGCAAATCAAACCAAAATACAGTGCTAGTACTTCAGTAGTGAATCAAAACAAAATGTAGCGATGTTCAGACAGACAGATGATTGGACAATGACAAATACAGTAGATATGGGAAGCCAGAGCAGAGGATTATGAGATTCTGTGATTGGGATTGAGCCTATTGTTTTCTATGTTTTCACAAAGAGCAAATACATTGATATTTGTAATATTCTCAGATTTTTGTTTTGTTAGTTGTTGTTTTTTTACAATGGCCAGAATAATACCAAATATTGATACTAATTAGTTAAACTGATTTCTTTCATATACATTGTTTGTTTTGAATTTTCTGCATGTACTGTCTATTAACTTTTTAGTTCAATCTGTTGTGTGAATAGAAAAAAAGCTAGCAAATTTTAAATGCTTTATAGTAGAGCAATTTCAGTGCATTTTAAAAACTGTATGTATCGGTATCAGAACGATACAACAATACTTGCCAAAGTAATAACTGGTATTGAATGTATTAAAAAATCTCTGATATCACCCTCCCAACAATTTGAAATTTACTGACCACTAAAAACATTCATTTAAAAGCTGCTGTCACATTTTTTCTCTTGTCAGTCTAAATAGTTCATGATAAACAAATCATTTTCTCATAGTGGTCAAAAATTTTGCTTGGAAAGTGCTTTTGGAGAAAAAGTCTGATATTCGGTCAATGACGCCGCATGAGTGAAGCTTGAATAGTAAAAGGAGCTATTTGAAAAAATGTGCCAAAGGCTTGTAAAATAACATTCAGCTTTTATGTTTTAATGCTTTAATGCAATATTGTGTTGATATTATTTTAATCGGCCCATTGTGCTCCAGCTGCTATTGTTGGTCTAAAATAGTTTAAAGATGTGGCTCATTGATGTCGTTGAATCGTATTAGTGAGGAAGTAAACAGTGGAGCTAGGCTATTGTTCTGTTATTCTCATCAAACATGAACTCTAAACAGGAAATGTGCAGTCGACTCTTTTAAGCCAGCAGGAAGAACCTACCGATAAACCGCTCGTCTCACAAATTAAAGGCACATTGATAGTATAAAAGCTATTGTCTATGGTGTGTTTTGGGTCTGCTCCAGGACAGCGGCTCCACACTGGGGTCCAAAGCTCTGAGAGGAAGCAGAGAGTGAAAAAATGTCCCCCAAAAAGGAGCACCACAAGCCCCCACAGCCCAGAGTCCATAGGTCCATGAGCTTTGTGACAGGCTCAGTCTTACCACGCCGTCGGGTCTTTGCGCTCTTTACGGGGGGCTTCCACGTTCCCCTCCATCCTCTGACGCTGCCTCTTCTTGCATCTTCTGCACGTCACGATGACGACCAACAGTATCACCACTCCTGCGATGCCTAATCCGATCATCATGGCCAGGTAGAGGAGTTCCGAGAAAGACGCTGAGGAGAAGAAATAGGTGAAAATTATTAAATGGCTTGGAAACTTGTTGCTGTTATTCAAAAACGCAGAATATTAATTTTGTGTGTATGAAAAATATGCTCTGTGTTTGCACTTTCACCAAATGTCCTCAAACGGCTTCACTTTATTATAAGGTAGGTAAAAACTTGTATTATTTTATGAGCTTTTGCCATCCCAACAGTTGGAATTAGTTGCAACTTGGGCTGGGTATCAAGGTAAACTTGGCAAATTTGATTTGTATCTAAATTTTTCTGTAGAGGGATTATTAGGCCTTGTCCACACAAAGACAAGGTCAGGACAACATTTGACCTAAACGAGACATCATCCACACAAAGCAGGAGTTTCAGGACATTGAAAACAAATCTTTCTGAAACCATGTCCCAGAGTGAAAAGATTTCAAAACTCCGGTTTAGCCTCTCTACAGTTACATAACCGCAACTTTGTTTTTTTTTTTCATGACATCACTGCCCCAGAGTTACGTCTCATCTGCAGAATGTATTGACCTTTATGTGATGTTTACTGCAAAAAATCTGCCATCTCATTGTACCGTAAACCACAAAAAACAGGAAAAAATGTAATAAATTCACAACAATCTCTATTAAATCTGTTTTGAAGTTTTGTCAAAATAATCCAAAGAATCTGAAACATAAATTCACTTTCTCTGTCTGTTCTGTAGGTTTTAAATTCATGCTGATTATCCAAAATGTTTGCTTAGTTTAAAAGACTTCTTCCCCAAGTTTCTGTTTACATTTAGCAACTTTTTTGCGCATGCTCAGTGTCAAGTCTTCCTCTAGTTTTGTAACTTTCTGTGTCAGTGTCACAGCGCCACACTCTGGTCAGTTACAAGCATTACACTGGCTTCAGGCTGGTTTACTCATTCGTGTGGACGCTCACAAATCCTAAGACAACTCCATATTTATGCAACTTGTTTTTATTATCATTGTTTTGTCTCTGTGTTGACAAGGCCTTCGTCTATGTCAGTGGTCCTCACTATTTTTTAAAGAAGAGCCACATTGACGGACCAAAGAGAAGGGGAGAGCCGCAAAACATCAAACATAAAAACAAACAAAAAACAGGCCAGCGCAAACTAGAATATGGAACTCAAATGTGTGTTTGTATGTGTGAAAATAAAGCACAAATGTGCAGATAAAAATTAATTTAAATTCAAATTAAATATTATTTTGTGTATTATAAAAATAGGGATTTCAATTTGACTTGTAGCTTCTATTACTACGGTCAGGTCAATTTACATTTATTATAGCAAATTACAAACATTTGTTGTCATTTTTAAACAATCAGTGTTTTGCATTATGAACCTGATGTAGTTTAAATCTAACATGCATCACATTATCCAACCAACCCAACCACACTGTACTTACTATTCAATATGTCTACACTTCATTCTTATTATTTTTAATAAATATTAAACTGATGCGTCTCTGTTCACTCTTCTGTGACGTGCTAGCTCCGCCCCCTTCATCTGCCTTTCTCAGACCTCCACTGATGCTGCTGCTGCGCTGACAGAGACAAGACAAGTGTGTTTTCTCCCTTTGGCCAGAATCATACATGAAATAAACCTAAATACCTCTTTGCGGATTCTATTTAACAAAGTTTAATTGTGGAAAAACTCTCCGCTGGACTGCGTTGTTCGCGAACGCGCGTGTAGGACTAGATTTTTCCCGATCAACTTTAAAGTGTTTAGAACTAAATAAAAACTGGGACAGAGTTTAGACTCTTCTCTCTCAGAATATGTCTGCTTCAAGTCTGTGTGTGGGCGAGAAATTTTACTACAGCTGCGCAAAGATACGTGACTTGATGTGAGAAGGAGAGCTGGTGCATCCTGTGGCTGGAGTGGAAAACCATTTGGCACAGTCTGAGCGCGTCACTTCATTCATTTCTTAGATCGCCAAACATTTATTTTGCTTAATATAAGGGTGAGCTCGCAGCTCCGTGCATGTCTAAAAGAATGTAGCTATACAATGTGATTCATTTGGTCAATGGGCAGCAGGGTGAAGCAGTGGATGCAGCGCTGAAAAGGACCAAACTAAGAGCGCGCTTGTTGTGTGAAATGTGATCTTGCCGAAACTTGCTGAGAGCCGCCAAGTAAGGCTCTAAGAGCCGCATGTGGCTCGCGAGCCGCGCAGTGAGGAACAGGGGTCTATGTCAATTTCACTCTACTGCGCACATCTCCTACAGAATGTTATGCCAAATTACTTCACAAACAACTTTGATAAAAACTACTTGGAATGAGAGGCAGCAGTTTCGATCTGGTATGAATGTATGTCACGCCACTGCATCTTGGGACATGCTGTTCTTGTTGTTGACACTCTCATGTATGTAACACATCTGAGTCATCTTTAAGAACAAAGGGCCTCATTCATGAAAATCTTCGTAAAATCTGTGCGTAACTTTCACTTTAAGAAGCCGCTGCGAAAACTCTACGTGTGATTCACGACGGGTTCGTAACGAGCCAAAATCCTTCCTAACAGCCTTTACGCCAAATTCACCAAACTATAGCTACGAACGGTTATTTACATAAAAATGAATGATGCATACTTCCTTATATGGCAAAATGGGCCGGACACAGCGCGTCATTCACAAGATTTCTGCTGGAGCGGAGCTGGGAAGAGGAAGCGCTGCTGCAGAGGAGGAAGAAAGTGCAGCAGCGCTTTCGCTGATTAAAAACGTCAGCGTCTTTTAAAAATGTCCAAACTCACATGAACACACTCAGAGGAAACATGTTCAAGTCACAGATGTATTGAAATAACGCTGGGCTTTTGCCGTTTATATCGCGTTTCACGTCGCGGTAGAACGCGCGTGTGGGGGTGCGGGGGAGGGAGGCAGAGGCTGTAGCGGGGAGCACTGACAGTGCACAGTCCGCTCTGGTCCTGGGGGGACACAAGGTCCTGAGTCCTGTGGGGGTCAGAACCCAGAGGCTCTGAGGCTGGGACAGGCTGCTGCAGGTTTATTAAAGGAGTCATTTTTATCACGAATGATGACTTTTTTGTTTCTAAAATTGTTTTGCATATAATAATTTATAAAAATACATAACCTACAATCACGTAGGAATTAAAATTTTTGACTGAATTTTATAAGAAATAAAATTCTAAAACAGCTGATTTTTTGTTCTTACGAGTGCTCCTCAGTGTTCGTAGAATTTGTTCTTACAGACGAACATTTTCCGTTAAGAACAAATTTTGTGAATGCCAAAAATGTTCGTAAACAGCCCTTAAGAACAAATTTGTTCGTAAGAACGTGTCATGAATGAGGCCCAAAGTGCTCAACTATTCTTGTAGCGCACTGCCTATAGATCCTAAGCTTTAAGACAAGGTACAGCATTGTATGTGATCATTAAAACGTTTGATATCTGGATAATGTAGCTCTGGGTGGGGCAAAAGTCAAAGCCATTTTAAACAAAATAGATTTTAGGCTAAAATAATATTGTAAGATACTAGTAATATTGCAACATGCCATGTTAACAAATCTGAATGACGCATTAAATGAGAGCACAAAGACGAAAATCTGAACTAAACTAATGCACTGACCTGTGGTGACGACGCGCAGCTTGATCTCTCCCACTGTCCCGTGCACATCAGGGGGATTCTTCACTTGGCAGGTGTAGGTCCCGTTATAAATAAACTTCACCTCTCGGATTATGATGGAGGCGTCCCGGCCCATGATGTCGCCCGCCCACTCTACGCGTCTCTTGAAAATGCCTTCTGAGGGCGGATATGGCCTCTGCTGGTAATGGAACAGCTAAAGAGACAAAGAGAACATGCACATTTACAGCAATAATTAGATAGTAAACACTTACAATTACTGTACATGTGTAGCTTTTTGAGGAACTTGCACTCTCTATCTTAATACATTTTTGCTTGTTTGTTTTTTTACAATATAATATCAACTGAATTCAAATGTATTAGATCAGTGATTGTTCCTGACCAAATTTGGGCAGCTTCTCTAGGGTCACATAATCAATAAAATTACATTTAACATTTAAATAACAAAAGGAAAGTTAGGCATTGAGGTCAGAAAGGTATTCAATTATTCTAATGCATTATCTGGAACATTACATTCATTTTAGAGACGTTTATTTAGTTTTTAATGTAATTTTTTTAAACATGTCTTGGGATTTTTTATTTAGTTTTACCATTTTTAGTTGTAAAGGCTAATTGTTGCACTAAATTATATTATTGATATATTTTATTGATCTATTTATTTATTGTGTATTTTATGAATGTACTTTTACAATCAAATGTGTAATGTGTGTTATTTTGATTTTGATATTGATTAATTATGTGATGGTCATTCTCAGACAATTTCAATAAAGCTTTCTGAAAATGGGGGGAAAAAAACACATTTGCTTCATTAAAAAAAATATTGTATGTGATTAAAATTAGCAAAAAATATTGGAAAAACAATCAGGAATTTTCTTTTCTTTTTTTTCATTCAAAAGAAATCAGTCTTCTGGTCTCTCTGTCCAAATGTCACCAAATGTAACTTGTACGCTTACTCGAGTACACTTTTGGCTCCTCTGCCCTCCTCTGCTAATTGCCAGGATGTAAAGTAGAGCCAAACTAGGACCGGGACAGAACGCTCTCCTCCCACACAGCCAGAGCAGACAGTCCAGGCCTTCTGCTGGTGCGTCCTCTCTGTTCATTATGTCTGAGCACACAGTGAAGTCTGGGCGGCTCTGTGGGGAGCGCTGTGACTCATACAGGCTTTCTTCTGCCCTAAAACTGAGGAGGTGGACGCTGCCTGCCTGACACCATGAGCAGGCTTTAAGGTTGGATTTCAGACTCACCACATGACGCACAGACAGCGTTCAAGTTGAAGATGGTCTTTTTAGTTTGGTTTTAAAACAAAGCAAACTTCTGAGTAAAAACTATGAAACATGAAGGCACTTGATTTAAGCATGTGGGTCTCAAAGGTAGGGATGCACCGGTCCGATACTGGGATCGGATATCAGTGATGATCAAGGACATATTGCTGATGATATTGGTTCAGTCGATATCATATTTGTGCCTTTAAATTGGCATAATGAGACTAATTTATTGGCTGAAGTTGATCAAGAACGTCTCATATATTGGACATTTTATTCAGATTAAGTTGTGGCTTGCACAATAAATAACAGTTACAACACTATATGACAAAATGTCAACCCTTACACTGGTATTGATAGAGGCTTAAAGTCAAAGTATCGAATTCGGTATCAGACCTAAAAAAGCTGCATCGGTGCATTTCTACTCAAAACTGGACACAATAAAAAAGGAGAATTAAGCCTTGGGCCAGAGTAATAATAGGCATTTTTAAAATAATAAAGTAGACTATTTTTAGTTGCCTGGGATCCAGAACTCACAATTCTTCAATAGGTTACTTGGTTTGGTCCCCCATGTGACATCTTGAGTCAAAATTAAGGAGTATTATACATTAAAATGTATTTATTGCATGACACAGATGAAAGGAAGGAGCTCATTGGTCGTCTGTCACCTAAAACAAAATCAAACATCTCTGGCCTCACATTAGAAGAATTTTGTGGTTTTTTGCTTCTGCAGAAATCTGCAATATTTTCAGTCCCTCTATGAAATGTTACATTTTGTTTCCTCGTAGGAGGTATGCTTGTTTTGATACGAACAATGAGTGTACCCGATTGGCTAAACCAGAGGAATGTGGAGACAGACAATATCTTTCTGTGTTTTCTGTATCTAGATATTGCAGACAACTTGCTTAGAACCATTAATAAATGTGTAAATGTTATAGTTCAACTTTCTTCTGTCATTTTGTAGTGAGACGTGTTTTTCATAAATATATAGTTATTTTAATTCCAGTTTAAAAACTCTGCTTTATTAAACCCTCTAGTTTCAAAAAAATTAAGATTATAAGATTCCTGTATAAAAAAATATACATGATCAATATTTACCCCCAAGAACATTGCTATCCATTTATTCCATCCAGTTCAGTCAAATTCCCCTGCACATTTACATCTTTAAATATGTTATGAGAGCTTAGCTGTGCTCTTTAAGATAATCCACAGGCTTTTTTATGCTCACTTTTCTTTTCATGACCAACACTGACTATTGCAAAAACTAAACTAAAATGGCAAACTGCTTGTATCAAGATGTGCTCATGTTCTGGGGCAATTAACCGATGAACCAAGGCCTTGTAGTAGACTGTGTGGGTGGTGTGTGTTCACCCTTGCCAACTTAAAATAGTTTGAAGAATTACTTATCTGGCTTAAAGCACTAACTGGTGCTGCACTAGATCAAACACTGCCAAGAATAAATAGAGTGGGAAGGGCTCCAAATTGTATCCTTTTTCTTCTGGCTTTATCTTGGGGTATGCACTATATATAAAATTGTGGCAATTTTTTAGAGTTTTCTGGTTTAGTGGCCAAAAATGATTGTCTGAATATGAATGTTATGTCAATCCAACATAAATTAGTTAGTTAACGTGTTTTTTTGGGCTGCATTTGCTCATTTGCAAATTAGGTTAAGGTTAACTAGGTGTTAGATTTTTCTGTTTATATGAGCAGTTTAGCACCTGGATTGATAAATGAGGCCCTACATGCATCATTTGAGGTTTAAATCTTAGATAAATGTCAGTAGAATGACTCACTAAAGTGCTGCAGTATTACCTAAGATCTTTATTTGAAAGTTAAGGGCACCTCGTGTATTCTGAGTGTTCAAATTATTCTCCAGAGTGAGTTCAAAAGCACAACTTTACAAGTCAACTGAGGTAACTGAGGTGTTGGTCAAGCTGTGAGCTACTAGCATCTGCTAAAAACAGCAAAAAGCATGTTTCCTGGGTTTGGGGAAACAAAATGCTCGTGAAATAATTATCATGTTGTTAAATACTCAAAATATGTACAGGGACAAAACTTATTTAAACTTTTTTTGTTTAAATATGCTTACAAACCAACTTTTTTCTGCTTAAATCACTGCTTTTTATAGCATTTTATATTCTAATGTTCGTCGACTTAATATTAGGATTTTGGATATACAGTACCTTCAAAATTAATTTACATTAAATATCTTTCAAGTGAAATAATATATTTTTTATTTTTATACTTTTTGGTTTATTACTTAACGGTGATGTTTGAATAGCAAAGTCGATTGTTCTGATATATTTTTTCAGCAGCATTCTGGTCAGCGTTGTGACATCTCCCAGGACAGAAGATATTTCTGAATATAAACACCTGCTGCAGACACTGCCCTTTAAGTTTCTGGGTTTAGACATTCACATTTTGATATATTCTTGTTGCTCATGACACTTTTGTATTTGCCTCATGTTTTATCATCCAAAACGTCTCACTCACCGACTCCTCTCGTCCCTTGTTGAGAGGTCTGAAGCTCCAGGACACTGTAAGAGTTTGGGGGTTGATTGGCGCTGACGTCTGGAACGTACATTTCAGTCTGGTGTCCGTCCCGTTCACCGCCTCCACTTCTCCAGATGTGTAAATCTTAATCCCACTGACCTGCAGCAACCCTGGAGCAACACAGACATATAGAGAAACATAAGTTAAACCTCATGGGCCAGCGCATATACAGGCACATAGGCAGAAATGCAGTGCGCTGTATAGATTTGTCATCATTAGAGTTTTCCTGCATTGAGATTGTACCCAGTGACCTGCCTCCGCCTCCACAGCACAGCAGCAGCAAAATCACTAAGTCATTTGGACAAGGTGCACAATATACAAGCCACTAAATGTCACGCTATGTTTCTATAATTGAACATCTGTAGACAGAAATGGTGTGATGGCTGCATAAAAATAAGACTAAAAAGGGTCACTAATTTGTGTTTCAATTGATTATCCTGGACTGTTTAGAAGTGGAAGTACATTTGTGATAGTTGTACAGTCATAGTTGTGAGAGCAACATGTTTTTTTGTCATCTTAAAAACTTAAACAGAAAACATTTAATATATTTCTCTTTGTAATAGTTAAATGAATTCACATTCTATTTTCTTCATTCACTTAATGCATTTTGTGCCTCCAAATGATTCCACACAATGTATTTTGTAGTGATGTAGTCTTTTAGTCCTTTAGTCGATTAATCGATCAATAGAATCTTGGTCATTTTAATTTTCAATAGTCGACTAATGTTTTTAATTAGACTGTAAAGAATTATACTGAAAAGCAACAAAATAAAGTAAATTAACAGATGGTTTTGGACCAAACACTGATCTAGTCTGTTCAGATATAAAAATAATGTTTTGCCTGACTTCCTTTGCATATTTGAGCAGTTTGTGTGCCTTTTAGCTTGTGCCTTTTAGCTTCAGAGCTTTTGCCGTGCTCTTCTTTTAGTCGATTAATCGGCCGATGGGACATGTCTTTAGTCGACCAAGAATTTCTTTGGTTGACTTCAGCCCTAGTATTTTGATGATTAACAATATAAAATAAAACAACATTAACAATATCTCTATGCCAGAGGAAAACGGATCTTAAGTAATTTTCTTTATAAAATAGAGTGTAGTGTATTTAAATAAGCCGGCGCTTTGCTGAATGGATAGAATGTATATGAGAGTTCACTGACTTCACTGAGCAATATTTTAGGACAGCAGGGCAATTAATCGAAAAGTCGAGAGATTGAGATTGAATCAAACTAAATTGTCAATTATTTGGCTGTAGATTTTGAATTGAAAGATCGAAAAACAATCTTTAGTCAGTAAAAACATGTGGTTTGGGCAAAAATCTAGTTTTGAGAAAGAATATAGATATTTAATTTGAAAAAAAATCTGATAATTGGGACATACTAAAGGATTTTTTTTTGTTTATGTTCATAAATGCACTTTTTCTTTTGTTTTTGAAAAGGTTAAACAAAATCAAATCGAAAATTGAATTCAGTCAATATGGGAAAAAGAATTGTAATTATATTTTTTCTCAGATCGCTAAGCCCTAGTCAATATGTTTTGTATGATTATTATTAGTCAACATTTATCTTGTGTAAAAGTTGAGTTGCCATTTTTATATAAAATAATAATAATACAGTGTTTGATTAAATTGTTTGTACTTTTTTACATTTTAATATTCTTTTTCTAGTTGAGCTCCAAACAATTACCTAATCAAACCTAAAACTACTGAAACTACTCATTTGATGTCACTAATTACTGACCTGCTTCAAATCCCATAACTAATATACAGTATTTTACAATCCTCTCTCACCAGGAGCGTTTTGTTCCAGCTGCACTAAAACTGTTTGACAAACCCAGACATTAACTTCCACAATAAGTTCATTTGCACCTCTTAAGAATCCTTTGGACTGGGCCAAACAAGTGACAACATGAATTACCATCACTTTAGCCGCTCCGTGGATGTGTGAGCCGCGGTATATTATGGCACTATGGACTATATCAATCTTTACTGTACGTGGTGGACCTATTAGGTGAGAAATGAATGGAACGGAGCAGCAGACGGCGATATTGGCAGCGGTTTGGGCCTTTCTCTGTCATGATGGATTGGACTCCACAGACGGGGTTTATAGACACACAGCCTCGTGTGCAGAGGAAGAGACATGCTTAACCCTGAGTTACAGTCTGGCGCCGAACCAAGCTCACCTCAGGAACCACACTGCGTATTTCACTCGGAGAGACACGTTAAAACTGTGGTGTGTAGAAATGTGGAAATGCAACAGTCAAATGCACTTTATAGACTTACAAATGTGGTCTACGGCAATCTTTTCACAGGTCATTGATGAAAGCACTCTTCCAAACGCTAAAATAGGACTACACGACTTTCACATGGGTTTTTACTAAATCATTCTTAAAAAGACTCACTCACATGTTTTTGGCATCCAAGTCACTGCATCACAAACCATATTTTGAGAACCACTTTTCACTTGAAGATAGATACAGTCGGCATAAGAGGCCACACCCACGAATGGACCTCCGTGGGGTAGGGCTGGGCGATATTATTTGGCATATCTCGATAACGATAATTGGGCGATATTTTGTCTACAAATTTGTGATGGCGTTATAAAAATTACAACCTTAAATATTTTAGCATGTTTTAACTTTCTTAAAAAACTTTAAGAAAGTGTACAAAAATGTAACCCTTATTTCAATGTTCTTATAATTTCAAGTTGGTGCGTGTTTTACTTTTTTCATGTAAAGCCAGCCAGTTTTACATAACAGTTTTAACATGACTGTTTCTTTTGCAATCTTTGTTCAAAGAAAATCTACCTAAAATATTAAATAATCCTCACCCCAGGCACATATTCTAAATTACATGGGTAATTCTTTTTCCAGTTTAGCTAACAAATATTTGCTCAATTAATTACAAATGAAGCACCCTGAATTACTTAATGTACAAATTCTGTTATGAATATAAGCTGGTTCTGTTTATTGGAAAGTTGATAGCATCATGTATTTAACTTTTATTGTAAAATTGTTCTTTAGTAGTGTGTTTTGACTACACGATATACTCGATATTAAATTTTTGCATGTCCTAAAAACAACATTCACGATATTATCTAAAATTCGATATATTGCACAGCTCTACCGTGGGGTAAACGTACCATAAACAGTGCATCACAACAACCACATATCACAATACCTAAATTGTCACAAAATATTGTCGTCATCACCTGACGCTATTAAACAGCATGACACATTAAAAAATAATAGGTATTAGAACATTACCATACATATGCAAAAAAAAACATACAATTCTAAATTTAAAAACAAGAACTTATCGCTGATAAAGTGAGAGCAATTTAGTCTGAAGCTACAAATTTGCACCAAGAAAAGGCAGCGCTGAATGAAAAAAGAAATTACTTGCTGTTAGCATAATCTTAATATCATGAGCCGTTGTAATATTGTGATATTGTGATAAATATTGTGTTGTGAGCTACAAATGAAAAAAATAAAAAATGTATCATGACGTTTGCCTATCATTACATCCCTAATGGAGACAAAGACATGGATATAAATATAGTGATCCAACGGTCCAAATTTGTAATCCAACAATGTATGCTAACATGATGCTAGCGCTGTGATTTTGGGAAAAGAATATTTCCAAATGGCTGCACTTTCAAGTGATTAAAATGGAAAATTTTAAAAAATTTTTCAAGTTTGATTTACAAAACGATATCTGTTTATGACAGAAACATGGATTTTAGGCAATTTTTTAATGTCTAAAAGTCATTATAGATAGGAACTTGTTTTGCAGAGACACACAATGCTCTAACTTTTTACTGAAGAGATGAGGTCACTTGTTTGTTGCTTCTTTTCAAAGGTTTGATCACTTGTTTCTCCTTTGTCCTGTTCTATGACAGATTTAGCCAATCACAGTGAAGACGAAACTTTCTGAAAAAAGCATTGCACCCTATTTACCTCAAAAGCAATAAGACAATAGACACAAAAATCGTGATGAAATTGAAAACGTAATCACCATATTTCTTGCCATGTCGCCCAGCCCTTAGGTTAATCTTTCTTAGTTCAAATGTGCCTCACCAATCTGTGCTGGTTCTTAAAATAACTGTAGTAAAACTATAAATAGTCCACACAATTTCTGCTGTCTAAGGGGAAAAGGCATTGAGTCTGTGTCACCTGACTGTCCATAGAGAGCTCTGTCTAATAATATTATAATCCATGTCCAGACCCATTAAAGTCAATGCCAACATGGAGCAGACTGTTGGTCAGCAGAGACACGCTGTCCTCAGAGCTGCCAAGTATTTTACTAACATTATTGGCACGCTTCATGAGACCAACTGTAGGCTTTGAGGTACAGAGAAAAGATATGTAGAAAATAAAACTGGAAAGAGAAGGGCAGAGATTGAGTAAATCGAGCCCGATCTCACAAGAAAGCGTACATTTACCACGACATTACACAATATGTAAATTACGTATGATTAGCACGAGTTCATTGTTTTGCGTAATTATATATAGTACGAGTCACAGTCCCCATTTCATTTCGATGGTGGTTGTTAAGACGTGTTCTTATTTATGAATATTAATGAAATCCTGATTCTAATCTTAACCTGCCCCAAGCCCCAGACCTAATCTTACCCATTTTAGTAACATGATGCCTAAACTTACCCGTTTGAAATGAAGAATACGTCCCCACGTGGCTGCAACCAAAACTCGTCTTATTTTGACGCTGTGAAATCTTGTGTCATTTTTACGCTCTTTCATATCGTGCTAAATGCACGGCGTAACATAAGTACTAAAAATAGCTGTGAACTCGTGGTCAAAATACGCTCTTTTTGTGTCATGGTAAAAGTACGCCATCTAGTGAGACTGTGTTGGTAAATTTGAGGTATTGGGTCGAGCAATCACACATTCAATGGGACTAAGTGCAAAACTATGGTTAGACAACACTAACTACAAGACCCAGGCAAGTCCAGGGTTAAAATAGACTAAAATGGAATACAGGCTTGAAACCACTTATTGGCATTTGACTGGTTTGATTCCTCCCAAGGCCTAATGAGGCTATTGTAGGCTGGTAGGGTTGCCAGATTTTTAAAGAGTAACAAGCGTTCAAGCCTTTGAAAAACAAAAAAGCAGTTCCTGTCCAGTGCTAAGTTGATAAAATAAGTACATTTTGTGTGTCAATAACAAGTGCTTATGATAGTATTTTTATATTATGCCTTATAATATTGATGAGCCTAATGCCAGGTAGTAGGTATATTTCAATATTTTTCAAATCTTAACATCTTGCATTTAGGCACTACAGAGCGCTTTCATGATGACACCAAAAAACACTTCTATTTTGCATTATTTATTCATTAGACTTAGCCGAAGCTATATCTGAGAGTGAACCCATCAAATCTCAAAAGCTAAGCAAGTTAGGGCTTGGTTAGTACTTGGATGGGAGACCGCTGGAATACCAGGTGCCACAGTGGGATGACAAGAGTGGAGTGTTGTTGTGTCATTGGGAATTAGACTTAACCCAAATTGCCTCAGTGTCTGCATTCACAGGGTGAGTGGATCCTAGATTGTAAAGCACCATATGGCCCTCCAAGCAGCTACTATTCAGTCACAGTCTAGATCCATAGTGGGCAACAGGAGTGAAGTGTTGCACTGCCCAGGACAATCTGCGTAACTTCTGAAATCAGGCACTGACATTATATAATTCATTTTACTTTATTTAAGTGTTGATATACCTTGAAAAAGTGTGAGTAAGGTCATCTCTCTGACCTGTTGGCATCACCTTCTTGTCTGCTTTAAAAAAAAAGTTAAATTTGTGAAATGCCACTTTTGGTTTTAAATGGAGTAAATGGTAAATGATTGATTGAAATGCAACATGGAAGGTTCCAGGAAAAAAACTTCACTTTTCCATGGAAATCCCTCTAAACCTTGACTTTATCTGCACCTGAATGCAATCAGAAGATATATTATCACATTTGTTATTTTTAAATTGAGTAATCGCATTTTTTATATTTTATTGTATTTTTTAATAACACAGGTTTAATTGGACGTTCAAAATCACTGAACATAAACAAAATGAGTGCATTTTAACAACAGTCAAATGTTTTCCTTCAAATGTATGTGTACATTCAGTGCACATTCCAGACAATAATGTTAAAGGAAATGCCTGCAGAGAAGCTTGAGAACAGTCCACCTGTGTACTTATCCTCGCTCTACTGTCACGTGCAGTGTAAGTGTGAGGTATGTGTCACAGGTCAGCCTCCTCGGTCTTATCGCTGCACAGTGGGCTTCCTGCAGAGGAGGAGAGGGTCCCATCACACGCTAACAGACTAATGCTTTTTAAATGAACTTGATGAAACACAGAGAAAAGTGTGAAGCAGAGGTCCAACACTGCACCATGTTTATCCACTGAAGTCTGCTATCTGACCTTTACTGGAAATATTTGAGATTAGAGCAAGCACTGATAAAATGAGCTAAGTATTAAGACTGAAAGGCCACGAAGTTCAAGTAAAACACTTGAATAAAGGGTAAACTATTATATTAGATTCATCACTCATAAAACAGAGCTGGAACATGGACACTTGAATTCACTAAAATGTTTTGGATTTGGAATGATAAACAATGGCTGGTTCAAATTACTTTACTTTCATACAAATCTCAAAACAAGTAGCAAATTCTTCACTAAAACAAAAAACAATCATATTTTTAATAGGCTAACTGTGCTGTTAACTTTACAAAGCAGACTCTAAAATACATTATCGAGAAAGACAAGAAAGACAAGTGGCATATTGGACTCAAAATGTAAAACTGTTTGATTTCTGTCAATAATTTAAGTTAATAATATAAGTTACTTGCAAATGTTCTGAACAGAGGCATTGAGTCAGCCAATTTTAACATTTGTCTGGTTTAAAATGTATTCTAAAAGTCTCAGTTTTGCATGTAAGTAATTATTTGATTAGACGACAAATCAAATACAGGTCAGTCAAGCAAAGAAATCTTTGGTCGACTAAAAGTATGTCCCATCGACCAATTAAATTACTAAAAAGTGGGCGTAGTTGAAGTTTTGAAGTTAAAAGTATGTTTTATTCTACTTATCTAACCCAAACGATTTATCTATTTATCTAACTCAAACAAAATCCAATGAAGTTCATGCAAAACAACAATTTATACAAAATGAAACAGAAACATGGTATTTAGGCATACAACGGCAGATCAGACCAATGATTCCATCCCAAAGCCTCAACTAAATCAAAAAATGTTGTTCCCATTCAATGTAAAGCCACATAATCCATCTAAAAAATAAGTCAACTAATACAACTTTTGGTCGACTAAGATGCCATCAATCAACTAAACAAATAAAAAACTACAGCCCCACAAATACATGATCGCTGCTAAAATATTTCTGTGACAGCCCTGACATTAATACAGATACTTAACAAACAGCTCCATTATGTTACCTGCTCTGTCACCTGTCAGTCTGTGAAAAGCTTAAACGGCTGAAATAAGACGTTCATTAAAACATACCAGGAATTAGTTCAGCAGTAATGAACCTCGCCGGTATTCACTGATGAGCTCAAAATCCTCTCATTTGGATTTGTGCCTCGACATGACGAACATTTTTGGTCCTGCTTGGCAAGTTCAGTGAGGACAGAAATATTCATTAGAAATACAAAAAGTACATATTTGTTTTCTGTTGTTTATATCTCATGAAGTTAACATTGTGCCTTGATTAAACGGACTAAAGTTCCAAATATGATTATAATTAGAAACATACAGATCCAATACTGGGATCAGATATAAGCTACATGATATCAGTTCAGCTGATGTCTTGGTTGTGCTTTTAATTGGACATAATAAGGCTTAATAAGACTTTTTGACAGGCTAATGTTGATCCAAGACATGTCATGGTTTAAAATGTTATTCACATGAAGGTTAAGCTCTTATTGTGTTTTATTAGAAGAAAAAAAAGCTATTTTGGTGTCTACACAAGTATCAGCCGATAACAACAGATACTTAAGGCCAAAGTATCAAAAAAAATCTGCATCAAAACTGAAAAAGCTGAATCGTTACATCCCTAATATTAATATGATTGGTACTCATCAAATCAAAATGCATTTCTGACAGTTACAATATAACTTAGTTTGAATCAAATGTCCCAACAACTCAAGTAAAAATGTCTTGCAGTGGATAAAAACATCATTTTAAACAAGGCGACAAGTGAAAAAGTAACACAGTGAAAAAAATCATCTTTTGGAAAATTGATATCACAACAAAGAGATTGAAACAAGTCAAAAGCAAGTCCAGATTCATAAAGTAACTACATCTGAACTAATGAAAATGCCAGAAAACCAAGATAAACTTCAAATTTCAAGACATTTAAAAATAAATCAAGACAAAAGGTCCAGTCCACAAAAAGTCAATTTTAGCCCTCCAAAACATAAACTGAACAAATGCAAAATAAGTTGTTGGATTATCTTAGAACATGCTTATTCATTTTTATGTGCATTGTAGATTACAATAGTTTAGATTAAGTTCAGAGCCTGAATACCTACAGCATCTATTGCATTTTTATTATTTAGTTTTTCTCTAAAGCTGTATCTTCCAGGTAAAAAACCCTTACTTATTTACCTCGCTCATTACAATTCATTATTATCAAGCATTACATTAGGCCTTAGCTCCATCTGTGTGCAGTCTATATACCTGGGGTTCTTAACCTTTTTGACCTCGAGGTCCGAATATTCATGTGCAAAGTAACCTGGGGCCTAATCTCATATTAAATGTATTGTATTTTACTGATCGTGCAGTCCTCAAGGATGTGCTCACAGTCCAACTTTGGGCCCCGGTCCTAAGATTAAGAATGACTGCTATAGACACACAGCTTAACCCAAGGACAAGCTTTCATTCACATCTCACACTTAACCTTCAGTATGTACTTGCAGTAGGTTTTGAGTGCTTTTATGATGAAATATTTCACAGAACTTCACAAAAACTGGCCCATCCTCCAGGCAGGTTTCTCTTATTCAATATTCACCACATGTCTGCACCACACTCAACCATTCAAGCTGCATCGAGGCTTAAACGGCTGAAGAAACACTTTTATTTCACAGTGACAACAAATTACTGCAAATGTGAATCTAAAACAATAAATCAAAATAATACAGGGACATTTAGTCACGTTTACAGTATTGTCAGTAACATTTCAAACTCAATTTAAATACTCAGGAATGCCATCAGCACTTGATACTACAAAAAACACAGGCTAATTTAGGACAATTGTTTCTTTTAGACCTGAGCAATTGAAACAAATATGCAAAGTATGATAAAAGTTCTGTTATATAGGCCTAAAATAATCAGATTTCTTAATGTAATTTTTTAAACAATATAGTGAATAAAACTGAACTGAGTTCTACACATTGTCAGTCTGGAATGACTGCCAATTAAAGTCATGAGGAAAAAACAGATTGTCATGGCAACATTGGAATCTGATTGGTTGAAGCATCTGAACCCAGACAAAGTCGAGAAGAGCTGTTAGAGAAAAGCACAAAGATCTTTCTAACTCAAAAGGGCATAAATCTCCTCCATGTGCATGTTATTTAAAGTCAAAATAGTCCGCTATTCTGCTAAAATCAACCAAAATACATCGGTTGGTGCTGCCATGTTTGGTTTTGGTTCAAAAGTGCATTACAATGGTCCGCTGTGATTGGTCCACTGCTGCGAGGTTTGGCTCGCCTAACCATGACTGTCTCTAACTACATGACGGGGGTCTCCCTAGATGAATTGCTTAGATTTTGTGAAAATCCATTGAGCCAGGTTAGCTAAACCAAGACAAAGCAAAAATGAGCATTTTTACCTTATTCATTATCTTGAAAGATTGATATTTAAAGTGACATTGATTGTGCAAATCCTCCTCCTTATGTTACCATGAGGTCTTGTTTTTTAAGTATCAATACTTGTTCCAATTAGTGTCTAGATTTGATGCTAGTTTTTGATACTTTTGACAACCAGTTTACAGTATCTTCAATCGCTAATTGCCACCAGCTACAAGGAACATGGCTTAATGTGTCATTAGTTTGCAATAATTGGCTAGGAGGAGTTCCACCATTACATAACATTGAGAGTGGAAAATCCAGCTCATTTAGAGACACGTAGCTAATCGACAGACTTGATGTTAAGTGCCCGGCAATAGCGGAAAACATGCATTCATTTAAGTGCACTGTAAAAGCTGATAAGTTAATAGTCTTGTCTGCATGTTGCACCACTGCATCAAAAGACAAATAAGTGCAATTAACAAGAATCTATATTAGGCATGCAACTTATATAGTATGAAAGATTATAGCTTACTGACAGATAACTCACTAATAAGTCTGAACAACTTACATGTTTAAGGTAGAAGTTTTAATTTTGTATTTCTTTTAAGAGCGTAAGTTTACAATTAACCCATCCTGTAGCTTAAAACAGGAAGTTGTAATCACTTATGCATTTAGGTTTTACACATAACTTGAAAATGTAAAAAATGTAGGAAAGATTTAACTTATTGGCCTATGTGTATGCTAAATCCTGTCTCTTAGCAGAGTCTGAGTTCTGTAGTGTTTATGTGGGGACTTCCTCTTCGGACGGGCCAGAGATGGACACACCCAGCGTCCCGGGACAGACACAGACACACAGGCTTTTACACATGATTAGTAAAAGGTCATTAGCAAAGCAGTTCAAACGCATGCATGTGTCTGGAATGTGGTCATTACGGAGCTGACAGATGTTTGGATAACTTTAGCTATAGTGTGAATGCAAATCTGTCATGTAGAGGCTTTACACTGAACAAACATAAACACAGCACTTACAGTATGGAGTTGGATGTACGGTCAATTCTTTAAAACACTTTTGGAGGAAGTTTATGGTAGAGTAGATATGAAGACAAAGATTTAAAAATATAATTGTGAGCTCATCTCTGTGACAATCTGCGTTTTGTTAAAGTTGTCATATCAAGATTTACATTTTTAGCTGATTGTTCAAATACACACTACTTTCTCCTACCTGTTTCTCTGATTGGTCAGTCTTTGCATCAATCATTTTAAAATGGATTTAACCAATCACAATCGAGCATGAACTTTCAGGAAGAGGCAAATCATGGTATTTCGCTCACAGACAGAAGAAAAGGTACAGTCAATGAATCATGTTAAAATTGAAATAAAATAGGAATAAAGTGGTATTACTTTTTTGTCATATAGCCCAGACCGGTTCAAGATAAATAAACACTCAATGTATAAGCACAAACATGGACCTTTTTGCATTCAACACGACAATCGCATGCTACTATTACCTTACAATATCTGTGTCATTGTGCTGTGTGCTAACGCTAAGCATATCAGACTATAGTGTCCTTTTATTGTGGCAAGCCTGTGGTACAGCTGCGCAATATTAGTGCTGGCTAGTCTTGATTTAAACAGAATTTGAGAGATATGAGTCTTTTGTAGTCAGGCTAGTGCCACCATATGGTGCATCCGCTCTGTTTCATTTCACTCCAGCTCAAAGTCATGAGTTTCAGTATTTGTTGCTGCTTGAATCAAGCTTGTTAGACTATCGACCAATCAGCAAACAGAAATTAAGTGGTGACATCAAATTCAAGCGTCTGTTTGTAGTTCCGTAAGTTTGCCGTTAAAGTAGTAGCTGCTGGAAATGGTCATTCTAATATCACTTTTTTAATGATGGAGCGGCTATAGCCTGATGTTCAGATTGAGATTTAGATACAGATGTATCAGCTGGTTTCATTTAACTTCGTGGAAACAACAATGATCACTAACGTCCATGTTCACGTACGGGAAAAAAAATGGCAGTAAAAGGACAAGCTTACCATGGAACAAACAAGCTCCAATGCCGAGATGTCAGACAGTTTCCACCGAGTGAAATGAAACCGGCTAGGTCTTTTATAGAAATGTTTTGTATTTTTAAGTCCAGCTCATGAAGAAATTAAACAAAATTGAGAGTGTTGCTTTTTAAATTGTGTTCAGTGAAAGCTAGATGTAGTTTATATTAGAGTTGTCTTAAATATCACAAATCAGACAATAACTGATATTAAAACTGGTACAAAACTACACTTCATTACAAAACTACATTACAAAGATAAAGTGACTTTCAGATCTTAAGCTGTACTATTGTTTTGTGTTACATATGAATGTTGTGTAAGAAAGACAAAACCGAATTTTTATCATTTTTTGTTTTCATTCATGAACAAAGAGAAGGCTGTTTTTCTTAAACAACCCTCACCATAAACATCAAAGGATTTTGACCCTCTTCAAAGCCATTTATTGTAGAAAAACACTGAACATTGTCCCTCCAAACTCTGAACTTTGCGTTAAACCACAGGATTTTATTGCACTGGTCTGCCTGTAGATTTGTCAATTAAAAATACATCACATCAAATAGATCTTGATTTATTAGAATAACTGTCAAACTCTAAAACTTTATTGCACAAAATTAATTCTCACAATTAAAGTACTGCACTGTTATAATTTATTGTTTGTTATGTTTATGTATTTTGTATTAATATCAGGCAAAGCATTAAAAACTAGCTGCCAGGTTCACTTTGAGCAGGTTTATGTAAAGCATGTAAGACTACAAACTTTAAAGTCCTGAGAGGATTTGATAACTACCCAGATGAATACGATTACAATATTAGTCGTGTTTCTGGAAAGTCAAATCTTTTTTGTTGGGAGTTGCATTCTCATCCAAAAACACACAGAAATGCTCCCAGAAAGCATTTGTTATTGACATGCAAATCCATTTTCACAACATGACACAAAGCAGCAGTGAAAACCAAAGCATTTTTCACTTCTTATGATTTAATCCATTGTTGCTGCTCTGGAGGGTTTTTCATTTTCTCTTCGCTCCCATTGTTCTTGTATTCCGCAGAAGATCAGAATTTTAAATAAAGCTGAGATTCTCACTTTGAATTTTTGATCTTAAAAATCATTGTAGAATTTTTTTATTCAAAATTTCAGTTGTTGAATTTTTAAGAGCGTTTTCATTGTGTTAAAACTTTCAGAATGGACCATTTACTCTGAAATATATTCATTGCATTTTGAAAAAATATTCACAGCAAATTTCACATTCTGAATTTAGAGGCTTGAGGATCTTTGCATTTGAAGGGGAAAACATAACATAGTGAAAATATTAAACTTCACAATGTACAAGTTTTGTGTTATACTGTGAAATATAGAGTAACTAACGAGATTTCAATGGAAACAAGCAAGATCCAAAAAAAAAAAAAAATGGATTATTCACTTGGGCTAATGAACTAACATTAACATTAACCCACCCCTGAGGAAGACTCACAAGTATTCGAAACTAAGGCTGTTTAATGTCACGATTTTCTTGGAGCCAGATCACAATTTTCTATTTGACAATAATCTGCTTTTAACAGAAAGTCCCTTCCCTGTAAGTGGCTAAATCCAGCTGTCAAAGGCTGACCAGTGTTGCCAGATTTTCAGAGATAAACAAGTGACTATGCCTTTGAAAAAATTACCAAAACAAGTGATTTCAACTCTTCAACAAAAAGTAATTAAAAAATAAATGAATTAGAACATTGTGTCACTGCAGAATAAGTCTTTAACCATTTTAGACATGAAAATATGATAAAAACCAATGTCTCCAACATAAATGGATAGTTTTTTGTAAATTTAACCTGAAAAACTTGCCAAATTTCACCTCTTTTATGACTTGAAAGCACACCTTTCCATATTATACAATTATACAATATTCCATATTGATTATTGATCATTATAGTGAAGCAGACCTGGCAACTCCGAGGCCTCAAGAAGTAGGTTGGAAAAATAGTCTACATTTGAACAAACAGATGCATTAAATAGAAAAATGGGAAATCACAATATGCCAATTTCATCAAAAAAGCAGATTGTCACAGGGATGAGCTCACGATTTTTTCATTTTATCACCATATTGCCTAGCTCTAGTCCACATATGTCAAACTCAAGGCCCGGGGGCCGGATGCGACCCTCCACCCCATTTTATGCGGCCCTCAAGGTCTTATAAGGTTTACTTTAATTATAGATTATTGCCAGGAGTAATCTGGGTGTCTTAACCTAATGAAATTATTTTTCTGAAACTTAAAGAGTAAGTCTTTTTTCAGACTGTTGCAGATGTATATTAAGTAATTGTTACTTCACTAAATATACAATAATCAAATACAACTATTATTTGTAGTATTGTAGTAAGGTGAATTTTAGTTATAACCGGTCCTTCGAGGACAATCCCGATGCCAATGTGGCCCTTTGTCAAAATGAGTTTGACACCCCTGCTCTAGTCGAATAATTACTATTAAATTATCATTGCAAAACAGAGCGACGCAGCCTTATTTTATCTTCTAAGTTTTGAATCCAGAGTCCTGTGCGATACAAGGACCATGTGAGATCTACACTGACCTACAAGTGACGTTTTGGTTTTTGAATACAATACATTACAGCATCTTACATTATCTTATCTGCGTCAGAACCATGCAGGACCTAAACAGTGCTGTAAACTGCAGCTGTTTCTATAGAGAGACCGATAAAACTGTGGCGTTTCTATCCATTGTCACATGTTTGCACTGGAATCCTGCACTGGCTCTTGTCCAAAAGTTACACACACAGGTTGTATTCCCTTTTGCCTGCGACACTGCGTCCGATTTATCACACTACAACGAACCCGGTGAACTTTAATGTACTTCAAACTGTCGACACAGGGCTGCACAAAGCGTTCTGAAGCCAAACGCATACAGTAGGTCCAGGCTAAAATAATCGGAGCAGGCCCACTCAGCGCTGATTAGGTTTACTTGGCTTGGCTGCGGTCCAAGAGCGGCCTAAGCCCTCTTAAATAACCAGGAAAAATATAATTTGCTCTGGACCCACCCCTATGATATTTCATCCACTGGAGCATTAGAAGACACAGTGGACCAAAGGTTTTACTGTGTTTGAACTGGACTTTGGATTGACAGACAATTTCAGTAGATTTGCAAAAGGTCAATATGATTAAGACAAGTTAATCGATTATTCCAATAATCCTGAATGATTATTAACTTACTATACACGGTCTCCAAACCCTGTCAAGTGCTGAGAGAAGAGGTTTTAAAATGTGACTACATACTGTATGTACAAATATGTTTTAATGGGAAAAAAATGTGTTTTATTGCATTAAAAATTAAGTTAAAATTGTGCGAATTTAGGGCTAGGCCATTAATCGAAATGAATGTGGTGGATTTTGAAAAGAAAAATAAAAAAAAAACAATCTTTTGTCAGTAAAAAATGTGTAGTTTAGAGCAAAAGTCAAACTTTGAGTCAGAATGTTGATATATAGTTTCAAAAACATAAACATATTAAACGTTTTTGTTTCATTTATGTTCATGAATAGCATTTTGTTGTTTTTGAAAAGGTTACACAAAATCGATCAATATGAGGAAAAAAAAAATGTGTGATTATATTTTTTCCCAGATTGCCCAGCTCTATATGAAGTGAATAGTTTGCCAGTGGAACAAAATTTTGCACAAAAAACAAAAAAAAAAAACTAATTTTTTCTTTTACCATTTTGTTTTAACGTGTAAAGAAAATGTATGTAACCTAAATCAAGAAAGAAGATATTTTCTTGACAAACTGTCACGGATTTAATAACCCAGAAGAACCAGTCAAGGAACGTTATAACAAGTTTATTACACAAGGCAGGTGCAGGCAATTGATCGAGCAGGCAGGGGACCGAGCAGGCAGGGGACCGAGCAGGCAGGGGACCGGGCAGGCAGAGGACCAAGCAGGCAGGGGACCGAGCAGGCAGGGGACCGGGCAGGCAGAGGACCGAGCAGGCAGGGGACCAGGCAGGGGACCGGGCAGGCAGGAGACCGAGCAGGTAGGGGACCAGGCAGGCAGGAGACCGAGCAGGCAGGTGATTAAGAAGGCAGGCAAACGAGCAGGCAGAATCTGGAGGGAGGCAGGCAGATGGCAGCTGGCACTGTGGTAGTAGCAACAACGAACTGGCGAAGAGTAGGAGAGGATCCATGCTTCTTCACTGCAGCAGATAATTAGGTGAACTGGAAACAGGTGAACCAGCAGCCACACCACTCCCAGGAGAGGTGGAGCACAGGAGACACAGAGGGGAGGAGGAGAAAGGAAAAAGCAAAGCCAGGGCTGGATCCTGACAGTACCCTCCCCTCAATGGACGCCACCGGGCGAACCACCAGGTTTGTCAGGATTCAAGCGATAGAAATCAGACAGTAAACCAGGATCAAGGATGAGAGGACGAGACACCCAGGAGCGCTCCTCTGGACCATAGCCCTCCCAGTCCACCAGGTATTGAAAGCCCCTGCCTCGACGCCGCACATCCAAGATTTGACGCACAGTAAATGCAGGATAATCATCTACAACCTGGGCGGGAGGAGGGGGATCGGCTGGCGGGCACAGTGGACTTGAACGAACGGGTTTCAACTGGGAGACATGGAAACTGGGATGTATGCGAAGAGATGAAGGCAGCTTTAAACGTACAACAGTGGGGTTGAGCACTTTCTCAATTTCAAATGGTCCAATGTAACGCGGAGCAAGTTTCTTAGAATCAATCTTTAAAGGAATGTCTCGAGATGAAAGCCACACTTTATCACCTGGTTTATAGTTCGGAGCAGGGGTACGGTGTTTGTCTGCAATTTTCTTGTTTTGTTCAGCAGAACGAAGTAAAGCTGCTCTGGTCAATCTCCAGACATGACGACAGCGCTGAAGGTTGTCTTTTACTGATGGAACCGCAATGTCCCCTTCTTGCTCAGGAAATAATGGCGGCAAGTATCCTAAAGCACATTCAAAGGGAGACAAACCAGTGGCAGATGAGGTAAGGGAGTTATGAGCATACTCTACCCATGGAAGATGTCTGCTCCAACTGCTTGGTTCCTGGGCAGCCACGCAGCGGAGAGCTGTTTCGAGGTCTTGGTTTGCCCTCTCACACTGGCCATTTGTCTGCGGATGGAACCCAGATGTCAGGCTCACTTTTGCTCCCAAGGCTTCACAAAAACATTTCCAAACTTTAGATATAAATTGTGGGCCACGATCAGAAACTATATCCATAGGAATCCCATGAATACGAAAGATATGTTGCACCAGCAAATCTGCAGTTTCTTGTGCTGAAGGAAGTTTGGCAAGAGCAATAAAATGTACAGATTTGGAAAATCGGTCAACAATGGTAAGTATCACAGAATTACCTTGAGATAATGGCAGGCCGGTGATAAAGTCGAGTGCAATATGAGACCAGGGACGGCTAGGAACAGGGAGAGGACGAAGGCAACCAGCTGGACGTTGATTGGTGGATTTTCCCCTGGCACATACAGTACAGGCTGAAATGTATGCCCTGATATCCTTCTCCATAGACGGCCACCAGAAATGACGTTTAAGTAAGACAAGTGTTCGTCGAGTTCCAGGGTGACAGGCAAATCGAGAAGTGTGTCCCCACTGTATGACCTGTGAACGGACAGCTTTGGGAACAAATTGGCTATTATGGGGTCCATTACCTGGGTCTGGTTCTGCTTTTTGTGCCTCTTCTACCAGAGATTGTATCTCCCAGGTCACCATAGCAACAACACAGGAAGCAGGGACGATTGTTTCAGCCTCATCCGAAGATTCTGCAGAGACAAACTGACGAGACAGTGCATCTGATTTTACATTGTGAGAACCTGGACGAAAGGTGAGAGTAAAATTAAACCTGCCAAAGAACAATGCCCAACGAGCCTGCCGGGAGTTAAGGCGCTTTGCAGTCTTGATATAGGCTAGGTTTTTATGATCTGTCCAAACCACAAAAGGATGCTCTGCCCCTTCCAAATAGTGTCGCCATTCCTCTAGGGCCAATTTCACAGCTAAAAGTTCACGGTCTCCTATGGAATAGTTGTGTTCGGCAGGTGAAAGACGACGAGAAAAAAAAGCACAAGGGTGAACTTTCTGGTCTACAGGGGAGCGCTGAGAAAAAACCGCTCCAACCCCAGAGTCTGATGCATCAACTTCGACAATGAACTGGAGAGAAGGATCTGGATGGACAAGAATAGGTGCAGAAGTAAACAGTATCTTAAGCTCTTGAAAGGCCTGCTCTGTCTCTGGGGACCAGATATAAGGGACTTTAGGAGAGGTAAGACGAGTTAGAGGAGCCGCTACTTGGCTGAAGTTTTTAATAAAGCGGCGGTAAAAATTGGCAAAGCCAAGAAATCTTTGGAGCTGCTTAAGATTTACTGGTTGGGGCCAATCTGCCACGGCCTGAATCTTAGCTGGATCTGGCTTCACTTGCCCGCTGCCGATTATGTAGCCTAGGAAATGTACTGACTGTACATGGAATTCACACTTCTCTGCTTTGACAAAAAGCTTGTTTTCTAGCAGCCTCTGCAGCACTTGACGTACATTGTGTGTATGTTCTTCAGGGGAACTGGAAAAAATCAAAATATCGTCAAGATAGACAAAAACAAATCTGTTGAGGAAATCACGTAAGACATCATTCACAAGTGCCTGAAATACTGCTGGAGCATTGGTCAACCCAAAAGGCATCACCAGATATTCAAAGTGGCCAAGGGGAGTATTAAACGCAGTTTTCCACTCATCACCTTTGCGGATTCTGACAAGATGGTATGCGTTCCTAAGGTCAAGTTTTGTGAAGATGGTGGCATTATGTAATGGTTGAAAAGCTGAGTCAATTAATGGAAGTGGATACTTATTCTTAACTGTGATGTTATTTAATCCTCTATAATCTATGCAGGGACGAAGGGTTTTGTCTTTTTTATCCACAAAGAAAAAGCCCGCGCCAACAGGAGAGGAGGAAGGGCGAATAATACCTGCTGTCAGAGAGTCTTTTATGTAACGCTCCATTGCTTCTCTTTCTGGGCGGGACAGAATGTAGAGACGAGAGGAAGGCAGAGTGGCACCAGGGAGCAGATCTATGGCACAGTCATATGGTCGATGTGGTGGTAAGGACAAGGCTCGGTCTTTGCTGAATACCTCCTGAAGGTCGTGGTATTCACTGGGAACATTGGACAGATCTGAAGGTTCAAATGGCACAGGTGCAGCTTTGGCTGGAGAGAGAGCTGACTGCAAACAGACAGAATGACAAAACAAGCTCCAACTTAAGACTTTTCCTCCCGCCCAGTCAAAATGTGGGTTATGTCTCTTTAACCATGGATACCCCAGAATTAATGGTGAGTGTGGAGAGGAAATTAAGTGAAAAGTTAGCTGCTCTCTATGATTTCCAGACAACATTACAGTAAGGGGTGCAGTGCGATGAGTTACCTTAGCAAGAAGTCTTCCATCCAGCGCATTGGCCACTAGAGGGACATCAAGGGTTTCAACCTCCAGTTGAGCTTGACAAGCAAGATCGACATCTAAAAAATTTTCATCTGCTCCGGAGTCGATCAAAGCTGTCAGAGGCAAGGTTAAGTCTTTGTAGCAAATAGTGGCAGGGAGTGACATTCTTGTTTGGGGGGAGATGTTATTTCAGAACGGCTCACCAGAACCCCCACGCTCACTGGTGAGCCCCCTCTTTTGGCCGGGAGGGGCAGGTGGCAAGGAAGTGTCCTAATTTGCCACAGTAAATGCATTCACCTGCCCTTATTCTTCGAAGTCGTTCTGCTGGTGTTAAATGAGCTCGACCAAGCTGCATTGGTTCTTCAGCAGAAACATGAGCTGGTGGCGGAAGAGGAGCAGCGGCAGATGGAACAGAGTTTCGAGGGACTTGTGAGATGCGAGCAATAACAGGCTGGCTAGAGGGACGTGTATTTCTCTCTCTCTTGCGTTCACGGAGACGATTATCCAATTTAATAGCTGTAGAAATAACAGAATTAAAGTCACCAAAGTCATCTTTTAAAGCCAACTCATCCTTAAGCTGTTCAGATAAACCATTTACAAAAACTGTTTGCAGGGCTGCATCATCCCAGCCAGCTTCTGCAGCCAAGGTCCTAAACTCTACAGAATACTCTGCCACACTCCGAGAGCCTTGATGAATAGTCAGGAGGCGTTTGGCAGCTTCTTTCCCTTTAACAGGATGATCAAACACTCTTTTAAGTTCAGTCACAAATTTGTCATAGCTTCGTTGAATTTCTGGGTCACTTTGCCATTTAGCATATGCCCAATCCAGAGCATTTCCTTGCAGAAGCCCCATAACATAAGCAATTTTTGAACTGTCTGTAGCATAGGTTATTGGCTTTTGACTGAAGACAAAGGAACATTGTAAGAGAAACCCCCCACACTTCCCCATATCACCTTGATAGTGGTTCGGGTCTGGCACATGTGCTTCTCTGAGCTGGGCTGGGTCTGAAGAAGCCTGGGCTTGGTTCTGAGAGGCAGATGATTGAGAGAATGCTGCACTTTGAGATAAGCCGGTAGTTAACTCACGGACCATTGAATTCAGTTGGGCAATCTGAGCAGATGTTGTCTGTTGGCTCTCCATTAAATTCCGTAAAAGTTGATCATGCTGCCCGAGGATGGCTCCTTGGTTGGTAATGGCTTTAACGACAGGATCTGGTTCCACTGGGTCCATTTTTGGCCAGTTCGTACTGTCACGGATTTAATAACCCAGAAGAACCAGTCAAGGAACGTTATAACAAGTTTATTACACAAGGCAGGTGCAGGCAATTGATCGAGCAGGCAGGGGACCGAGCAGGCAGGGGACCGAGCAGGCAGGGGACCGGGCAGGCAGAGGACCAAGCAGGCAGGGGACCGAACAGGCAGGGGACCGGGCAGGCAGAGGACCGAGCAGGCAGGGGACCAGGCAGGGGACCGGGCAGGCAGGAGACCGAGCAGGTAGGGGACCAGGCAGGCAGGAGACCGAGCAGGCAGGTGATTAAGAAGGCAGGCAAACGAGCAGGCAGAATCTGGAGGGAGGCAGGCAGATGGCAGCTGGCACTGTGGTAGTAGCAACAACGAACTGGCGAAGAGTAGGAGAGGATCCATGCTTCTTCACTGCAGCAGATAATTAGGTGAACTGGAAACAGGTGAACCAGCAGCCACACCACTCCCAGGAGAGGTGGAGCACAGGAGACACAGAGGGGAGGAGGAGAAAGGAAAAAGCAAAGCCAGGGCTGGATCCTGACACAACCATATTCTGCTCAAACTAAGATAATATATGAATAAAAAAAAACTTGTTTAAACATTATTTTTTGCAGTTTTGATCTAATTTCATTAAACATTGATGATTAGTTGCAGCCTTCATGTCGTTTGTGGAGTCTGTAATATCCTCACATTTGTACAGAACTTGTTTAGAGTGTATTATTCCCCTGAGTACTGTGGAGTGTTTTCTTTCACTGAGGACATGCGTCTCTGTGGACACTTCAGGAACACAAAGGAAAACACTATTTCAGTACAAGCACATATTTGTTCCACTTCCGTCACAAATTGTGTCAAGTAATATTATTTTGGCAAATGGCAAAAGGATGATGAAAACATTTCCTTGGATTTGTCTTTGGTCGTCATGGTTTCGAGAGAAACAAAGACAGATGTGTCTGAAAACAGCCTTACATGTGTTTTGTGCTTGAGCATGACATGAGCAGCACTTAGAGAGCTGACTATAAAACCTGAGCAAATAGTTTCTACATTTTTTACATTTGTTTGAGGATACCTCCATCTTCTAAATCTGTTAACGCTTAAGCTTCTTTAAGTTAGTCTTGAAAACATCTTTGTAATGTAGTTTATTGAATCCAAAGTTAGAGATGAGGGATTTGTATTTGTTTTGACTCATATTGAAATGATAAAACTACATATATTTATTGTATTAAGATTACTCTTATGATTATGATTTACCTTTAGAAAAAGCTTAAACATTTCTCTAAAAGTTGTCAAGAATTGATTTAGTGACTAAAACATTTTTGGCCATATAACTAAATGAGACTGAAAATGTGTGAATCGCAATAAAACGATTACGTGACAAAAAAGGCAGATGGCCACAAAAATAGGACCAGCCATGTTATTTAACCTTTGTACTTCTCTGGCTAACTTTTCTGATGTACTAGCTGCTACTGTCTGATGATGCTGCATGTCAAAACAAATACTGTATATACAGAATCTACAATAAATGTAAATATGTATACTGTTTTGATACGCATCTTAGATACAGTGTCTTAGATATAGAGAGATTTTTTGTTTATCAACATGGACGATGCAGAATAAGTTGCCTCTCACAGACACAAACAGTGGAAACAAGTCGAAAAAGCATCGTTGTCAGCCAACAACAAGAGTTTATCACTGTGTGAAAACAAAAGTTATGCTGCTAAATCAACATTTGTAAATGAAATAACCTTTAAAAGTTACATTCAGGTGAGTGAAAAAATGAGGAGAAAACACTGTCTCAAGCATCAGGAGACAGACGTCTGTCAGACCGGTTCAAACCTGATTGAAACAGCTCTAGTTCCGTTTTGTTGTTTTAAACAAAGAAGTTTCCCCAGCTAAGCAGACTGAGAGCGGGTCTTTCTGCATAACGTATGGCGGAAAGGCGGAAAGTGACATCGACTGAAAATCCCTCTATATCAAAGATGATATGAAATCAACGAACAGTTAGATCTGTGAAGTAGCAAAAAAAAAAAAAAAACTGCTTTAACTGAGAGATAAATTCTTGTAAAGCCATACTGAGAAACATTCGAGCAACATCTCTACGGAGACAATCAAACCACCATCCAAAGTCGTGCCTTTCCAAAAACTAAAATGCAACCAGTAAAAGAGATGTTACAATATTGAAGTGAAAAAATAAAATCAGAATGCATTAAACAAAAATAAAATCAGCATGCATTAAACAAATCAAAATCATAATTTCAATGAGCGCAAATAACAAATCACAGTTTGATATTCTTCCTAAATCATGCAGCCTTGGTATGCTTGGTGAACAAATGCAAAGAAAAGCCATGACAGTGAGCAAATCAGTGCATTTCTCGGTACATTTTACATTTCTCTTTGAGCTGGAGTAAATCTGCATGTAAGCCTGTAGAGCCGTGTTCATTACATCTCACACAAGAGGAAACCGGACTCTGAGCTCCAACAGGAAACACTTAGGAGTGAGCCGATCACAAAGAGCCTCTTCTCTGCTTTGTGGGAGATTTCACAGAGCTGAGTTAGGTTGGACTTTCTAACAAGGACAGGCTTTGATACGACACTGCAGTGGGGCTGGGAACGGCGGATTCAGGTAACAGTGGAAGAGTGAGGCCTCCCACAGAGACGCTCAGAGCTGAGGAAATGTGACTGTATAGACCTAAATGCAGCAGGAATCAGACGAGAGCAGGAGGAAAAGTTAAACTAAAGTCGTGCAATATAAGAAAACTAGCCAAGGTGTAAAGAATGTTCACCGTTTGAATTACCTTGGGTGAATTGTCAAAAAAAATGTCTTCTGAGGTGTTCATATGTGAGAAGGTGTGATATGGTAAAAAATCACCTTTCCTCAACAGAATAAAAGTTGTCTTGTTTTGTATTAGAACTAATAAAAACTTTGGGTGTAATGTAGTGTTGTACGCCTTAAGTTGATGAATCGGTCGATGGAGTCTTAGTTGACCAAAATTTTCATTAGTCAACCCATTCTTTTAGCTAGATTATATGGATTCCTATTGAACATTAACATAAATGTAGTGAATTAGCTGAAAATTTGCTTGCCTTTTGCCTTTTTTGATTTGTATTCTTATTCATTTTTTGTATAAATGGTTATTTTTGCATGAACACCAAAACATATTTTATATTTTCAAGTAGGCCTTAGTTTGGGTTGGATAAATTATCAAATCAGAAGATATTTTTAGCTTCAAACATTTTGTTGTGCCTTCTATTTAGATGATTAATCGGTCAATGGAACATGTCTTTATTCGACCAATTTCTTTGAACAACTACAGCTTTAGTTGCAGTTAGATCTGCGTTCGTCCTAGTTACATCTACAGCCTGTCCGTCCATGGGAGTGGATCTCTTCTTCACTGTGGTTCTCCTCAAGGTTTCTCTTTTTCCCTTAGGGTTTTTTTTGTTTGTTTTTCCTTGCCAAGAAGGAGGGTCTAAGGACAGGGGATGCTCTGGACAATTATTCATTTGCTCTACTAATAATCTGCTTTGACATTCTTGATCAATCACTACTTCTGAATGTTTTCATTGAATGTGTATTGTTTTATTTTTATTTTTTACTATTCATGTTTGCTAAATTAATAATCTTGGGAAGTCCTCAGAAACGACTGTTGTTGTGATTTTGGGCTATATAAAAATAAATTGATTTAATTTGATTTGATTAGTGCAAAGAAGAGTGGTTGGAGCTGTGGCTTCCCAATACAGAGATCATAGGTTCAACTCCTGGGTCCATATCAACATCTCACAATCTCTTTGCGTGGAGTTTGCATGTTCTCCTTGTGTCGCTGTGGGTTTTCTCCAGGTACTCCGGTTTCCTAAACCTCCAAAAACATGCATGTTTAGGTTAATTGGTCACTGTAAATGTTACCTAGTGAGTGAATAAGAGAGTTTGTCTAACCCTACAAGTTGGCCACTGTCCACGGTGTTCCCTGCATAAAACCCAACTCATTGTGAAAAGGTTCCAGTCAGCTGTGACCTCTGCGAACTGGAACAAGCTGTAGGGTATCAGCTCCATGATATCGGTTCAGTCGATATCATAGTTGTGCCTTTAATTGAACATAATGAAACTAATTTATTGGCTGGTGTTGTTGATCCAGAACGTCTCATTTAATTGGCAATTTTTTTAAGACATTTTATTATAAATAACAGTTACATAACACAATATAACAAAATGCCTTGTGTTTTGAACAATTTCAGTCCTTACACTGGTATTAGTTGATATCAAGGACTGCCAGATACTTAAAGACAAAGTATTGAAATCAGTATCGAAACAGAACATATAACATATACATTGTCAGAAATGACATTTGAACATGTGTGTCTTCCGTTTTGCTTTGCGCACTATATTACAATTACTTACTGATGTAGGACCCCACAATATACAGTATTAATAAATCAAATCAACTGCAACTTTGTCATGTCTCTGCCAGGATGAGACAATGGGGCAACACAGAAAATTCACAGTTAGATTGAGATTTCATGCAGCTCATATCTGATGTCTTTGTTTATTCTGTTCAGTAACACCGCATTGTTCTGGGCTTGAGGCCTGAGTGTACTTAAAATGTTCACCTTCCTTCTATCTCGTTGCCTCGATATACCTATCACTCTGCATCATACATGAGAGAAAAGATTGCAAGTAAATGAAAGCCTGCTTTGATGAAATGCCACAGTGACGGATTGCCCCCTCTCATTACTCTTCTATTGTGTGCCAAGTACTGTGATTAAAAACAATGCACTTTTATTAAGTCGCTTTGTGGTTTTATCCCATATATACATGGTACATATGTTACAGACACTCACATGTCTTCTTTAAGCCATTGTTTCCCCTCACTGCACATCCTTCTCTGGGACACTCATAAACTCTCCCCTCAGAGGTTAAGAGCTCTGCATATATTCTGCTCATTCACCAGTGGAATGACTATTAACTCCTGACCTTTCCACTCTCCTATAAATAAGAGAAAAGCCTACAGCCCTGTAAGTTTTCAGTAGAATAAGTGAAATTATCTGGAGTGTAGATATTTTGAAGGGGAGTCGAGCCAAACTCATTTCAACAGTTTCCTCCTCACAAACAGATGAAGAGCAGTGAAGGCTGAAAACAGGTGGTGCTGTTTTGTGTCTCGGCCAAAACCCCAGACGACCTCAGTGTTCGACGGATTTCACAATATTACATGTTTGTGCTTCAGTTATTGTGAGGGGAACAATGAGTTGTGACCAAACAACAGTGAAATCAGACTTCATTTCACAAGTAAGTGAAAGTTTGTTGCTTGCTGATGATGATGAAACAATGAGGTTACTTATAGGCTCAGTGTTAATTGATGATAATAAGCAATAGTTTTTGTTGTTGTTGTTGTTGTTTTTTGTTTTTTTTGTTTATTAACATTTATGAGGAAAATACAAGCATTTAGTTGCCTATTGAAAATATTTTTAAGCAGCCTATTAAAGCTCCACAAACAATCTCGTTAATGTCTTTATAGAGCACAAAAAACAATTCTGTTGGTTATAAAACTTTCATGGTTACAAACGTGATTCTGTATGCAATTCAAATGTATGTAGCTTTAACAAGTGAAATATTACAATTTCACTGTTCACAAGGAAAACAGTGTAAAATTAATTCTTTGAACATTAGAGTTGCAGTTGTTTAGTCGGCGCAGTCTTAATCTAAATGTGTAGTATATAGTTCAGTGGTTCCCAAAGTGAGGGTCAGGAACCCTCGGGGGGTCACGAAGCAAAATCTGGGGGTCGTGAGATGATTTCAAGATGTAATTTTACACTTAATCAGTATTTCTTAACTGGAAGCATCATGTTTCACTGAATTTTGATCATATAAAGCAATGAACTACTAAAATAAATACATTAAAAACTCAATTTTAATGGTTTTCCAGGTTGAAATAATTACAGACATCTATTTTATTTTGCTGTGGGGGTCGCAAGTTGGTTCACAAGGTTATTTTGGGTGTCCCGGTCTGAAAAGTTTGGGAACCCATGTATGAGTTGACAGGGTATATATTAAACAGCAACAGAAAGGAGTGAATTGCCTGAAGATTATGAACAGAATCACTTGTCTAGACCTGCCTTCTTACATACAGATACACTGTTTCCAATTATTTTTATGTAAAAATTGTTGTTTTTGCCTGAACATTTTTAGTCGTTTCAAGCACAGTTTGGGTTAAACACATGATCAAAAAGATACAGAGCTTTTGCCACGCCACCTCTTTAGTCTATGGGTGCACTGTGTAACCAAAATAAACTTGAACAAAAGCATGTTTTTGTCTCTTTGTTACACTATATAAACAATAACGTTTTGTGTTTTTACTCTCAATGGGCTTGCAGTACCACAAAATAGACAATTATTTGGCCTGGAGAGGCCTGAACATGTCTGTTTCCATAGAAACGTGGCCGCTTTAGCAAACTTTTTTCATAATATGGTATAAAACGTATTTGTCCCCATTCAGAATGTCCCAAAGTCTAGTTCTAACTTTCTAATACTGAACAGAAGATATTTTTTGTTTATGACAATAGGTTGTGTTCACATTGCAGAATTTGATTAGTGCAGTTAGTTTAATAAACATTGTATCTCAAAGATTTGTGACTAGACCTAATTACTTTTTGTATCAAAGTTTTACTACTTGATCCCATCTCTATTCATTTTTATTGACTTGTATAATGTTTTCATGTCCTGTGAATGCAAACTCTTGTCAGATAAATGTGAGAAGTTGGCAAAATTAATCACAAAAGGGCAAAAATAATACCTTTTTTTTTTTTTTTTCTTTTTGTAGCATTTTTTCTGTAAATGATATTCTCGATATTCACTTTTTGGCCAGCTCTTTGGTTGACTCCAGCTCTATTGAACATATTTGCAAAAGGTCTGCTTGTTGTTGCTGAACACCACAGCGATTTGGGGAAAGTTTGACATTTTAAGTCCCCCAAAGGACAAGGCCATTTGTTCTAATTATATCCTGTTTCTGCAGCTGCTCACGAAGACGAGGATAAAATATGTCCAACTCTAAACTACTGAAGAACTTCTGCATAAAGAGAAGTGTATTGTGTTGTTTTAGACTCTCATTATTTCTTAGATTCAGCAGCAAAACTTTCAGTGCATCTTACAATTGTTTCACCAGTGTCTGTCTGTAATCTGACTCATGGTTTTATTTCCAGTGTATTTTCTGTGGTTGTGTAACTAAGCTAATATATACACAAGATTTCAGTAATAAAGATATGTAACTTTGGAGGATGTGGAAAGCCGCCAGAACAATTCCATGGAAATAGCAACTCTGGAACACTCTCAACGCAGATATTTCATATTTCAGATACTTTATTTTCTTATAAGAACTGGGCAATAGCTGTTTCGATTTTTATAAATAATATTGTGAATTATTTTTTGAAGGTATGCAAAAACTGAATATTGAGGCAGGGATATGGCATAAAAAAAAACAAAAGACAATATTTGCTATAATAATATAGGTGACGGTATACTGTAAATCCAAGATTGCCTAATTTCTAATAGCTCTTTTATATATTTGTATTTCAACCGTGTTTTCTCTCCTCATATCTTCTCCTGTTCTGTTTTAGCCTCTGCATCAGTGCAAAGTCACTCAGTTCGAGGCTTTAGAAATGTTTGGCCAAAGTTTCTGTGTCCACACAAATATATCTCAAAATTCCTAATTTTATATTGTCAACAATAGAAAAAAAAGTTGAAATAAATATATATTATCACCAACGTATATTATTGCCCTGCCCTAATATTGAGCAACATAAAAACATTTCACATTTATCTAAAAATTATACACACAGGGAAATGAAAAATAAAAAAAAAAGATTAAAGCATTTTATAATCTCAGATACTGATGTTTAAAAAAATGTTTATGCCTGTTCCATTGGTAAATCTTATTTAAGATAGTGTTGTCACGATACTAAAATTTCAAACTCGATTCGATACTCCAAAAAAAAACTCAATACTCGATATCGATTTCGATACCACGGTGCCAACTTTAAATTTTTCTTTCTTATGATAGTATTTTTTTTTATTATTTATGTTTTTCTTTTGATATTATTAAAACAATAGTATTTAATATATTATTTGTTTATTATTAACTTGATTCATGAACCTTTACATTAAGACTGGGCTTTGTTCTATTATCAGACTTATTTGCTGTTTATGTAGTTTATAGACTATATATACAGTATTTGATAGTTTCATCATTTCATCTCCAATGAGAGAAGAAGGGGCGGGGCTTAAAATATCGATACTTGTTCAAACGAGTATCGATATCGGTTTTAGTATCGATTAATATCGGGGAATCGATTTTTTTGACAACCCTATTAAGACAGACAAAATTTGTTCAAAATATGCAAAAAATAATAAAATATTATTTTTTGTCTATATCACCCAGCTCTAAGTCTCATTCATTTGTCTTGTGTAAAACCTAATACTTTACTCTTTAGTTGCACATATTTAAGTTAAAATAATACACTAATTAAATTAAATTAAATTAAATACAATTCCCATTAGCAGATTTGCCAACTAAAAAGGGAACATAGCAAGTGCTCCTTTTGACCTGATCATGTATTTAACCCAAACATGTTATGGAGTTTAATCAAGAACAACCATCAAAACAGAAAAATAAAACCCAAAGTCTAAGATCTACAGCTAATTCACATCTTTTAGTTTTGTTCAATATAAAACCTCATAATCTACATAAAACAGTCAGTCAACTAATCCAATCTTTGACTGACCATAAATCGACTATCGACTGAAGGACTATAGATCCAGCTGAAGCATCTTCTAAAACAAATCCAAAGATGAACTCTGGTAAAGCTCTTTTGTCTTGACCTTTCCGATCCAGCCTGACACGGAGCATCTTTGAAACACTTCCTCTCTTTAGCAGTACTTTCCTCTCTTTGCTCAGTCTGCTGGTAGTGGTAATCTATCAGGCTGCATCGTCCAGAGGAAACATGCGGTGGGTGAGCTCGGGATAAGAGTTTAATCCATCAAACCTCCTTCACTCCCACTGCTGTGCTGACACAACAACTCCAGCAATGGATTACCAGCTCCAGAGGGGGCTGTCTCTGTCTACACAACCACAGAGCAGCAGCAGTCACAGGACAGTGTTAGGTTTAAAGAAGACATATGCAAAATAAACTGTAAATAAAACCACAAGCGGCATCGAATGACTCTAGTGGACCGAACTTTCATGTAGCCTGGACTACAACTGAATGAAAGTTGAGTAGAACGTAGAGCTGTAATCAACCAAAGGAATTCTTGGTCGACTACAGACATGTCCCATCGAAAGATTAGTCGACTAAAAAGGAGGCGTGACTAACTGAAAAGCTAAAAAGGAGGCCTATCTTTTTGACTCATTAGTCTGAAAAGACAAAAGTGCAAATTTTGAGCAAAAACAACTATTAAACAAAAGGAATAGAAAGCCATGTATTTTATTCTAAAAAGGCAGATCAGCATAATTATTCAGGCTTAAATTTTCAGCTAATTCTCAATTTTTTGTTGCTGTTCCATATAAATCCTCATGATCTAAAAAAAAAAAAGAATTAGTTGCCTAATCCAAATTTTGGTCAATCGACCGATTAATCGACTAAACAACTGACTACAGCCGTAGTAGAATGTGGTTTGTTTTGCAAAAAGGAGAGCAAATGTAAATGTTATAACTTCAGCTCAGAGTGCCTAAAGGAGCAGTTTACAATTTCAGTTTCAAGATGCAGTTATATAGCAAGTTCTGTTAATTTTTCAGTGGATCACTCGAGTCTCATTTTGTAATGCCAGAAAAAAGAGGAAAATTTTTATATTTAATTTATACTTTAAGGAGGAAAAAATTCTGTCCTGTGTCATTTCTCCTCCACATTGATGTCAATGGTGCCACTGCATTGGGCCTGTCCATTCACTCCCCACTGACTTCTATTTATTTTAGCAGTTAGAAGCATAACCCATGGCTGCAACTCATTCACTGGTTATTTTCGTAGGGGGCGAACACGCTGAGCTTCACTCAGACACTGCAGATCCATTGGTCCCTACGCCCAGTGTGGGCTCAGACCTAATTAACTTTTAACTTTATCACAAAGGTGTTTCCCCATCATTAGTTTAGTCAAAGTTGTATTTAGATTATTCATGCATGTTTAGGTAATCCTGTGCTGTCTACAACTGAGACTCGATCGCTCAGAAAATTCCTGTTTTCACCTATTCCTAGCCCCGCCCACATCCCTGAACTGAACTGTGATTAATGAAAGACATAGTCACTTTTTAAAAATAATAACACGTATGACAGTCCACTGCTTGTTATTATTAAACACTTACATGACCGGGGCTTATCAGTTCAGTAAATATGGCTGATGCTTTGCAGAGTATGAATCTTTTGAAGTTAGGTGCACCCCATACACCTGCAGTGTTCTTCATCCATGCAGTGTCCAATTAGACAAGAATTGTGCTCTGAGCAAAAAAGTATTCTGCCTTGTAGTTAGTCTCAGAAGTGACACACTACTAGTTCAACTTACGACAGTTTTAACAATATTCCATCTAAATGTGAAAAAACTGAAAAAGCATGACAAGTCTCTGCTGCAGCACTGTGAACAGTACTGTGTTGACATGAGTGGTGTAAAGTGAGAGAATAAACAGAGGAGAGCAAGTGAAGTGTGTCCAGCTGTGATTTCCACTGTTTCTGAGCTGATTGAGCCAGTGACAGGACAAACACGAAGCATCGAGCAGCAGGTGTGAACACAATATAATACAGTCAATGGACACTACAGAGATGGGCTTCAGACTTATTGATGTGCATCTTCATTCACTGGAAGGAATATGTAGACAGCTCAAGCTCCTGCAACTAAAAAGCCTTAAAACGCTCAGAAAACTATATTGCAGCTGCTTGGAATTGGAAACAAAGGATGAGGAAAATGTGTTCACGACTAACCACAGGATTTAGATGCACAAAAGAAAACATTAAAACAACCTTATAGCTCAGTAATGTTGACTTCTGCCAGCGGTAAAACAAACTACAGTTGGAAAGCCAAAATCCTGGAGACCAAAGCCACATACTTCATTTTGAAATCAAATATTTTCCACACCACAAATGAAATAAAGGCTTTTCCCCCTTAATGAAGTGCCAAGGCATGAATACCAGTGGGTAATAGATGAGATGACAGAACTACTTTAGAGAATACTGCTGAGAGGATAACAGAGGCCAACAAATATTCAAGAAAGGAATCTTTTTGCTACCGTGAAAAATGTACAAAGCACATATTTTTACAAAGGCAAGTGAGATATGGTTTAGGCAGAAAGGGGAAGATAAAGTTGCATTTGCAGAATGTGGTTAAACTCCACATAGCAAACATAACTCAACAGGTTACATAAGCCTCTCTCAATCATGTATTCAACTTCTTCTGTTCTTTTACTGACGAGGTTTAGTGTAATGTTCTGGTAATATAACAAAGACATAAATATACTTCCTTAAAATTACATTTGTACTCTGTCTGTGCCGTTTGTTCCCTGCAACTCAGGACGTGTTTTCAGCAAAGCTTTTTAATGACAGCCGAGTATGTTGACTGAAAGTTGTGAAAAGTGTTTCTAAATTCACATTGTAGCCAAGAATTATGAGAGAGCAAAATATGAACAACTGCAACATATTTTGAAGATTGATTAATAAGATTGACTGATCCAGTTTTTTCTGTTCCAATACTATTTTTGTAGATTTTACTTTAGTTATGGATCATATAATTAGAGATCGACCAATATGTTTTTTTCTTTGGCCGATGCCAATATTTAAAAATTTTGTCAACCGGTTTCTGAGGCCGATATACTTAGTTTAGTATTATCATATTGACAAACAAGCACTTATTAAAGCTTGTGCTGCAGCCAAAGTCATAGAACAAGAATGAAACTTAAAATCAAGTCATCATGACTGCAGACTTAGGAATGAAGAGAGATAAAAGAAGTCTTATCGTTTCTCTTTAAACCAACTCAGACTGAGCTGATCACTGTGAGTGTGGCTTTCCCACAGAGGAAAACAACTGCCTGATTAAAAATTGGCCAAAATTGAGGAGAATGTACAAAAAAAATCCAAATATGAGCCCCAAAATATTGGTCAGCTGATACTGTATATTGGTCTCTCTCTTCACATATATTGTTCAGTGTGGTTTATTGTACAAATAACAACTTTAAAATTTCAAACATTATGAGATGTTCTGGGCTAATGTCAGAAAATAAGTCTCAAATCAGCAAAACCGATATAATCATCTCATATCGGATTGGTCCATAATCAGTAAAAATCAGGTAGCCAATTTAAATTTAGTGACTTTTTGAAAGTCAAACGTCACTTTGGAGCTGACATTGCTTTGCCAAGAGCTCCCACAATAAACTTGGATATGACATCAACAAGACAGCTACAGATCGATCCAACAACGTTCATTTTGTCTTCATTTACTTCATTACTCTGGTTTCTTTTTCAAGACAATGTGTTTTGAGTTGTATTTACCTTGTCGACCTGTTTGAGCTGCTAACGACGAGCCAACTTCAGGACAGTCTGTTCTGATAGCAGACGAAACATGTCGACAAGGTAAATACATCTCAAGGCACAAAAGAAACCAACTGTTTATAAGAAATGCTACTTGTTCATTTGCATTTGTAATTCATATATCTTTTGAAAAGAAACAAACAATTAGCGCAAAAAGTGTTATTAAATGTTGTGCAAAATCATTGTTCGAGAATCAGCAAGTTGCTTATTTAACTTTTTTAATAACCAAGAGCGTATTGTGTAAAAAGCAACTACTACTACTACTACTACTTATTAACTTCTTAAACTTTGACAATTACAGATCAGTTTAATATCCTCTCTTCATTTGAAATGTTACAAACGGCTCCTTTAAGATTAACTGTGAACATGCACTTGACATCTGATCAGCCCGCATCGTAAAATGTGAGGAGGAATGTGTCATGTCAACGTTCACAGTCTGATTGTTTGTCTCTGCACAGTTACAAAGCCCTGTTTCCCTCCCTGCCGCACCTATGGCCTTTCTTTACCAAGCTCTGCATTCAAATAGCTGTGTAGGATGTCATGTAATTACAGTTCTGTGGGCAAATCCTGGGAAACAGCTGAATCTGAACAGTTGGACATGTGAATAAGGATCCGATCACTGTAGAACAAGTTGTACAATGTAACCCTCAATTATGCAATAAAATAAATAAATAAAACTAGAGTTACCTGAAGTTTACACACCATACCCGAGCTATTGGACAAAACATGTATCATCTGAACTGATTTATTGAGACAGGGCTGGTCTAAATGGGTGTGTGCCAGAAAAAACAGATTTGGAGGAAAGTTTAATGAAAAGTCTCCAGCTGAATTAGAATATTAGGGGAGTAAAGGTAAACATGGACACAGTAAATCGTTTCAGTACAGTAGATCAAACAGATCCTCAAAGGATCGAAAAAACTTACTGTAATGTACAAACACTGTATCCACGTCATGAGCCACTGTTCATTTAGATATATATTGGCCAAATTTTTAAAACTGGATCAATATTTGTGGAGAACCATTGATATGCATCAATAGTGTTTGGCACATTTGCTGGGACATTGGACACACTGGTCAAAATCAAGGTAAATGGAGCAACTATTAATACAAGCAAACACAAACGTCTTTCAAATGATCCATTCATGTTGTTGTTACAATAGATTGTTCTGTATTGTATTGACGAGCATGAGCAAACTGATTTTTCCATCTCACTGCTGCACAGAGGAGCAGACTGTGTTGTTTAGAGGCTGATTCAGTCCAGATGTGATACACTTATGTGTGAGGTGTATCTGACTGTTGTATATTCACTGTATAAACTGTTTACAGAACCACTCTACAGCCAACAACCGCACGTGCAAACACCAACGTAAACAGCAGCGCTTCAGCACTAAAAGGGGCATGCAAAAGGTTTTGGACTTACATATTTGATATGGTGTAAGAGGAAAACAATTTAAAAATGAAAAACAGATTTACAGGTTTTATTTAGGGATGCACCAATTCAGCTTTTTCTATTTCAATAACTTTAAGTATATCTGATATTTGGTATCGACCGATAGACAATGAAAAGGCTTTTTTGTTCTTCTTTATGATTCAAAACACAGCTGACTTGCTAAAAATAGGTCATTGTTACATGGTAACTGTTACTTATTGTGCTTTTAGAAGCACTTTATAAACTTCATAAGAATAACATTTCAGACATTATCAGGTTTCATCATGAGCTAGTAAACAGTCTCCACAAGTCCAATAAAAGGTAAGATATCAAGTAAACTTTCATAAAAACTCATGGATTGTAACAGTGCATCCTGAGTATTATTCTCACATAACATGTTGAGTTACAGTAAACTTCATTATATGAAACTCAACCTAAGCACATAATGTCTGTGTGATTTGATTTACAGCATTCCTGCCAATAGCCGTACAAAAAGGTTGCTATATTCACTAAAAAAAATTTAACGATTAAGTTGTGTTTGGACCAAGTACTGCCACACAAAAAAACTTGCTGAATAAGTCTGGATGAGCCAAGAATGATTCATCAAAAACAATAACTCCTTAAAGATGTAAAAAGACAAAGTTTATGTTAACAATAATTAACTGGGTTCAATGATTGACATTTTCAAACAAAATAATTGAGCAGTCTTTCCTGTAGCTATGAGGTCTTTAATTATTATATAATAAAGACCCAAATATATAAGGGCCAATGATATTTAACACAGACAGAGAGCCACTAACTAAATAATGTAATTATATCACGTTTATCTTTTGTTTGAGAGGAAAAACTGCTGCAAAACATCATTCATTTTTACTCCCAAACATCCTCATCAAATATAATTGGTCTATGGAATATTATGATGAAATAACAGAGACAATTTTAGGGTTTCTCTCTTTTGTGCGCTTTTATATTTTTCTTTTTAAGTGATTGGATTTCATAATGATGTTTATTGTTTATGTTTATGTTTATTATTCTTATTATTTCTATTTTTTTTATCATCATACACATTTTCTCCAGCGTTAGAGACATTTCCATGTGTTTCCCTCACATACAGAACATGTCTTCTTGTTGCTTCATGTGGCGGCCTGTCTGGATTTACAGGTTTATTCACACATGACTACACACATGTGACTCTCACTCATTTCACTGCTGTTTTTGCCTTTTACAAAATTAACGATAAGCCTCTTCTTGTACTTAGCCTAAAGCAGGATTTCGACACTCAGATTCCATATCTCTATTATTAACAGTTTTATGGGGAAACTGTTTTGGGTTTTAACATGGTGCGCTCCACAGACACACCTTTAAGATGCATGTTTAGCTGAAGGGATTGTCTGGCTTTGTGCTCAAGTGACAAAAGGCCTAGTGTAAAGAGTTCACACACACCAAACCCAAATAAAGACTCAAGAGTATCACTGGAGTGTTTGAGCTGAAGTGTGGGCAATGTTTAAACAGTAAACTTTAGCACAAAGCTGAGAGATAACATTGAAAACTGGAATGTTCTACGAAGATTGTCCATTTTATTACCAACAGGGGACACAATAATCAATAATTTGTTTAATATTGATCTGTCTTCATTCATTCATTTTGTATTAGCACCTATCCCAGTGACTTTGGGCCTTAGGTGGGAGATCACAGGGTTAGCACAAAAGACAGACACAGAGAATCATTCACGATCTCATTCATTCACTAAGGGAATTTGACAGTGTTGCCTACATAGACATATAATTAGTAGAGGCACAATCAGCAGCTCTGCTCTGTTGCTACAACTCGAACAACGCGACACCATATTCCGCTGGTAGAGATGATGACGCAAATCAGTTGAACTTAATGGCAAACGTTACACTTTTATTAATAAAACGCACTAAGCAATACCATGAGCAAAACGGACTGATTTGGTGATGCGAGGTTATATTTCTCAAACTACTATATTCTTAGGCTGGAAATGCTACAAACTCCATCACTTGCCGATGCGACAGACGTGCATCCACAAAGAAGTGAAGCTATAACTTCTATTTGGTGCAATTTATGTAATTTGTCTGCTGGTCACTAGAGTCTTAAAAGATGCACAAGATCAGAAATCTCATGTTTTCGCTAGCCATTAGCAGTTTTATGGACAAACTTTGCCTATAAGTAAACACAAAAAAGTTTAGAAACTCCACAATAACTTGTAACAAGGCTCTGACCTTTGCTAAATGTGGCTGTTTTTACCAGCTGACACTCTCTGGATCTTTCATAACTTGCATACGTTGTGGGCTAATGCTAACGGTAACGGCGATAGGAAAACAAACAGGAGAATGCTCCGGAGTGGACTAGCTAGCTCAGATGTTAAGTGTTCGATAGCATCAAATTCAAACGGTTGCCAATTGACCTAAATTGACGACCTAAACACTTATGTTTTTGGATGTGGAAGGAAGCCGGAGAGAACCCATGGTAACAACACGCAAACTCCAAAAATGCATTTTAGCACTGACTTCATGAACATAAACTGTGCTGGTGTGAGGTGTCTATTACTGTAACAAAAAATAATCCCATTTTGTCCTCGCTTTTCTCCAAAATAGACCATTTTCACTGACAAGAGGATTGTCTCTGGACCTTTCAATTAAACTGATTGCACAATTCATGATGCACTGTCACTAGAAAAAACTATTGACCTTGAGGTAAATAAAATCATACTTTTTACAGTCGACCACAACTCTCTGTTTGGATAAATAAAGATTCCGTATTGGTTTAGGTCTGGTCACTATTGCCATGGTTTTTAGTTCCTCTGGAATATTTTTTTTATTTAGTTTTTCCTAGTAAGAAATAGGGCTACGCAATATTGAAAAATATTATCATCTCAAGTATTTTCTCTCATGTCTCGATAACAATATTCAGATTATATTTTATCTATCCAACTGTATAACATGTCCTTTTTTTTTTATGTTTAAGTTTGGATTAATAAATTGTGATCATGTTGAGTAATGTCATAGGTCTAGATCATGTTTTTGCAAAGAATAAGAAGTATTTTCATGCATTTTAAATTGCATTATTTTTATTAGACTAAACTAGATCCATTCACTTGCATTGCAACAAAAGAAATAATACAGTACCTATTCATTTTAGCTGCTAAGCAGATGTTGTGATGCTAACATCACAACATATGAAAAATGTTGTGATGTTAAGTGAATGCAACTAATTGTCACATGTTTGTAAAATAAACCACAGAAGTGCAGAGATATTACATCTATGGCCTAGCTGAAAGTTTCCAATGAATTAATTTAACATTTTCACGCTTAATTGGCTCTTTTCGTTAGATTATTTTACTATAAACGATACACTTGATGTTCAATTTTTTAATATCTTGAAACCAACACTGAAACTTGAGCGGTAACCATGGTGACCAGACGATATATTTCTAATATATAATCTAGATTCTCCAGGCAATGAGTTCTATGCTTAAGAGCTAAACATATTTGTGTCCAGTCACTAATTGGAATATACTGAAATGTTACAAAAAATATATCAATAAAATATCAATAAATCTTGAAAATAGAAGTGAGAAAGTCTGTAAGTCGCATAATGTTGCAAGAGAGAAATTACAAAAGAACTAAGCTGAAATGAATAACAGTTGTTCTCGGCAGAGCTGCTGCTTCTGAATGAGTCATTATGATTTCACTTTTTCCTTTCCAGTAATAAATGCATAGAGAAGTTGAAATATTCTGCAAACTCACTCAAACTGTAGCATTTTGAGTGGGAGAATTCATGTGTGGCTGCATATTCAGAGAGAAGCGTTTATAGATAAATATTCTGAAAGATACAAAAGCTGAAAGCATTACAGTCAATATCAACATCAACAGAAGCAAAAACACTGATCCCAAATGAAATTCACTGCAGTAGATCAAGTTTGCAGCGGTCTGCTTTAGTGAATCTTAGCTCACAGTATTACAATAACAACAACAACAACATACAGTACATAAATAACAAGAAATGGTCTGAAAACATTCCAAACACATGTGCTCGTTAGCTAAGTGCACGTTACAAGAATCATGAGATACAATTGCCTCAAGATTGTGCATACATGTAGAAAATGATTTTGTGAAAGTGTATTTTATCAAAATCTCAATTTTTATGGGCGCAATTGACAAACTGCAGGACTGCAATAAATGACTGCAATAATTGATGAACCTTAACTTTAGGCTCATAGAAAAATCTCGGTATTGTAACAGAGTTGGTGGAGCAGCCAAAGAAGTTGTTCTCAATAAAACGAAGATATAGTGTTCAATAAAAATAGTAAAGAGTATTACAGATGTAAAAGTAGTCTTTTTGCAATTTTCCTGGACTTGTTTGAAATGAGAAGAAATCTGATTCTGCAATCACAATACTTTTCTGAAAAATTGCTGTTAGATAAGTTGGCTCACACCCGATGGACACTGTATGTGTTGAACTTTGTTCTTCCACATTGTCCATCTGGAACATCCTCCACTGAAAGTGTTTGAGAAAAGATGGAACATTTAATGGAATACTTTGAGATGAATGGGTGACTTGTTAACTAGAGCCAACATTATTTTGTATTTAATCAATCAAAGTAAAAATCATACAGACGTATACATAAAGTCTCACTTTTCTTTCTAAAAGAGAAAGTTTTTTTGCTAAAACAGCATCAATAGCAACAGAAACATCCACTGAAGCTGCCATCTTTGCTTTGCTTGATTCAGATGCTACTTCCTGTCGTCTTTGCTAACAGCCCCTCCACACACACATACACACACATACACCTCTCTGCTGCAATATGATTGGGCTGGTAAACCACTGGTTCGGACTCCAAACCAATCAGGCTTGTTTAAGGCCAGATGGATTTCTCTCGAGTTTGTGATTCAATTTACAAAAGCCACAGTAGAATCAATCTGGCTGATATTTTTCTCAAATCGTTACAAGTTATACTTTTTAAAAAGCTGAATAGTTCCTAAACAGTGACTTAAAATGAATTGAAAGGGAAAATGTGTTGTTTTATTACGTTTTGGCCTTTTGTGTATTAGAAGTTAAAAATGCATTGAGTTAGAGCTCCATCTATAATCACACTGATCTTGTCTGATACTAATGCTGCAGAAATGCTCAAAACAAGTCTGAATGATTAATGGATTTAGAAGCAGCTCAGAAGCTCTCAGCAAAGGAACGAAGTTAAGCATTTTCATGTCAAGTTGTCTTTCATAAATCACAAGTTTACTGTGAAAAGTGACATGTAACATATTTCAACACACACATTCTTTATAAATGAGACCTCAGCAGCCCTCTCTGTGTCTTCACTTCTTCTGCAGAAAGTTTATGCTACAAAACAGAAAAGACAGAGGCCGATCTCAGAGTACGCACATACCTTATTAGTGTTTGGTTCAATCACTTGTGACAAAAAAACATGAAACACAAAGGAGCCATTGAGCCACGGACTGTTTGGGTCAGTGCACATTTTCACTAATTAGCATGTCGTCCAATCAGAGAGAGCTTTCCATGAGCAATCTCCAGTAACAGTGCAGTGTCTCTCATGGTTTACTGTAAATCTATGCATGTCTGGTTAGATGCAATGCTAAAATATACAACTATATTTCTTGTATTATCTGGTTACACAAGTTCATATGAAGTTTACATCTCATAGGCAAACTTTCAACAGTCAAAACATAAAGCGCTTTGAGGCAAATAAACATGTGCTTTCAGTGACTTTGAACATATTTGTTGAGGCTTGAAAGACCGGTCTGCTGACTTTTTAAGGAGACATGTAAAAAGTCTGAAAAATGTGCAGAAATATTGACTTTTGTGAGGTGCCTGAAAAGGGGAAACTGCGCAAAGATAATGAACAAATAAACAAAAAACATAATAACACATTGCTTTGACCTGTTTTATCTTGTACTAATCTTATGCCAGCACAATAAACCCTACAGCAAAACATGGCAACAGAACATGACAAGTCTATAAGTGTAGGCACCAAATCTCACAATGCAAGACAGATAAAGAGATTACACAAACAGCAGAAAGAAACTCCACTTTAACCTTTTAAAATGCTTTGCCAGCACTTTGATTTGAATCACATCAGCACTGAAATGGAGCAAAGGCTGATGATCTGTTTTTAGCTGCTGCTGCTGCTGCTGCTGCTGCTGCTGCTGCAACATTGTCAAACTTACTGTAAAACTTGTGACTATGTTGACCAATACCAGTGTGACAACTAAAAGAGCTTGTTTTTCTGCATGAAAGTTACAATAAGAAATGTATCAAAAAGTGTTACGTAACTGTTATTTAATCTGCAAGTACCAACTGAACAACTATGTGAAACAAATTAAATATTATGAAACACTCGGGTCAATATCAGCCAGTTAATATTACACCAAATTAAATAACGATGTCATCCAGCAAAAATGTATGGATCTGAGCCGATATGTGATCCCAGTCTTGGTATGGGTGCAACTTTAGTCAGTTACAGTGCTTTATTGTCCCCATGGGGAAACTTGTGTTCACAGTTGTACATCTTTAGACAATATAGTATCACACAGATTCTTTTAATAATCATAACAATAGAGATTTAAAAGCTTGAATGAGGACAGTTCATCAGTTAAGGTCTCTGTTTCATTAGAAGGCTAAGTTTATGTTCCGATAGAGTTAAAGTTTAAGTCACATGACTTGAGTGTGCCTGAGAACTCAAAGAGCTATTGTTGCCTCTGATGATATTGAGTTCAGGTTGCCTCAAAAGCTTGTTGTCTTGTATTGTAAACACTCAGATCCCAGATGAGGCAAACGGTATCTAGTGACAAGTACAGTAGTTAAAGGTGCGCTGTGTAGCTTTTTTTGAGGACATGCCACTTCTCTATAGATAGTAGGTCAACTTTACAGAACCCAGAACATGTTATGTTATGGTATGGTTTTCATTTTATCTTAACCTATCACTGGACAAGTAGCTGGTGCAAGAGGCAAAGAAACAGAAAATATCTGTAGAAAAATTAATCCAATCACAGTAAGTAAGATTTTGAGGAATAAAACAGATGTTATTGATTATTGAAGATAAAGTGAAACATTACTTAGGAGACAAAGAAATGATATGTACCCTCTTGAAATGTCACAGTGTCCTTTTAAAGTTACTTTTGGAGTTTGTAATCCTGTTCTAACGTTGCTTCCTCATAAAAAAAAAAAAACAACTGGAGTTCTGTTTTATTCTCTTCCCTCTGAGCCTCAGAAAACACTGTTGTAAATGTCATGGACCGATCTCTAAAATGCACTGCTTTAGTTTCATGACCTGTTTTGAGTCTTTTTGCAGTTGTAGCTTTTTTTTTCAACAGGATCAATGTGATTATTTCTCCAACTTAATTTCTTTTGCAGCCAGGAGATAGATCTCAAACTCAATTCAACACGTGGGATTTAGGTTTAAAGTCCTCTTCCTCTCATACATCCTTCGACACTTAGTTAATATCGACTTGCATTCATTTTTGGTTGCAATTATGATCAATAAATGTCTTTTATTAACAACAAAGTGAAACTGGAGAGGACCACTCAAGCACAGCCAATCAGAGAGCAGCATTCAACTCCAGATGAGAACTACAATTCTTTATTATTCAATGCAGACAGTAGGTCTATTTTTTTTTTTTTTTCACAAAGTGCTGCATTTATCATATTTAAGTGGAAAACACAAAGGGTACTAATTTACTACTAAAAAAGTTAGCTACCCCAACTTTAATTGCACTCTTTAGGTCCTAAGCAAAAAGCTGGAAGAACATTGTAAACAACAGCTCACATGTTTTCTATCTATCTATTTCTGATCTCTCTGGTCTGGACATAAGGTGCAGCTCCTCAACACGGTGCTTTGGCATGAATGGCCAATCAATATAATCCACTTAACTGAACACAGATTACCTCAAGGTTAAACATCCAGGCGTATTAAAACGCAATCGAGCTGTCTATTTATTATCAAGCCCTTTCAGATATTATTAATGCACAAATCAGACATTAAACGCGCACTGGCCTTGGTAAAAGACGGAAACGCTCGTGCATCATCAGTGTGCTACGGGAAGCAGGTTGGCCTCGTGCGCCTCTTCTTCCCTGAACACTCACGGATGCCCATTAAAAGCCAGGAAAGCGGCCACAACAATGCAGCGTGGAAAAGTCAATAGGATGCCACTACATCTATGTCTAATTTATGTGTTTGGTGAAAATTACAGGAATACAGTCGGATACTTAGTGGTCCAACTCATATTGTCTTGCTTTCCTTTGACGCACGACGTGAGCCCGAAGTCCCAGAGGTGCATTAATGGATAGACAATCACTGATTTTCTCTATTACTTTGAAGTAGCTAAGTGCACGTCCTGTTTTGACTAAAGTTCTCCCACAGGATCGGTCTTCGGACGTCAGATAAAAGAGGAAAATGACAGTAAGTTATTACGGTAAATTGTTTTGGACTTGCCTAGTCTTATAGCTGCCAATCTGAACTATTTTTGCACAATTTTAAGCGCACAGCATTGATTAGATTAAGAAAAAACGAAATAGATTACAACTACATGATTTTGAAGTTAAAAGTTACTGAGTGCATTGATTAAAAGAGGTTTTAAGATGAAAAAGTGTAGTTTTACGCACAAAATTGTTGGCAAGATACGTTAGATTGAAAAAAACGCGGACATGTCATTTTTCAGGCTTTTTATGACGTAAACAGTGGTCTTCTTACCTGACGCTGCAAGTCCAAACAGGACCAAAAAGAGCTCGTTGGCGCACATTTGTAAAATGGAAAAAAGACGCGTTTTCTTAGAGTCTTTGAGTGTGAACAAACTCCACAAAATTCCACAGGAGAAATGTGAAATGGTCGTTTGTGTTCACGCGTGGCAAAAATGAGCAAAAGTCAGACAGTAAAATCCTCCTTTTTTCCACCTTGACTCCTTCCAAAGACGCGTCCCAACTCGCCACTGCCAAAACTGCTCAGAAGCCCTCCCACCACTTTTAGCGGGCGGAGTAAAAATGCACAGTGAGTGGAAGAGTCCTCATCCGTGCCCAACACATGCTCGGATGAGGAACTTGACTTGAGTTGATTCATTTTTTTTTTTTTTTTTTTGGCGCTGGTCAGACCTGTTCTGCTGCTGCACATACATGAACAACCTGCACCGTGTCATCATACCTGCGTCGTGACGTAAGGTGCTGCGTGGCGTCATGGAACGTCGTGGAGAAGTTTAAGACATGTATGAATAAGAGAGGGATGGGCTCTCACAACTGAAATAACGGGAGATTTAAAGCAGAGGAAATAAGGGAGTAGGCTTTGTACAAGTAATCAGATGTGGTCAGTTACAAAGGGAATGATGAATCAATTCAACAATAGGGGAAACCGGGAGAAAATGTAACACAAGGCAAACAGAAGCTCCCATTTGTAACAGAAGCAAGCCTGAAGAGAAGCTTAAACTCTGCACAGAACCTGCTCATTTCATCAGTCCACCTGCTGTTTGAGTGGAAAGACATTTGACATTCAGGATACTTTTTACAGAAAAAAAAAAAGTTTTTTGAGCAGTAAAGATATAATCACATGATAATGTTTTTGTTCTGGGCAAAGAAAGATGGGATTGAATTATGTCATTTTTTATGCTTGAAAATAGGTTTTGTTGCCTGTATTTGGTGAGTTTTACAACAACAAATACCAATGCTAACATGGAAAAGAATCCTTCAAAATATGGTCAACCCTCATCTCAATCCTGAATTCATTTGATTAATTTATTTAGATGTATGTCATTTGTTTGACTGATTTTAATCGAAGCTTTCTTTTTTTCCAGAAACATTATCACTTTAGTTGGAAAAAAACAAGGTAAAGTTAAAAGCAGACTGTAACATGTTTACCATATTAATTGCTGTAATTTCATAAGTTAAAATTGCTCCTTTGGTGTGTTACAGATGTCAAATTTAGAAAAAAGTGTTAAATTTGTACCTGGTCTCCCCTATAAACATTAAGTCCATTTTATATTCTCACACTAGACCAGGGTTCTCAACTTTTTATCCAAAGGTCCGAAATTAAAACACGATCAAGTTCAAAGGTCCGGATGAAAAAGTATAACATTTATTTTTGTTATTATTCAACTTAATGACATTAAATGAAATGCTTATAGCACAGTGTAAACATTAAAGTCATGTAAACATAACATAACGTGCATTTTAATGCGCCCCTGATAGATATAAATTGTAGTGCTCCCCACGCCCCCAACCCCTCTAACGAAATAAATTTGTATTTAATTTAAATCTACAGACAGTCTAGTGACTAGACTGTTGCAGTAGCCTACATCTGCACCTTCTACTTAACCACATTTTTTTCAACTGGAATAAAATGCTAAAATGTTTTCTTAATTTTTCAAGTTCAAGTCTTGCATTATATGAACAAAAAGTCCTGATACTATCGATTCTTTATCAATATCAGGCTTATTATCCCCCAAATTCTATTCAAAATTATTTTATCTCATATCAGCTAAATTAAAAAAAAAAAAAAAGAAGAAGAAGACTCATTTAGGAAACGGGAGCAAACTACAACATCGCATAATCGGCTGTTATTGACAGCTCGGTTACAATAAAAAAAAAAAAAAAAAAAACGCTCAGCTTCAGTTCAATGAGTTTAGGAAGTTGTTTCATTGTAACGCCAGCAGAGGGCAGAAACGTACTTTTACTATTATAAACTATGTGGCCAATATGATTAAAAAATAAATGACTTTATACTTGAAATAGTTTTATTATTCCAAGTATACTCATCAAATCATACAACCATCTGCAAAAAAGTATAAATAGAAAGTCTTAAATACTATATTTTTTTTATAATTTTGGAGATTTTTGTTTTTATTTAGTTTCTACAAAAATATGATCATTTTCAATGCACTTTGTTTATAATGCATATTTCATAAATAGACGCAGCTATAATATAAATAAATATACATGTAAAAATCTATTAAGAACAACTAATCAATAACAACAAATATAACTAAAATAGACCATTTTACATTAAGTACATGGTGATCTATAGATAAGCTCATGTTTACTAAATTAAATCCGTTTCATGCACAGACGTGACAAGTAACTAAGTATTGTTACTCAAGTACTAGTCGATTTTTGTGCATCTGGACTTGAGTGCAAAAAAGCATACATTTGTTAATAAATATTTACTATTTCACCAATGCATTTTTAAAAACTAAATTTTTTAAATTCTATTTTTCCTTTTAAGGCTAGTTCACACCTGCTTTGCTGTTGTGTGTCAGTGCTTTAAGTTAATAAGCTAAAACCTTCTCATCTCCAGCATTTATCTATTTATCAACTGCTTAAAGCTGGAGTGCCATACTTGTTTTATTGTACTGTAGATTAGTCAATCTTGTCTTTGCCACAAAAACATATTGTAAAAAGAGCACTTTGTGAAAATATCAGATTATTGTGTACTGTCTGAATCGAATAATATAGTACTTTATTTCACCTTTATAGCCAAAAGCTGCGCTCTGATTGGCTGTGCTTGGGTGGTTCTCTAGATTCACTTTGCTGTTTGTAAAAAGTTGTTCAAAGCTGTAATTTCAGCCAAAATGAAATGCATTTGGATAATAAACTTGTGCTGCATCATGAGAGCTAGGAAGCATTTTTAATAGATTTCAATATTTACTTTCTGTTTTGCAGTGTGAAAATTAGGTACTCTAGCTTTAAGTCACGTTAATTGTTATAAATTCACTATAAAGTCCTTTTTACTCTTTCATGCAGGGCTATTACTTACTTTACTTTATACTTTAGTTTGTAATTAAATCAGTTTTCAGCTGTGTGCTTTTGTAAAAGATTTTCAGTTACTTTTACATTATATGAGCTGTTTTAAACAAATAAATGATCTTTTACAGAGAACTTTATATGGGCTTGTGTAAGTTTCACAGAGTTTGCCTTCATTTTGAGGTGAATTCAAAATGAGAGCCCTGACTTCCTGTGTGTGGTGCACCATGTTGTGAGCGTCACACACAAAGACAGACAGACACAGCACTGAAACCAGACCTCAGCTCTCAAACCTTCACCTTGTTTTCGGATTTTAGCTGCATCAAATTCAATTCTGAAACGGTTCGGCTAAAATATTTCAGAAATATGATTTTCCGGGCAATCGTTGCTGTCGCCCTGCTCATCTCAGCAACAGAAGCAGCAGAAGGTAAAAATCTCTCTAATTCTATTACGATTTGACCAGTATTAGACCTATTAATGTATTATACTGTTTAATTGCACCAGTAGATTTCATTTCTAAACACATAAATAGACATAGACATTTAAGGCCTACTCAGTATTATTATTATTTATGCCAACTACCAATTATAGGATTGTAATTATTGTTTCAGTAACTAATCATATTCAAATTGATGTTAACAAAAGTGATTTAGGAGAAAAGCAGGTTTGTTCAATTCAATTTATAACTAAAAAGGAATGTGCTTTTACAGTAAATCAAGCTTATAATGCTACTGGAGTTAACTTTTTCTTTACATAGTTTGTTCCTCAGAAGTTTATTGTAAAAGCAGATCTTTGTGGAAAATCATCTTATTAAATATTCAGTCTATTCATATCTGTAAGAATAAGTCACGTGAGTCACAGTATGACTCTTTGGGATGAGAGCTTCACTTTTTTGTCTGTAAAAAGCTGTTCCAAAGCTGTGTTAGTGACCAGCAAGATGTGAAAACTGGTGACGTGAAGAATTTGTAATATAACTCACTGTCTCACTCCTCTGTGCTTTATTGAAACAAAGTTGTGGCCCCTCTGACCTTCTTCAGGTATGAAGATGCCTGAATAGATTACGGACTCTTTACAAAGTGTTTTTCTCCCATACACACTTGTCGCCTAGTCAGGTGTGCAGAGTTTGTATCAAATAAGAAAACTAGTGATGTATGAAAGAATTTGTGAGAGCGAGGGATAAGTAACAAAGCTTAAATACCCACTTCCTTATCGTTGTTTGAAAATACTGTAAGTTACAAAAGCTTTAACTTTTCAGAATGTTTAAATTCATGAAGCTGGTCACACACTGGACAAACGAGAATCTATACACTGAGAACAAACAGAGGTGTAGACCTGAAATTAACTTGAGTCCATAAAAATGGACAAAGACTTGACTTGGACTTGAAGGTCAGTCACTTGACTTGAGATGACATGTTCATCCTCACTTCTTTTTGTGACCAGAATCAAATGGGATATTTTATAAAAAATCAGTGAAACTGTAAAAATACAAGATATATTTGGTAATGTGATATAAAGACTTGGACTTGTGGTTCTGACTTGGGACCTGACTTGGACTTGAGACCGAAGACTTGAGACTTAGTTGAGCTTTGCAAAAGAGTGATTTGGTCAATCTCTGGTTTCTTCTACTCTCTCTTTACTTGACATTGCATCAGCCCTTGTTCTAACTTACCAGTTTAAAAGTTTTCTAGTTTGCATATGTTGTGTGATCATTTTGTGTTGCTTTTTGCAATGACCGTCAAATAAAGCTGTGTTGTTATTTGGAAAGAACCCAAGTTTAAATATATTCAATACTTTTTATTTCTTGTTTGTGGTTGTGTAAACATCAATTGTTTAGTAACTCTGTACCTCCTGAGTAGGCCTACTTCCTGTTCAGCTCTTTTCTATTGGGTTTTCACAGTAAGTTGGGTGGGTGTCTTTGGAATCTTGGTAAACATTTCATACATCAGGACAAAAACTTCACCTAAGGATACTCCACCACTTCTAAAACTATCCCCCTTTGACTGGTGTTGTGTCGAAAAATGCCTGCCTGCTGAAAAATGCACCCCCTCCTCATGGGAACACACACTCTCCTGAAAACTTCAAAGGCTGACTTTATATTCTATGTAGAGCAATACTTTGTGTTGATATACTTACAATAATTATTCAGACCTGTATTTTAGTCTTAGTTTGGATGTTAGCTTGGTATTTGCTTACTTTTTTACAAGAAATATGACAAACAAAGCCACAAACGCAACTACTTATGACAATATATTTCAATTCCGTAGCTTAAATTACTAGTTAATGTTGTTCCAAACTAGCACTTGCCAAAATATGTATCCGCTGATGAGCTGACAGCGCAGTAACTTTTATGTCCCTGTCTGAGTCTGGTAATCTTTTCTGTTAATATTAGACAGCACATATCAGGTACAAAACATACGACTTTCAGCTCACCAGAGGATGCATGTTTCGGCAAGTGTCTGTAGTGGGCTTTTTTGGAAACAAGATAAGTAAGACAACAACAGTGAACGTTTAAAGTTGGGGAAGCTCACTTTTTTAGTTGTAAATAAGTACATTTTGTGTTTTCTATTTAAAAGCATATGATCGATGCTGGACATGGTGAAACAATGAGACCACTGAATACTGTCTAAGTTGAATAATAAAGAATTTTAGTTCCCATCAGGCACCAAATGCAGCGCTCTGATTGGCTGAGCTTGGGTGTTACTCTACAGTTTCACTTTGCTGTTTGTAAAATGTGGGATTTAGGATGAAATTGTCTATAAAATAATTGAGGATTTAAAGTGTCTTACCAAAGAATGCAAGGAACGCATTCACATTTTAAAAGTTTAAAGAACATATTAGCTATAATGTAATGGTCAATATTTACAACCTTAAATCACTGTTGCCAGATTTTCAGAAAGCAGCAAGCCAATGACCAAGTCTTCAAAAAGTGGGCACATTTTAATATTATTTTGATTTTAATAATGGATATAAGACATGCTTCAAGGCTGTAGTCCAGTCTTTAGTGTGTCATTTTTTTAGACTCAAGCCTAAAACATAACATAGCCCAAAGTCAGAATATAAAGGCAGACTTGGCAACTATACATTAAATATATTTTGTCCCCGAAAATTGCCTATTTTGTCATATTAGTGTGGGAGGTGTGCAAAGAAAAAAATCATCCAAAAAAGTGTGCCGCGATTAAAAAAAAAAACAGTTAGGAAACAAAGCTTTAGAAATAAATAAGTATTTTAATAAGCTGTGTCTCTGGCTTTGTTTGTTGTAATTCTTGCACAAAACTGTTTTCCGCACACTACAAGCTTGTTTCTCCAAACTAAGACTAAAATAGAGGTCTCAACAAATATTTTAAGCATAAAACACAAAATATTGCAAAACGCAGGGTATAAAGTCATCCTGTGAAGTTTAATATTCTGGAGTGTATGCATTCCCGTGAGGAGGGGATACATTTTTCAGCACAAGCATTTCTGTGAGCGGTCAGCAGATTTCCCCTATGATTTTAACAGCAAAGAAACTGTAAATGAAAATAAGAGTACTGACACTTCTTTTTGCCCACTTTTAAAGCCCTGTTTAAATACCCACATCCCAGTGTTTTCACGTTTTCATCTCATATGTGTGTTTTCAGGTAATGTTAAATTCTGGATAAACGAAGTGACGCTGCACTGCCCTGGAAATCCTACTGATTGGGCTCAGGTCGCTGGAAACAAGGCTGACAATACGACTGAAGATAAAACTTATACCTACACATACTCTGACAACAGCAAGGACCAGTTCACTTGCAATTATGGCTCAGGAGGTGACTCAGGAGAATATCAGTTTTATATCCAAGGCAAAGGTAAGGACAAAAGAAAAAGAAGAGAAATAGTGGGATACTTATTTTGTTTTGCTCATTTTAATCTGTCATATAGTTTTGTTTACTCTTTAAAAACATACTTGGAGTTTTGTTTTAATCCATTCACAAATGTATAACACAAAAATCCTGCATATTTAGGCAGTGATCATTTCTCAAACCAAAAAGAACCTGCTCCAACATGTAAGCTTTAGCTATTGTTTAGTCAAGTTTAAACTGCTAGGTGCAAAAAAGAATAATCAAACACTTGTATCTGACAAACAAACGATAAAATTAAATCTATAAATACAGCAACTAACAGTTTTTCTCTTGCATATTAGAGCTGTGGAAAATGGAGGCCTCAGAGGGTTTAAAAAAGATTGTCCGCACAAAATACAATATGATTTGATATCAACAAATTGTCAATAAATATAGAAAAAAAAACGACATTTATTGTATTTACAAAACAAAAAACTTCGAAATCAAGTTCAAATAACGCTTAAACAAAATACAGTAGAAAGTCTCTGAAAACACATTTTTAGGAGAAGCTATAGTTACTTAGAAGCTAAGTAACAATTATTCCAAAGTGATAGCAGTAATTTAAAAGGATTAGATACATGTTAAATAGAAATAGTCTATTAATCATATATAACTCATTAGTTATCCCTCACATAACTTACTGCACAGAGATATGGGGCAACACATATAAAATTATTATATTTTCTTCTTATAATTACCAATTATTGCAATGTACTGAAATTCTATGTTCTAGTGACTCCTAATATATATGCTTAAAAAAAAAAACATCTATCAAAATCACTACAGAAAATGTTTCAAATAGAGGAACAGAAATGATTATAAAAATGAAATTTAGAACAATGACTATGACGTTTTGTAAATCTGTAAAAGGTGTTGATCTCTGGAACAGTTGTCAAACTGTTTTGCTTGAAAAGAACATTTACATTTTTAACTCACAGCAAATATATTTCAGAGACTAAATTATACTTTGCGTATTATAAAGCTTTTCCTTTTTGTTAATAAAAAACATTCTAATTGTCACATTTATGATATAATGTGGGAGTAAAAGAGTAGATCTAACAAGCATTTGCTTCAACCTACACCTTTTTGGTCTTTCTGTAAGTCAAGTTACTGTTACCTGAATGATGTTAGTATATGTGACCGAAATAAACACTACTACTTTCAGCCTGTTCTCACACATAAGTGTGTCTATTTCACGTCACTCGAAACAGCGTGTCATATGAACGCAATTTCTATTTTTTTGTGTTTGTATTTCATGCGTTGCTGCTGCAGTTCATTGGATGTAAAGACTTGTTATTGTTCATGAATACTAACAAAATCCTAATCCTAACCATAACCAACTCCAAGGCTCAGACCTAAACTAGCCATTTTTGTTACTACAGACCTAAACTTAGCCGTTAACTCCAAATAAAACCTCCTGTTTGTCCTCAACCACATTGTGTGTGTTTGTTTGTCGCTAAAAACAAAAGAAACAGAAGCGTCGTCATGACACGCAGTTTGTCATGACGTGATAAATACACGAGAACATGAGAACGCGGCGCTACTTTATGACTACTACTACTAAACATGCACAAATAAGTATGGTTTCAAATAAACTTTGCATCATTACTTTGAATTTTTTTTTTACTTTATACTTCTTAAACATTGTGGGGAAAAATGCAATCTTCAGGGCAACTGGGCATTAAAAATTTTTAGTTTCACTTGAAGCAAAATTTTGCTGTCAACTTGAAAACTTCCATCTAATGACGTCACCAAGTGGAGCAGAACATTTTTAGTTTTGGAGATGTACTCAGCCTAATAATGCAGCATTACTCAAGCATTTGCGATTGAAATAAATTGTACATTTGGCTATGTTTTTAATGAAGTAGCAATAATATAAATCACACTTTTAGCAACACACACAAAAGAGTTCCAAAAGTCTAATCAAATTAATTTATAGATATTGGTTTGTTGTTAATAAGTGTACCATGAATAAAAGTGCTAGCGTATGTAACTTTATGGATTCATTTTCTTATTGTTTCTTGTCTTTCTAGCCTGCAAACACGACTGTTTCGAGTTGGATGGCATTCTTTTTGCTGTAGTTATTGTCGCTGATGTGTTGGGAACAGCTGTAGTCATGTTTATCGTCTACAAATGCACCAACAAGAAATCTGCAGGACCCCGACACGCTCCTAAAGGTAAAACTATCTCTGTTTAAGGGCTACTGCTAATGATCCTTTTGTTCATGAATCAATCTATAAACAACTTTAAATATACAAATGACATGGCTAAAACTCAGAAAAGTGGATTTTTCACAAAAATCACTAGATTTACATTTCCTGCTTCTTTTTAGTGCATATGCAGCTAAATTTGAGTCATAAAGCTAATTGTCTCAGCTCATGTTTAGGAGCATTTGCAGAGACCAATTAACAATTATTTAATCACTAAACTAGTTGACCATTGTTTAAAGTCCCAGTGTGTAACTTTTGAGACAGAAAATAAACTTGCATAAAAGCATTATTTTACTTAAATGTTTTTTGTTGGACTAAAGGCTTTTAAAATGTGTATTTTTACTTTGAGCAGGCTTGCATTCCTTTAAACTTAACTATTTTATGCCTTAGAGAAGAGTCTCCTCCTGCTGGTTTCCATGGAAATATTGTTCCTTTTAATTTTACACAATTTGACATGAAACTGATTTATCAATGAAGCTCAAATTAAAGTTTTAAATTCACAACTCAACTGCCTACAGTTGACTTCTCACCCTCGAAACTTACACGATGTCACTTTAAAGGTTGTGTAGAGGATTTTCAAAAAATAGTTTGTTGTCAGTCTTGGTCAAAAACAGTTGCATAGGTTTGTAACAGCCTTGTACTTAAGCTAACAACTTACTACTACTACTAACTACTTCCAAATCTATTACAGCAAACTGTTATGTCAATGTTAAATTCTATTTCTAAAGACATGTCTGTTTGACTTTTCACAGGTCCTCATTCGAGAACAGAAAATACTGCTGACCTCAACGCTGATTATTATGTAAGTAATTTAGTTTTAAGTCTATGGAATGATTAAAATGAACAAACATTTAGATTTGAAAGAGCATTCTTGTATTTCAACATCTGATACATCACTTGTTTCTTTGAAAAGGCTTTGAATTATTACAATGAAACTAATGAAACTGGACTATTAATCATTGACGTCTAAGCTGGAAATAAAAATACAACTGCAAAAAGGTTTTATGGCTAAAGTTAAACCAAATAAACAGATATTTTTCATTTAAGTCATGAGCCTCTGAGTCAAACTGATTCAACCTGAGAGATTAGTCCAGTGTTTCTCAACCTGCTGTTCTGCTGTTGTCCTGCGAGATCCTTTATTATTTGGTTCTTTAAGAGACAGGCTGTACAAAACCTTGGCTGTGTTTTACTCAACAGATCCAAAATAATAGATATTGGCATGTGGAGAGCCAAATCTACTTTTGTGATGTATTTAAAACTTTGTTTTCTTTTGGGAAAAGGACAATTAAACAAGCTTGATGTAGTGTCGTTTGCATCTGTTGGTTGTGTTTTCAATACAGAATTTGAGAAAGGTGGAGCTGTAGTCGATCATGAAGTGCTACTGCCAAATTATTTTTGGATTAACACTCTGTTATTGAATCCTAACACAAACACTATAACTTTAACTAAGTTATTGTTGTGTAGAGTCCTTGTCACATGTAAAATAATAAATTAAACTCTTTAAAATAATCATTTCAGATGTGTCGGAGTAGAACCACAGACCAGTGACAGGTGGCTGTGTGGTAAAAACTGTCTCCACCCCTCTGTGGGCCAGAACAGATCCCCTGGACCCAAGATCTTGTTCCATTGCCTATTATACTGGGAACCCACTGTAAATTTGGTCGACTCTGAAAACCTAATCTTTTACTGCGTGTTGTCTGGTGTGGTAGATTGGAGAATCTTGAATGTGTAAATGAATATGAAAGTCTATAAGTTTAGTTTGTGATGATTGTTGTCTGTGTTTTTCAGCCTCTGAATCCAAACACTCGCTCTGAGGTATACTCTGATGTCAGGAGTGGATAGACTCTGGATAAATACCTCTTCCCTGGGACTGTATAACAACATCAGAAGAACTGGAGAGACACAGTGGACACAGTGGACACAGTCAATGAGATTCCACTCTGAACTGTGCAGGTCTGAAAACACAAGAGCTCAGAGCAGCGGCTACATCATCTGTGAGCTCATGGTGTCTCGTTTGCATAAAAGTTCTTACTGAGTTTTTTGTTTTTAGTGTTTGTTTATTTTTTTTTGTTGTTGTTTTTTGCTTGTATATTCTTTTGTTTGTTTGTTTGATGATAAAATCAGTGACAGTGAGTATGCCGATTGTGAAGCATTTGCTTATGTGAAAAAACTTTACTGACCAACCAGGTAGTGATTATACTTTTAAATGTAGATGTGATCTTGTTGACCGATGACAGCTCAGATCTAATAGATTGTGTTACACATTGTAGAATGATTGCCAAGGCTGTTTTATATTTATATTTTATTAATGACCAGACTCATCGACTAATTGTACTCCAAAAAGCTGTACTAAAACAGTATTTATTGTATCTATCCTCCGTTGTTATTATTATTATAGGCTTGTACAATCCTGTCATGTAAACACAACCTATTATCGGTCATAATCAGATTATCGTTTGATAGATTAAATCACACTTTTCACTGAAGTGTCATTATATTTAAGACTTAAATGAACATTTTAGCGTTTTTCTGTCACATTTTATAATTGTTCTTCCTGGTTCAAACAACAATTCTACAACTGTTACCAATAGATAAATGTAAAGCGATAATTATAAATTAAAATATAGTTTTACCTGATAACACTTTAAGTGTTTTTAATTGTTGCTTATAAATAGTTTCTGCATTTTTTATGAAAAGGCGCTTTTTGACACAGATGAGAAGATTCAGTTCAGAAATCAGTTCTGCTTCCTGTAATTTTAGTTTTTATTAATCAACTTTTTCCTCACATTACTATTTTGTTGGTTGTAAAGTCACATCACACTTAATCAGAATTAGAAAAACATGAGAAGCCTATACCTGATTTTTAAAGAAACAGAAATATTTAAATATTATTTTATTACAGCGGTCACTAATGCATTATGTGACGTGTGTCTTAGAAGTTTAAGAAGTCAACAAAAGATGAAACTTGTTAGATTTTAGTTGAGAAACTGTGTTGATAAATGAAGCAACAAATACATTTTTACTCATTTATATTTGTGCATGGTGGAAGCAAATGATATTGTATTGATTTATTTATTTAATATAAATAAATTAAAAAATAATCAGGTATAGCGCCTTTAAGTTATAGGTAGAAAGTTAACATTACATGTTAAATATTGCTCATTTGTCTTTCCTAATTCAAGTGTACATATGTAAAGACTCACTATGCAGTTAAATGTCTGTTATCTAACACTGTACTGTCATTTTTTAATGCAAAACCAATATTAAACTTCTACATAGAGACAAAGAGGAAATCGGGGGTTGCTCGCTTTGTAAATAAAAAGTGTTAAGAACAATTCTATTAAATCTCATAGCGTACGCGTAGCATATTTTTAATAAAAAAAAATATTGTGCTCAAATGCCTACATTATTTAAATATCTTATGTGTGTTTTAATATTTTGTTCTTTCCCCATCTTCAAACTCCTGACGCAATCTTAATCACAATTATTTTTCAGATTCACTCTCTGTCTTAATGTTGTAATTGTAAATAAGAATAAAATAAAGTTTATGCAACATTTTCTGAACTTTTTATGCTTCAATAATCTTCCTTATGCATCACATTTACCTACAGTATTATTAATCTCCCCACAGCCCACACTGAACTCATCACTGACAAAAAGGAAACAGCAGAGATGTGTCAGATATACAAATAGGTTCGAACCGCACCATTGTTCGAAGCCTCAGCCTCGTTTCCGTAACTTCACTTTGTCTTTTGTCAACTGTGAAAATGTCTTCTTCTGCAGCCTGACTCTGAGTGACTGAAAAGTTGTGGAAACATCTGATATCTTACCAAGCACATGTCAATGGAAATGATACAAAACCAAAGTCAGATGCAGCTTTCCTCGAAGTGAACAGCTTTGTAAATACTGTATATGGAAATAAGAGTCAGATTTAGACCTGGATAAACAGCACTGTTCATTAAAAATAACTTGAAAACAAAATAAATAGTAATTGAAGTATACAATTGTGTAAATAAAATGGAAATACAACTTGAATTACAAGTGATTGTATGAATTATATTACTGAGTCAAGTTCAGATCTAAGGAAGTTGATCTAGAATCTCAAATCCTTTATACTGCTACTTCTGAGATTCACCTGGGAGCATTAAAAAAATACAAATGACACATTTCTCCGTGAAGTTAACAAATATGTAAATATGTACAGATCTTAAAAAAAGACAATCAAACATGTGCACAAAAATTCTAGTAACCAAGAGCTGAATGGATTTATCTATCCACAGTATCTACGATTACCTTGTGGTTTCTTACTTTGTACTTGGTTATTGTGCATTTGTTTCCGCAGAACATGCTGTGCATGTAGTACATGCAGTACAAACATGCAGTACATACATGGGTAACACTTTATAATAACTACACCTTGATTAGCCTTAATAAACTCTTAATAAAGCATGCATAATGAGTTAATTCATCATGAACAAATGAGAAATTAATGGACTAAAGTATTTACTAAGGCTTAGTAACAACTTAATTACTACAAGCCCAACCCCTCAACCCTAAATCCTAATCTTAGCACCTTAAGTGAGCAGTAACTAAGCCTTAATAAACTTTTTCGTCCATTAATTGATGATTTATTGATGGATTAGTAACTCTTTATTTATGCTTTATTAAGGCTTTACTAGGACTAAATCTGGTGTAGTTATTATAAAGTGGTACCCATACATGCAGTACAAACAGAAAAATTAAGACAAAGAGGGAGCTGAGTTGAAATTCTAATCTCTCGATTTACTGATCAATCTATACTCGAGCCTCACCTGGTCATGAGCCTTGTGTAATGTCATTTTTGTGGTGGGACTGTGTTTTTCGACTGGCCTGGGAACGCCTCAGGATTCCCCGGAAGAGCTGGAGGAAGTGTGTAGGTTTCTTTGCTCAGACTGCTGCCTCCACAGCCTGATTCTACATAAAACAGATGAAACTGCATCGATGGATAAACAAACATAAAATCTTGGTAACACTTTAGAAAAACTACACATAGGCTTGATAAATCCTTAATAAAACCTTAATAGAGGCTTAATTCATCATGAACAAATCTACCTTACTTAGTCTTAGTAAAGCCTTAATAAAGCATGTACAAAGGATTACTTAATCATGAACAAATGATCAATTAATGAACAACTTACTTGACAAGACGTGGTTAGGATTTAGGGTTGAGGTACATTGGGTAATTAAGCAGTTGCTAAGCATTAATAAACATTTTCACCCATTAAGTTGAAATTTGTTCATGCTTAATTAAGTTGTTAGTAATGTTTAATTAGAAGTTTATTAAAGCTAATCAAGGTGTAGTTATAAACTGTTACAAAAAAAAAAACTTTTTGCACATAAATAAGGCATTTTTAAAAAAAATTATTATGGACAGAAAAGCCTAATGTGTGGTTTGTCTTGCTAAATACCTTATTGAAAAGTTTGCTTTACAGGCTGATCTGTGAGTATTCATTCATTTTCTACCGCTTAATCCCGTTAGGGGTCGCGGGTGACTGGAGCCTATCCCAGTAACTTTGGGCCTTAGGCGGGGAACACCCTGGACAGTGGCCAACTTGCCGCAGGGTTAGACAGACAATAATTCACTCTCTCATTCACTCACTAAGGGAAATTTACAGTGATGCCCAATTAACCTAAACATGCATGTTTTTGGAGGTGGGAGGAAACCGGAGTACCCGGAGAAAACCCACGGTGACACGGGGAGAACATGCAAACTCCACCCAGAGAGATCGTGAGATGTTGACATGGTCCGACCCGGGAGTCGAACCCACGACCTCCTTGTTGGGAAGCCAGAGCTCTAACCACTTGGCTACCGTGCACCCTGATCTGTGAGTATGTGGGGTAAAAATGCAATTTGGAAAACTGTTCTTTGAAGTGACAATGTCCCATCTAAGTCAAGAGAAGTAAGTTGATAAAATATCTTTTGCTCGTTGTAATAATATGAGACAGTCAATGAGGGCAAATGGTCTCTTTACATGTGTCATTATAATCAGTTTATCCATATAAAAGTGAATTCTGTTGCTGGACGTTTGCACAAATGAATCTGTGGTCAGACTATTTTGTTTTAATTGTGCTTTTTGTGTTATGTTTATAGTAAATTTTCACACATTTCACCTACTCACTGACAACAGCTTTAATAAACTTGTGTCTTTACCATCAGTGAAGTGCTCCCACGCTCAGAGCTGTAACATCTGCCTCACCGCACTGTGTGGCTCTGTGTGTGGCTTTGTGTAGCTGTGTGTGTGTGTGTATATGTGTAACTATATGTGCATGTGTGTAATTCTGCATATTGTTCAGTTTTGAAGACAGTATTTTAAACTATTTGAAGTCGAAGTTAAAGGTTTGTTGTGATCAAAGTTTTGAAGCGTTTCCATTGCCTGACATTGAGAGGCTTTTCTCAAAACAGACGAGAGTTTCCTTCCTTCGATCCATGAACCTTTTGGAGCTGTTTTGTCGCTGCTATTTAACTTTTGATTCATCTCATACTTGTTTGGATCGACACTTGTTGCTTGGTCTTTTCTTAGACCTGTTGCACAATTCTTTACTGAAATAACTTCCACTAAAATGTGCAAAAACATTTCACTGTTTAACTAAATTAAAAACAGCTAGATAAGATTTGTATTGTTATTATTAACCTCTATTTAACAAGGTAAAAACCCAGATTGAAACCTGTTCTCTGAAACAGTGTTCTCTCATTATTAGTTTATTTAAAGTTGTGATGGATTCTCGTGTGTCTGAGTAGTTCTTGATTGTTCTGCAGCTGATGCTCCAGTGCTCACCAAGTTCCTCTTATCCCTCCTCATCTGTATTTACTCGTGATTACTCCAAAAATGGGCTGTGTGTTGCAGTTATAAAACAACGAGACGAGGTTTAACAGTTCAGCAGTTTTAAACACAATAGGCCTGTCTATATTTTTAATCCGCTTGAGATCAATTTTGTATTTTACAGTGAACAGAATGTATATTTCTAATCATATGTTGTAGTTTATTTCTAAATGCAAGGGAAAACACAATAGAAAATACCAAATAAAAGCATTTTTAATATATTATTGCAGATATTACACATACAAGGCAAGAAAGACAGTCGGACATATTGTAACAGGTCGCATTCACATCACAACATTGTACAGATACAGATGTTTGGCAGCTAAAAAAACTATTGTTTAAAAGCATTTTTTGTAATACAAACCAAAAATGTGAGTCAATAAAAATCACCATAATGACCTTAAAGGTACCTAACTTTTTTTGTTGTAAACTAGTAGTTTTAGCCAGGCTGGCGCCACCTAGAGCTTCCACTCAATTTCAGACTGCAGACGATTCCCAAAAAGCAGGAAGTGGGATCGTTCAATCAGCGAGCAGGAGTGGAGTGATGTGTTGTCTGTCAGAACCAATGCGAGTTAAAATAGTAGATTGTACATGTTTTTCTCCTTTGACCTTGTGTCAAATATTATCATATTTAGAATATGATATTGTTGATTTGAATTTGCAAGTTTACCACATAAAAACGGACACATGTTTATGCTCTACTTCCTGGACGACAAAACGACCAAAAAGCAGCTGATTTTCACACGATTTACGTTTTAAATCTGATAACTTCCTCTCATAAATCCTTTGACACATGAATAATATCAACATGTATTCATTTAGATTGCAGTTATAGCTTATAAACATCTTTTTACGAACAACAAAATAAAAATGAATAATTTCTGGATTATAAGCCGCTACTTTTTTCACGAGCTTTGAACTATGCGGCTTATAAGGCAATGCAGCAAAATTATAGATTCTTACTATTAACAAGTGCGGCCTATATATGTACTTTATCATTTTTCTTACTTAAATCTAGTGGGTACGACTTATATTCAGGTCCGCTCAATAGTGCAGAAATTACAGTACATTTCTTTTATTATTCAATACAGACAGTACACGTCTTATTTTCTCACAAGGTGCTGCATTTATCATAGAACTTTTGTGGAAAACACAAAGGTTACGAATTTACAACTAAAAAAGTTAGTTACCCCAACTTTAAAAAAAAAAAAAAAGCCAATGATGCGATGTCAGACGGTTTCCAGAAAGTGAAATGAAACCGGCTGATGCATCGGGCTAGTAAACTTTGTGGTTTCCACTAAAAAGAACATGATAAATCCAGCACTTTGTGAAAAATCTACTGTCTGAACTGCATGATAAAAGATTTTAGTTCTCATCCGGAGCCAAAAAGTAGAGCTCTGATTGGCTGAGCTTGGGTTGTCCTCTCCAGTTTAATTTTGTTGTTTGTAAAAAGAGATTTTGAGCCGTAATTGCAACCATAAATGAATACGTGTGGATATTAACCATGTGTCGAAGGATTATTGAGAGGAAGTAGCTTAATGATAAAAAAAACTCAGGTACCCCACTTTTAATAGGAAAAAAGTGCTTTTCCACATACTGTATTTATAAAGCAATTTACAGCACTTTTACAGAGATCATTGATGCATGTTGTTGTTCACAGTCAGCGATTCAGGTGATCATAAAGATCTTTTTGGCCATTTCTGAATCTCAATTCCTACAAACAAAACAAAGAGGCCTTTAGTTGGAAATAAAATCAAAATAAAAAAGACAATCCAATAGTGTAGCTTCATGCCTGATAGTTGTCATCATTTGGAACAAGAGGCTTTCTGTCAGAGCCTAAAGATATTCAGAAAGTGACAGTCAGACAAAGAGCAGATGTTGACAAGTAAGTATATAAGGTTGTTTCAGTAAAGTAACTGTTGCAAAGTTGAAAAGATATGCACTTCCTACTCTTTGTAACCATGTTTTTATAGAAACACTAAAACATTGATATAGATTTGTGTGTGTAAGCTGTTATACCTTTCTTGCTGCCTGAGAAAGTGGCGGTCTGAGCGTGCTTAGCGACGAGATAAACCGCCACGCCGATCACGAGTGTCGCCACGACGTCTCCGACAATCAGCCCAGAGAGAGACGCCGTGTCCAGTTCGACGCAGTTATCGCAGGCTGCAGGTCAAACAGAGCAAATGCATTCATAAACAGACACAAGGTGAAGCACATATAGAGGAAGTAAAGATTCAACTCACTGCGAAATTTTATGAATATCTTCTTTGTGTCTGAACCATTTTTACACTGATACTCTCCAGTGTAGCTGTCGTGGTAACTTAACATTATACTAGTCATATCAGTTTGTCCATAAAAGATCTTGTAACCTTCAGGACACGTTACTTCGACTCCTTTAGATGTAGATTTTACTTCAATTTTAGTTTTTGTTGCAGTTTCTAGTGTAAAAACAAAAACAAAACACATGGACATCTAACACCAAGATAACATTATATAGGGGAAAACTAGAATGTATTTTTGCTATGTGCACATTTTAAAGGTGCATTTTCTGCTTGTCTCCATGTTTCACAATGTTATTACACTTATATGTATCTATTATATGCAATCACGGTTTTCTTTTTGCTAAAAAACTGCTTTATGAACACCTTGACCAAGATCAGGCTCAGCTTTCTATAGATCTGGTTTGTAGCTTTTCATTATTGTGCTACATTTGGAGATATTTAAAGGTGGGGGAGATGATTCTTACACAACAAAACCTGAAGCAAGGTCCAACTAGATTCTGCCTTTTCCAAATCCTTCAGGACATGGTAATACCTACATGCATATATGTATTTTTGTCTGCAATTTAAGTATAAAAACACATTAGTGCAGATGACAAAATGGACTGAAGCTCAAGCACAGCTATTCAGAGTGGTGCAGAAATAAAATGATTTTATTTGGATGTTATGCAATAGACTTTTTGGTAGAAAAGATGAAGTTTATTGATTTACAACTAAAAAAGTCCACCTTTAAGTTGAATGCCATGAACAATATGGAGATAAACAGGTATCAGAGAATACTCCAGAAAAGTTTGATTGTGCATATTTAATTATTTAAAATTCAACTGTCAAAATTAAATCAATCAACTTCAGAAATGCATAAGCCATTTTTAGTGGATCACAATAGTTCCTCCTGATCTTTGACTCACACTTTAGCTCAGAATTTTAGATAAATACATTGTTTTTTGTGGTATTTTGTCAAGTATTGACTTTGAATTCTCTAGTTTTAGTCATGTTTATCTCCCAAATTCTACAAAAATATTTTAAGCTGACCACAAATAGTAAACCTTTCCAAGTACTCCCTGTAAAGAGCTTGTGAACTACTCCATAGGTCTCTGTACCTCTGGTTGGGAAACACTACTGCATTCATTTAGTCAACAATAGAAGCTAACTACTATTTTTGTAGTATTTTATGCTCACTGTAACTTATGATACAAAATTGACGGAGTCTTACCTTTATTGCATCTGACCAACGCTGAAAGAAAAAATATGATTCGTCAAAGAATATATGCAACTAAAAGCATCACATTAAAAAACTGAAAATAACTAATGCAATGCTTACCAGAAAGAGAAACCAGCAACAAGCAAGTCAGAAGCAACATTGTCTTCATGTTTTCCTCCTCGAATTGAACTACGATTATAGATTTATTAAAGAAACACGAAAATACTAAAACAGAACATCATAAATTCGACAGAAAACTATATATAATTATTAGTTTTTACCTTGAAATGTTGCTCCTGAACAGATCCGGTCTCTGCGTGCACCTCTGAGTGTGTGTCAGTGCGGTTGTGTGTTCATGTGGGATGTTACAGGAAGTGTAGGCACGACTTTAACACGGTGTAATTGACTTGTTGTTGTGTGTTGTTGCAAACCGGATAACACAGAGCAGAAATAACTCAAGAGGCGTAAAGCAAAAGACTGAGTTTGAACCGAAGTGATCCATTAAAGATGCATTGTGTCACTTTCGAGCAGAAAAACAGCAGGTCTAAGTAGATGTTAGATTAGTTCAAAAGCTAGCAGTAGAAGAAGCAGTAGTAGTACTTGACTTAATGCACAAAAGACTAGCTTTATATTACACTAAAACAAAAAATAATTCTGGTTTAAAGCAGATTTTTACCTCCAAAACCGTAAAACATTTGCAAAACAGCATTGTAGCATGCATCTAAAAAAAAAAAAAACAACTACCGTTACTTGACCACATCCAATTATCACATTAACCCTTTAAGATCCATCTCTTATTGGCTGTTTTTCTAGAATTGTCTAATTGCAAAAGCCCTTTTGCAGTCTATGTGCTTTATTGGTGCACCATAGTATAAGTAAATATTGTTTTATGACTTCTATTTAAAAGGAAAAAATGATTATGGCTTTGTAGCGGTTTACATGAAGAATTGTTAGAAGAAAAAGGGTGTATATTTTTATTCTGTGGACTATGACAAAGAGAAAGAGCACAGACTGGACTGAATTTGAAGCTGGGGAAGTGATCAAAAGGTGAGAAATGTAAGCTACCTTCAAAGCAGTCCTCTGTCTTATGCTTGTTTTTATTTCGAGAACAAAGGTCTGCATAAGTAAATTTTTTGACCAGCATATCAGAATCTACATACACGATTGAGACATGGGGAGTGAGTCAGTCAAATCTTGTTAACTGCATCCAGTGGGGAGGTCTAGATAATATTTCCCAAACCTCACTGGACTAAATCACCATCCTTTTGATTAGAGCAGGACAACAGTATACATATATTTGGTTTTAATATAAGGCATGCGGATGATTTTGTGACAGAAACTTTGGCCAAACACACCCAAAGTCTAAAATTTAGTGATTTTAATAGTGACTGCAGATGCTAAAATATGTAACAATCAACAAAAGAAGATGTTAGGAGTGAAAAAAGAGCTTAAATATACATAACTAAATACACACATTTTATGAATGCCATGTTTAGACAACTAGATATATATCATCAATTATATCACTATTGCAAATTTTCTCTTTTATATTACAATAAAATCTTTATGCCATATCACCCAGCCTTTGATAAGATTTTGGGACATGGCTTTAATGCATCGCATCAAAATATTTATTGATAAAGTTATGCTTGAGTTATGACTCTAAAACAGGTGTCTCTAACTAAATTGTAGCTGGGGCCGAAATGATGAAGTCAGGGTTGGTCGAGGGACACACATTTTAAAATATAGAAATTAATATATTATATTGCATATACATAAATGAGGTAATAAAGCTTAATATAGCATGAGATATGTTCATTATTTCTCAATTTACACCAGTGGTCCCCAACCTTTTTTCTTGCAAGGACCGGTTGAGTCACAATTTTCTTTTCCAGGGACTGATAGAGGTTGGGTAGCGCCGATAACAACAGCGCAAAATGCACACAACTGATTATTGTGCATATTTTTAGCTCCTATTACTTTAGTTTGCAGTTTATTTAGTTACATGACACAATATTTTCATAGTAAAGCACAAGGAAGTAGTGATAAACTCTAAAATAAAAAAATAATTAAATAAATTAATTTATTAAAAGATCCTCTGGGGCCCGGTAGAAGATGTCTCGCGGACCGGTTTTGGGCCCTGGACCGGTGGTTGGGGACCCCTAATTTACACCATAAGTGCTTAAAAAAGTAGATCAATTACAGAGTTTAATCATGGTCAGACAGTCTTCCCCAGAAAAACAGGGACAAATTGTATGTAATTTGCTGTATTTTAGTGCATTTTAGAAGTTTCATAGACACATCTCAATTAAATCTGTGGGCCACAATGAATATTAATCCGAAATCATCCTGGAGGCCACATGAAATCATCTCGGCAGTCGCATTTGGTCCTTGTGCCAGCGTCGATTCTCTGATATGGTTATGGTCTTGCAAAATCAACTATTTGCGGTTTCACCTTAATAGGAATCATGATTTGCAATGGAAAGAGTGCAAAATATAATATGCAAATGAATATAATCTAAATGTATTTCACGAAAAGCCTTCACAAACATGAAGTCATTTTTCCTTTTTCCATTCCCTCATCACATTTGCAGCAGAAGTTGTGACAAGCTCCTCACTACTTCCTGTGTGAAGACAAGCCACAGAAACCATTGACCCAGAGCCACACCTGCTCCACCATCCACTCCACTGAAAAACACCACCAAACTTGTCCTCTTCCTGCACCTGCTGCTCTCAAATCCCACTAAACATGTCACACTTTTCCACCTAAGTCAGTACTTCACAATTCATGAGTTTGTTTTGATAGAAAAGGATGTATTGTTGTTGCTGCTGCTTCTCTGTGAATCCAGCTTTAGTCATGAAGAGGCACGTGCAGCCAACACAGGTGTGAGAGCTCCCTCTGGAGGCAAATGAGAGGAGCTAGCATCATGTTCAATGGATGAAACTGATTATTAGAGCAGGACAATATGGCCTACAATTTGTTCACAGTATAAAGAGAACATTTGCGGTAACGGTATAGTTGACGATGCTATCTAGTGTTTATTATTAAGTGTTCCAGGCCATTTTAGTTACAGTGTAAGTTCCTCTTTCAAACACCATGTTTTGCTTCTTTCATTATTTATGTTTTAGCCACTGCAGAGCCTCCACTCCACTTTTGTTCAAAGGTTTAGACAGATACTTTGAAAATTGGGCTTCTTTATATGGAAAGTCGCTTATGAATTCTGAGAGTCATGGGTTGTGAGTTTTTCAAGTTTGATCCACGAAAATATTCCCACTTATGACTGAAACATGGAACACAAATTGTTTTTTTAGGTCTTTGTTCATGATAAGACTGTTTGTTTTGGCTTTTTTCAAAGTCTTGTTGCTTATTAATTTCTGAAAATCTAGCAACACTAGGAATTAGTCACAATTTCTGTTTGCCACGCATGCAAAATGAACTGTTTTGCAAGTGCAAAATTCAACTTTACCAAATGAATATTGCGATATATGATATACAATATGATATTGCCCAGCCCTACTGATTATTATTTTTGTACAGTATCTATTAAAGACAAGCCACAAAACTCCAGGAAATGTTAACGATAGAAAGAAGTCTTGAAATCTCTTATTCAGGGCTGGCCAATTATATTTAAATTTAAATAATATTGTAAATTTTGAAGTTTTGAATATAGGCATAAGTTGAATGAGTTTATTGTGAAGTAACGGAGATGCTACAAAATAAGCTTATTACTAATAAAAATGAACTGAGTCTTGCTGTAAATGTTCAAATAGGCAAGGTAAGTTTAATTGTTTAGCAACAAAGTCATTGAAAAGTGCTTTATTCAGAAAGTTGAACTTGGTGTGTTTTTGAGACATATTTGATAGATAAACCTTGACTTTGTTAACATATTTATATGTAAACTGTCGTATTGTCGTATCGTTTTAGGGATACATCGAGATACGTGATTTTGAGCAAAAAATGTACTTTTTTTACTTTTTCTCCACTGTGACCCTCTCATTGGGAATATGGATATAAATTAGCCTATGACTATAATCAAATGTGTTTATATTCATGTTTATATATTATCATAGTTATAAGATAAAATGTTTGATCATATACTTGCATTTTGTGTTTCTTGATACCACAATGAGAATTAGAATATCCTTTCAAGAAAGTAACATTTTATACATTAGACTGACATTTTCTGAGTTTGAAATTTTAGTTTCGTGACAACTCTGCAAGAAACTTTGCTCAAAAAGACTAATATTTTGTATAGTTCATGCAAAAACTATAGCTTATGCAAAAAAAGATGAAGAGGAAACAGTATGTTTATATAAAAAAGGCAGATCAGACCAATAATTCTGTTTCTTGTGAATACAAATTCTTATAATCTAAATAAAAGAATTAGTCAACTAATACAATTTTGGTCGACTAAGACTTCATCGACCGATTAATCGACTAAACGACTAAAGAACTACAGCCCTAGTATTGAGAAAAAGTAATCTCTTTTATGGAACTATTTTACGTAAGGAAGTGTAGGATTGTAGGATTAAAGAGTGAGGAAATTTAAGTTATATTAAAATTAGACCACAAAAAATAACAAGCTAAATGTTATTTGAAGAAGCAGTGCATGAAAGTACAAAAAATATATATAATCAAATCTATAAAAAATGATGATATGTCCTTATTTCAAAATGTTTTAACTTGAATAATAATTTTAAGGTGTACTTTTAATATTTGTGATGATATATATTGAAACAACTTGTTAGTTTGAGGCATCATAGTGAACTCACGGGACAAAATCTCAATATAATCTTTATTAGATGCTTGAGCACACTCACTGTACATGTGCATACAGAACAGTCGATGCTACATGTTCTCCACACACAAACACATACTGCGTCATAATGCACCGTTTAGTCATTTTATAATCTCACAGAGCACACGTTTTTGGATATTCAGCTGTTAGCATAGAGCAGGGAGCGCATGCCGTTACTGGGGCATTATGGGTAAGATACACACAGACAATCAGTATGAGAAGTTAAGTAAGGATTGAGACTTGACACCAAATGTGAAAACAGGAGGAGAGTCAGACCAGTGTGTATGTTAGGTTAGAAAGTCTGGGATCATTGTTTATCATTTAAAATTAGAATTGCAGAAACAGAAAAGGTTGTGTTCACATCTGTAACATTCAGTTTGCTTGCAATATAATTATTATTGAGAGTAAGAATAAGGGAGTAAGAAGTAATTCTCTATGTGGAACAATAGTAATAGCATTAGTTCAGCTTTTCTGGTCAGAAGTTCACTGTGTTTTATGTTTTATATTGTGTTTTTATCACTTCAAAACACACATTTTAACTGTTGTTAGGATTATGTGCAGCACTATGAAGCTTTTCCCATGGAGATCTTGTTTTTTATACTGCGTTCATGTGGTCTTCAGGAACTCGGGTCAAATGCTGCTGCTCGAGCTAAACACCTGACGTCACTTGGAGGTGGTCAAACATAAGCTAATTTTACAAACTATTTCCATTACTTGAGCTCATTGACTTTGCTGTTTGTCCTGTATTTCTGTTTCCCAACCAGGGGTCCAGTAACCTGGCTCACGCCAGATGGAAAAGTGTTGAACTCTTTTCTGAGTTCTCACTATATCCATCCCCAGATGGATATAGTGAGAACTTTACTTGCTTAAAGCGTTCCTGAAAAGGTGGGGCATTTAGTGAAATACTTCGAGCCTAGTGTGGGGTCTACCTTATTTGAGCGTAGCCAATCACAGCAGCAACTCGTAGTGGCGTAACCGCCCGCATGAGATAGAACAAGTTCGCCTCACATATACGGCTCTTTTTTCAAACAGAAATTACTCCGTATTTCTGCTAAAAAAGCAGCAGAAACACGTACATTCACGAGAGCCGCCATCTTTGTTAAACTTGAATGAGACTTCTGCGGCAGCGCCGGGGTGCTAACAGCCGTGTTAACACCGCTGGTTCAGACTCCCAAACCAATCGGGCGGCTGGAAGGCCAGATAGTTTATCTCGTGTTTGTGATTTCACAAATATCGCGAGATAAACCATCTGGCTGGCCAGGTTAAGGGTCCAGGGACTCTTGGGGGAACGCGAGCACTTACCGGGGGCACTTAGAATGACTTCAGAAACTATAAGGTGCTAAAGTGCATTAATTTCTGTACTTAAAAATTTTAGTTGTAAATCAGAGTGAATAATAATGTGAAATTTTGAGCACATGTTTCATGAAAAGAATGAAATACAAAAGAAACAATTGACATAATTAAATTGGGAGATTGGTGTATTTACCTAAAACTCAAAATTAGGAGATATTTGGAGTGTGGAACAAAATTTAGGGAGTACTCAGGACAACTGCTGTATATTATAGGCAGAGCAACACTTTTGGAAAGATTAGCAACAACAGATCTTACTGCTAGTTATAGCTATAACATAATTACTACTGGTTAAAATTGCTGTGTTAGAGATATTATTAATGGTGACATCAAAATCCCAACTTTCAAATGCAAAAGAGGTTGGAACTCTGACCTTCCATCTGGAAATCCTGAGCATCTGAGAACCACATGAATGCAGCATTATTACAGCAGTGTTTTCTTGTTCTGATAAATGTATTTGACATGTGACTTAGATTGATAGTATTGTGACGAAGCTAAAATTGAAAATTTTATTTTGATAGCGTAAAAACTCTTTTATATTCACTGTCAACACAAAATAACCTTGTGACCTGATATTACTTATGTAAAGCTCAATATAATCCTCATAAAACGTATCATGTTAGTGTAATTTATTTGTCCATCTTCTTTTATTTACTTTTTTATTGAAGTGTGTGTATATATTCTTAAATGATCCCTCTCACCCTACGCGGGTGGTCTCATCCGCTTTCCAAGCTCGGGTCCTCTACCAGAGGCCAGGGAGCTTGAGGGTTCTGCGCAGTATCCTTGCTGTTCCTAGGACTGCACTTTTCTGGACTGAGATGTCGGATGTAGATCCAGGGATATGTTGTAGCCACTCATCCAGTTTGGGGGTCACGGCCCCCAGTGCACCGATCACCACGGGCACCACTGTTGCCTTCACCTTCCAAGCCTTCTCCAGCTCTTCTCTGAGCCCTTGGTATTTCTCTAGTTTCTCATGCTCCTTTCTCCTGATGTTGCCATCACTTGGTATTGCCACATCCACCACCACGGCTCTCCTCTGCTCTTTATCCACCACCACGATGTCTGGTTGGTTCGCCATTACCATTCTGTCTGTCTGTATTTGGAAGTCCCACAGGATCTTGGCTCGGTCATTCTCTACCACCTTGGGAGGTGTTTCCCACTTAGATCTTGGGGTTTCCAGTCCGTACTCGGCACAGATGTTCCTGTATACTATGCCAGCCACTTGGTTATGGCGTTCCATGTACGCTTTCCCTGCCAGCATCTTACACCCTGCAGTTATGTGCTGGACCGTCTCAGGGGCCTCTTTGCACAACCTACACCTTGGGTCTTGTCTGGTGTGGTAGATCTGGGCCTCTATGGCTCTGGTGCTCAAGGCCTGCTCCTGTGCAGCCAGGATGAGCGCCTCTGTGCTGTCCTTCAGCCCAGCCCTTTCAAGCCATTGATAGGATTTCTTGAGATCAGCCACTTCAGTTATGTTCCGATGGTACATCCCATGTAGGGGCTTGTCCTCCCATGATGGTTCCTCCTCCAGCACCTCATCATCTGTTCCCCACTGTCTGAGACATTCACTGAGTACGCTATCTGTTGGGGCCTTGTCCTTGATGTACTTATGGATCTCGGATGTTTCATCCTGGATAGTGGCTCTCACGCTCACTAATCCTCGGCCTCCTTCCTTTCGGCTAGCGTACAGTCTCAGGGTGCTGGATTTGGGGTGGAACCCTCCGTGCATGGTGAGGAGCTTTCGTGTCTTAACATCTGTGGTCTGTATCTCTTCCTTTGGCCACCTTATTATTCCTGCAGGGTATCTGATCACTGGCAGGGCATAGCTGTTTATTGCCCGGGACTTGTTCTTGCCATTGAGCTGACTTCTGAGGACTTGCCTTACTCGTTGGAGGTATTTGGCTGTTGCCGCTTTCCTTGTTGCCTGTTCAAGGTTGCCATTTGCCTGTGGTATCCCAAGGTACTTGTAACTGTCCTCAATGTCTGCTATTGTTCCGTCTGGGAGTGAGACCCCTTCTGTGTGGATTACCTTCCCTCTCTTTGTCACCATCCTACTACATTTCTCAAGCCCGAATGACATCCCAATGTCAGTGCTGTAGATCCTGGTGGTGTGGATCAGTGAGTCGATGTCTCGCTCGCTCTTAGCATACAGCTTGATGTCATCCATGTAGAGGAGGTGACTTATATATATATATATATATATATATATATATATATATATATATATATATATATATATATATATATATATATATATATATATATATATATATATATATGTTTTTAAAGAAGCATTTAGTTTCAGTGCATGTTTTCTTATCACTTGACATTTAATTTGTTTTACTTTGACAATCTCGCCTGACTTTTGCATAAAGTTAGATTTTTTTTAATTCATAGTTAAACATTCCAGGTTAAATAAATAAAATCTCTACAGACACAAAGTAAAATTTTAAAAAATGATACAGTAATTAGACTGGCAGGTAAACATACACCACCATTAGCTGCCCCAAAAGTGAAAAACATCACATGAACTTCACTTTTTAAGAAATGTCTATAATGTCTGACAATTTTTACTTTCTGTATCGTTAGAAGGAAGTGTAAACACATCCATAAAAGCATTGGAGTCATTGTAAAGTGGTGTTATTAAGTGTAGCACAAGTAATCCACCTCTGCAGCCTTATAACCGCCTAAAGAACATTGGAATTACAGATAGTGAATTGTTCTAACCGCAGATTACAAGTGTCCCAGTGCGACCTTTGTCTCGGTCTGAGCAGCTTACGAGAACAGTGAGTGGTAGATTGGATTGGCAGTTCTGTATAAGCCTCACCAGAGATGTGCCTGTTGGTTAGTACGGGAGTTTCTCATGCACGGTTTTCATTTGTCGACACCAAAATGCATTTACGTCAGAGCCAGATCTCCTCACTGCTTGTGCTGTTCACTTTGTAGATGTAGCCCACCATCGGATATCGAGCAAAACCTGGGAAAAGTTTATAAACATTAGCAACAGCAAATACAAGTGACATCAAAACTATATTATATGCTTACCTCTGGCAGCATATGCTAAGGACAAATCTTCCTCTTCATCCAAACTGTGTTGTTTTGCAATGTCTCGAACTGAAGAAAACATGAGGTTAACAAGATTTAAACATGGGTGTTGAGAAAGCTAATAAGGTCATGTGGCTTAGACCCAAAAGACAGCAACATTTAAGCAGCAAAGTGATCGGTTGTGTACATCAGTGTTTCCAAACCAGTAGTTGCAGCTCTTGCCCACCGTAGGAACTTTTTTCAGTTGCTAGTACAAATTTTGGTTCCAGTCTCCATTTTAGGCGCGTTCACACAGAGCAGGAACTATGGACTGGGGCCACACTTTAGGAACTTTTTTTGGCCCTGCTCAGGTACTTTCCAATCAGACCAGGAACCTTTTGGTGACACAAGCACATTTACAACACTAACTTTGTTTTGAAACATATTTTACACATTCTCACATGTAGATAAACTTTCCTTATCCTTAAGAAAAATGATTTAAAGACCGTAACTCCCAAAATCTATTTATTTAAATTGTAAATAGTAGCCTATGATACTATTATTATAGCAATTACAGTGAATAATTTAGTTTTATTGTTAATTTCAGTGGTGTTTTTAAGTTTTGCACTTTATAGTTTTATGTGGAATTAAAAAAAAGACACATTTTGTTTTCCTAACAGCACTTAATGAATTATTTAAATGTTTCAGACTTTACAGATGCTAATGCTAAAGCTAGTTAGACCCACTTTCAGAACTGCTGCTGTGTGAATACAAACATGGGAACAGGGTAGTTCCTCCGACAAAACGGGGACTAAGGGAATGTGGGGATTTAGTTTGGCCTACTGAGGGTATTTGGAATGGTTCCAGCTTTTAAACGAAGGTGAACATAAACATAAATATAGTAACTGATATATTCAATCAATTTTGATCAACAGCAAGGTCCTAAAACAACTATTTTAGAGCAAACTTGGCTACTTTGAGGGCAAGAACTGTGCTCACTGCTGTGGCTTCTTTAGTTTATATTATATACTGTATGACTGCATTCTCTGTTCTGACCAATAACACTGCTCAGTATACCTTCTGACTACGTCCCTTTTTCCCACTTTTCATTCTTCAGGCTTGCCCAGTTTGTCAGCTCTGTTTGAAATGTGAATGCAGACAAATTTTTATGTTTTATTGTTGAAGTTTAATTACCAAGCAAGCGCGAAATGTCTCTAATTTAACAAACAAAAATATCCGCTTTGTACCTGTATTTGAATGTTTTGGGTTTTTTTTATCGTGTCTTTTTGTGTATTTGGGTTGAGTCTAAGTATGTCAGTTTTGTTGAGAATACAAAACATACTACAACGATAAAAGACATGTGAAAGTCATGTCTGGCATTTGGCTCCACCTCTCATAATATTTAAGTATATTGTAGTAAATGTCTGCGTTACCTCTTCTTAAAGTGCTGAGGTCGTTGAGCTGCATGTTTGAAGGCAAAGACATGTTTTCTCTGGGCATGTGGGGCTTCTCTGGTTTGTCTGAAGTCTTCAATGTGGTGGATTCACTGACAGCAACACAACAGATGAAAAGTAACTATAATGTAAATATTGAAGCACATTTTTTGTTCTAATAACTGCACCTTTTAGTGGCCATCACAATCTCCACTGGTTCTTCTGAAACGTGACAGATTTAAATGATAAGTGACTTTTGAAAAACACAAAAGTTGAAGCGGACAGGCCTTACCGATGGTCTTGCTTTTGTTCTTTTGCATGAGACAGAGAACGATGAGGCTGAGAATGAGCAGAGCCATAAACGCCATGGCTCCACCCGTCACGATCCCCAACATCGGCACCTCCACCCGGGACTGCAGGAACTCTGAGGACGGAGCAACCACAATGGATCACAGTGGACCAGTTTAAGATCAGGAGAGAGTACGTGCAGCTGTCTGTCTTTCTATCTTTTTAACCGCATTGAAAATAAGAACTTATCCCACAATATACAACATGTATTTAGGTAATGTAGCAAAATACACATGTGTTGTATAAAGTTTGATATTTTTTGAGCATACATTTTTATATAGTCTTGTGGCTGAAACTTCTTGTTCTTTTTTGACTTAAATTTTCAGTCATTCTTACTGGAAATAAACCATCCACCAAAGAACATTTCACATTAATTTTGATAAACCAATAATTTCATTTATTTAAAATTTGTTTATGAGATTTTTTTAAACCACAAAGTTATTCAAATAACTGGCCAAATATTAACTTATAAAGTTGTTTTTGGATTAAAAATTGGGCTTGGCAATCTGGAAAAAATATTATCACCTTTTTTCCCTTGTATTGATTGATCTTGGTTTTAAAGAAGAAGAAGAAGAAGAAGAAGAAGAAGAAGAAGAAGAAGAAGAAGAAGAAGAGAAGAAGAAGAAGAAGAAGAAGAAGAAGAAGAAGAAGAAGAAGAAAGAAGAAGAAGAAGAAGAAGAAGAAGAAGAAGAAGAAGAAGAAGAAGAAGAAGAAGAAGAACAAGAACAAGAACAAGAACAAGAACAAGAATCTGTCTCACAGTTTAATTTCTGTCAATCTTTTAATTCAAAATTCCAAACTAAAAAACTAAATCATTGATGATTTGACACAAGTAAATCTTGATTTCCAAACTTTTTCGTTAGTTGCCCAACTCTAATTGAAAAATAAATAAAATAAACTGAACACAGTTAACAATACTTGAGAGAGAGAGAAAAAAATTTGAAGTTGGCATTATGCTTTTGTTTTTGAGACAATTCTATTACATGACAGGTTAAATCTATAGAAGGTGAAAAATTACAGCTCCAGAGCCTTCCTCATGTAAAAGAGTCTGAAGGCATTTTGTTTCTAACATGACTGACCTGCCAGAGTGAGGTTGCTCTGTGCCGTTCCCAGGCTGTTGTCTGCGTTTAGGGACATGTTTCCTGACAGACTGCTCAGAGCCACTCTCAGGCTGTGATTGGTTAACCAGGGGTAACTGTGCGAGTCCAGGATGAGGAAGTCCGAGGTGTTGGCGACGACGTGTCCAGCCTGGTCCATGAAGCTCAGGGCGGCAGGAGGATTTGACCGAACCAAAGCAAACAGGACCAAAGAGAGGCCTGGATCTGAGGTCTCACTGTACTGGGCTTTAACTTTGAGGATCTCAGGCTGAACTAAAGGCAAAAGAGGAAATAAATTAGTTCCAAGTTCTAGGGCTGTACTCAATGTATCAATATCAGGAGGATATATCGTGACAAACTCATTGGCAATGCGCGAATCGATACATGCATTGCCAAAGAGTATCGGGATTCGCATCGGGTTACGTATACTTAAACTCATATAATTTACACTTTTGAACCTGGACTGCAGCTTTAAGGCTGAAACTGTTCAGCTGAACAATGACTTATTTGTAAGACACTTGTATTTAACATAAAGAGCAGTTTGAAAATACAATTCCTCTGCTTTAGTTATTCTACAAAATCAATTTTACATTTTTGACACTGATTTTAGAAATGTTATACACAAAAACATGCTTTTACAACTAAGATACAACTATATAAGAAGACTTTAAGTTTTTTTTTTACATTGTGAATAAAAAATAAATATCAGTGTATTGTTTTTTTTCCGCATGATTAAAAAAAAATATTTGCCATAAACCATATCTTGATACGTGACATATTGAGGAGAGTATATCAAGATATATGTGTATCGGGATACGAATTGTATTCTGACATCTGTATCACGACAAGTATCATATCGGAAGGCTCTTGGCAATACCCACCCAGCCCTACCAAGTACATTTACTGACACTTTAAATTACTTTATATTGCTTTTACAGTGTGTATGACAGATTGGAGTAAACGTTTCGGTAAAACGTGATGATATTTAAGATTTCACTAAACATTTTTGCTTATTTTCACCCACTTCGGCTATTTTGGTGATGTTTATAATCCCTTCCTGTTGTACTTTGACATAAATCATCTAAATAATTATTTCAGGTGACAAACCCCAATATCCTTTTGTATTGCAAATATCCCTCGAGAAATAAATGGTTGAATGATTTAGCAATAACTACATGGATTTCAACGTCTTTTTCATTTGGGGGTCATGAGTTGGTTGCATGATTATTTTAGGGGTTTGTTTGGGAAGTTTGGGAAACCCTGAAATAGCTAATACTGTGTTAAGAAAGCAAAGGCACTCCTCTGTGATGTAGCCTTGTCTAATTCTGCATGATTATTATTGATGAAAAAAGACTATAATTTTGCTGGAATGCTTACTTATTTAGTTCTCAGCAATCTAAAAGGACATAGCAAAGAAAAAAAGACTTACATTGTATATTTAGCATGACTGTAGCATTATAGCTTTGCCCTGTTTTGGGATTTGAGGCGACGCACACCAGCTCTCTGTCCCATCTGCGGACTTTTAAAGAGAAGGTGCTGTTTGGTTGCTGAGGGCTGGGTCTGTCTCTGAAATCGTCCCGGGGCGGAACCATGACCCTTCGGCCTCTTTTTGGTGGAGGTTTACTCTGAACTTTCTGCTGTTGTTGTTCCCCGTTAAGGTACCAGGTGAGGAGGGGAGGGGCGCGGGGGTCCCAACTGTCCGTCTGACAGCTGAAGCGGTGGGTCATGTTCTCCTTCAGGGTCAGAGAGGCGCGCTGGCGTCCATCGATTTTGGGGCCAGACTCAATTGCACCTAGTGATTAGGAAAAAATGTGTTTTATTCTTTATCAATTTATACAGTAGTAGGGTGGGCAATAGAACAAAAGCCAGATTGTAAATCAGATTTTATTAGGGGTGTGCTAAAAATAACAAAAAAAAAAAGTGATTCCTAAAATGCATTTTTCTTTATTCATTAATTAATTTATTTTATTTTATTTACCCCAAGAAGAAAGTTTTAATGGTATTTTACATCACTCAAATAGAAAAACATTAGAACATGATTAATTCTCTGCCACATGTTAAATAAATCATTAAAAACACTTTTAAGCCTTCATCTGAAGGTAATTTATTTTATTTGTATTCTCAGTGTACATACAATATTATAATTGGCTTAGATATGTAACAAGTGTCCATACATTTTTTTTAATAAATTCTAAGCATTTTCACTATTAACTAATAGAGATAGACTGATATAGACCGATATATCGGCCATATCAGCTATGGGCCTCAATTCTGGCCAATATCTGATCAGGCGTCCTCTGTGGTGCAGCTGCACTCGCAGTGATCAACTGAGCTCTTTGTTGGTTTGGAGAGAAACGATAAGACTTGTTTTATCGCTCTCCATTCCTAAGTCTGCAGTTTTTAACATGTCTTCAAGTTTTATTCTTGTTCTATGACTTTGGCTGCAGCACAGGCTTTAATAAGTGCTTGTTTATTTGTCAATATGAACAATTTGAATGTCTTTCATGATGATATGAAATGATTGTTTCTTGGTCCAAAATACAAATGAGCATCATTACATTGTGTGAAAGAAACACACATGTAACTTGGTGAATAATAGTTTAGGTTGAAGGTTTTTTGGTTCTACTATTTCATACTCCAGCGATGATTTTAAAAATAAAATATCGGCTGACAGGATTTTGAATATTGGTATCGGCATTGGCCAAAGTAAAAAACATATCAGTCTCTCTCTATTAACTAATTTCTCAATATTCAATATGTTTGCATTACTTTAACCTCTGCACAAAACATGAACACTTTGGATCAATCATTTGTTCATGTAAAATCAAACTGAGCTAAAAGAGAAGCCGACACAACTGATGCAAAGTCAAAGATGCTAAAATGCTAAATGGTTACATGGAAGATGGTCCAAGTGCAGTTTGTTTAGTAAATTGGGTGCAGCAGCTCAAAATGGCACAGATATTTTTTCTTGCAATTTAGTAACTGGATTGAATGAGGATTGGTTCTATCTAACTGTCACTCACTTGGAGTCTTATTAAAGCTAAACTATTGGCAGCATATTTGAAAATAATGACTGCTGATATGACTATTTCACCATAAAAGCAGATTTTTATAGTATTAATATTGCTCGATTGCCCAGCCCAAATGTATTGTTTTTAATGCTGTTCACTCACAGTTATATGCATGTATAGAAAATAAGCTTTAAAAAGTAAATTACGGATATAAACAAGTAGTATTTGGAGACGTTGTTACCTGTCCAGGATAAGGCTAAAGTGTGAAGCAGCACTACAGCGGAGCCCTTCATCCTGTCCTCAGCTCCTCGCTCTCACCACATCTACCTGCTGGACACAATAAACAACAGTCTGCATCAGGCTTGAGCATCATAAAAGATAAGTATGTCTAAAATGTCTAATATCCGACACACTCTCGCTAAAGGGCCTCATTAATGTCATTAAATATGCAGAAGCAACCTTTTTGGAAAATGCAGTTTCGTATTTAGCCTTGTTCAATAATCAATTACGGGCCCTTTAAAAGCCATGTGGGGACAATCAGGACCAGGTTGGAACAAATATATTTGTAGTTGACTGAACAGAAACAAGCTGAGTATTTGAATGATTATCTCGGGAGCTGAGACTTTTTTTTAGATAAAATAATGACTGACATTTGACAACTGAGGGAATTATTACAGCATTTATTTATTTTGACACATTTTTTTATTTGACAGTTGGTGATTTAGGCCATTTTAACTGCAACAAAAAGACTCATAAATATCTTTTTTGAAGAAGAAATAGCTATTAAGTTCAACTGTGTGTGATCTTACGGCGCTCCATAGTACTCACGAAAAAAAAAATATTTATCTCGTTATTACGAGATAAGATCTCGTAATTACGAGATAACTTTCTCGTAATTACGAGATAGTTTTCTCGTAATTACGAGATAATTTTCTCGTAATTACGAGATAATTTAAATGGCTTTTCCCACATTCTGTATACCCACACACTTCGTATAGGCTAAGCTAGTGACTTTATCCACAACGAGTAGTCTTTTCTGTGCTAGCTTGATGTTTCTAAATAGCTAAGATGTACTTGTGGATTTCGTTATGTTAAATTAAGTGTCTGTGGTCTTCACTGCAATGTTTACGGTCGAGAAAAAGTATGAAAATAGCTAATAACGTGACTGTCAATTCACGCTACAGTTAGCATGCTATTATAAAGACGGCCAGTGTGTGGAGCTGTTCACCCACCAGAAAGAAGCTAGTGGTAATCGGCAGGTTTTTTAAATAAAACTCGATCTTCTTGACTGTTGACAGTCAGTCTCACTCATCCTTAGAAATGTGCGGCAGTTTTTCTGTGGCTCCAGCGTCTGGTTTTCAATTTATTTGGCCATAAAGGAGAGAAGTGCTGCAACAGACTTGCAACATACGGGCATTTTTGCAGTACCCACCCACTCTGGGTGATCCATGCGGAAGTGTAGCAAATGTGCAGCATTTCTCTTCTTTTTGGCCAAATAAATTGAAAACTAGACGCTGGAGCCACAGAAAAACTGCCGCACATTTCTAAGGATGAGTGAGACTGACTGTCAACAGTCAAGAAGATCGAGTTTTATTTAAAAACCTGCCGATTACCACTAGCTTCTTTCTGGTGGGTGAACAGCTCCACACACTGGCCGTCTTTATAATAGCATGCTAACTGTAGCGTGAGTTGACAGTCACGTTATTGGCTATTTTCATACTTTTTGTCGACCGTAAACATTGCAGTGAAGACCACAGACACTTAATTTAACATAACGAAATCCACAAGTACATCTTAGCTATTTAGAAACATCAAGCTAGCACAGAAAAGACTACTCGTTGTGGATACAGTCACTAGCTTAGCCTATACGAAGCGTGTGGGTATACAGAATGTGGGAAAAGCCATTTAAATTATCTCGTAATTACGAGAAAATTATCTCGTAATTACGAGAAAACTATCTCGTAATTACGAGAAAGTTATCTCGTAATTACGAGATCTTATCTCGTAATTACGAGATAAATATTTTTTTTTTCGTGAGTACTATGGAGCGCCGTATTTGTGATAAATGTGAAAGAAGCTACAGTCTCGTTTATTTGCTTTTCTACCACTGTTTACCTAATTTTCTCTTCTACCTGTCAGTTACAAACTCAGTACTTAGTAGAGATGTGGTGGGTTGACTTTGTAATCAGACTGTAGTCGTGTCTTTTCCTGTTTTAGGTGTATTTTGGAAAAAATGTTTTTTCTTTCTGTTGACTAATTTCTTGCCACTCAGTTCTATAGAATGCTGTGATATCATCTGCATAACCTTTATAACACAATAAAATATTCATAGTCAGTTGAATAGTTTTGACAGTCCGAACCAGAAAAGTTTTGAAAGTATTATTTAAAGCACACATATTATGCAAAATGTACTTTTTTATTCATTGCTTTCTCATCAAAACAGAGTTGGAGTTCTGTCTGTTCTTTTCCCTCTGAGCCTCAGAAAACACTGTTCTGAATAACTCAGATCTGTGATGTCATAGGTAGATCTCTAAGATGGTTGATTTGAGCATTTCTGCAACATTTTCATATCAGGTCAGTGAGGTTTTATTATTTCTTCCTTGTAATGTCCTTTGCAGCCTGTAGACTAGTGTTGCCCAAAATAAAGTTTTGCTTTGGCTTGTAAAGAAATGCTAAGATTTATTAGGAATGTCTCATTAAATTTTGATTTGAAAAGGTTGTTAAAGTAGTACGCTACATCAAATCAAGTTTCAGCTAAAACATAAAGTAAAGTAAAGTCTTACTGCAGATAAACTTTTTAGATGTAAGATAAAATTAGGTTTGGCCTTCAAATGTTGCAAAATACCTATGCCTATTGATTGCATGGAAAATCAAAACAATATAAAACAATAACGTCTGGCCACCGTGTCCCTCTTTCGAATTTCAGTGGACGTGATTGACAAAATAATTAGTCAATTAGGGACACGCATCCCGTATGAAAACCAATTGCTGCTTACAACAAAAAAATACATGGAAAAATGATCATTGTGGATTTCTGCAGAATCAATGAGCAAAGCAAAAAAAAACTATTTAATGTGAGATAAGTAAAGTTAGACTTTGATCTAAAAGACAAGCAACCAATCAGCTTCTTTACTTCACGTGCGCCACGTAAATAAACTAATCTGATTGCTCGGTACGTTGTGGAGTTGATCTGAAACGCAAGCGGGGAGAGTGGTGACCAGACCCACTCTCCACAGTTTGCTGAAGCATGAGCTCTGGATCCCAGGCAAGCAAATATATAGCTTACATTTTGGCCCGCTAAAGTAAAAAGTTTGTAGACAGATCTCCTATACAGTTCCTGGCATGGAAAACAAATTAATTTCATGTGTGCTTCATTATACTTTTTGTTTTATTTTTTAAAGTTCTATTACACAAAATAAGATTCTCAATAACATGGTCAAATGAAGACAAAAAAAAGAGAACAATTCATTTATAATAGGCTATATTATTTATGTTCTTAAAATAATGAACTATGTATATTTTTATTAATATTTGCATTTCTAGTGAGAAGTATGTTTAAGCAACTTCAAACTTCACACAATAAAAGGCTTATTGCACAAGCTCACCCTGTATAATTTATCTTTTAGAACCATTACTACTATGACATTGAAAACAAACCTCAGATTTCTGTTGACAATTGACCAGACCTAACAGCACTGCACCCAATTTTCAACATTACAGTTCATTTCATTTGCAAAGTCTCACCCCAGCAGCCAGTAACACTACACCAGGCCTGCAGCTTTGTACCAATGGGCATCATCATCATCACTGGGCACAAATGGTGCTAGCTTTGCAATGTCGGTCATGTGATCTGCCAGCTCAGTGGACGAAAGCAGGAACTGTCCATAAACTACGCACGATTTCACTCACATTAATGGACGCAACCTGCTTAATTCTGCAGAAAAGGCTTTGAATAAAGTCTGCAGATACGTGTTTGGCGCTGACAATCACTGCAATGAGCGTAACCTATGCATTTCGGGACGTAGCATCCCATTTGCCGCATGCAGACAGCAGAATGTCCAAAATGACACTTGTTTTTGCAGCTTTTTTACCTCTGTCTTTTGTACGTAAAGTGTCGAGGTCTCGGTGAAGCCTGGGGGAGCTCCATTTTAGCAGCAGCGACGTGCAAAGCGGGGCAAAAGCAAAAGGATGGCGGCGATGGAAACAATAACAGCAAGTGATGAGAGGCAGCAGCAGCAGCACAGCCCTGACTCAGGAGCTTTCACAGAGCTACGTACGCACGAGGCACGCACAGACGCACACACGACGCGTCCTGGAGGAACAATGTAGCAACTTATGACTTATTCTTTTTAATTAATTTTTTATGAAAGATATTGATCTTACATTACACCCAAATAACTCAAAGCTTTTCAAAAGTGCATATTAACTTTTCTGAGGGAAATCGCGCCATCTGCTTGTCTCCATAGAAATATTAAAGGGCCCATACTACGACAGTTTCAATTTACATATAATGCTGTTTCCTCATCATAGACTTACCTGGAGCTGCGCTATGTTGCACTCACACTAGTTTAACACAATAATGATGCAAATTAAGGCTGTGTCCTTCAATCAAACTGAAAACAGTCTGTTCCCTAGTGTGATGTCATAAATCAACTTGGCCTACAGGAAGTGTTCCATGTTTTAAACTCCAGACTTCTAGTCTCGGAAATTCTTAGCTCTTTGAAACAATTGTTTCAGCCTGGCTTAAAGGTGGATTGGTTGATTTTTAAAATGCAAACACAATTTAGATTTTAAATCTCCCCTGATAAATCTTTCAACACATGGTTAGAATCAATATGTATTAATTTTTGGTTGCAATTATGACTTAAAAAACACTTCTTACAGACAGCAAACTGGAGAGGACCATCCAAGCTTAGCCTACAGTCTTCTGCTCCTGATGAGAACTAAAATTATTTATTATTCAGTTCAGACAGTGTTCAGTGGTCTAATTTTTTCACAAAATTAGTATTCGTCATACAGCTTAGTTAGTTTTGCACTCTTTTTTTTTCTTGAATAGAATTTTTTCTTTTTCTATAGATTTTTTGGAGATTTTGTAACAATTCTGGTTGAACAAAGAGTTAAAGTAATCTTTAAAATACACTACAAAAGGGAAAAAAATATTTTGTGTGCTTCGTCTGCTTGCGTTTCAAACATCTGCTGTTTAAACAGAGGTCTGCTTATTGCATGTTTCTGCAACACTGGAATTTACCCAACGTGGGCTCACTTATTTTATCTGGATCAATCTGACAAAAGGGCAGGCAATCCAAATTTCATTGTGAGTATTCAAAAGGGTTTAATGTAAAAAAAAAAAAAAAAGTTGATTGTAGTTTCAGAGATTTTTTGTTTGTTTGTTTGCATTAAAGACATTTATACACTCAACAAATAAGGTAGGCCCATATAAGACAGAAGGCATTTGAAGGACAAAAAGCAAAAGGTTTAGGGCTCATGTTGCCTTTAGCCAGCAGCTCTGCATGTCCTGTGCTGCAAAGTGCAGAGTCTGGGGAGTTTGTGTGGGATGGAGGAGGGAAGATTGAACATTTAAATTGGAACAGAGGAGTAAGACAAACGATCCAATGAGAAGCAGCTCCATGACACAGTGATATACTGCGGACTGTGCGCGAGCAGGGATAAACGGCTGTTTACGCATCAATATGAACACACTTTGTAAACCCAGCATGCGCTCTGCTCAATTAGTCCAGACTAAAACCCTTCTCTGCAGTGCAGCGCTTCAGTCATAAGCAGCAGTACAAAGCAGAGCGCTGGTTCATCCGGTGCAGTGCAGATAAATCAAAATGTGGCGTTTATTCTTTGGTGTCTGGATATGTAAACCAGACTGCTAAATGTCAGATAGCCTAACAAAAAAAGAATCAAATGTAAGAGGAAACCAGCTCCAACTAAATCCTGCTGAGATTAAAAATAGAAAATACTTTTGAATCTCAACAATAAGGTTTTACAAATACATTATCAAAAGCAAGTTATGAGCCAATTACATCTAAACAAACTTTTGAAAATTGATCAATCTGTCAATGATTTTGTTTAGATTAATCAATAAGTTCTATGCGCAGATGGTCAGTTGGCTTGTTTATATTCAAAACAGCTAACTTCTGCAGTGAGTATTTCCTCTTTTAATCTTAGAGAAATAAACTGAACATTAAGTACATGTTCAGTTTATTTCTATAGAAAAAAATTCTGGTTAAAATAACAATTGATATAAGTCAACTGCATCAGGTGGCTTATCATTTTTAATAGAATAGGTCAACTGATTTTCCTGATTTTTTTATTAGTTGTTAAATGGCAAAAGACTCATGAATGAGTTTTTTTGACCAACTCGTAGCGCTACAGAAATTCTGTTTGAGAACATTCTAACATTTGTGGGGGTTTTGTATTAAACACACATTCGTAGTATCAATTTGGAGTAATCGAGATTGCCCTGGTTCCAGAAGTTGATTGGTTTTAAACAAAAATGTAGGTCTTATGCTTATGACTCACTACAGAGCTGATTAGCCCTGAGGACGTTGTCAAACTTTTAATATATACAGTATATACTCGTATATACTGTATATATTTTAACCCCTATTGAGATTTAACATGGGTGCTTGTTGAACCAGGAAATAGGCGGTCACTGTTGAGCTCCATTACCAATAATGTTGTGTCATAAAAATTATTTTCTCCGCATATAATTTGAAGTTATTAGTTTTATATTGTTATTAAATTAGCTTACCAATATTTTTGAAACTTATTCCAATTAGGGCTCGGAAATTCGAAAAAGCAGGAGTTTGGAATCGAGTTATGCCAAATTGTCAATTATTTGGTTGTGTTTTTTGAATCGAGAGCTCCCCAGAGTCCTTGGTCAGCAAAAACATGTGGTTCAAGGCAGAAGTCAGACTATAGGGAAAAAAAATCTGCCTAGCTTATGTTCATAAAATTATTACCAAAAGACATTTTTATCTGGCTCTTGGTATTAATTTACCAAAACTAAGCCTGATGAACTAATGAGATGAACCAATCTTATTTAGTCTTATTTATTTAGGCTAAATAAGATTTGTTTAAAAAGAATTTAATATTTTTATTTTCTCCAGATCACGCAGCTCTAATTACAATAATCAGTTAATTGCTATTGATCAATTCATTTGTTTTAAGCCAAACGAATGTCATCAACCAATCAACACAAACATTACAGAGAAAACACATCCAGTCGAGATTGTTTTTAAATTATTTCTTTATTTATATATATTTATTTATTCATCTCAGTTTGGTTGATATTCTTTTTAATCATTGTTGCACTTTAGTATTTGTACTCAAATGAACATAAACAGAAAAGGGACAAAATGAACTGATAAAAAAAGGAAAACAAAACTATTAAATTAAACATTTGGAAACAGGAGTGGAGCGGAGAGTTGCCTTGTTGCGAATAGAAAGGATTTTGGGTGGAAAGGGCCATTCTGGTTCTCTACAAAGCTTTCCTCTGCGTTCAGCTGTGCTTCCCATATACAAGAGTCTGTTTGCAGCAAAGTGTGGAAGTCAATGTCAACCTATTAAACCCTATGAAGATTTTAAACTACAATACAGCAATAAAATACAGAAACAAGAACCGTTTTTGTTCGTTCAATAAACAAAGAACTGTTTTTAAAAATCCAGCCACACAATAATCACAAACCAATTGTGAATAAATTACTTCAATGCATACACACTATGCAATAACCTCACTGAATATAATGAAAGATTAAAAAAACAAAACAAACACAATGGTTAACCAATAATGTTTAGAGGTTTGAGTTATCCTCTAGATCCAAAAATAGGTCAAAAATCTGAAATCAACTCAATTTACTCAGGACATTTCTTATTTTATTTTCATTTAATCACCTTGTTGTATTAGGTCAAAGTTAAAAGCACTATGCCTAAGTTATGCCATTCTAAAAATGTAACGGCAATCCACGTTATGCTCAATTACTGATTGCATTCTGACCCTCAAGAACTTTTCACTACTAACAACGTAAGCTTATTTGAGTTTTGAGGAGAGAAACATACAAACTCTACAGAGAAAGGCCTGTTCTGTGTGGGAGTAGAACCCGAAACTTTTTAGCTGTGAGGTAAAAGTGCTGAAGACGTCTATATAAAAACAGAGGTTATGCACCAACATCGTTTTATTCCAAAAATGATTAGCAACATTTAGACTGAGTGACATTTCTTCAATGTATTTTTGTTGTTGTCAAAAACATTGTGTTTTAAGAAGAAAAAGGTCATAAGTTCAACTATGTGTGATTTCAATGTCTGATAAATGTGAGAAGCTAAAGTCGTGTTGTTTATCTGCTTTGCTACAACTGTTGACTTGATTTTCTCTTTTTACATGTCAGTTACAAACCCAATGCTCAGTAGACTTGTTGTGGGTTGAATTTGTTATCAAACTGTAGTTTATTTTTCCTGTTTTAGCAGTTTATTGAACTCTTACAAGAGAAAATGTCCTTTCTCTCCATTGACTCTCATGCATTGTTGCCACTCAGCATGAACATTTAGAATGCTGTCATGTCACCTGCATAACCTCTATATATGACGTCCAATTTACTTTGACATTATATATACGTTAGGGCTGTGCAATTAATCAATTAATTCAATTGCTATTATTGAGGTAATTGTTTACAAAAATTGTATATTGAGTAATTGTGATTATTCACTGTATCTTTTAAGCTTGTTCATAAATTTCCTTGATATGGAAAATAGGTGTTTTGTTTTTTTACAGTTGTAGAATACATTTACCTTTATTTCTGTGAGATCTGTCACATATTTCAATGTATCTCTTCACCGCATTTAAAGGACACTAAGCAAATAATCGTTTGAATAATCGTGATTTCAATTATTACAACAAAATCAGATATAGGTGCCTTTTAAGATACACTATTGACCTCGAATTGAATTTAATCTCTGCGTATGACCAATCATTCAATGTATTAGTATCGTATGAAAACTATTTGCGTACAATCGTGTCACAGCATTCCACTAAAACCACCGAGACTATTATTGATGCAGTATCAATAGCCATTAGCCAATATAAATAGTTCATAGCATTTCCGCAGAAACATTTACAGCACATATTGCATTAGGGACCAAAAAACTCTGCTACTTTGCATCGTAACTCATGATTTTGAGTGGCCACAGAGTACGAATGAAAATACAGATTACAGAAGAAAAAAAAGCTCTTATTTTAACTGTATTGTAATTGTAAACACCACCTAAAATACACTTCTTAACAGGAGTAGATGAGTATATGGGAAGCACAGACATTCCTCTGACATTTCTTATAACTCTGATACATTTGACATACAGTATATAGATTACAGTATAAATCTAAACCTCAAAATCTCTTTCCGGCCCAATCCTGGCGTGTTGCTTAATCATGAAAAGGGTAGAAATTAAATTAAAACGTACATCGAGGGCTCCTGTAGCTTTTCACACTGAAGCTGAGGTCCAAAGCCACGAACACGGCTAAGTTTTGTATTGGTTTTGCTTTTTAAAGTCCACTCGTCCACACTTTTCCTACCTCCTTATATCGAGGGAGCTGCTAGTTCAGTTCTGAAGAGCCATTCAACCGTTCACTGGGCAGAAATCCCACTTTTTTTTACGTCGTGTCCTTCCCAGGCTTTTTGTGGGGAGCAAAAGGCAAACAAAATGATGCAAAATGAGGTTGGATGAAGCCAGGAAAATGTAATTATATAATAGAAGTAGTGTCCTCCTTGCTTGGTTGCGACAATGAAGGAGGAGGGTCCATAAGGCGTCATTCAAAGCAATAGAAGGTGGGACAGGCTCGAAGCGGGGACAGCGAAAACAGAAATGGGTTTGTCCGTGTCCACATTGTGACATTAAAGATGATATGTCAGCTATCTTACAAGTTATTTCCTTGTTTTTATGGACATTTTTTCATCTTTTTTCCGCCGTTGAAGAAGTCTTTTTGTAGTAGTAGCACCCATCCAACCCACAGTCCCCAAAATGTCTGACCCTGTATAGCCTGCCGCAAACCTTTTTAAAAGAGGCCCCAGAAACATCGACGAGAAATGACGTCTCACAACATCAACGACTTTTGAAATGATACTCGTAAAAGCAACACAAAATAATTACTCTCCTCTAATTCAAGTGTCTCAATAGAATAATATTAAAACAATAAGAACAATCGTTTTACGACACAGAAAGAGCACGGCCTCTTCTCTCTGTCCACTTTTGGCTAGAAATCTCACGTTTCATTCAACGAAAACGCAACATGGTAAAGACGTTCCAAAAATTACAAATGACCAAAAAAATAATAATATAAAAAAGCCTTTCAGATGACTTTCAAAAACAAAATAAAACGTTAAGATTACATACAGAAAATGGCAATAACGTTCTATACATGGCATAACTGTACAAGGAAAGGAGCAAATGTTTGGTAAAACTACCCACAATGCAATACACTTTCACTTTGACATGAAAAGGAGAAAGCTGTATGGAAATGCATGTAAGCGGGGTTATAGCTTTAGAGGAGGGGCGTCGACGGGGGCGCTGTAACAGACAGTAGGATAGAGTTTGAAAGAAAGTGCAGAATTAGTTAAGTAATCAAGAACAATTCTTCCTTGCAACACAGTACTGTTTTTCCATTAATAATAATATAATTAATATAATAAAAGTTCTTTACAGAAAACAGTAAGAGTAACAATATTGACCATACACTAATGCCTACACGAACATTGGCTGCAAAAATGAATTTCGAACAAAACAAAATAAAATAAAGTAACACGAATGGAGAGAGCTGGTTTGTCCTGTGCGATGTTGAAAAGCCATCTTTGGAAACACAGATCCCGAAACAAGAAACGCACCACTTCCTGCTTTTAGTCGAATAATCCAAGGTTAGAGTCCGCTTGGGAATGAGCGCCACGGGAACGCAAAAGGGGGAGCGGACCAAATCTCGTAGTTTTTCGGGCAAAAGCCAGGTCTGACTCAATACTTTGGGCTTGTGGCAACAGTGAGTACTTTGTGAGAATGACTGTCCATGCCAATAGTAGGCACATAGTGAAATATGCGACAAACTGAAAAGATTAGGCCAAGACAGGGGCAGCTCAGGGTCTGATTCGGGATATAACGAGACGGGTGAGTGTGGAGAGACCCCCCGAAAATGTAACTCTATGACAGCCAGTGGCAATGAGTGCTGGATGTCTGTGCAGAAGAAGATGCTGGCACTTCGACCTTTTGAACTGAAGAGGTCCCACCCGTATGTTATGTACATCCCCCGCCCTCCCGTCCCAAAAAAAGACACAGCCCTCCCACGCAGAACCCCCCCAAAACGAATGGGACAGACACACGGAGCGCTCGGGCCGACGACGGTGGTGAGGCGTGATGCTGCTCAACTCAGGATGGCTGATATGGACCGCTGTACACAGGAAACACATCCACCTAAAAGAAAAAAGAAAAAGAGAAATGTCACTGCAAAATGTGATTGTTTTGAGGAAATAAAGAGTTCAAAATTACTGATACCGTACTGTATTGGTAATTTTAGTACAAGTGTCTCCAAAATAGTCATTTTGGTGCATTTGCTGTCAGGTTCAATGACAACAAGTCTAAAAACTTGGACTGTACTCGATGTATTGGTATCGGGATATATTGTGATGAACTTGTTGGCAATAGGCATATCTGTACAAGGAGGCGAATCGGGATGCTTAAACTCATAAAACTTTTATACTTCAGACCCTGGACTGCTGCTTTAAGGTTGAAACTATTGAGCTGAAAGTGTCTTATCCATTAGACACTTATATCAAACATATAAAACTATGTAAAATACAATTTTTCTGCATTTTGTCATTCTACATTTTATTCTTAACATTGACTTTAAGGAGTCCTGCACTCAAAAGATGGTGAAAACATTTTGACAGGTAATATATACAATACTTTGCTATAGTTTTTCCTACTTTTTCTCATTTTGGTCAGTAAAATATATCTTTAATGTTTGTATTTTCGTATTGAGGAAATTGTATCGGGATACGTACTGTATTGGAAGGCTCTTGGCAATATCCAGCCCTACTAAAAACTTGCACAAACTTATTTAAAATCAGTAGCATGGCCTAAAATATTTTGAATTTGTTAGAAAATAAAAACTGTGAACAAGAGTAATAAAACAAAGTTAATTATAAGATTTTAAATGTCATCAATGAAAAAGTGCTGTTGTATATTTTATAGTTTTCTGCTAAAATCACGGTGACATAAAACAGTCTTGTATAATCATGGGTTTTTAGGTAGGGCAAGGACACTTTCTCATTCAAGATATATATTTACATCTATTTATTTAAGATCTAAATATATTTGTCATCTTATAGGCAGCAATCGGTTTTTGACATTTTATGAAATTATTACTTATAAAAACAAATATGTCCCATCCTAAATGTTTAAAATAAACAATGGTTACAGAGAGGCGTTAAGGCAGTGCAGTAGTACCTGTGCTAGACCCCGGCCTGCTCCATGCTGTACTGCAGGTCTGGGGGTTTGTAGCTGAGAAGCATGTCACTGGTGCAGGACGAGGGGTAACAGGCCGCTGCCGCCGCCGCATGCAGCTCTCCTTCAACATCACACACTACAGAAAAAAAAAACACATTTATTAGTATCTGTTTTATGTATGTGGTTATTTATAAATATGAAAAAAGCATAGTTTATATTTACTTGAATGTTTTTGATGGAGTAGACATTATAAAAGCTAATTTAACAGGCTTGTTTCCATTGTTCCTTAAGCTTTAACATTTCACAGGATGTCATGAATTCCAATTGGATTTGGCGTTTGACTTTTCACCCTCTTAAAAGTTACACTGTGGCACTCAAAAAAAAATGCATTGGGAGAAGAAAATACTGAATTATTATGAGTAATGCAAACACTACAGCTACTGCACAAATGAAAGAAGGCAATCTCGTATTTCTAGATTTTATGGTTTGGTTGAATGAGTAAATGTGACTAATGTAATTGAGCGGGTTAAACGTGTATGGATTTTCCTTCTGGATATTGCTTACATAAATATCATAATCAATACACTGATATTGGCTCTGAGAGAGAGAGACATCACATTCTAGTATGAGAAGGCAAACAATTGATTTGATTTTCAATGGTTTATCTACTAAGACTGCATTCAATTACCGTAGTCAATTAATTGGTCAGTGGTGTCTTGGATAACCTAACATTTGCGTTAGTCAAAACATTTGTTTGGATTTTTCGAATTCATTTACACTAAATGAAATGAGAGAAATAGCTAAATATTTTGGAAGTGAATTGTGACTGCAATCTGCCTTTTAGATAATTGTAAATACAATTTGAAAGTATGGTATTGCATATAACATACAGTATTTTTCTGCATAATAAAAAAAATAAATTAAAAAAACAATGTATCTGTTGGGCAAAACTGAAATTTAAGACCTTTAGAAGATTGTTAATTGCACCTCAATTTTTTCAATTTTGAAATGATTTTTAACTGTGCTGTTTTAAAAATAACTGACTTATTTGCGTTGGCCAATTTAATCAATGTAAAATGTATTTATTTATTCTTTTCTCATTCTCTTGTTTGCTGTTGCGAGTGACTGGAGCCTACCCCAGTGACTTTTTAGGACAAAAGTTAAGACATTTACCAATTGTTTTAGGACATAATAATTCTTTTTTTGTTTAATAATTAGGAGGACATTTTTGTAGTCCTCATTTTTTTGTCTCACAAACATGGACTTTGTAGTGCAGACTTTTCTTGTTCTCAGGAAATATACTCTAAATCTCTTAATGTTATTCTAATTTGACTACATATAACATTTTTAAATTTAGATAATATACATTTCATCCCCCTTTAAAGTCTGAATTTACTTCAAACACTCTCATGTAAGTGCTTGGATACACCCCTGGGTTTTCGTACCACTTGTTCAGGAATTTCTTTGGTCGACGACAGTTCTATTATCCACCCAAACTTCATATTTTATTTTGCAATTTGTTTGATTTTGTTGTTGGGAGTGAACTGACCGGATTCTTCCCGCTGGTGCAGCTGCTGGCTTCCTGTGAGCGACGTCTGGCTGAGGATGTCGGACATGCGTGCCGAGCTGAGGGCTTTCCCGGCCAAAAGGCTCATCCCCGACATGGGATCTGCCTGGTCCTGCGCACAAACCCAACAACCATTTTATCCTAATTGAGCCGCTTCCAGCACCATGAGTCACAACTGTGTTTGGATGACTAACTTTGGGCCGACACGTCAAGGCTTGTACAAACTAATCTAATTGAATATAAAGATGCGGTTTGCTCAGTCGTGCAAATATTTAGTTGTTTCCTCCAGCGATAGCATCCTAAATGGAAACTCAATGTTTTGTATACACCCATCATAACAACTTTTCACACTTGGGCTGAACTTCTTAAAGGGCCAATATAACATTAATAAATCAATCAAACTTTATTAATAAAGTACTTTAAACGTTGGCCAAAGTGCTAAACAGCACAAGCTGCATAAAAAACAAAACAATAACATACAGTCAGTCAATAAAAAATGACTCATTCTTGGTTAAAAGCCAGTGAATAAAAGTCATAATAATAAAGTTTTAACTATACTATATGGACACAACCATTGATTGGTATTGTATTTACTTCAGTACTTTTACTGAAAACGATGAATTTATAATAATTGTTTTAATTATTATTATTTATTAATTTAAGTACTTACATAGCTTTGTAGAACATGAACTTTATAGATAATGCAGATTAATGAAAAAAAAAAAAAAAAAAAATGCAAAAAACCCCTAAACGTAGGTTTTGTAGGTATGTTTCTGATGGATAAACAAATCATGAAGTGCACAGGAGTTTTGTGAAATATTCTGTAAGACCTTTAAACTATTTGATTGACACTGGTTTGCTACAATTACTAAGCACAAATTGATAAAGCAAACATTTCTCGGGATTTGAGACTTACGTAAGCGTCGTCTGCCGTCTGGATGGTGTGGTGGCGCTGAAGCTGTCCACGGGACCTATAAGCGTCACCCTGCTGCTGCTGCGGCGCTCTGGAGTAGCCCACACCGTTATGATCAGGGACCTCCATGGCCTGCCCCCCGGCTCGGCTGTCCTGGTGCTCAGATTCTGAAAACACAAAGCATTAAGCTGAAATTTAACATCAATTGGCAGAACAGTTCTTTGGAGTTTTGCTTTGTGTTCCTTACTAAAAGCAATGGGACAAAATCTGATGTCAGAAGTTACGGGATACGATTGCCACTAGATTGTACATAAGCTAAAAATGATCTATTGCAGTGTCCCTCAAACCTGTTATACTAAATGCCACTTAATATAATATTTGGCTCTCCACCAGATCAAAACAAGGACTATATTATGCCTAAATTAGAGCTCAATTTTTTTTTAATAACACTGAATCAAGCCTAAAACAAATGTAAATCATAAGTATGGAAATTCTAAAAGATGATGACCTAAAAAGGGAATAGATTTGTCTCTAAATGAAACAAATATTAAAATAATCGGATGCCTTTAGGTACAACCAGAGGCAGCCCGAGTACCACAGCTTGATAAACACTGATCTATTTTGAGTGCATTTGGCTTGGACACACAAAAGTTGGACACGTTTAAGAAAATGAATTAAAATCATTTATCTCCTCGCAGATTTATTATTAATGCATCTAATAAAGTGAAAATCAGTTTGCAGTGTTATATGTTATATCTAGGTTTATGTAAAAATAGTGTTGTTGTTTTCACAGTCATAATTTTCTTTGCCTGCTTATCAGTGTCCATGATTGTTGTTGTCCATTGATCCTTTGAGGACATAAAAGCTTTTCTGAAGCACCTTGTTATTGATTTTAGAAACTGTAAACATTAATTTGAGAAGATATTTTCCACAGATCTGAACAAGTTTATCTTTGCAAAGATAAACAAAATCTGGTTTCAACACTTGGCACAGCACATCACTGTCATTTTGCAAAATACAATAATATTTGGACATTTCCACAATGTATGACAATGGTCCATATCTATTTTTTTTTTGCAGTGACGCAAGTTTGGTGCATTTTTCCAAAAGTTTTATTTATCAAAGAATATCTATTTTGGTTCTTACAATTAATTATCCTTTACTTTAAGGGTTGCACTTTGTAGCCACCATATGTATTTTCTGTTATTCCGACACTTTCACATAAAACAAATAAGTGATCATGAATTTGAAAGGCATTGCTTCGAATCAAAGATTATAGAATTTAGTTTATGTTAGATTATTAACTTTTATTGTCAACAGAAATCTGTCATGATTACACCACCATTACATTAGATTTCCCTTTCCTCACCTCTAGTTGCTGGGGTGTTTCGGATGTATCCGTGCCTGTGTGTTGGGGAGTTGTACGGGGGCGTTCCTCCTCGGGGTGGACCTAGTAGTTCATGCCCCTCTCCGGCTTTGGCCAACAACCCATCATGCGGGTGGTGGAAAGGGGACGGCACCTCGTCCTCTTCCATGCTCTCCGAATGCGGCAGGCTGGGCTGTGTGGGGAGGGTCTGTGGCGGGACGTCCGGGGGTCTGATTTGAAGCAGGTGATGATAGTGTTGGTTTCCTGGGGCGGGCTGCGGGGCGGGGGGCTCCAGACTCTCCCCTTGGCTGAGCTGGCGAAGTAGCAGCATCTCCCCATAGTCCTGTGGGGTGCCGCTGGGAGGGGTTGTGGGGCCGGATCGTGGGACCTGCCTCTTCAACAGTGCAGCCAAGTCTTGTGGATTGAGCCTTGGATCTGCGTGTCCCGTTAAAGAGTGCCGCGGGGAGAGCAGGCCCTGCAGTGTGGGCGTGACGTGCTGTTGAGGGGGGCGGTAGTCTATGGGAGTGGGGGAGAGCAGAGCCTGTTGTAGTGCAGAAGGGGCTCCGTAGTTACCCCCCACTGCCCCACTCTGGTACCCCTCCAGTCCTGGGACTTTGAGGGAGGTGCCCTGCAGGTATGGACTGTAGGAGCCCACCACCCCAGAAGCGCCTCGAGAAGCAGCGTCACCGGAGAAGAGGTGAGGGTTGAACTGAGCCTGTTCATAGGCTGAAGCAAAGCGTCCGAGACTGCGACTGGACAGATAAAAAACAAAAATTAGTCTTATGTTTGTAATGCAGAGCTAATCATCTTTACTGGCTTTCTACATAGTTCAATTGTGACTTTAGAAGTAATAAAGTGAAAAGACTTTTATTTTTCTGTACTGATAATGTTATTCTTCATTAGGGGCAATCACTAGACAATAGATTATACAAATTACTTTATAGAGCCTTCTCATGGTTCTTTGAGAAACTTAGCATCAAGTCATTTTTTAATTAAATATTTAATCTATTGTGTGATCAGAAAGATGAAACCCATTAATAGGCCCACACAGAGTGTCAGTTATAATACATTTTGTCATATTTATCCTTTACAAAGATGCATATCCAAACTCAGCCTGCTCAGACCCTGATTGTTTGTACACAGTGGCATTTATTTAAATTGGACAACTCACTCAGTAGCTTTCCAAATATAGAGAGTGGATCCGTCACTGTTTGTTCAGATTAAAAACAGGTCGAAAAACCGAAGTCTCTGTTACTGGAGAAGAGTGCCACCTAAATGTGCTTCATTGTGTTTCTAGATTGTTGAGACTGTAGTAAAAATATCAATGTTCATTTGCAAGGTCAAGTTAAATGCCCAATTTCAAGATCCGACGACATAGCACGACATTTACACGTTTAATGTGTCAAAACTATTAGGTTAGAGCTATTGCACTGAACACTTTTAGATCATCTGATTTGCTTTAAATCAAAGTAATTTTTTTTTTAATGTATTGGACAATTGAATCTGATGCTTTGATTTCTAAAATAGTTTCATGTAATATGCTTGTGTGCAAATACAAAATATAGATGTATTCTAGATTATGACATGATTGTATTGTGCTGAGCATAAATTCTGAAGACAACAATGAACTCCTGAGATGCACTGTTTGTAAAGGATAATTGTTACAAGCCACTACGAAGAAAAATATGACCAATACTCTCTTAAAATCAAAAGAATGCTTAAATTACGTAGGAAGCCAGTAGAGTGCTTGGAGCTAAAAGTCTACACCAGACAAAACCACGGCACAAGAAACAAATCTAGTAAGTTCACTGAGAGGTCCCTTTAGCCCAAGTGAATGTGGATGGTTAGTCTCTCAGTGAAGAAAACAGACAGAAAGTGATCCAGTTAGTATTTAGGAAGGTCTACTCCAACTGTGGGAATCACTACTGTTCCATATCCATAAGTTACAACTCACCAACTAAAAGGGGCTGATGAATGGATGAGGATGGCATCTCAGCAAAAAGACTTAGTTAATTTGGCATTGATTAAAAAAGTAAAATCCTCCTGAGGTTTATAAAATGCAAAAATTGCTTCCCTGATTAAGCAGTGATGGGTCAATTCAAGTATATCAGTTAACAAAAATGAGAAATAGTAGCAAATATACAAAACATGCAAATAAAAGCAGATGCAAAAAATTAAAAAATAAATATTAAAAAGAAGAGCGACACAGTTCGTTGTTGATTTTTTTGGTGCTTTGAAGTGTCACCTGTGTGTTTCAGCGTTGTCTGCACTGAGCTGTTTCCCCAGGACCCTGTGACCACACGGAGTCGCTAGGAAACCGCCCGGCCGCTGAGCCCCGCCCCCCAGCTCCACCTCCTGCACCTGTATCGTCACCTAAACGCAACACAAAAGAAACAAAATGAGAAAAATGCATCAGTGGATTTGGTGGTCTAAAAATGAAGTACTCCCAACTTTGAGCAGCTTAAATACTAATGTAGAAAAGCTCTGCACATGTAAAAAAAAAAAACATTATTTACAGAAATGGGATTTGGGCAAGGTTGGCACCAAAGAGGTTAAGACTAGTTGCAAAGTATTTGATGCTGTATTTCATCAATATTCTCTCTTGGGCAGCAATATTGTACTGGCAGTTTAACCTAAATCACAATCAAATTACAAAGACTGCATTTTTTTCCATTTTCTCCACAAACATCAAACTATCCTGTCCTATTCTGCATAAAAACGGCTACTTCCAAAGTTTATTGATTTGCACAAACAGGTGTTAAAAGAATTGAAAATTACAATTCAAATTATAAAGCACATTTTTCTTTTTCATTTTGTAATTAAAATATTAATTAAAATGGCTCAAATGTAGCTAAATATTTACACCATACATTTAAAGATAATTACTGATACATTTCACAATGTAAATGTGTTAATGTTCTTTTTTGTCATACTGGTTCCTGTTTTCCAATTTCATAAATAAACTGAACAGATCCTGTCTGTATTCATTTACATAATAATAATTGTTATTATTAGATTTTATGTACCTCCCATAAAAACAGAGACCAGAGCCAGCTAATAAGTAGTGACTTTAAGTTAAGATTAAGGTTAATATGGACAATGTACAATTACATTAAGCACAACAGCAGAGATGCTTGTACCAGATTCTAGCCTTTTTTTTTTTAACAGCTAATTTGCATTTGTAGTCCTGAGGAGGGATCTTTATGTTAAATATGATTTGCAAACAACAGACTGGTGTTTGTGTGATGTTTCTGTACAGTAAAAGCATTATATAATTCCTATACATAATGTCAATACAGAACACATGTTTATAGATGCACTAACCTGCTGTTGCTGAGGTACTCCCTGCGCCAGTGGGACTGCGGGGCGGGCGGACGCTGCCTGCTGATTGGCTGGGAGAGACACTCGTGGTAAACCTGTGGGCGGTGGACTTCCACTCTGGCCCTGGTAAAGTGCTGGAGCTCCGTACTGAACCTGTGACGGGCCTCCTGCAAGCAACGAAAACGTGTGAGCAGAGATCCTCAGCTTTGTTTGCTCATAGCAATAATTTAGGAAGGCAGATTGCCAAAGATTAAAACAGCATATAAGCTACAATATGCAAGTGAGAAGCAATCTTATTGATATTATGTACAGCTTAGGTAGTCAGGATTTTTAAAATTTTTCAATTAATGAACAGGATCAAAACACTGTTGTTTGTGGCTTAAAATAATATTTGAATTGTCAGAAAATAATAGAAATATAAACTAATTATACTTTAACTATCTTGAATTTAGAATTGGCAACATTCCAGGAAAAAAAAAATCACTACCTCTATAGAATAACCACACCTTTAATTAGCCTTAACATAAGAACTAATTTATAAATTAAAAAAAAGGCTTTTTAACTACTTACTTAAAGGATTAGGTTAGAAGCAGACATAGAACATTAATGATGTTTTTACCAGAAGTGTCTAGTACTCATACACACATTTAAATTTACTTTTGTCCATTTTTAATAAAACTTTACTTTTCAAATAACTTTTCTATTAGCTTATCTTTACTTCTACTTGACTATTTTTGCTTAAAAACAGCTAAAGTAGTCTTACTTGAGAAAAAGATTTGACTACTCTTCTTGCTGCGTAAGTCTAGAAGTGGCTAAAGCTTTATAGTAACAATAAAAAAAAAAAGTTTGTTTATTGCACCACTCCTTTTGATATGATGGTGTTGCAATTAATTATTGTGTTAAACATTTGAAACGGTTAATGAAGTACAATTTTCAGTGCCGCTTCTTTTTTTTACACTTTAATATAATAATAAAGTGAAACCCAAACATCCCCCTTTACATTACCGTGTCCTTGCATTAAGGCGGCAGAGCCAGGCGGCGAACTCTGGTTGGGCTGTCTGAAGAGATGGTTGCTGGGGTGAGTTGGAGGAGGACTGGAGGGCTGGATGCGGAGCCTGAGGGAAGAGCGGAGAGTAGGAGCAGAGAAAGACACGATTGTGATGTAACAGTTGGAGTCGATAATACTGCACCAGGATCAGGTTTAATGTTGCCCATGACTAATGTGTGAGTGTGTGTGTATTTGTGTGTGTGTACCTTTGCAGCTGGTGGGTTAGATGACTGGGCTGGCTCTCTCCGTGGCCTAAAGACAGACCCTGGAGAAAGAGAAATGGAAGCACCACTTGAAACAATATGAAACATTACATTTAGCAGATGAAAGAGCTTTGGGACCTAAACTTGGCTAGCTTAAAAGGCAAAAGCTAAGTGCACAATTGTATGCAAATAAGCTGCAGGTATGGACTACTACTGCACGCATATTTGAGTTTCTACTGCAATATAATTTAGAGCACAAGCACTTTAACATTACTTTTACTTTGATCTTAAGTCGTTTATTAATTTTGACTCAACAACAAAACATGATTAAGTATTCTATTGGCATGTAGATGATGAGTGTCCAGTGGCTTTCAAAAGCAGCTGTGTTGTAACTGAACCAGTCATCTCTGAGTGACCGACGCTTTACAAATGTTCTTGATGTTTATGAATACATTCATGTCACTCTCATGTGGGTTGTATATTATTATGGTTACTTGAGTCACTCTTTCCAGAGGAGCAAAGGAGCACCCTGTTTGCAGCAATAAATTATTTTTATTCCTCTAATGTATGACAATAGATTTAACTAATCATTGATGCATCAAATAAACAAAAGGACATTTTATTAGGTCAAGAGCAAACTGGCACTTGAATTTAGCCATTGCAGAACTAAGAAATACTTGTTTTATTTTACAAAAAACAATTGTGTTACAGTAAATGTCAATGTATTACTAATTCTTAAATCTTGAGCAACCGCATCCTCCTCCCACAAACTACATCATCATGACTCTTAAAACCATGCAACATAAGCCTTTTCGGTCAGTACATATCCCTGATTTCTGTCATGTACAGCAAGGATCTCAACCAGATCAAATCTGTGTTTTTGTCTCTTCAAAATATGATCTTAAAAGTTGGAAAGAGTTATCTATAACTGCCCAAATCAGTTTCCCATTCATAGAGGAGTGAATGGTGGTAATACATTGTCAAAGATTTGCTCCGATAGTCTAAAAAACAGCTCACCAGTGAACAGATATTATAATCAAGCTTTTAGCTTGTTGTATTACTGCATCATAAATATACATAAGTAACATTATTTTAAATTTAAAGCCAGTTCTTTGTTGATTAGCTGAGACAACCAGGGATTTATTTACTCTAGAACTAGCATTCACATAAATCTGTGAAATTAATCAAATTTTAATTATGATTATTGCTGTAATCAGTTACAAATGTGTGTATTTGAGTAGCTAATCGTGATTATTACCCGTAACGCATAAGTATGTTCATTTATATCCTTGAGATTGAAAAAGAGGGCTAAGACTGTTTCTTTACAATTGTAGAATACATTTACAACAGTCTATTTCTGTGTCTATATGTCTATATGTCACCTCACTTATTTCATTGTACCTTTTCACTGTCTGCACTTAAGCAGCATTTATTTGCTTTACGCCCAAATAATCTTTTTAATAATCACGATTCAGAATATGATTTGAAAATGTGTGATTATTAATTGCATCATATTCAAGCAGCACTAATTCAAAACTTTCTACAATACTTTATCACATTCACATGCATGAAACCGTGGACAGAGTTTAAAAAAAATTCAGATGACAAAAAAAGCAAGGGTGTAGATAAAGAAAATTTTGAGTAAGTCGGATGTTTCAGGTTTAATGTAGTAGCATTTAATTTGGCCCTAACTCCTAGACTTCATGCACAAGTTGTACTTTTCAGACAGCGGTGCAGAGACTGTGGTGGTTACCTGGATTTGCTGGTGGAGGATTTGCTGTTGCTCTTGCTGGTAGAGAATATGCTGCTGCTGGGTGTGTTCTAGGATCTTCTCGTCCTGATGTGCAGCGTACATCTTCTGAAGCTGCTCACACTCCTACACAAATTATGCAAGAAACATTTAGTTTATAACACTGTTTGATTTTTTAGATAGCTTTGAAAAATATACACTTTTCAGTTCATCTGTGCCAAAAAGGATAAAACTGTCTGAAAATCATTAAGTCAGGCATCATTTAACAATTGTATGATAAATAGGAAAAAGACAGAGGCAGAGATGAAAGCAGTCAGTAGTTAGGTCAAAGTAAAAAATGATTCCATAAAATATGTAATTCACTTTGTACTTTTAATACCCATTAGGTTTAAACAAAAAATATAAGCCGTTTTTCCCATTACCACCATAGTCCCTTAAGTGGGTCAAACAACTGTTTACACCCCCACTGATCAAAACCTCTTTAGATAATCCCTGATAATGTCTCAGAGCCAAGATGCAGTCCCTCGTGTGTGTGTGTGTTTTTTTTTTTTTTACACAAACTTGAATCTGGTTATTACATAAAATAAAGAGAGTGAACAAAGTCTGTTAAAAACATCAGATTACACCAATGCAAATATATACTTATTTTGAACACATGATTGTTGATCAAATATAAACTAAGGTTCAAAGGATAAAGACTGAAGCAATCCCACTATTTGATAAACGTATTCTTATCTAACCAGTGCAGTAGTTGTTAAAGAGGCATAGTGCGTTCACGAAATCGATGGCACTTGGAGAGGCAATTGGCACAGAAGGGCAGCCTGACATAAGTGTGTGCCCTCTGGCAACAATCAAGAGTGACTCAAGTGAATGAAGATGCAATATCAACATAATATATTTGCAATCCAAATCTATTTCAAATGATTTTGTGAACATTCCCTCAGGTCAAGACTTTTGATCTTTCTAAGAATCTGAGCTAGGACTCTGTGATACAGTGACGATAATAATAAATCTATCTGTAATTCAATTCCATGGCAACTTACTATTTTGGTAAAATTGTCATGTTGAGACTCCCCAATTTACACTTGAATCTAGTTTTAAGGTAAAGTTAAAGACACTTTTTTCCATTTTGTTTGAACTACAACTAAGTTGATTTGTGAAATTCAAGTTATTTCCTTGCCCTAAAACCCATCGGCCTTGAAAGCAGCTGTTGCATTGTGACATTAAGCACATTAAAAATTGCAAGCCATTTCTCTCGTTTAGACTTTCTCCTGGGGTTTGTGGGTGTAGTGTTTAAGTGTCTCACCTGCTTGAGTTGCTTGATGAGGCTGCTGTGCTCCAGTTGGGCTTTGAAGGCCTGGATGGTGGCAGCTCCGTCTGAGAATCGTCGGACAGGGGAAAAACGCTCCATGGGCAGGTGAAGAGTGTCTTTATAGTTGGACCTAAAAGTGGGATCAACACAAAACCACACAGACCAAAAACAAAGAACAACATTCACACACACATTCATTCAAACAGACAAAAATGAGAGAAAGAAATAGACTTATGTGAGAGGTTGCATAAACTATTTAATCTCAGATTAGTTTTATTTTACTACTATCTTGTGGGTTTACTTAGCAACTCAATGTTCCCTTTAATGCAGGGGACTGCTGCGAGGCATGAGCTACATAAATTGTTGTGACATCCAAAAATGTTATGACAAAAAAAAAAAAAGTCTTTATTTATTTATTTTAAAACTGAATATTACATTACAATTTTCAACTAAGGCAAATCTATCGCTCACCAAATTCAGTAAATCTGTATATGATGAATACAATATTGCTAGAAAAAAGAATTACTTTCTATGTAACTACTATTTAAGTACAATACCTGTGGGGAAAAAGTAATTTAATTGCAATAAAATACTACCGTAAATATGTCTACTCTAGTTACAAACACAGGAGTATGTGGCACTTAAGTTTAGTACTTAAGTAATAAACAACTATTTACACCCTTCATCATCATTATCATCTAGAATTTTAAAATATAGAAATAACAAATCAACAACAGTGTGAGGTTACTCAAACAAGAAAAATACTACATCTGATCAAAACAATGTTCAAAGAAGTTTGAACAGGATTTTTGGATGTTTTCTTGGTTACTTCTTTTTAACCTTGTTTTGATTGGGACAGGTGGAAATCTTCAGACATTCTCAGAGTTGGTTACATACCTTTTGTTTCCAGGTTTGTGCGGGAAAAACAGCTACACATTATGCATTAAAAAAACATTGTCTAATAGTGTGATGTGTTCGAAGCCCCTCCTCTTCTTCAGAAAGACCCGTGCATGTGCAGAGTGCATGTAGAGCGTGCTAGTGCAGGACATGTGTGAGTGAGTGTCTGTGCATACACACAGGGACCAACCCTCACCGAATGTGTGTGTCGGGGGCCCACAGCGCCCTCTGCCGGGGGCCCTGGGGCCGCTGTGCCTCTGCAGAGGGCTCGCCATGCGTTGTGCTCATGGGCGTGTGCGTCGTGTGCCGCTTGGTGCGGTTCGCCAGGTACCTGGGCCGCAGGGAGGGGAGGAGTGAGGGTGGGAGACAGGAAGCAGCGCCGGTCAGCTCTCTGTCCTCATTGGCATATGGGGAGGGGGGATAGGCCCACCCTTCCCACCTCTGCCAATAGGTGCCATCATTCATATCATCTTAGCCAATCAGAAAACACACAGTACATTACACCATAGATGGATGGTAGAGCTTATGAGAAGCCCGAACCCCAGCTTCCAATTACAGGATTGGAACTGTTGCTTTTTATTTGCAAGCTCGAGAGTTAGCAAAGCCGTGTAAGAAAGAGTGAGAAAGTCTGGAGACAATTTGGCACTTTCTGAAACAATAGAGACCAAGCAGATCTTGGCCAAAGAGTTTTAGAGATAAGACGGCTGGATTTGGGCAGATTTAGTTTGTGGCAGAAGGCACTTGCACAATGGAGAAAGGAGCAGAGATGGTGTAAGCACCGCAGCAGAGGCCACCACCCACAGGAAAAGCACAGCAGCCTGAAGGCACGCACTCCCAGCAACCCAGGACACCAGCGAAGAGGCACTGTCTGAAGTAGACCACTGAACAGACCCAGCTCTCGTCAGAAATAAGAAATTATTATTTGATGTCTAATGAGAAACAGCTAAAAGTGTCTTATTAGGTTTATCTAATCTATTCTAGTTACTGATATCTGGTCATTTTCAGAGAGAGCAGATCCTTCAGAGTATCCAATTCAAACAGCATCTCTGTAGAAGTTAAGCCCATCACCAAACACTGTTCCCCAAAGATTTACCTCTGCACTGCCTCCGGGTCTGGCTCTCCGTCTGAGCCTTCCTCATCCACCGGAGCCACAGGGATCGGATGCTACACAAATGGGCAGAAATACAGAGTCATCTAATGCATTTTGAGCAATGTATGTGACTAAGCAAAATATTGCATATTTAAACATAAAATGCACTGCTTTTTAAAGATTAAACAAGTTTATCTGTTCTGGGGGAGCCAGTCAGCAGTCCAGCACCTTCAATTTTATTACTTTGTGCATAAAATGACTCACATACTGACAAGTTAGCTTAAGAGGTCTGAATCATCTTCACGGACATTAAAGTAGCATTATAGCCACTGTAAATCAGGTTTTCTGTGATGAGACTGAGCACTTACACCCACAGGACTGGTGACCAGAGGAGAGGGGCCCCGGGGCCTTTTGAGGAGCTGTGCGTGAAGCTGGATGTTTGCCCCGCCATCGGAGGCTCTGCGACCGAGCGGACCCATGCCATTGAGCAACTGCAGGGTGGGCGGCTGCAATAAGGACTGCTCCTGTAAAATAACAGCATAAATGATCTTAAGTTTGTTAATATTCAATGTAATATATATTGCAATGTGTTAGTAGAATCATACTCTTATGAACTTGCAAATGGCCCCAGACCATAATAAACAGTATTGATAAGACCAGTTCCTAAACACTACACATAGACCACATAATATTTAAGGTAAGTTGTTTTTCAAGACTCAATTACAGGCTTTTTATTTAGGTGGGCTAACAAAATGTTACGTTCAAACTATATTTAATCACATTTTAAGTAACTTTGTAAAGCCTAGAAAGAATGCAGTTCATTTCTAAACATTTAACTAAAATATTTCATAAGTTTATGCGTGTTTGTTAGTTAGCTGTACCTTGTATTCCAGCTGCTGTGTGGGCTGCAGGCTCTGAGTGGGCATGAGTGTGTGCATTTGGCCCATGGTGGGAGCCAGAGTGGGGAAGGGTGGCTGAGGCACCACCCCTCGAGGGAAACCAGGGGGAAGCTTCTGTAGGTCCTCCTGCCCCTCTGTCCTGTAAGCAGAGATTACAGAACAAGGGTTAGGTGGGGTCCAAGTACTAGATTTAAAAACAAAGACAGAGAAAAAAAATTAATTGCTAAATGATTACTGTATATTGCAATTGAAATTATGTCAAAATAAGGATGGAGAAAGTAGTCAAGCCATCATGCCTTGAATAGCATTAAAATGTTTCCAAACAAATGATACAGACTAATCATAACAAGTTTGTACCTTTGGTCTGGAACCCCCACAGTGTGCCTCCTCATCGACAGATATCGGGCCATTGCTTCAGGAGAAGGTTCCTCTCCTTCATCACTGTCCAGAGCCATGCTACCATCAGGCTGAAAACACAAACATTTAGTTGTAACACCTGTAAAATTATTTAATCACAGACACTTGTGTGGGTTGAACAGGAGAAAAAGTATTTATTTTTCCGTTTATAAATCACTTAAACACAGTGAGAAATGATAAATGACTAGTTTGAGTCTTTCACATTGAAATATTGAGGCTTTAAAAGGTTGTTAGATTTGCTGCTGCAATGCGGGGCTCTCACACATTGTGGTGTACAACAGTATCTGTGACTCAGCAGCGAGGCTGTGCATGTTGCATGTGTGTGCACTTTTGAGCAATTGTATGTGTGAGTAATCATAGCTGTTTTGAGCTACAGTGGCAGGCAAAAGGTGCAGACAAAATATGCTTGCTGTACTGCAACCTGCACATTTTCTGGGATTACATTACAGAATTAAAAATCTCCATCTCTGAAAGAACACAACGCACACACATGCACAAAAATCACACTATAGATTCACTTTTTGGACAGTTTTCCACGCCAAGCATCATTTTAAACTGTTTTGACACTGTGACTGCTTTAACCGTCCAATTCAGCCTGTGCAGTTAACTTACCTCCACAATCTGGTTCTCTGGGTTGATAAGCTGTACGTGAGGGACGGTCATGCTAACTGGATTACCCTGTGGGTCTGTCTGCTGAGGGTAAGCACAAGAAAAGGGTCAGGTGAGGATTGGCCTTAACAATCAACAATCTTCTTATAAGTGAGGACTGGCATATGTTGGTAAAAGGGATAACTTCACTGCACAGACAGTACCAATATACTTAAAAACTTCTTAAAATGTTAGCTTTTAAAGAAAGGCTTATGTACATTTATCATTATTTCTATGTTCAGCACATTTTTGAAGTGGAAGAAAAACTTTACCGGAACAGCATTAAGAGGATAACTAATTGGACGTGGTGTTGGTGGAGCGACCCGCAGTGTCTTGTGTTTCTTGAGGCGATCTGCCAACAAACTGTAGATGGCGCTGTAGTGATCATAAGCATCTGTTTGTAGAGACTAGAGACACCAAGAAAGGATTGGGCAAGCATGAGCATATTGTCACCGCGTCATTAGTGCAGGCTTTCAATATATATATTCTTGTCATTTTTGTTCACCTGAATTGTGCGTTCTCGATCTAGACCCATTTCACACATGGCTATAAGAACCTGTTCATTTATAAGCTCAGTGTCTCGCTCCGTCTTCACCTGTTCACATTCAGCTATTAACTGTTGAGAGAAGAGACAGAATAAGACACTGTAACCACTTAAGGAAGATTTTTCAAGACAATTGAAGTCTAGATAGTCAAAGCAACGCATTTTGTATTTGCGATTTAATACAAACTTTTTAGAGCATGAGCCTTATCTATACAATTAAGGCCGTGATTACAACTAAACACACTTTGAAAAGATCACACAAAAAGCTTAATGTTAGCAGTTTCTTTCACAGAGGTTTCTCGAGAGGGATTTTCGGTCGACATCACTTTCTGCCCTACTGCGCATGCTTTATGCAGAAAGAGCCCCTCTCCGTCTGCTTAGCTGGGGAAACTTCTTTGAATAAAACAACGAAACGGGACGAGAGCAGCTGTTTGGATCAGGTCTGAACTGGTCTGACAGACGTCTGTCTCCTGAAGCTTGAGACAGTGTTTTTCTTGCTGTTTTTTTCTCACCTGAATGTAACTTTTAAAGGCTGTGGGGTCAAATTTCATTCACAAGTGTTGATTTAGCAGCACGACTTTTGTTTTCACACAGTGATAAACTCTTGTAGTGAGCTGACAATGGTGCTTTTTTGACTTGTTTCCACTGTTTGTGTCTATGAGCGGCGGTTCTTTCTGCAGGTCGGGTGTGTGCCATCGCCCGTGTTGATAAACAAAAAAATCTCTCTATACAAAACATGGCTACACTCTTGTATGTTTGTGATAAAACAGAGGTGGGAAAGAAAAACTTATCAAAAACATGGCAATAAACAATGGCATAAAATGATCAACTTATTTAGCTTAGTGCCCATTGGTTTCCTAAATTTTGGGGAAAAAACAGCATCTGCATTGGCATTGAAAAATAGTAAAAAAAACAAAACAAAACTAATTGTACTAAAACTAATACTAATCTAATACTAAAATAATAGAAGTATATTAAAAAGTACTTGTAAACTGCATCAGAAATAAAATACAGAAATGTACTCACTAAATGAATTGCCCTTTCTGGTGTCATCCATTAAATCTATCTAACTAATTGCTAACCAACAATCAACATGTTGCTAATGCTCACATACAAGAACATCTTCTGTTTTCAAACAGTGAAATGAAACTGAAACAGACTGCCAAACATTACACTTTGCATTTTTAAGGTAGAACTACTCATGTACTCGCTCCGGGAATCGCAGCAAACTCTCAAAACTTTCAACTTGCTTATAGAAAGACATCTTAATATGAGCTAATTTATCAAAAGTTATAACAACAGTTTGAAAACACAATGTACAGCCAAGAGCTCATTCCAGTCCAGATGGTCGAATGTTTAAGATTACAATAACCAGACGACCGGAGCATGTGGATAAGTTTATGTAGTTGAATTGATGCGGTGTCACGTCGTCTTACCCGGTCAAAATCTGGGTCTGGGTCTCCTTGTCTCATCCATTTATTTTTACAGATCTGCTCCATCGACAACCGTCTGCTTGGCTCCAAGACCAACATGTGTCTGATCAAGTACTCACAGTCTGCAAACACAAAAACATTCAACACACATGATCATTCAAACTGGTAGAAGAACATTCAACATACAGTATTTTCTTTATAACCATAAAGGCAAGGTTGGCAGCCACAAATAAACATTTTTACATAAGCAGGGTGTGATTGGAAGCCATTGTCGGTGAACATTTACAAACAGAGTGTCACTGAGTGCAAATATGTAACAGGGAGTAATAATAGTAACGCATGAACAAAAATGTATTGAAAAAAGCATTCATCATAAACAATAAACATGAATCATCTTACAGTAAATAAAGAACACACAACATGGACAGAATAGAAAATGTAAAGCAAATATAGACTTTGAAAAACTAGAATTATTTGGACACTGATTATCTTTATTTATGTCTGATGAAAAGGTGATTAAGAGAAGGTTCTTTGTGTCAAAAAATAAGACTGATGTCATAATAGGTTACTATTAAGAAACAGAAATAGTCAGTGAACAATTTAACAAACTAAGATTTTGCTTTAAAGACAAAAAAAAGACACAAAATTATTGTTTCTGCAAGAATGTACAGGTCAAATTTAAAACATTTTATATTTAGCTACAATTATGAAAAATCTAAAGAATTAAGAAAAAAGCACAATCAGCAACCAAGCTTTACATCTATTCCATCAACCAAATAACAATAGACAAGCACAATTGTGTAATATAATTGAGAATTTTACGACAGAAGCTGCATTAGTGTGAAATAGATCATGAAATCTGACCTACAATGGTAAATTTAAAGGTGAGGTAGGTGATTTTCACACTGCAAACACATTTAGGTTTTAAATCTGACAACTTTCTCTTCTAAATCCTTCGACACATGGTTAATATCAATATGTATTACGTTTTGGTTGCAATTTTCACTTAACACTTTCACTCTTTTTTCTCTTTTAAAGTGAACTGGGGAGGACCACCCAAGCTCAGCCAATCAGAACGCTGCATTCTGCTCCGGATTAGAACTAAAATGCTTTATTATTCGATTCAAAGAGTACTCTGTGGTCTCATTTTTTTAAGTGCTGCATTTATCATATATTTTTGGTGGAAAACACAATGTTTACCAATTTACAACTAAAAAGTGAGTTACCCCAAATTTAAGCCTTTTTAAAACTTTAAACTTTTTAAATAAGACTTTTATGACCTTGCAGGCTTCCTATAAAATATAAATTATGATAATGGCCAATGATGTCAGATAATAGAGACTTAAAGAAAAACACTTTTAGGAAATGTGCACAAATAGTTTTCAGTTTAAGTAAGTCACTGACCTGTGGACATGAAGAAAGGGATGCGAAACTTGCCGCTCAGGACTCGCGCTCGCAAATTTTGTAGAGTACTGCCATCGAAAGGTAAAGCTCCACACACCAACACATATAACACCACACCTAAGCTCTGTGACAGGGAAAAAAGTTGAACAAAATTACTACATTTCAATTGCAGTTGGTACAAAAAAAATTTGATCAGCAGTAACAGTGTACTTACCCATATATCTACTTTAGGTCCATCGTATTCTTTGCCCTCGAACAGCTCCGGTGCGGCGTACGGAGGGCTGCCACACCAGGTTTTTAAAAGTTGGCCTCGAGAAAACAAGTTACTGAAACCGAAATCTGAAGGAAAAGAAAGAAGAAAAATAAATTTAGTAGACCACATCTTTAACCTTTTAATTGCTAAAGTATTAGTTCCACGTTAATTCATTTTCAGAGTTTTTGAAAAGATTCAGTAGCTAGGAAAATTACAGACTAAGTTAACAGGTGTATAAAACAAAACAGAGATATACGTTTGGATTCTCAAGGCTGATGTTTGAAGTATGTATTTATGGGATTGTATTTCAAATGAACACTGGCATTTACAAGGTTAATATAACAACAATACATTAGTATTTAAGTTTGTTCCAATCAGAGTTGGTGATGCAGAGCTGTCATGCATTCTTTAGGTTTAGAAAAAAAACAAGGTTACTCCAATAATTATAAAATATAGCGGTGAATGATATATCGGTATCAGTATTGTATCGGCTGATATTTGTGCTTTTTAATTCGGTAGAGCAGATACAAAAAAATAGACAATATTTTTACTGAAACTTCTCTATTGTCTGTTAGTACACGTGTCTGTCCCAATTTGCTCCTAAATAATCAAATGAGTTAATAATTGTGGAAAAAGCCGGGAGAGCTGACTGAATCGAATCGTTAAGTCACGGTTCAATTCAGTTTTCAATTTTGCAGCTATGATTTTCGATTTTGTTAGTTTATCTATATTAACTTTTTTTTTTACCTTAACGCACAAAATAAACCATGATAAATTTAAAACAAAGCCACTGTTGTTAGTCCTCAGTACTTTTGTGACCATTTTAACAGTAAACAGTCATATTTAGTCTCCATATTTAGAGGTCTAACATAATAAAGCACAATCAGTCAGCCCTTGCACAAGTTCAGGCTTTGTTTCTTCGAACATTGTGGCTGTTGTATTATTATTTGTAGTGGCTGTATGAGCAAAACTGATCGATTCTGGCCTTTCAAACAATTTTCCATCCCTATCCCAGAATAATTTATATTCCAAATAAATGTGAGCTATCCTGGGGATTTTAGAAAATAATCCATACTTGCCCAAAGATAAAATATGAATAGAACAAAACCAAAAAGATGAAGGTGTACGTGTATGTACCTGCTATTTTAATGTTTAGGTTGTGGTCCAACAGCAGGTTCTCGGCCTTCAGGTCTCTGTGCACAATGTTGCGGCAGTGGCAGAAGTGGACAGCTGCCACAATTTGCTTGAATTTTTTCCTGGCGTCCTTTTCTGCCATTCGCCCGTGAGCCACCAAATGGTCTGTGAAGATAAAGAAGAGTTAAACAAGCTACTCAGCAGAGAAAGGGGTTTTTCTGGTGGCACTTTTTGGATTTGGTTTGGATAATTTAACACAAGATCAAGATTATTCCGGATTTAGTATAGTGTTAAAGGAGACATATTGTGGTTTTTCTGCATATTTAGGAAGAAACTATGGCATGTGTAGATTAACAATTCACATTTTGTTCATTGTAAAACAGCTTAGAAATAGAAACAGGTCCAATGACTTTCTTTTCAAAACTGCAAAACTGATAAGCCCTTCCTCTTCGTTGTCAAATTTCATTTTAATAAACCATGGATTAAAAAAAAAAGTTATTTTGCTCTCTTGGAAAGTGTTTTCATTTTAAACCTTACAAGTTTTGCTCAGAATCCTAATTTTTTATGAATCACAAGTAAATACAGACAAGTTGGCGGGGATATGTGGTAGCTGCAGGACAATACAAGATTACCCAAACATGAATTAATCCAAATACAACTTTGGGTAAACTAATGATGAGGAAAAAAACTGCCGTAACAAGGTTAAAAACACAAAAACCCCAAAAAGCAGATTTTACATAATAGATCCTCTTTAAAGAAAACTACAAAACACATGGCAAGATTGTGAAAAATACATATTTTCTCCCACTACTATTAACTTTAAACTGCTTGTAAAAAGCAGAATACACATCTTGCTGGGCCAATGATAAAGAAAAGTAAATATTAGCATGACTAGAAACACGTAGATGGTATTTATTTGGATGTACAGTAAGTAACTCAGCTGTGAATGACTGAAAACAACTGGTTTAAACACAGAGGACCCGCTCTGTATTGGCCAAAACAGTAACGTGCTTCTTCTCAGTACATGACTCGACACTTTTATTCCACGAAGTGCAATGTCAATACACTGTTCTGGATAAAAACAATGGGAACTCCCTTACCAAATATCTCTCCACCGCTGGCGTACTCTGTGACGAGATAGATCATCCTCTCTGTCTCCATCACCTGAGGACATGAGCACATGATGAGAGGAATCTGCATTTAGTAAAGTCAAACAATAATAACTGTTAGCAATAATTCAGGTCAAATGTTTTACAAAAGAATAACAAAAGTTGATCTGTTAAATAAGCTGGGAAATGCCCAGTGTGTTCTGAGAGTTTAATGAGTTGAATTTCCTGACTGGGCAGTGCTGCAACTTTTCTCTGCACGCTTATTAATTATTTATTGTTAATTTTTTTTTTTTTGAAAGTGAACAGTGGACAACAAGTGATCATGGTACATATTGCATTTTTTTCATATGATTCAAAATAGCTTAGAAACATTAACATGCCCACAGTCTTCTTGTTCAAAACTATAGAATTGATGCGTCCAGTGTCTTTATTGTAAAATTTAACCACACCAAGCAGCACATTTTAAATTAAACATTTTTTGTTGGAAAGTAGCTAAATGACAACATTAGATTTTACATAGCATTTTACTTTTTACCACTGGATGCTATAATAACTAGATATTTGTCAGTACCCATAACTTAAAAAAAAGTGCTAAATTAAAGCAAAATTGTTAAATAACAAATTGAAAAAAAACACAAAAAACTACTTTTTGGCCAATATTTGGATAATTATTGCCATTTACACTATTTAGCCGTTATAAATGATGTCAACGTGAAATGGCTTTTTTTCCCTCCAAAAGCACAGCTAAGTTACTAGAAAATGGGTCATAAAGTATTTTTATTGTACTATTAACAACTTTACTTTATGTGAATAAAAGTTCAAACATGACAAGATGTTCTGGATCAACAACAGACAGTAAGTTATGTTAATACGTTCAATCAAAGCACAATTTGGATATTGCAGGGTTTCTGCCGGGATCAAGAGGTCAATGTTTTTAAAACCTTCTTAAGACTACAAAACATAAAATTTGCGACTTTTTTTTATTTATTTTTTTTATTTTGCCACAATTGTTGAGATATCTAAATAAATCAACAAAAATAGTGCAATTAATACAGCAACCGACCCTCTCATCTACTAATCAACCAAATAACAGTAGATACAAACAATTGTGCTATATTATTGAGAATATCATTGACATTTTCTGACAGAAAAAGCTGCAGTAGTGTGAAATAAATCTGGAAATCTGACAGAAATGGCTTCATAAAACATTTAAAGACCTGTGCAAACATTTTTAAAATCAACAATGTCAAATTTAGGACTTTTGAAGGCCTTAAATTCAAACTTTTCTATTTAAGACATTTTTCAAGACTAGGGATGTCAAGATTATTAGGTTAATCGATAATCGTGATTGTTCTAAACACAATATAATCGCAACAACAAAAGAATAATAATCGTGACAATTTTAGAAACAAAATTAATCGTTTTAGATAACTCTTCTGAAATATATTATTGCTTCAGATGTGTTTTATTTTAGATAAACACATTTTCTTGCTATTAGGGCTGGGCAATTAATCGCATTTGCAATTATATCGCGATATGACAAGAGGCGATTATGTAATCGCAGAGACGTGCGATTATTGGCCACGTGAGTTTTGTTTTGGAAGTAATTGAAGCGCTGCGTGTGAGTGCGGCCGTGTGACTGCAGCGCCTCCAGTCTGCAGCTTCATGTTACGCTCCTCTGACACCTCCGTGTGCTTGTGCTTCACTTTTCTCTCAGTGATTCGTGTGCTCATGAGATCAACGACATGTAATTACAATACCAGGCTCACCGGTGTAAAACTGTGCTCTTGTTAATACTACAGCAAAGGATTTGGGCTTAAAGCGGCGATGAACGAGGTGAGCCCGGAGCCCTCGCTGTACTCGTTCTTTTTCTCTTTTCTCCACTCTCTCCGCGAACTCTCTTCGTTAGTGACACGAAACATAGACATAATAGTTGTTTCAGGTGAATGTCTATCGCTTCTCTTTGCCTTTTAGCGCGTATGTGCGTCTGCCTCTTCGAAATCCCACCGCGTTACGAGTCCGCGCTGCGAATATGAAGTGGTCCGCGGTGACGCGCTGCCAAACGAAGGATAAACTATTTAATTCCAAACACGGAACTCTACGGTTCTCTGCGTGGACAGGGACAGGTAATCGTCCCGCCTTCTGTCCTGTCTGTGGAGCGGGGGATGAGCTAGCGAGGGGCAGAGACGGAGAGGGGGAGAAGGAGAAGCAGCAGCAGCAGCAGCAGCAGCAGCGGCAGCCGGGAGCCGTGTGCGTAAAGTTAAAGGGGAACACACTTAGTTTGGATATGAACGCATATTTTACACTGAGTAGCTCTGTAAGGAAATATAAGTTACAGATATCACTTATTTGAACTTAAATAAAAATGAACAGTGAATGAATTTGCACAAGTTCAGTATAACTGGTTCATGTCTGTAAAAAGCAGAGCTGGTTAGGCTATAGCCTATATAGTTTTATCCACCTTCACAATTAAACGAGTTAATTAATCTTGTTGATCTAATCAGTGTTGGGGGAAATGTATTGGAAAAAGTAATTAGTTACTCATTACTTTTTACTTTTTGAAAATGTAATTAGTTACACTACTTAGTTATTGCCTCAAGAGAGTAACTTAGTTATTACTTTGGATTACTTTGTGTGCATTATTGCAAACATCAATCAAAAATGCGATTTAAAATTGTATCATTGGCATTTAAACAAAGGCAAACAACAAAAGAGTTTCTTAGATTCAAATTCAGTAAAATCAATATTAAAAATGATTCTGTGCACAGTTCCAGCTGCAGATCTGTGTCTCTGTTGTTTTATCTCACACAATAAGTCACTTTTGTAGATTTTTTTTTTTTTTAACTTAAAAGTGAATAAGAGTATTTTGGTAGTAACTGTAATTTAATTACAAGTCTTTTCACAGTAACTAAATTACACTACTAGTTACTCAAACATGTAATTACAGTAACTAAGTTACACCTAACACTGGATCTAATTTAGTCAAAAATCATTTCACAGGTACATTTCTAGCTAAATATAACAATTCTTATAATAAACTGTTGATTTTGTGTTACTTTTGCTCTTGTTTTTATGCTGTGGGAGAAAATCGCAAAAAAAATCGCAATCGCAATATTTCCTGGAAAAAATCGCAATTAGGATTTTTGGCTAAATCGCCCAGCCCTACTTGCTATAGTAAGTAAATTTGTGATTTTGTGAGCCTTGTTTATGATAAAATCTGCAAATATCTGGTAGTCAAATAACAAATATTGATATTGGCACAAAAAATACACATAAAAAAATAAATACATATCAACCTATTTCTGCATGTGGCCATTTTGGAAGCAAAAGTCTGACTTTCAAAATATAGAAAAAACACAATTTTAGAAGCAAATACAAACTTTTTTTTCTAAAACAAATGCAGCAGAATGTTTTGTCACATTAGGATTGCTTCATTCAGAAAGTTTAATTTAATAAAAAGTGGCATATTAGACAATGAGCATGATTGTTGTTTGGTCGTGGCGACAGTAATCGTGAATAATCGCTAAATTGTGATATTTTGCATCACAATAATCGCAATACTAAAATTTGATATCGTGACATCCCTTCTTAAGACCCTGCAGAAACCCTGTATTGGCTGTACAGACATTATGGAACAGACCCAATACAGTCAATTTTATTATTTATTATTGTATCAGTGGATCTAGTACTTGATTATAAATATGTTAAGACGTGAGGTTCCTGTTGTCAAATCTATTCAAACTAAAATTCAACTTATCCATTAAATGCCTGCAGCTCGACAGCAGCAGAGATGAAAACCTCCGCACCATCACAGGACATACAGACTTCATATGATTGAAAGAAGCAGAGCTGCTGTAATTATAGCTATAGGAGCGATATCATCCCGTTTTAAACACAGTGCATGTATAGAGCGCGTCTGCGAGGTCCCAGGTGTCTGTGGGAGGCGCTGTACCTGAAACAGCCGGATGATGTGGGGGTGCTTCAGCAGCTTCATGATCTGCACCTCTCTGAAGATCTTCTTCAGGTTCTCGTCGTCCAACTGTGTCTTGTCCACGATTTTTATAGCCACCTGTCAACAAACGGAAGACAAAAAGTTCAGTCAATGTTACATAAGAAAACACAACCTCAAAAGATAGAGGTGGATTTAAACTTTTTAAAAACGTGTTGCACCAAGAAATACATGTTCTTATTGTACATGAAACTGCGTTTAAAAGGGTCAAGAGAAGAGTTAAGCAATGGCGACTGAGCATCATTCTACTTTCTTTAGTGAAACACAGGTCTGCATAGAGGAGGGAGGGACACACAATTGTAATTGCAGAATGTGTTTTTTCAGTGAAATCTGCTTTATTGCTCTGTATTCTTGCACATTTCTTACTTTAGTTACTTGTTTATATGACCAGAATTTCATGAAAATGACATGATGAATGTGAACTGATAGTACATCTCAGATTTTGGCAGAGTGAGCTGCAGAGCTCAGCAAATCAATCACAGTCCAAACGGCCTGATCACAGCTGTTTAGATTATTACATAAAAAGTAGATTTGTCACAACTAAGCACTTTTCAGACCTGCTCCATACTGGATGTAGCCTCTGTCTTGGTTGGAAGCAGCGCTAAAGTTGAAGAACATGTGGGCGGGGCTTGTGCTGGCTCCTTAACATTTCCCGATGTGCTATTGGCTTAGAGCAGGGGAAGCATCACATAGAACTGGACAAGTATTTTGTCTCAAAAATTACTCCAGCAGTAGAGGTGATCAACACAAAAATGTGCAAGAGACGTGAATTAAAGGCGACAAATGTATCTTAATAGTAAGGCAAGATTGACAAAAATGAATATGTCGATAATTTTTGGAGATATCTCGATTACAATATTCAAACAAAATTATTTCAAACCAAGAATCAAGCATGTCTTGTTTTGTTGTTTTAGTTTAATGAGCAAAAAAATTGGGCTTGACTGGGTTTACTATAAACATTCTTTAAAACGATTTAAAAACATGCTACCAATCGATTAGTCAACTAAAAGCAAAACTAGCAAGTGTCTCAATGAAAATTCAGAATAAGTTTGTAATATGCTTTCAAACTATTAAAAAATTTTGGTTAACTAAGAGACCAATGACTGATCAATTGATTAAAATATCACTGTACAACTTTATTTGAATATTTACAATGTCATTTTCTTAATTTGTTGCCGCGTTTTTACAGCAAATGATATACTCTGTATTACATTTGTCAAGACAACAAGGTCAATATTATCTAAAACTGTATATATTGTAAACCTCTACCTAATACGTAGAACAAGTACTGAAATAACAGACAGTTTCATGTTCCACCATAGGTTTTCATCTTGTAATGACCAGGTCTCTCCTTTACATCAAAAGGTCTGTTTACATTAAATAAGGGCTGGACTTTATAGCAATAAAAAAACTATTTCACACGATTCTACAGTATTAAACAATATCTACATCTTCAGAAAGTTCATACATGAAGTATTGATTGCCAAACAGAAAAAACAGGTCGGAAAATTGCTCTGCAATAAATCACAATATTGCAGCCCTTCATTTAATTAGTAAATCATGGTATTTGATGAGATTGAACTCCTAATTTACAAAGAAACTTGGCATTTAAGAAAGACAACAGGCCGTATTATCGATGCGTCCCAACTGTTGGCGAGTGGACTCTTGTCTCCTGTTTGGGAAACTCGACCTGAGCAGTGACCTTTGCCTCTTACATAATCACAGCGCACAAAGGCTCCAACAATGTGGACAGTGATGGCGTCTGACACGGACTTAGAAATGACCAGAGATGTCTTTAACGACTTAATCAAGTGAAACTAACAAAGCAGTCCCAAAACAGGCGTCCGGCCAAAAATAGACACGGCAGAGACCAAAATATGGAACGCATTTAACCCGCAGTGAGAGTGAGAGTTGGTGGGCCATGCCGGGCTGCTCTTTTGCCTGATGGCCAAATGAAGATGGGAAAAGCCTGACTTCCTGTGCTGGCAGGAAGAGGAAGTGAGGGAAAGCCAAGAAGGGGACTCCCGGGAGAAAGGAGAGGGCCGCAGCTAAAAATGGCACTGCTGCATTGTGTAAGTTGGTTTTCCTTTACAGGTTATTTGTATCGTTTGGACGAGTTCACAAAACATGTGTTGAGATGTTTGTTTGGGTAATGTAGTTTGTACTATTGTCTTTAATTTACACAAACTTAAGTCAATAAAGCTCATAACAATACAGAAATGTCAAACTCAATTCTCTGATAAAAGGCTTGACAACATATTAACAAGACAGCAAAAGTTCTTTGCAGCACAAACATTTTCATTTTACTTAACTAAATTGGTAATGTCGAAAATAGATTGTATTGTCAAACTTGCGATTATTATTCTTGTACAGTTCCTGGTTGGACTACTCAAGTCTGATGGGGGAACAGAATATACTAATATACTTTTAACCAATAAAACATTTCATTAGTGATTGCTAGTTATTCATTCAGTAGCAAAGATAAATTTGATGATTCTTATTTTACAACATGTGAACTAGCTGATTCAAAAAACAAAAGAGGCAGCTGCTGTAGAGTGTAAAATTGTGATTATTCAAGTCACAACATAATTGAACAAACTAATGATTCTGCCCATTTTTACGAGACAAAATTAAGTTTTTGTAGATTACATTGCTTTTTTGTCTTTCAATCTCTAGGAAAAATACAGTTGAATTTTTTTTAGGACAATCTATATTAAAACAAATCCATACAAATCTTGTAAAGAAATTCATTGTGTCTTCTTATCTTAATTTTCAAAAAGGTGTTTTCTTTTTATCAGACAGGAGCGTTATTTCTTTACCTGCTTTACATGTTTCAGCTACTTCCTGTAGCCTTCCTGACGAGCATCACTGGTTGTTATGGTGACGTGCCTTGTGGGCTGTTTACACTTGCATCAAAATGTTTTGGTCACATTAAAGGGGACCTATTTTGTCAAATTCACTTTTATAAGTTTTTAACCTTGTTAAAATGGCCTTCCTTCATCATTAGTTTACTCAAAGTTATATTTGAATTGATTCCTGTGTGTTTGAGTAATCTTGTATTGTTCTTCAGCTGCAGCTCAAGTGCTTAGAAATCCCTGTTCTCACCTACCACCTATCCCCTCCCACTTGTCTTTACTTGTTATAATTCAAAGGATTAATCCTCAAAGAGACACATACATGGTTCAAAACTGTCCCATATTCACTTTCCAACAAAAAAAAATTGTTTTTAAAAATCTGTTGCTTCTTACAATTAAATTTTAAAACGAAGAGGCGGGGCTTATCAGTTCTGCAGTTTTGAACAGGAAGTCACTGGAGCTGTTTCTATTTTTAAGCCGTTTTAGATCAACTTTGTGTTTTATAATGAACAAAAGGTCAATTACTGATCTGCATATGTTCTAGTTTCTTACTAAATATAAAAAAAGATTTTTACAAAATGACCTGCTAGAGTAAACAATAAGTATGAAAAGAAAATGAAAGAATTTACTGTTTGGTCATGACATCAGCCATCCTTTTTTTTTTGTCTTGCCAAAATTGCAAATGAAAAATCTGATATTACGACCTAACCCTTTGTATAAAATCCACTATGTGTTCTCTTATTCTAAGCAAGTCAACAAGGAAGCCTGTCTTTCTGGTTCTGAAATTGCCTAACCAATAACAATTATTCTCAGCGTGTTATGGTTTGTGATGTAATCTACGCAAGTAATAATCTGGGTTCCTCCAGGGATCGAGAGGTCAAATTTAAGACTTTTAAAGATCTTTTTAAGACCAGAAAAGATACAAGTTAGGACCTATTCGCGAGTCGTGACCTATATTATTTCACAATGCTGCTTCTTTTCCAAAGGCCTTCCTAAGATATATTTTCATAATTTGCAAGCAAAAATGTATTCAGCCAAATAAAAACAGATCAATTGCTTTATTATTGAAAATAGTGTCGACAAGTAGTGTCAAATAGATCATGGCATTTGACAATACTGCTTCATTAAGACCTGTGCAAACGAGCTACAATGGCAGGACTTATTTTTTGACTTTTAAAGACCCTGCAGAAACCCTGAATGTCATTTTAGAATCCTGCTTTTTTTGTCTAATCATCATCAGTGTTTACTAAGTTGAAATTGAGCAGAATTTATCAGACTTGGTTGAACAAATCAAAGCAAACGTATTACATCATCGGTTCGAGTGGCCAAAAGAGGGATCACCTGAGGCTTTATTTAGGCGAGTGACATTTAAAAAGCCTGGTATGACCCCAAAACCAGGTTACATGAGGTAAGCGATGTTACGCAGGCGACGCAGTGACATCAGTACAAAGCCAAGGAGCACCACAAACAGCCAAACATTCAACAAGGTGTGAACAAAGAGGTCCCGGGTAATGGGCTCCGTGCACGGAATTTCAGTTGGCTGCGTACGTTCAAAAATGCTAACTTCTGTATGTACGACCACTTCCTGTTAGCGTTAGCATTTAGACACAATTATGTCTCTTTTTAAACACACAAGTGTCCTCTGGTGAAATATTCCTCTGATATGTAAAGTCTTTAACATGTTTTCTGTAACATTTACCACAACTGTCTGATCTAAAGAGGATTTAGTCGTTTTAAACTGATGTAGTGAAAACCTCATAGAAAAAACAAATAAATCCTCTTTAGATCAGACAGTTGTGGTAAATTTTACTGAAAACATGTTAAAGACTTTACATATCAGAGGAATATTTCACCAAAGGACACTTGTGCGTTTAAAAAGAGACATAATTGTGTCTAAAGGCTAACGCTAACAGGAAGTGGTCGTACATACAGAAGTTAGCATTTTTGAACGTACGCAGCCAACTGAAATTCCGTGCACGGAGACCATTATATGAAACTATGGCATTTCAAAACTATCTTACTACACACATTTACCATTTTAGGAACATAAAATAATGCAACTGATGAAAAATATGAAGATAAGAAATTCTCTTAAAGATTTGAGTTGATTGCAACCACATTTTCTCCATAAAGATGATGTTCCTTAGCCTAAAAAAAGTTGCACAGTATGGGCCCGATTTATCAAGCATTTGCTCATGTGCAAAATAGGTTAGGGGGAGCAAAACCTTGGCAGAGATGACATTTTTCTCTCTCACACACTCTAAAGATGCAGAATTTGAGGTGGTTCATGTCTGTTTTGTTTAGTATGTTGTATGTGCATCCTCCAGTATTAAAGTTTGTGTAAAAATGCTCATAAATAACAAAATTTTTTGTATTTTTTGCACCCGCAATTTAGCACCTGACTTGATAAATCAGGCCCTCTGTCTTTAATCTTAGCAATCTCTACAGAAACAAGCATGTGGCACTATCACGAAGATAAATTAAAATCTGTGCAGGCATGTCTGTCAAAGTATTTTAGAGATAAAAAAAATACTATGTTTAAGGAACATTCTAGGCAAACAATGTCATCACTATGGAGTCAGGCAAGGGGGCAGAGTTACACGATGCATCTTTTACTTATGAATATTTTTTAGCTATGATTAGATTTATTTTAAAGTATTATTTTCCTTTGGCTTGATGTATGGGGTGGGACAGTTGAGGCACATTTCCTGGGTCCCTCAGATTAGTTCACATCAGAGCGGTTTGGGCTGCTTATGTAAACTGCAGGTCCAGGCTCCCGAGGATCTGTTACACGAGCAGAATGATCAATCTGAGTGATTCACAAAAAGACATGTAATAATTCCAAGTATGTGGCACTGTAAATCGCGAGTCAGGCTGGTGTAAACAAGAAACTACTGCCGGTTTATCGACACCTTTTAAAAATGTATTTTACTTTTTTGCAAAGCCTCTATGACTCTATGCAGCATTTTAAACCAGCTTTATTAAATGCATTAGATTAGGTTAGATTATGTTGGACACGTTACGCACACGATTTACAATTTGTTACTGTTTTGCCTCAAACTGGAACAGCTGATGCTATTGTGCTAGTTTTGCTTTGTCAAGTTTATCGGAATAACAAATAAAGCTTTCATCAGTGAAAATACGGCGTCACAAGATGAAATCGGCATTTGGTGAAAAAAACAAAACATTAATTGATGTTTCTATCTGCTCCTTTCCAACTGTGTTTTCTCTTGTCCAATCATTGAGCCTAAAAGGGGGACCGCTGTGAGGTTTGCTCCAGGGTCCAGGGTGAAAGCAGGGCCAAAAGCGGCTAACGGACCTACCAAACGGGGCGGAACAGGGTGCTTTGCGTAGTGGAAACAGCAAAAGATCATTACCACACTGCCCTGACCCGAGCCTATGGAAACTGGGCTTATGAAATTACCACAGTATAATAACCACAATGAGAAAGGCCAGTTATAATTGTATGTTTTTTTGAAATGTGTACCAAAAGAAAAAGGTCTGTATTGCTCAGAACTAGTCTACCTGTGTATCAAAAAAAACAAAACCTTTTCTTTGTAACTTTTATTCGAAGTGAATTGTAAAAAAAAATACAGAATCACTCATACTTGTGTTGAAGTACTAGAAACTATTCTGTTTATTTACTTTATTTGTGCCCAGAGATTACGTTAGCCGGCACCTGCCGGTCTTTGGCCGGTAAAATGAGCCGTTGACCGGAAAAAATAGACGTCCCCGGTCAGCTTGACCGGCAGAAATAATAGGCGAAAAAATAAAAAGTCGAAGAAAAATGAGGAATAATACATGATTTACTGTAGACTATTTCATGATAATTCCACATTAGTTTGTTCTGTGGTCAGTGCTGGCGCTGCTCGGGTTCAGAAACTAAACGAGGCTCGCGCTGATACGTGACCCTGGCGCTGCTCGCAGATGATTGACAGGTGCTCAGAGAAACGAGCGCGTGCTCGTAGTGCTGCGTAGACCTGCTTTTTTTTTATTCTCAGCTCAAAACAAAATGTTTTACTCGCGTGTGAATACAGTGGCTTAATACGCCAAGTGAAGAGAATTGGTGCATGTAATGAAAGTGCGTCGTTTATGAAGTGGAGGAAAAAAAAAGGGAAAGTAAAGAGGCAGACGGGGGAAGGCACGCGTCTCTCTTGAAGATTTGCTGATCAGCGTCAGCGAAACAGACGAGTTGCCGCTGGAGACAAACAGGTACAACACTTTATACGTGAAGCCCATCATTAAAACCTCGCGCTGAACTCAGAAATCTGCGGTTTAAAAGTGGGCTGCGTGGTCCCGATGCGCTCCGGGCTTTCGTCTCAGACACACGAGGGTTGATCTTGGCCCGGGTCCAGCGCGTGCGTTGTCCCGGGCTCCTGGCTCAAACACACGGGGGATCACGCCGCGGACTAATGCTCTGGTTCAGTCCGCAGACGGGCGCGAATCAAAGCGCGTGTCATCATTATGATAAGTAAAAGTTAAAGACACCTCATTAACAACGACCAATTTTCGCTTTAAAATAGATACTGTTATGCAGGCGAAAGCACGTAGGTTACTGCCTAAATTCACGTGCTGTTGTTTGCATAAGACAATAATATGTGACCGGTTGTTCTCCTAATTGACCGGAATTTCCAGACCCCGCCGGTCAAAGTGACCGGCATAAAAAAAGTCTAGCGTAACCTCTGTTTGTGCCCATCTTCACAGCATGGACACTGTAGTAGGGTGAGGCCATTACCGGTAATCGAAAAATCAAGAGATTGAGATGGAATCAAACCGAATTATTTGGTCTTAGGCTTTGAATTGAAAGATCGAAAACTATTCTTTTGTCAGTAAAAATGTGTAGTTTGGAGCAAAAGTCAAACTTTGAGGCAGAATATTGAAATATAGTTTCAAAAAATTAAGTTTTTATTTTCGTTTATGTTCAGAAAAAACATTTTTCTATTGTTTTTTGAAAAGGTTCAACATAATTAAATAAAAAAAATTGAGATGATCAAGATGAGAAAAAAAGTTGTGATTACCAGTACATTTTTTCCCAAATCGCCCAGCCCTATACTGTAGCATTTCATACTGCGCTTCACTTTATTACTGGTTATCGTCCTATCTTGCTGGATGTTCCTCGTTACAGTAGGAAACCAAAACAAAACAACAGATTTAGGAGATGATAAAGATATTTTCAGAATTTTCAGTTGCACTTTGATCATTGGTCCTTTGTCATTGGTCTTTAGTCTCCAGATTTATTTTATACTGATGAGGACAAACAGTATAAAATGTTGGCATCCGCGGCTCATCTTCCGCTATCAAAACAACATACAGGTTTAAGTATGTCTGGAATGTGGAGTTTCATGTGGGCTGACATGTTTACAGCCAAGAACAAACAAAATCTGATCCTCTCAATTTTAACGTCTGTGTAAACACTGGAGCCAGCTTTACAGACAGTTTGAGTTCAACGTGATGTTGTTTTTCTGCACGCAGCAATGTCTGAATAAAATATAAATCATTAAATGTAAAGTGGAAGCTTGGCTAAATAATAGTACTCTGGTCAAAACGAAATTTAGCGCAGCAGAATTTTAGGAAAAAAAATATAACTGCAAGTTTTCAGATGCAAGTTTATTTAAAATGTGGTTATAGTGAAAACTTTCTGGATTCTATGTTCAATTAATTTCAGCACTAAAGTTTGTGTAACATTGAAGTCTAAACTTCAAAGTTACACAAACTTTATTAAAGCATCTTCACAAGAGGTAATTTTATTGTGGTTGAAGATTAAAGTTAGTACGGAAAATACATATCTTATGAGGTAATAATTAGACTGGACAATCTGGAAAAACAAAATAAATAAATACAGCAATTGCAATTTTTCTATCTGATACTGATTGTAATTCCTTTGACAATTCATGCTGTTACAAAAGAACTTAAAATATTTTAAAATATTTTCCATATAATTCTATAAAATGTCAAAATTAATAAAATAATCAGCTATTTTAAAACATGTTTGAACAAATTTAAACAAAGAATGGCAATATGGCAATAAATTAAAGGAGACCTATTGCAATTTTTCTGAATTTTTAGGAAGAAACTATGACATACGCAGATTAATAATTCACATTTTTGCCTATTGTCAAACACTACATCAATCTAAATTGGCTTGGAAATAGCAGCAGGTTCATTGACTTCCTGTTAAAAACTGATAAGCTCCTCCCCTTTGTTAGAAAATATTTAATTTAATAAGCCACAAATTTTTTTGTTGTTGGGAAGTGACTACAAGACAATTTTGAATCTTTCATGTTTTACACAGAATCAAAATTTTGGAATAATCGCAAGTAAATAGATACTCAAACATCCATGAATCAATCCAAATATAACTTTGGGTGAAGTAATTATGAGAGAACACTGCTCTAACATGGTTGAACACAGAAAAGTAGATTTTACATAATAGGTCCTCTTTAATGTAACAATCTTCTTGGTCTCCTATTGCCTTTAATGTAAATAAATTAAAACATCACACAATTCACATCACACAAGACTGATTAATAAGAAGGTGATTTACCAGACAACTGCTTCAAATAGAAGAATAATTTAAGCAAAAAAGCAGATTGTTACAGCCAAGTGATGACCCCACAATTCGATTTTTATCACAATATTTCTTAGCTCTGCAAGGTGAACAATGAGCAGAAAATCACAGAATATTTTGTGAAAGAAATGATGATACTTCAAACACGGCGACCTTTGCCACTGCTAATTGAGCATATTAAAATTGTGAAAACTGCTTTTTCTCCCGCCATTAGCAGTGATATTACCGCAGACATAATGGAGCTAAAATGACATCTCTTTGTATTTTAAGAACAGTCTGAAGTCTAGTTGCAGTGACGAAGCGCAGGGATGAGCAGCCTTAAGACAGAAAGACATGTAAAGCAGATGTAAAGTGGTTTGTCACTGGTACACTTCTGTCTGGATACAACCTCCAAGAACAAAGACATGGAAAACGCATGCAAATCACACTTTTGGTTAAATAGCACAGATGGCATTAGGAAATTATCATCTTTATAGAGTTATCTATCATGTGACGTCTGTTCTAACGGGACGGGGCTTTGTGCTGAGCCGACGGCAGAGTCTGTGCAATGTGATTATGCTGCAGCTTTTTAATGAAGCCAGAGAAATGTCCCACTGAATAAACAAAGCCGATATTGACAGGTTAAATTAAGGTATACGCTAAGTTCATCTCGCAAACGACATTGTATGCACAACAAGAGTAACAGGATTAGGTTTCAATGGGATGCATCAATGGGCTTTGTGTCTAGAGATCAATTACATTTTGTACAAATAACAAAGAATGCCTTTATTCAGTAATAGATCTGTAGACAGGATATGTTTGAAAGCTGTGACAGAGAGCATCGACTAAAAGTGTTTGGGGGGTGATCTCAAATTGAATCTCTTTAGTGTAAAGCTATTGGTTTAGGAGCTTGATTATTTATGTTGTTTAGTAAATTAAGCAATGCTATAAAGATTTGAAGCCCCACTAAACCCCCACTTTTTGACCCCCCCAAAAAACAGACTTAAAACTGGGGTACCTGGCTTTTTATGTTGTAACTTGGTCAGCTTTGTCTTTACCAACAATTTTGTTACTAATCAAAATTATTATTATTCCCCATAGACAGTTGAAAGCTGCATTCTGATTGGCTGTGCGTGAGTGATCCGCTCCAGTTTCACTTTTCTGTGTGTAAAAAGATGTTCTTAAGCCGTAAATGCATGCAAAAATTAATGATGGTGGATATCCATCCATTTTCTTCCGCTTTATCCGGAGTCGGGTCGCGGAGGCAGCAGTCTGAGCAGAGAGGCCCAGATTCCCTATCCCCACACACTTTTTCCAGTCAAGAGACATAGTCCCTCCAGCGTGTCCTGGGTCTTCCTCGAGGTCTCCTCCCAGTGGGACTTGCCCGAAACAGATGCCCAAGCCACCTCAACTGGCTCCTCTTAACACGGAGGAGCAGCAACTCTACTCCGAGTTCCTCCTGTGTGACTGAGCTCCTCACCCTATCTCTAAGGGAGCGCCCAGCCACCCTGCGGAGTTAACTCATTTCAACCGCTTGTATTTCCGATCTTGTCCTTTCGGTCATTACCAAAGCTCATGACCATAGGTGAGGGTTGGAACGTAGATTGACCGGTAAATCGAGAGCGTTGCCTTTCGACTCAGCTCCTTCTTCACCACCGCGGTCCGGTGGCGACTGCATCACTGCAGACGCTGCACCGATCCGCCTGTCAATCTCACGCTCCATCCTTCCCTCACTCGTGAACAAGACCCTGAGATACTTGAACGCCTCCACTTGGGGCAAGGATTGTGGCTATTATGTCCTGATGGATTTGTGAGAAGTTGAGACAAGTTTGAACAATTTAAATTCCTATATCCTGTTTTGCAGAGTCAAAATCAGGTATCCCGCTTTAAATAAGAACAAGTCTTTGTATAGATGTCTTAGTTGCAGAAAATAATACAAATATGTTTCTTTAAATGAAGTGATGTTGCATGACCCCAAAATGGAGTTTTAATTGACCTGAAGGAAACAATGTCACTTGAAAGAGATTTTTCTCTTTTTTTCGGTAAAAACTATTTTGCCTGAGCCTAGCGTTTTTAGGATACCAAGTTTCAAACTCAATTATTAAAACTAAGAAAGAGACTCTATTCTGGATGAAGCTTAATTATGATACCACAATCATTAAAAAATGCTTTCTTTGCACAGATTTCTATTTCGTAGTTTTCAACAGAAAATACAAATACTTTTTTTTATTAAACATTTTCGTTTTAAGCACAAATTTCTTTATGCTAACAGTATTTTTTATCCATACTTGTTCAAATGAGTATCTAGTTTTGATACCAGTTTTAGTGTTGATTAAACTTTCAGATACTTTTGACAAACCTAAAATGTACTTCTCCAGGACGTCCTAAAGCATTATTAACTCATTCAACTAATTTTTGCGATCTAAACAACTAATCGACTAACTGAAAGAATAATCGCTCAACTAATCGATTATCAAAACAATCCTTAGTTGCAGTCCTAGGCACAATATGTAATGTATATATTTTGTAAATTTAAATATGTTTCTAAGCTTGGCAGAACAAGGTCTAAGAGACAAAAAAAAGATTGTTAATAACAGCAAACAAGTCAAAATACTTTATCTACAACACACATCACCATCACTTACGGTACATGTTTTTGTCACCTGATCATGACAATAGTGTTTAGCTTGACACGTGAGAGTGAATGCAGTTTTAGACGTTCAGTAGTTCACACCTTCACGGCAGAAGATTACAGGTTTTGCATGTCTCTGAACCGCCAGCCTCTCTCCTCCTACAGGCAGCAAAAAGTCACCCAAACAAGCAGCGTTTTGTGAAAAGCACAGACTCAATCCAGACAATCAAAACTTAAATGCAATGTAATTGTCCTGTGGCTTGTAATCAAGACTAAGCTATATTAAAAGTTTTTGCTAAAAAGCTCACTTAGTTATCCAGCATGAGAAACAGTTGAAATTTGACTTCCGGGTTAGACATGAGCAAAAAACATAAGGGTTGGGACAATATATCTTGATACAATTTGCTGTTTTATACTGTATTGTAGCGTAGCACGTGTATCAATACTTTACTGTAGGAATAAAAATGAAGAACATGTATGAGTAAAAGAACATTTAAATGTACTTTAAGGCTGTGTTAGATTTAGAGGTGTCAAATGAGTGTATTTATTGCGATTAATTAGTTACAGACAAATTCCTATATCCTGTCGAGTTAATTTTTTTAAATTAAAAAAATTAACTCGACAGTTAATTTTAATTTTGAAATCCTTAACTTCATTGTTTCCAACTGTGAGTTGCAAAGTGGACATAGGGTTGTTCGACTTGACAACTTAGCAACAGAAGACTTCCTAAAGTCTTCATTTTTTGCAATATATTAATATTTCCATCTGCAACAATAATGTAATTAAATAAATTTGATAAAAACAAAACAAAAACACTTGAGTGTTTTTCTCAGCAATTTGATATTTGATAGTTCTTGATATTATTCTGGAAATCTTTACAGAAATGATCTTGCGCAATTAACTTTCAAACTGGGATTATCTATTACTCTATTGGTATCTGAATTATTTAGAAACAAATCCAACTGATGTCAATATTAGGGGTTTGTTTTAATAATTCTCTCAAATTATACATTGATGATTTGAAAACACATAGACGTTTCCACAATTGTTTGTGCAAATGTCAATCTGATAGCAATCTACCATCTTTAGTCACAAAGCGCAAATTCGTGGTGAGTGACTTGAGATTCAATACAGATTTTGAGATGGCGAAACAACAAAAAACAAACAAAAAAACATTTACTTTACATGCAGGCTAGTTCTGCTAGTCATATTTTTGCTTCAGATTCAACATTGAGTGGTCAGGATTTCAGTAAAATGTGCATCAACAATGTCTACACTGCACTGAAAAGGAAATAAAGGAAATTATTTTACTGTTTAGATTGGCAGCCCAAAAGCAAAGTAAAAATACTAGGGATGGGAGATATATTGCCATAAGTATCTGTAGGAATGACAAGATTATTAGATTAATCGATAATCGTGATTATTCAAAAAACAAATCAACCTTAAGAACAAAAGAATAATAATCGGTACAATTTTAGAAACAAAATTATTCTTTTAAGACAACTCTTCTGAAACTAGTGATGGATAAAATATTGAACTTTGAGAGAAAAAGATGATATATTATTGCAGCAGATGTGCTTTTTCTCAGCATAAAGTAAATTTGTGACTTTGTGAGCTTTGTTTTGGATAAAATCTGCAAATATCTGCCGTTCAAACAAAACAAATACTAATATTAGCAAAAAAAAATACACAGAAATAAATAAACAAACAAATAAATATCAACTTATCTCAAAATGTGGCCATATTAGAACCAAAAATGCCTTTCAAAATATAGAAAAACACAATTTGAAAGGCATATTTTATGATATTTTTGACACATACAATCTTTATTAAAACAAATGCAGCAGAATGTTTTGTCACCTTAAGATTGTCTCATTCAGAAAGTGTCATTTCATAAAAGTAGCATGTTAGACAATGAGGTTGATTGTGGTTTGGACGTGATCATTGTAGTCGATATTGTGACATAACCAGCTGATATTTGTTGTTTTTGGAGTTTTTCTAAAGAAGAACAAACCAATGAACTCAAAGCACCAAATTGTGAAGAGGCCCTCAAAGCCAAAATCCAGGTGAGCTAAGGCGGCTAACATTTACCTTCGACTCAACTGAAGGAGCCTGACACGGGAGCGTTTGTGGCGTCATGTCTGCTGTGGTCAGAGGGAGAAAGCGTGCTCGGACACAGACGGTGATATAATGCATGAGGTTACCCTTCAGTGACAGGTGACTCAGATTATAACAGCAGCTTATCCCATATCACTGAGAACGGACTTACAGACGCACCACGGCCAGGTCAACAACACCAGCCCAACACACAGCGACAGATCTGATGAGAATAAAGAGTTTAGTCTTGAATATGAAATTGAGTGTTTGTGGGACTGGGCAATATGGCAATAAAATAGTTTCTTTACACCTCTAGTACTGATTCAAATTAACAGAGGTTTGCAAAAAAGTTTTACTTCGATTATTATTTGACCCAGATGAAGCCCCATGTTGTTTTTAAAGTAGATTGCAAACTAGATTAAACTTTTAAGTATAATGTAGAGACCGTGATTTTATTTAGGACTGTACCATTCTCTTAGCTAAGCATCATAGTAGGGCTGGGCTTTTTTGATAAAATAGTCAAATTATGATTTCCCATTTCTCTATTTGACGAATCTGTTTGGTCAAATACAGACTATTTTTTTTTTTCAAACTATTTCTCCTTTTGGCTTCTTTATAGCAACTTTTGGCTTCTTTATTCAAGTCTCTTATGAATGTTGAAGGTTGTGTGTTTTTGGGCTGCACTTTCAAGTGATAAAAAGGTACAGTATTTAGCAATATTTCAGATTGGATTTACAAAAAATATATCCACTTAAGATTGAAACATGTATTTTTGTTATTAATGTTTGAAAAATATGACAACATCACTAATAATTGTTTTGCAGAAACACATGTTTTGATTAATCCCTTATTTTTCTTACATTTTATTGAAGGGTCGGTCAGTTCTTGACATATGAATAGGCACTGATTTTATTTACCCTACAAAGACAATAAGAAAATAGACATTCTACATGAACGTGAAAAAATCGAAAGAGTCATCTGGCTCCAGGAAAATTGTGGTATTCATTTTTGTCCATACTATTCTCTACTAAGGACAGTGTTTGGGGGTCACTCCACCAATGTCCAGCTGGTCAACAAATACACTCAAAATTTCTCACAATGCATCTGTAAAAGAATGAGCATCAATGGTCACTAGGCTGGTTATTATTGACCAGAAAACACTCTGCAAGCTGGAAAAACAAAGCGGACAGCGACAAGTCTTTAACTGTGATCAACACGATTGAAAAAAAAAAAGCAGCTTAAACACAGAAAGCAGCGATTTTGAATGAAGTCCGTGTTACAAAAGTTGTTAGCTGTAATAAAGCTAACGATATCTGTTTAGCTCAGTTTGCAAAAGTTACATTTTCCAGTTCGTTTGACGTTGAATGTGAGAAGTTGAATAAAATTTGGATGATTATTAGAACTTTACAAATATGTGGATAATCCTGTTTGATTAGAATTTTGACAATTGTTTTTTCTTTCAATCGCCAGAGTCATACAACAAGCGACAAACCATTAGTCGTGCACAGTGTATTTGAATCACTATATGAGTCAGTATAAAGGATGATGACGTAATGATTGAGGGTCAGGGAACGTGGAGAGTGGATATTCAGACACTTAGACGTATGGTTACCTTGAAACCACATTCTAAACAATGGTCTGAATCAGTAAAAACTGCACAACAGCTACGATTTGACAAATACCCGATGATGACACATTTATTTTGTTAAATTGTTGTTTTAACTGTCAGAAAAATGTGTCAATTTTTGCTCATAAACTGTAACTTGACTATGATAAATATTTGCCACAGAGGCCGTCATGCCAAATTCAAAATAATAAAAACATGACAACGTGTCACATGAACATTATAAACAGAAAGACTAATTGTACTAATTCTCTGTGTCATTCTAAAGTAATTACTGCTCTGTCAAAGTCATAGATCTTCTTCACACAGCAGCACACTATTACACATCAGGTTGTGATGACTAATAAAATTCTTGAATTACTATTAAATTAGTTGACGATCGTTTCACCCTCAGTTGTGATCAACCTAAATTGTTTTTGGAGCTACACAAAAGCAGTTATGACAAAAGACAATGAGATTAGAGAGGAAAACACCAAATTGAATCATTTCTAAACAAAAGTTACAAGAAAAGGCAACATGTTACAGCAAGTCCATATGTAGTTAACCTTATAACAAATTTAGCTTTATTTTAACGCTTCAGAGCAAAGAGAGAAGAGCACAAAATGAGAGTTTATCATTAACTATGGAGGAAGAGTTTGTAGTTGGGGTGGGAATCTCTGGGTGTCTCACGATTCTATTCCGATTCACAGACTCACGAGCCGATGCAGGTCGACTCGAGAATGTACAGTCAGATCAACCGTGAGCCGACCAAACTCGCCCATTGTTTTCACAAGGAGAGCTGCAAGACTGACGCCTGCAACGTGTTTGTGACAACCTGCGGGGCGCTGCTGTTTGCTGTTTGTGGCTGCTGTCTTTATACAGAAGACTGCAGCCACAGCGTCAAAGCGAGGCCAGTGCATAAGAAGCTTTATTCCACCAAGTTAGCGAGACAAACACTGTTGTTTCAAACTGATTTTAAAAAGTTCTCCTTCACATTCTCTTCTTGGTATTGCTTTGCCTATATGTTGCACAATACGGCTTTAAACTAAGAAATCTCCATGGAGATGAGCAAGGGCCATATAAGGCCAAGCTAAATGTCAGATGTGTGGAAAGGCTACTCTTCTAGGGCTGCTTCATTGGAGAAAAATATCTAATTGTAATATTTCTGACCAATATGTGAATGCGATTTAATTCAATTTATGCTTCAATAATAGAATTCGGTTCAGTGTTCACTTTTTATTTGTATTTCGAAGAATTGACAAAATAAGATATGATAATGAATTACAAAAATAGTCACATGAAAGCTGTTTTAAACATAATAAATCTACAAAAAGTCACATATTTTGTTGTTTGTGAAATAAATTACGTAGTTAAAAAATTGCAGGATTTGTGATTTGCTAATTGCATCTATTGACATTCGATTTCAAATTGTGCAACTATAGTCTCCCTGCTGTAACAGAACTGAATGTTCAATTATTTTTGAGCAATTAAGACACCCATTACTGACATAAATTTTAGAGACATGTTTAATGCCGTAGGGAACATTTTAAACAAAGCAATAGCAGCACTATAAAGTCAAGCAGTGGGCGTTCTCTCAACCAAAAACAAACCCATCATCTGAAAAATATCAACAAAGCTTGTTTCTGACTTCCCTGGATATTTGGAAAATTAAAAAAAAATTATTCTCATTACTTTGACTTACATTGTTAATATGCAGCATCTACCTAATCAATTCTTGTTCACATCTTATCACAATATTGTTTGATACTGACAGAAAGCAGCTGGGTAGCAAAAGTTTATTGCACAAAACTGGAGGGAAAGCGTCTTCTCGAGTGTTTTCACTAATGATCAAGTCGTGCTGTGATTTGACTGACATGCAAAATCACATTGGTCTTCGCAATGCTGTGTCACTGTGATACAAGCACATCTTCAAAACGACACAAACTAGTGGCACGAGAAAAAGACACACTTCTGAAGTCTCTAAAGGCTTAAATAAAAGGACATTCAAACATCTAAACAAGCTAAAGTTGTGTTTTTACTTTTAGTGAGGACGCAACAATGTTCAAAATGTACTGATATTGTACTGTCAGAGTCTCAAAATAATATGGTGAGATGCCAGAGTATCGATTTATAAGCCTCCGTGTTTACATAAGATTAAGTTATACTTCATTGTCCCCGTAGGGAAATTTGTCCTCTGCATTTGACCCATCCTTCAATGCCTCTGGGGCATCTCCTCAGGAGCAGTGATCGCTGCAGTGCAGCGCTCGGGGACCCATCTCCAGATGTTGTTGCTAGGCTTGGTCAGGACTTATTGGTAACATTCATTGTCATAGACCGAAATAGGTAATGATCATTTCAATGCAGACAACATGAAATAACTGTTTTTAAATAATTTTTATACTTAAATATTTGGTTTAGGATTTAAACCTAGATTTCCAAAAGTTTATTAGATCACAGACTAAACAGTTTAATTATCATTGATTCATTCATTTTCTACCACTCGTTACTTTAGGAGTAGCAGATGACTGGAGCTTATCTCTATGACTTTGGGCCTCAGTCTCTCGTTCATTCAATATAGAAGTATATACAGTGTTGTCACTCTGACCTATACAGGCATGTTTTTGGAGTATAACAGGGTGAAAATGCAAACTCCAGCCGGAGAGATCTGAGTATTGTTATATTCCTAATAATTAAAAATTATTTCTAAAATAGGACTTCATTTGTCCTATTTTCAAAATATCAAAAAGAGCTCTGTGAGTCTCTTTGACTCTTTGCATTAGGAGCTGGCTGTGCAGAAGATTGCAAGTCTACTTCACATGTGTGTCTAACAATTAAAGCTGTGTGAGTGGCCAAAAGCTATGTGCCAAAGTATATGAGTTATGTTAGTTAGAAAAAACAATGCAAATTTATTTAAAATGTTATACATAAAAAACTCGATTAGCTGCATTTTTTCTTTATAAAGAGTAAACTCGCTTAGCTTGTGGTCTTGTGAAGGCAATGGTCACTCACCAATTTTGAGAAAAGGGGGACCTTTAAGTCGACTAATTGACTGTTAGCACATCTTAAGCTGACCAAAAATGTCTACGGACTAATTTTCTGATCATTAAACTTTAACAAATATATTTAAAGTTATGCTAAAAAATTATCGCGATATCTCTGTTTGTCACTATTGCCCAATCCTAATGAGAGACGACTTAAAAAGACTTAAAACACTCCTTCCGTTTTTTAACTGTGTGAAAATAAGGTTCAACAAGTCAATTATGAATATTAGTCTTTGAGGAACTCCATGTCTGGCCCTGCGAATATAAATGCAAAGTGAATCAGCTCAGCGCTTCATTGTAGCTCTCCTCAAGCATGCTGTGTACCGCGAGTTTGTGTGGAAATGACTCAGTGGAGTGTCACCTTCAAGTACAAATCCACAGACATGTTCAAGAGAGTGGGAAATCTGGGTTCTGCAAATCCATCTGCCATTTTCAGGGACTTTTGAAAGAGAGATTTAGAATAAGGACGGAATTTCAGCAACTTTCACTAGAGATACACTAAAGAGCAAATAAGTAGTGTTGTCACAATTTGAAACTTGTCATTTAAAGGTTTGTACTAGTTTTGGTATTAATATATAATAGTTATTGATGAGCAAAAAGATGTACCATAAAGCAGGTTTTAGAAGTAATAATTCATGACACCAATATCTAATTATGGGCTATGAGCTGTATAAGCTGCCTATCTAAGACACAACACATTCATTTTGATTTTTCATTGAATTCAAATGTTTATTTATTTGAAGGACAATGTGCAGGTACATTAAAAGATGGCTGCACCAGTTATTTCCATCTGTAGTCGTTATTCTGTACGAGAACTATCATTTTATTTTTTATACTTCTATTAATGTCTTCATCTTTGAATTACTATAATGACATTTTCTTATATTTGAAAGTAATTGCATGTTGTGTAATTTTTAAAAGTGCTATTTATCTAAAGTAACACTGCATTTAGTTGTATAAGTATTAGTCAGTTCCATATATCTAGGAAAAGATGAAGACTATGAGATGAATGGGTACAGTGACGCCATCATTGTCATTACGGATGACCTTTGTCCTCTCATTGTTCAGGTAACATGTGGTCGCCACGGACACCGGTGAGGCTGTAGCTGACGACATGCTCCAGGTGTGCAGTCGAACTGTTCACTGTAAATAGTGTCTAAAGACTTTGTCCTATGTTCAGAAACCTATATACCATAACAATAAACAAAGCATTCATTGACAATCAAAAAAAGGATATTACAAAAAGGGATGCGCCAATAGTAGAATCAGAAATCAGTGCCAATTATGCTGTAATATTATTTTAATCGACATCCTGGTTGGCATTTTAATTTATCTGTTTGTTTATTTTGACTCACACAAGGTTGTTTAGTCCGCAAATTTTAAAATAAAATAATACAATTTGATTGATTACTTATATATAATAATTTTGCTAACATTTTCTGTCCCTACACTGGAATCGATTGATATTTCAAGCCAAAATATTTATGTTGATATCAGTACTAGAAAAGCTGTGAATCCCAAATTAGAATTGCTGTTTTTGTCTGACTATTGTTATAAATACACATACTAGGGCTGGGCAAAATCATATTGTATATCATATATCGTGATATTATTGTGTAAAAGTTGAAATTAAGAATATCGTGATATAATTGCGGTTTTCCTCTTCCTCTGTTGTGAGGAAGTGCGACAAAAATTGTGACTTATTCGCAATGTTGTCAGATTGGGTCATGACATTTTTTAGTATTATCAAAGACTTTGAAAATATGCTAAATGTATATACAGTATTTTGTTTTTACTTAGTGGGTATATTTTTGTGGAAGAACCTGGAAAAAAGCCAAAACTGACGTTGACTATCAAAATTCACAAGTTATTTTTGTCCAGTCGCTCTAAAACCTTGAACAAGAACAACTTAAGCCCAGACTGTGGAGGCTCTGCTGAAGATAAAACACGAATAAATAAAGAAATAAAATGTAGAGTGGAAGTAGAACTCAGAATTGTAACAAAATAGCACGAAACATGTAATTACAAAAATTATAAGCAACAGTTTTAGCTATATCATCAATAATACTATGAATTAGGGTTGCACAATATATCGAAAAAATATCGATATCGCAATATTGACACGTGCAATATCCATATCGCAAGGATGCGCAATAATTTATAACATTTTTATGCATTATTCATCTGTTTTTAGCGCCGAGTGGTTTGACTCCGTTCTCGTCTTCTCTTAAGAACAACTCTTGTGATTTGTGTTGGTTTAAAACAAGATTGAAAAGGCACAAAAACTAGTTGTGATAAAGCTGTGACCTGTCAGGCATAACGTGTGTAGGGGTACCGACTGCGGTTGCCAGATTTTCAGAGCAACCAGCAACTAAGCTGTGGAAAAAATCGTCCTAAAACATGACCGCGCCTCAATAAAAATAAGTTAATAAAATGATTAAGCATTACTAAGCCACAGAACGTGTGCGGTTTATACGCACATCGTTTTAATAGTGTAATAACAACTTTAAATAAATGTACAGAGAAATTCTTAATTGAAAAATAAATATCACAAAAATATCGAATATCGCAATCTCAGAGCCCATATCGCATATCGCAGAAATTTTCAATATCGTGCAGCCCTACTATGAATGCCAATGTTCTTTTTTATATCTTGGTAACATTTTTGGCCATTTTGCCCTGCCCTAATATACTTACGTTTATCTATAAATGGAATAACCATGATTTACTGCATGATAATACAACTTGTGGCTGTTTTGACATGTTAGCTCAAACAGACAAGAAAATGTCTCACTCAAAACTACCAAACTTAACATTTTAACTAAGCCCATTACAACTAAAATCCTGATCTATAGCTTATTTAGGAGAATGAATAATGCACGCCATAAAGATTTGTGTTGAAGACATTGTTCTATTGCCGTGTGCTGCAGGACTCATGTAAGAGACAGAAGCCCGGGCCTCTCTAAAACGCAGCTCTGAGCCGTGCTGCCGGAGCCAAATGAAATCACATTGCAGTCTGTGAGCGAGGGGATGCTGGATGTCAGAGCTGTGTGTGTGACTAAGAGAGTGAGTAGTGAAAATGTTACATAGTACATTAGGCCTGCTGTTACCTAATGCGCTGCCTGCACTCTGCCTCCTGCTCAGTGCTCACCATTTTATATTTCCTAAAAACACTCACAACTTGGGAGGACAAGAAAATGACCTGCTGCCTCTTGGCTTTGTAGTAGAGACATTTTCTTTTAACAAGGTTTTGCAAATTTTGTAGTAGCATGAACTTAACAGCGAAGGGTAAAAGCACTGCATTATTTGGACTTGGATCTGAGAATTAGTATCTGTACTTTTTACTCTGCTACATTTCTTATCAGGGCTGAAAAGTTTGTCACAGCAAATAGTCTGCCTCCCGGCACTCATTGATTTGCATTTTGATTTGGCATGTCCTTCTTGTCACAAAAGTCTCTATTCATTTAGCCCAGGACAGTTTGTGTCTGACTTTCGCAGTATCAATTCATTTCATGCTTATTTTTTACAGGAAAATCAGAACATTTCTATCACAAGCTTAACAAGAACTGGATAACTAGACTTTAACATAAAACATAAAACTATTTATCTACTGAGGACCTTACACTTTGACTGTAAAACAAAAGTTATATCCAGAAATACAAGGTCTGAGCAGGTGTCTACGTCAGGGTTGTCTTGTGTATGTATTTTTGTTGATATTTTGTTGTAGCTGCTGGCTCCTCAGCCCAAGACAAAAAAAATACTTGATTGATATGCAGATATCAGTTCCGTGATATCAGTAGCCTTTAATAAGAGTATTTTCTGGCTGATGTTGGCCCAGATGGTTTCATAATGTTTGAACTTTTATTCATACAAAGCTGTTCAGTTGTTACTTGCAAGATAAATAACAGTTACACAACACAAGTGGATCCACTTTATAATAAGTTAACTGGGTTTTGAGTCCCAACAGATGCAAACAGTAATAAAGTAATAGTTTTTAAAAGTCATCTTCAATAATTTTTTTGAGAGGCATTTTACTTGTAGCATTTTAATTTTAAAAGGTTGTGTATTTGTCTATGTATTTTATGCATATTTTAACTGTATTTCTTTTTATAAGGCACTTTCTGATTTTCTGTGAAAGGTGAGATATAAATAAAGATTACTAGCTTGCTTACCGTATATACCTAAGTGATTATTGCATAAACAGTCTCTTGTTGTTTCATGCTGTCTGCAAAAACATGTTGTTGTTTTTTAAGTTTACAACAAAAATTAAAATGAAAAGTGTTGCAAACAAGCAGCCACAGTAGCACTTGTGTTAAACACTGAGACAGATTCCTAAAGTGGTCCTATTTGTTTTGGCGGTGAAGCAAACGATGCTGTTTACTTTAGCCTGTAGCACCTCTATTCGACTTACTGCGACAGAGGCACATCCAAAGGTCATACGAAACACTTTCCAGGATTCACTGGGTTAAGGGCTGCTCACATTACGCCCGCTGTTAAAACAATCATAACTGAATGATCATGTCATCATTATCTCTGCACTAAACAGGCTATGCTTAAAGGAAACACTAAAACATTTGTAAATATTTGCATTCTTGAAGCTTTCAGTCGTCATTTAAACCAGTAATTGGTCAAAAACATATTTAATCAAACTCACTGTAGTAGATAGAGCTGGGAGGGCAATATATCAAACTTTAGATAATATTGTAAAAGTTGCTTTGAAAATATGCAGAAATTGTGTATCAAGTATATCGTGCTGTTAGGGCTGCTCGATTATGATGAAAATAATAATCACGATTATTTAAATCATAATTGAAATCACGATTACTCAAACGATTATTTGCTTAGCGAGACAGCGTTGATGAATGTAGAGAGTGAAAAGATAAAATAAAAGGTCTCACAGGAATAAACAGCTGTAAATGTATTCTACAATTGTACAGAACCCATCTATTTTCCAAATCAAGGAAATAAATGAGAGCTATTGAACAGACTTACAAGTTACGGTCAATAATCACGATTGCTCGATTACACAATTTTTGCATACGATTACAGCAATAATAGTAATTGAAATTGAAATTCGATTAATTGCACAGCCCTACGTGCTGTAGAAGGTACTATAAAAATTAAATAAGTAATCCTCTATACTTTCTAATAGACAAAGTTAATATAAATTTATTGCTTCACAAAAGAGGAACATCTGACAGATATTTGTCTGATAATTAAACACTGGAAAAAATTACATTCTTACCTTGGAGGACAAGGAATTTGTGCCTGGAATAAGTTGTATTGTACATGTTTTGAGTGGATTTTGATTGTCAATGCAACAAGCTTAAAATATCTTGCTTTACATTAAATAAAAAAAATGCCTACTAACTTTATGAGGGGGGAAAACAAGAAAAAGCCTCTGTTCTTGAAAGAAGGACTAGAATTACTTGTCATGTTGGCAAATTTGTATTTATGGAAGTCAAAACCTGTTCAAATCACTTCAACACTTAAGTAATTCAACCAATTTTAATCTTATTGGCACATTAAAGGTTGCTGTTTTTTTTTAAGTTGAACTGACAGAATATCGTCCAAATACCGTTATCGAGATGCGCCAAAAAAGTATCGAGATATTCATTTTTGTCAATATCGCCTAGCTTTACTTGTAGACACGTCACAGCTCAAATTAGATTTTTATTCTTATATTTTCTATAACAAACAAGCAGATTAAACCCTAAATTGAAAGTGCAAAGCAAAAAAATAACAAGTATGCATGTAGAAAACCTCCATAACCAACAAAATGATTAGCAGTAAGACTTGTTCAACCAATAATCTTTACAGTACAACTACAATAGCTTTCATTTCATCACCAGACAGAGAGGGACTTTCACTTTTGTCATTCGCTTTCATCACCTGGATAGTGGCTGTAGAAGAAACTTGCAGAGTTTGATTTTCCAAGATAATGTAGAGCTGTAGAGAACAACAACCTCCTCTTTTATCAGTAAGCTACATCTCTAACCACACTAATAGGTCATATTGTCTTTGTCAGCTGTTTCACACGACAAAGGCTCCACCACAACAAGGCTTTCCCAGCACATTTAATCCAGTTGCCAATGAACGTATTCAAGAGCATGACGTCTGCGGTGATGCTTGTGATGTGAAGATGCTCTCCTTCGCCTCTGATATTCATAAGCAAACGGTGCACTGACGCCAGACTGCTAGTTTATGAAAATCACCGCCGGCTTGTTCGTCACTGACCACCACTGTCAACAAACATAGGCTTTCCTTTCATTTGACACAGCATGCTGTCATTTTGGTCCTTTTCTTCTAGACAGATTGCAATCACTCAAAATAGTAGTGTTTTTTCCACAGAAGCACAGTGTATAATCAACACAACTCAAGCTTTTATAATCAAATTGTCTAAGTCTTGAATATTTTCCAAACACGCTCGCTGTTCATGTCAAAATAATTTCCATTTCAACACTCAATATTGTTCTTGTTATTGTGATGACACTCGCGTCACAAAAAGAAATGGAAATACAAAGTTTATGGTGGCTATGTGCAGCAAAACAAGCAAATGCTCCATCCTGCTTGTCTGTGTGCATGTCAACAAGGGTCATACAGGTGGAGGTGCAAACTCAGCTGCCCAGCACTCTGTCAAAACAAACAGTGGCTATTCACTCAGTTATTACCTTGTTTTAATATTTTACAAAATGATTAAACTAAAAATCGCAATCATTAAACAGAAGAAAAATTTACTAATGGCAATGAAATATGAAACATAGCGTTTACAACAATTGCTGCTATTTTTAACAAGATTGTTGCTTGAGTTTGAATTCAATAAAAAAAAAAAAAGATACGAGAATGTCTGAAAATATAATTTAAATAGACAAACTTTAGATGTTTAAAATTTAAAGATAAATATACAATGGTTAAACGAATCAAATAAGTAGTAAAACGTGTATGAATCCAGATTTCAGTGGTTCCTTATGACTAACATCTTACATCAGAACCGCGTAATTTGTAAAGAAGTTGTAAGTCCCTCTTTAAGACGACCATGCTCACTGAATCAGACGTAAAACAAGCTCCTGAAAAACTCTTTGGTGTAAAGCACATCTGTTCACACAGCAAATGAGCTAATGAGCTAAGCTAAGCTGCTACAGTCTGAGCTCAGTCTCCTCTTTTCATCTGAGTCAATACCCTTTCCTCTGTCCTCTGCGCTTTGCCAAACATTCACATCAGGCCTTCACGGCTTCACTTGCTAACACACTAACCCAGAGGATGTAAAGCATTAATTTGAGAGTGGCATGTGTAAGTATTAAAAGCTACAGCCCATCAAGAGACCCCCAGCCCGGGCAGCGGTGTCTCAAAGCGGGCTGCTGCCCATGTCTCCGGAGCCTGAAGGCCCCAGCGTCATCCTGAGTGCTGAGTCAAAAACACTGGAAATAAAACTGTGACAGCTTCTATTTATTTGTCTTTAAGGACTGCTTTCCAAGCGTCTTACCTTTGCTTTGGTAATGACGTGCGTGGCTAGTTTAACAACCGCGAAATTTCCCTTGCCGATGGTCCGCTCGATTTCGTAGTGGCCCACACGGGCTGGGGGGGGCCTGGTGGCCGAAGTGTGGCCGGGATTGGTGATGCACCCAGTGGCCGAACTGGGGCGGCCGGAGTGGCTGATGCCGGAGGATGGCTGGGGTCGGTTCTGTGGGCCCATAACTGCGTGAGAGGGTCGGGTAGAGTGCGTAATCCCAGCCGCAGCGGACCCAGCAGTACCTCCGCTTGACACGGCCGCCATCTTCTCGCCTCTCTGCGGGAACAACAAGCAGGCTTGCGCAGCGCGCGTCTCGGGCACGCCCCCGCCCTGCGTCATTTTACGTGGAGCTCCTCCGCAGCGCCCTCTCTAGGTTGTAACCATGGCAACGATCAGCGTAACAAATGACTTCATCGACTGGACTGGAACCATAGTTGTTGCCTAGGCGACACAGATGTGCGCATTATCACTCTGCTCCATGATTCAGCGACACTGTCTTTCATCACTCACTATTCGTTTTATAAGGTTTTATGGGCGGGTATTGTATGAAGTAGTTTTTTTTTTTTTTTTTTTTTTTTTCAACAGTATGGCAATTTTTCTAAATGTCTACGTGTTTCCTTGGCCAGTGGTTCACAAACATAAGCTACATGATACATCATCTTTGGTCTTTTCAGACTTTGTCCAACAAATGGCCACTTATGTACGAGTCGACGAAATTTTTTGTGAAATTCAGATTAAAAGTTGGTGTGCAAATATGCTTTTGTTTTTATGAATGCAGATAGCGCCTCTACGCGTCAGAACTATGTCACTGCATAGTGGCTTGCAAATATAACGTGATGACGTAAGACGTACTGTTTACTGCCTGGACTGGAGCGTGAAGGGGCGCTAAAGGATCTCATTTGTAAACATGCTGGGGTCGCTGGATATCATCATCAGACGGTTTGCTTGAAAATATATATTTGACAGCTGCTAAAAATCCCTAGTGTCAAATCATTTTGTATTTTTGTATGTAGTCGTTCGCTTGAAATCTTAGTTTGTGTAGAATCAAGAGGCTACGCTGATTTGCCTGCGTCCTAGTTTGCCAAGCTAAAATGCTAGTAGCAGCAGCTGCCTTCAACAACAGATCTCGACCTTTAAAGAAAATGTAAAAAATCTTGTTTTCCTGTCAAATGACTTTGGGCAGTTTCGTTTTTGTGTGTTTCATAGGAAGTACAGACAATGTAAACCTGAAGCTTCCCTTTTCTTTCTCCAGTAGATAGACAGTAGGCGTTGTTATTGTTTGTCACCAGTATCAATTTCAAGCCTATTCGCTGAGCTAAATGGGGTATACTTTTATTATTTAGCTATTTTAGGTGTACTATAAGGCTGCTAGATAAAATGGTTCTGAGGAGTTGTTGGAAATCTCGACATAAAGGCGTCGCAAAAGACCCTAATCGCCGCTTTTGTCCTGGATTACTGACAATCTTGGTATGGATTTGTGCCACCCAGTTTGGTTGTGTTAATGGGATTTTGGGGGAGACAAACGTGGTTCAAAAGGATGCAGAATTTGATGTTATCTACAATGACACTGTTACAAGCGAGAACCAGACCATCTATGCTTTCAACCACACAGTCTCCAGAAATAAGGTAAGATTTATAAAGTGGTTTTAAAAAAGATATAGTTTGCATGGGAACATCTTGGCCATCACTAAAACATTATTTAAAAAATCACCTAAAATACTAGAAATAACAGTTTTATTTATTGTAAGTTGTACCTAGGTTGGGGTTGTGTTGGTATGCTTGTTAATAATTTGCTTTTTTCCATATTATGTTTACAGACAGAAGGTGTTCGTGTGACGGTGGATGTCATGTCACAAGCCTCAGAGAGTCCCATTCTGTTTGTGATACGACAAAAGCAAGCTGTCCTATCTTTCCAAGTCCCTTTGATATTAAGAGGCCTGTAAGTATAAGGTTTAAAAATAGGCCTTTACTTAGGCTTTTCAGTTCAGATTAATTTCTAAGCCTCACTGAAGCATTTGAAAGTATTAGGATTTGTTTGGAACACCTCAAAATGCTACTTAGCTGTTGTCTGAAACAACAAGAACGCTAAACTAAGACTTCATTGATCCAAAAGGGAAATCACTTGGTCATGGATGGCTCTGCTCCTCAATGGAAGAATAACTAAGCTGTTAAAAAAGGCAACTTAGAGGGAAAAATAGTATATTGTATAGGCGTTGCAACACAGGATGACAACACAGTGCTCAGATTTGAATGAGCTGTATTAGTCAAAACAATCTAATAATGTAAAAAGAAGAGCAGTGGAACAACTTGATAGACTGTTAAGAGACTAAATAGATTTACCACACTGTAGTGTCAGCAATCCTAATATTTGTAGAATTACATTCAGTCACAGTGTATAGCATAGCGTTACTGTCTTCCTCAGACCTAAGTGCAGCACGTCTGTTTTGTGATGGCTTTATATGTCTCTAATAATCTCTAATTGACACTTAAGACATGTAGAGAGTAATAATACAAAGTCTGTCCATGGGTGTGACTGTTACGGTTCAGCCGAAGATGGTGTAAGCAGAGTTCAGCAAGTTTTTATTAACTTACACAACCGTGAAAAAACAATCTGTGATGGGCTGTTAGCCAACTCCTATCAGCGCTTGTAAACTGTGAAGAAAGTCAACCTGATTAAGATGATTAGCTTTTCAATTTTCACTTGGTGTATTGTAAATGTTACTGATAATCTAAGACGAGACATGAAAAGTATGTGAGAAATGTTATTCTACATGGGGAATTATTGGATGAATTGTGATTGTTGAAATCATTTATTTAATCATCTTTATCCACCACACTACATGGACCCTAAACATAAGAACAGAGTTGAGTTTTTCTCTTTATTTATATATTGCTTAATCAAGTTAACTTGTATTACATATCTTTAAATCACAATACAAATAAATATTTACTAGTTGACATGAAAAAAAAAGAAATTAAATAATTGCCAGATTTTAATTTACTAAAATAATCTTTACAGGCAGCTCTTTCTTCTATTGGCCACTGCTAAGATTAAGAAAACACCATTAATCTGCTGAACTTGTTACTTCTGTTTTTCAGATGTCCTTATGACTCTGTTGCCACAAAGTCATAAGACTGTGGTTAATGGTTACAGTAGCTTTCTAGAATATCAAACATTCTGACACAAACTGAACCCAGGGAGAATAGTTATTGATGTGGTAATAACTAATGGAGATCCAAAATAAAATCAAATAAAAATCAAATCAAATAAAAGTCTCTAATATATACTTGAACACACAAGGTTTAAAATACTAGTAGTGTTTACTAGGCTTCACAAGTAATGGCATGTTTTTTGATCAAGGTCTTAGAAAGTTGTATGCACCTCCTTTATCATGGAACGTATTCACCATTAAAAAAAAATGGCAAATGCGATGTCAAGGCTCTGATTATTTACATTTGTGGTACTTTATCAAGTGTTCTCATCAAAAACTCCAAAAGAGAAGTTGCTTAAAAACTTCCTCAAATGTCAAGTAGCAATCTGTGTTTTGACCAAAGTACACTAGTCTTCCAGAAGTAAATATTTCTCACAGTTTTATCACAGTCAGTGCTTTAAGTGGGCTGGGATGGATTACTTTTGTAAGCCTTCAAAACATTGTTATTCCCTTTTACAAGAGTGAGACTCAAAAGGAAAATGAGAGTAACAGCACCTCTTTTTACCCACAAAGCACTGATCATAGCATTTTTTTTTTGTCAAAGCTAGTCCCTTGTTGATCTTCTTGATTCAAGCACAAGTAATTTGATGTGTCTTTCATTTTGAACAGATATCAAAGGAAGTATCCATACAATCATATCGGCAGAACTTTGTGCCAGCCTCCAACAGTGGCCATTGCTGAGACTCAGTACTTTTTTGTGGATGTGTCGACTTTATCGAGCCAAGGCACAAACTACCAGCTCAGAGTGAGCCGCGTGGAGAGCTTCACACTACAGTGAGTATAATTAACCCACGTTTGCAAACCAGCATACGTTTTCGCAATAGGTTTAACAGTGGTCACAAACAAGTAGGACCAGATAAGATACAACAAATATCAAACTGAAATTGCAATAAGGTCACAACTAGCAAAATACAAAAAATTCCATTGAAGAAGTCTATTGCAATAAACAAATTACTCTCTAATTTTGAGTTTTATAAAAATCTAGGCACGATCATGTCAGCCTTCTCTCAAACGTTAATGTTTAAAATGTGTTTTAACTAGGCAATGTTGACAAAACATCTCGATAATTTTTGGTATATCTCGATAACGATATTAGGGCCATAACTTGTTAGTCCAACATAAATGTGTGACAAGAAAAAAACATCAACCTTAAATATTCCAATGAGCCTAAAACTGGTTGACTTGTAGTGTTTATGGTGATTTTCACGTTTTGACTTTCCTAATAAAAAAATTTGACAATACAGCAAAAAAAAAATACAGCACAGCTCTTATTTCAAGAACAGAAGGATATTTTTTAATTATTATTTCATGTAAAACAAGATTTTATGCTTGTTCTTTTAGCAATCTTAGTTCAAACCAATAATAACTGATTCAAAACCTAAAATACTCCTCATTCTAAGCACATATTCACTTATTTTCAAAATGAAGTTTTTTTCCAGTTTGTTTAAATATGAAACAAATATTTGTAAAATTTATTACAAGTGCAGGAATCTTTCATTATAGGCCCTATAATTTTGCTGATTTGTGAAGCGCTCTGAATTACTTATTGTACTAATTCTAATATAAACTGGTTGCATACAGTATGAGAAAGTTGATGGCACAATTTATTTAACTTTTATTAGAAATTTGCTCTTATGTAGTGTGTTTTTACTGCACGATATACTCAATATTAAATTTTAGCATATCTTAGAAACAACATTCATGATATTATCTAAAATTCGATATATCGCACAGCTCTAGTTTTAACCAAAACACAACTATTATATCATTATCTGCAATCACAAAAAAATACTTTTGGATATTTTCACAAAATAAATCAGCCATAATACTGTATCTAATTTTTGGGAATTGATTGCTTTAAATAAATAATCATGAGCAGAATCTTTTCAGCCACATTTAACTCTTTATTAACTGTTTTTGTCCTTATGTAGACAGCTTGATTTTAATAAGTTACGGTCAAGTCGCTTTTTACAAACTGGTTTCTTGTCGTTTTTTAGTCACTGTGTTTTGATATTGATAAGTGTGTGTGTGTGTTTTTTTTATCATTTGTATATGTATGTGGCAAAATCATTTCCCTTTTTTGATTCAAAAGCATGTAATTCTTATAGATCTCTAATGTGACAGTATATAATGACTAATATGTTGTTTTTTTAATCATCATAGGACAGACAAGAAGTTCACCTTCACAGCCTCTCCTTCACAGCCTCAGGTAAACTACAGAAAAGTCCATTTGTTTATGCAAATCAAGTATTGGATTAACCTTACAATGAGTAGGCACATTTTTAAATTCTATTTCTAATTAAGTTTTATGTCTTAAAGCTGCATCGAAATTAAAATCTTTGGCAAATTTTAGTCTGATTATACAGTAATTTTCAGTCAGATTTCCTCTTAGGGTGCATCAACCAGTTTAACAAAGGCATTAGGTGGCGCCACTATATCCACTATCCCCTCTGTAATTTCCTTTTAATCCAAGATGTCAACAAAATTAAATAATACAGTTGTCAAAATTAGGATATTGTTGAAATACTAAGCTTTGTGAAACAACTTGCAAGCACATTTAGACTTGTTAGAATTGTGCTTGTGACATAATTGATTGATTTGTTGTTTTTCTTCTTGGTAATTGTTATTTCTGCTTTCCAGTATTTCAAGTATGTTTTTCCGGAGGGAGTGGACACGGTTATTGTCAAAGTCACCTCCGACATGAACTTTCCCTGCTCGGTCATGTCCATTCAAGACATTCTGGTAAAGCTATTATTACTCATCCTTTGTTTCTTCTTCTCTGAGAATGTCCTGAAGTGGCCTTTTGCACTCTGGTCAATGTGTAATTTTACTTTCACACCAGTAGAGGGCATAAATGTATTCACTCCTCCAGAATGTTTACGCATACTTTTCTCTGTCACAATCTATGTTTCTCCTCCAGTGCCCTGTGTATGACCTCGACAACAACGTGGCCTTCATTGGGATTTACCAGACGATCACAAAGAAGGGTGCTATAACAGTTCAGGTAGGATTTCATTCATTGCACAAAAGGAATATTCTATAGACAATACTTTTATGTTTAACTAGACTTGTCACAATAATTACTGCAGAGTTCGTACAGTCATGGAAAATCTTGAAAAGTCATGGAAAATTCTATTCTAATTTTCCAAAAATCTAGATTAAAAAATAAATTGGGGATAATTTGTTCTGTCCTGCTGGTGGGGCAGGGAAATTAATAAAAAAACAAGAGATCAAGAGTCAGTCATGTCCAATTGTCAATTATTTGGTTTTGAATCGAAAGATCAATAACCAATCCCTGTCAGTAAAAACTTGTGGTTTGGATCAAAAACCGAACTTTTAGGCAGATTATTAATATACTGCATATTGTATTATTTTTTCAGTAAAATAGAAAATTATTAAATGAGTCATGTTTATAGAATCATTACTACAAGCAATTTTTATTTTGTTGTTAAGATGGGGAAAATCTTAAAAAACACGTGCAAGATTTTTGCACTTTTGTTTAAAACTGAAATAAAATTCTCTGAAGTTGAAAGTATTTTATGATCCAAATTATTTGGAATTTAACATTTTTATTTTTTTTTAATCTCTAAAAATCTCTAAAAACTTTGTGTTTTAGTCCTAATCAGTTAATGAAAGACGGTTGTTGACTAAAAAGTATGTTAAACAAGGTCATGGAAAAGTTGGCAATTGTTTTGGAGAAGTCATGGAAAAATTGTGGAAAACCTGAAGTTAAAATCTATACGAACCCTGTTATTAAATTGACTTATCATTCAGTTTATCATAGCCCCAATATAATTAGGGGCTCACTTTAATTGAATTTAGCTCAACCTAAGGACCAACATAATCACTGTTTTATTGGTGGTAAAGTTTAGTTAGTTTGTTTGATGTTTTAATTCAAACACTGGACCTCTTTTTTTTATTACTATGTTTCTTTTGTTTGTCAAAATCAAATGTTTTAGCCGTTTTATATTTATATAAAACAATAAATCAGTCTAGAATTAATATTTTGTGATTATATTCTGTTACACTTAAAACAAAAAACTGTGTGGCCTTGTGTTTCTAAAAAGAGATTATTTTATGTCAAAGAGTGAACAATTGTCCGTCCTCATTGTTTCAGCGAAAGGACTTTCCCAGTAACAGCTTCTATGTGGTGTTGGTGGTTAAAACTGAGGATGAAGCCTGCGGGGGTCCTCTGCGTTACTACCCTCTCCGTCCAGATGTGCTCATCGACGCAGGAAACCGAACCAAGATCCTGGATGTCGTCGTGTCTCCTGCTATTAAAAGTAACGTATTGGCAGATTTAAGATGTGATCATTTAAATATCTACAGTCTGAATTATGAAAAAGCTTTCTTCAATACAGTATGGCACAAATGTAGGTAAGAGTTTTGACCACTTTTGATTGCAAGTAGTCACGTAATAGACTGTCTCTTATCTACATTTGTCTGATATTGAAGAAAACTTTTTCATAATTAACATTCTAAGAAGATATGATGAAAATCCCTAAAACGTCCTACTATAGTCTGGATTTGTCCTAAAAGTAGCAACATACATTCAAGCCATCACCAAATAAGGATTAAATTTAATGTCATTTAATATCAAATTGCAGTAGAACAAAATAATCTAAAGAGAATCTGAGTTTGAAATGTTCTGAAATAGTTTTTAATAGTGCTAATATCATGTTGCTTTTGTCTTTTTCTCAGGTGAAATCTATGTGTTTGGAATGCTGTTCTGCCTGGGGATTTTCCTGTCTTTCTATGTTCTTGTTCTGATGGTGGCCTGTGTTCACAACAAGAGGTAGGGCTTTTCTTAGCACAGTCTTTTAGCTTTTTTTGTTTGTTTGGACCAGATTAGTTACAAAAACACAAGCAATGACCGAATAATATCCTGAATTGAAAGGGCAACATATGCAAAGTAGCTGACTAAACTAGAACTGCATCATTTGAGAAATATTTGCATTTGTATTGGATTTATTTGTTGTTGTTTTTTTGCTGGCCACAGATTATGATTAGATTTTCCTTTTATATTTAAGCAATGTTGGGTAAGTTACTGTAAAATTGTAAAACATTATATATTACTAGTTACAGGGAGAAAAATGTACGTAATGCATTTGTATTACAATATTACTGTCAAAATTACTGTACTGTAACTGAGTTGCACTACTGTGAGTTACTTTGACATTGTACAATACTAAGCCTGTTTACACCTGATTACTGATTCATTTATGAAATATATATTTCATAATATTTTATTGACCTGTAAGCCAACAGACAGTGTTGCAGTGATGTTTTGGTCCTGAAGTGTCGCTTTCAATAGAAGATTAAAGCAATTAATTTATATGCAAGTATCTTGAGTTACTCAGATTGTAACTAGTAATGAGTTACACTACTTAGCTACTGAAAAGGGGAATATACAGTAACTAGTTATTTTGTAATGAGTTACTCCTAACACTATATTAACGAATGCAATGCTCATATTTTCAACTAGTCCCAGGGACTTGACAAAAGACTGAAATATGAACTGAAAAAGAAGTCAAGAAGAATCACTTGTTATATACATGATTTTATTTCGCATAAGATGATTTTTTTTTAACCTTTTAACGTGACAACATTCTTCATCCTAATAAGGCAGATTATTGTGGGCAATAATAGTGGGCAGCCAAAATGAATATTGTTGTCTAAAATAGATTAAAAAACGTCACACACAGACACTAAAAATGCAAAATGTGATTTGAGTGTTATACGCTTGCAAATAACACACTGATTTTTCTGTTTCTGTTGGTCTAGTCTTAAATAGAACCTCTGGTAGCTCTTGCTCGCAATCTACTACAAACTGAGAAATTGCAGCTTTGATTCAATTGTGATTACTCTTGTAGGCCTTTTCTAGAATCAGATCTAATTTTAATGCAAAATAATAATTTTAAAACTCTTACAATAGCATATAGGTCAAAATAAGTTTTGTTCTTGCAACATCACATCATCTCCAGGTCAATGACATCTAACACAGATGTAGGGCAGTTAAAATCAGGTTGTTGTTTTTGCTCGTAAAATCACCAATAGTTGAAAATGTTCATGGCAAAGTGCAGTGTTATTGATGGGGAAAAAAGTTCTCTTTCCCACCATCTGTCACATCATATTATTGAACATAATGCAACCTGTCCATAATTAAACTCAAGTTACTTTTGAACAATTTTACACAGTGACTTTCGATTTGATTCACAGAACAAAAAAGAGAGAGATCTTCCATGAGCCTCCCGACATGTCGCCTGCTGAAACTGGTAATCTAACACATCCATCTAGTCTCTAATTGAAGTTAATAAAGCCACTAAATCCTGTATTAAATAAGCTTTGTTTTGTAGTCCAGTTTACTGAAAGTCTTAACATGTTTCTTTTTTGTTAATGCTTCAGCCTCCCTGCTTGGGAAGAACGGAGATGGTATCACATCACTGTTATTCTCATCTAACTTGCCATTTAACAATATTAACTTCATTATTTGTCACGCATGTAGACAAAGCTTTGCACTAACCTAGACTAATTTTGTGTCACTGCTAAACACGATGAAGAAACAGCTGCATGAGAATAAAAGTCAAAAAACAGAAACAAATGAATACTATTAAACTTGTAAGGCTAATATGAAATACAGATACAAGTTGAGTATTTATTGCACATGTTTCTTCACTCACTGCATGTGTCTGTGTTGTTGCTTGTCATATTTGGGTCATAATTCGATTGACCAAACGTTTATCAAATTTGACCCACTGTTCACAGCATTAACTATCAAACCACAATTATCAATTAGTTCAAATCTACAATTTTAAAATTTTCATTCTTTGCTAAATAACTGTAAGTGTTGTTGATCTTGACGTTGTTTTAGTGTTGTTTCTCATTTTGTGTTGCATAGATACTGGGGTAGTTTATGTGGTGTTCTGTGTTTGAATAGTTTAATGTATCTGCTCATGTGTCACATTAATATATTTTTTCTCTTCAGGCAAGACTCCAGCCTCGCCCTATGAATATGGATCCTTTGGTAAGAAATTATGGTCAACATTTATTTTGGGGTTTTTTTGTGACGCTTCTAGGTTTCTATAATTCTTTCTTGACATAAAAATATTAATATTTATACCACGAGGTTTCTGCAGGGTCTTAAAAAGACTAAAAAAAAGTCTTAAATAGAAAAGTTTAATTTGAAGGCCTAAAAAGTCCTTTTTCTGTCAGAAAATTCTCAAAATATTCTTAATAATATAATGTTGGCACATTTCTATTGTTGTGAGGTTGTTGGAACAGATAAATTGCTCAGTTTCTGTATAAATTGCCTTCTTTTTGTTGAATCATTAGATTCACAAATAGGTCTTAATTTTAAGGTTTTGTGGTCTTAAAAAGTGTTAATTTGACCTCTTGATCCCTGCAGAAACCCTGTACCAGCATTAAATTTAACAGTTTGACTTGAAAGCATTTCTCCATCAGCTTCAACTATAAATCCATCTGTAATCTCCAGTAATAAACGCAGACTTATCGACTAGATATTTACTGAATATATTCAATCTAGACAAAAAATAATAACCTAAATCTATAAAACAGGGTTCCAGCACCTTTGATGTTCATTTCATCAATACTTGTTGCCATATCTCGATTTTTGGGAAAAATTAAGTTAATCCAACAACCTCTAACTGTAACCTTTCAATACACAGTGTTTTTCATTGTGAGATAAATTATAAATGTCATATGGGGCTGTGCAATTAATCAAATTTCAATTCAATTCAATCGTGATTATTAACCGTAACCTATAAGTCTGTTCATAGGCACTCATTTGTTTCCTTGATTTGGAAAAATGGGTGGTTTCTTTACAATTGTAGAATACATTTACAGCAGACCTGTCACATATTTAATTTATCTTTTCACTCTCTACATACTAACGCTGTCTCTCTAAGCAAATAATCATTTGGATAATTGTGACAACAAATGTGTAAAGCTCTTGTTTTGATTCATTGTGGCAATACATTTTTTCGGATACATTAAAAATATATTAAATTAGATAATCTAAAAGTTGCAAAAATCTGAACAACATCAGATTTGAGCAATTAAATGTTTAGAAAATGTACTTATTTTGTAGTCATTTGTAGACTAAGCTGCTTTATAATAATTTCTTATTCTTTGTGCTTGTTTTAGCCGACAACGGCAGCATCAGTTCAGAAGCCGTCACTGACAGCGCTACATCAACAGACAACAACTATGGATACATGGGTACGAACTCAAATATCTGCACAATCACTGAAGTTTGCAGTTTTCTCTCTTACAGGTCCTACTCTCAAGACCCAGAGCTACATTTTAACTAATATATCTTCAGTTCTTCCACAGTATTTTAACTAATCTAACCCCAGTTCTTTCACTACATTTTAACTACAATAACTTCAGTTCTTTCACTAGTCTTCTGTGTGTGTTTGTTCATCAGGACAGGAGCCTTTCAAACGCCGACCATTCCTCAATCACCTTCACCACTTTGCCATCCGCATTGGTGACACACTGCCGCAAAAAAATGGGCCAAAATCATGTACAAAATTTCACCAAACCAATCAGCACCTTATGATCAATGTAAAAATGTTAAAAAGAAAAATAAAATTGAATCAGTCCAAATTGGAGCATGATCAAAAATAATGCTTGAACTATCGAAACAAATGTTAAAAATGGCAGTATATTTAAGCTGCATTTAATTTTAAAATGAAAAAAAAAAATGCATTGAATAAATCCTTGTATTTTTTTCTAATTTTGTTGTTTTATTGTATTCACAGAGCGATCTCTGGACAGTGTTGGACGCAGTCGTCAGGAGTCCCTTAGCTCTGTGGAGGAAGACGATTATGACACTTTGGACGACATCGACTCGGATAAAAACATTGTCCGAACCAAGGTAGAAACTGAAGTTTACAAGTAGGGATGGACCAGAATGAATTTTTTGAGCCAATTCCAATATCCAATATTTGAACTTTCAGCTATGGCCCATAATGATTATTTGCTGAATCTGATATTTGCATTTAAAATTTCCAGAAATCCTGCCTTGTAATTTCTGTGAACCAGCTCAAAAACAACTGTCCTGAGAAACTCTGCCTTTTTAATTTTTATATTTCTCACTGTAAAATGTTTAAAATGTATATTTATAGCATTATTTCATTTTTTAAAAGCTACAAAAATAAGAAAATGTAAAAAATAAATGATACATGTACACAAAAGAGCTGTAGGGGGCGCATTATTGCTGAAGTTACTTGGTTCTACCACAGACTGTGGGTTCTACACAGCTCACAGACTTACTTTTACTATTTATATATTTAATAAACTTCTTTAGGGTATAAATTATTCTGTGGTATTATGTGTAAAAATGCAGACACTTTTTAGCCTAACCCTAACCCTTTTACTCATGAGTTCAGCTAAAAGTGCAAATTTGATGCTTCAAGAACCTGCACCAAATACCTGTGTTTTTTTCTGACATTGACCTATACCGATATTGTTTAAAAACTTAAACATTGTTTTTGATACCGATACTGTTATATCGCTCTTCCCTATTTAAAAGATAGGCAAGGCCCGATACAGTATGTTTAGCGATTTTAAGTATTGCAGTATTTTTACATAATACAGTTTTACGTGAACAAAGTCCATTTTTATTGCGTTTTTTAACATGTTTCATGTTGTATATTTACAGAAATATCTGTGTGTGTCTGATCTGGCTCGGAAAGATAAGAGGGTCCTCAGCAAGAAATATACAATATATTTTTGGTAAAAAACATACATGGAAACTTAACAAGTTTTCCCAAATGTTTTGTTCAACATACATTATAATAAAAAAGTGTATTTATTTTTCTATATTGTAGGAATATTGCCACTATTGCCGTCTTCTACGCTTTGCCTGTGATTCAGCTGGTCATCACTTATCAAACGGTAATGATTTATTTACATTTCATCTTACATTTAATTCAACACATTTTAGAGTACAGAATAACACATTTAATGTTCATGTTTAGGTTGTAAATGTGACAGGAAACCAAGACATCTGTTACTACAACTTCTTGTGTGCTCATCCACTCGGAGCTCTGAGGTGAGAAAAGCTGAAAGAAGATTAAAGAATCTTGGATTAGTAAAGCAATTAGTTTTACTTTACTCTACTCAATTCATCTTTATTCCAGACTCATAGTTTGTTTAATAAACAAGTACACAATATTACATTTACGTTTTAAAAAGACAGCGATACCAGTGCTGTCACATTTACTATTTACAAAAACACAATTAACACACTTATTTAAAATTGCACACAATTTATTCCTGTGTAGCAGTTTTAAGTTGATAGTTTGTTTTCCTTGTTGTAAATCATTAGCCAGTTTCATTTCACTTTGTGGAACTCTGACATTGCACCTCTGGGGCTTGACTTTTTATGCTTAAATCAATCGCTAATCAACTCGAGTATTCTGGCCAACACAAGCTGATTGGCTGCTTGTATTTCCTGCTTTTGGGAACCGTCTGGAGTTCTGCAATTACCTGACCTTGTAGCTGGAGTGAAATGAAATTGATCAGAAACACTAATTGGTGCCAGCCTGGCTAGAAGATAATGACATCACACTTACACCCAAAACAACACAGGAAAAAACGCCAGTGTTGTTTGGGATCGGTTTGTTTGAGAATAAAAATCTCATGTTTAAAGGATCAAAGGCGTTGTGTAAACTGGTAGATTGAGAGTGATGTCATCAGTTATTTTTGTAATTGTTAACAGACTTTTCTACTTTTCATCCCAAACTGACACTTGATATTCAACCAGTTGTATACACTTTAATGTACCGGTAATTTTAAAAAATAAGGAATCTGCTGCAGCTTGTCTCCATGGAAATATTATTTCTTAGTTTAGCAATTTGGCACCAGAAAAGTGAAATTACATTGTACTTTACTGTACTTTCTCTCAAACACTAGCTCTAATGAAAACATAACTTCACTTTTCAGCTCTTTCAACAACATCCTGAGTAACATGGGCTACGTGCTGCTGGGGCTGCTTTTCCTCCTCATCGTCCTCAAGCGAGACATTATGCACAATCGAGCTCTCGTCCGCAATGAAATCAACGCTCTAGTAAGAAAAGATTACAGCAGTTATTCAAGTAAAACAATTTCTTCCACAAAGCACTGACAATCCTGTCTGTGGATTTATTCAGTTTAATCTTCTAAGCGTTTCGTAAATGCATGTGATTTAGCAGTTTAGATTCAGTTTCTCTTAAATGTTGGTGCTTTTTAAAATATTGTTTTTCATAATGATGTGCTGCTGCAGTCCGGTTTAGCTTAAATCACCCCATATTTCCATCTCCATTGACTTTTATCTGGTTAAAGGTACAGTAAGGTAATTGTCAGTAGAAAATGTATAAGTATTAATTTATCAATAGTTTTTTCACGAAAATGTAACCAACAGCACATTTTTCCAAGCTTTATCTAAATATATTTGTGTATATAAACCAAAATTGCATATATTTGAGATTGCCACGTCTGAAAAAAAAACAACCAAAGTTAGATTAAAATGTATTTGTTCAATTTGTTGACATATAAAGACATTTGCAGAGAGGAGTTTGGAGTTTTGATCCTGAACATTTAAAAATATTAAACTGTAATTGACTTTTATAACAGTTAATAGTTTATTTTTTTTACTTTGCTGATTTCTTGTTGCAGGAGTGTGGCATCCCGAAGCATTTTGGGCTTTTTTACGCCATGGGCACCGCTCTCATGATGGAGGGTCTGCTCAGTGCCTGTTACCACGTCTGTCCCAACTACACCAACTTTCAGTTTGGTAAGACTTTGAATTTTCACCCATGAGGTCCAGTCATTTACATTAACTTCAGTCAGTGAGCTCAGAGTTTGAAGGAAGAAATTTGCAATTTTTTTGGTAATGATTACACTGCAAAAAATCTATATCTAGCCTTGCTTAACATAACTTGAATTCAGAATTTTTATTTGGATTTTTGTCATTTTAAATGATTAGGATTTAATTGCTAATGTAATGTAGAATATTTTACTAGTTTCAAGGCATTTCTGACCTGTTCAAAGAGAATTTGGCTTAAAATAGGAAAATACGTTTGCCAATGGAGTAAGTAAAATGTTCTTAACCCATTGGTAAACTGGCTCAAAGTAAGAAGTAACATCTTCAAACAAGACCAAAACACTTTGAAACAAGGAAAATAATCTAGGTCTATAAATAAAAACATTTCTAATATTAGGGTTAAAATCCTAGAACGAAGAACTATTTTCTTGTCTTAAAATTCATTTTTTGCAGTGTAGAAGTCTACAATGTTTATGTCAGGAAAAAGATAGTCAACGGCCTTAAACATTCTTATACCCAAATTAGATTTCATGATCTAAAAACAATAGATGCGTTTTTGTCATATTGTAGATATTGCCCAGTTTAATGATTTTCTCACAATCTGCAGGGTGTTTCCAACTGTATTAAATGTAAAATGTTCTTTGTCCCTGAATTGATTATTTGGAATTAATAAATCCAGGGTTGGATTATTTGATTATAGAAAGTTTACATCAACAAAAAAACTAAAAGATATTATACAGTATTTAATGAATACATGTCTGCACATTTTACATTAGTGATAATTCATTTGTATTTGATTTTGCTTGATGCTGCACCCCTTGTTTATTATTTCTGTTATGTCAGCAGAGTAAATAGTTGTTGTTTTTTCTTCCTGCAGACACCTCGTTCATGTACATGATTGCCGGGCTGTGCATGCTGAAGCTGTATCAGAAGAGACATCCAGACATAAATGCGAGTGCTTACACGGCCTACGCCTGCCTCGCCGCCGTCATCTTCTTCTCTGTGCTCGGAGTCGTGAGTTCTCATTTAATACAGACAGAGATGGATGAACTAAGATTATGTTATGAATGTGCTGATGTTTTATTTCTATTTTCAGGTTTTTGGAAAAGGCAACATAACGTTTTGGATCGTTTTCTCTGTGATTCACATTTTGGCCACTCTCCTCCTGAGCACGCAGCTTTACTACATGGGCAGATGGAGACTAGGTACGAACTTACCAGTAGTTTCTGTGTGTTTAATGGTGTGATGAAGTGCTAAAACCAGTTTAAGAATTGTAACAAAATAGAAGTTGTTATAAGAAGGGAAAATATATATATCTAATATATCTATTGGCCTGTGAACCTGTCAAGCAAATCCTCAGTGCTTCTAAGTAATTCATTGGCCCAGTTAGCGGTGAAGGGCGTGGCCCTGGGAGGAGAAACACATGTGCATCATTTGAAAAACAGCAAACAGTTGTTGGATTTGAAAAATCTTCCATACAACCTTTAAGAAAAATTTGAAAAAGTCACAACTAGGGCGATATTGACAAAAAATAGATATCTTGATATTTTTGGGCATATCTCCATAACGATATTCAGACGATTATGTCAATAGGTTGTGTTCAAATTGTAGAATGCAATTATATCTAGATGATGAACAAGATTTCTTATTAATACCACTGTACTTTGTCATGAAATATCTAAAAGATCATTTCAAATGGTTTCAGTCGGATGATTTCTATAGTAACTACACCCATTCTTTTTTGTTTTAAAACAGAAAACTGGCTTTCAACAAGATATATTTGTGCTCCAAACATCTGTATGAAGTATTATTGGTCTGGAGAATGTTGTGATATCATCTGAACGCCACCTATTGTCAGACAAATGTAATTTGTTTACAAATGAATCACAGAAGTGCAGAAATATTACATTTATATCCTAAGTTGAAAGTTACTAACAATACTTTCTTGATTTTCTACACATAATGGGCTCTTTTTGTGGCAATTTTTACTACAGACGATATACAGTACTCGATAATCAGTTTTTGGATGTCTTAAAAAAACATTCACAATATTATCTAAAATTTGACATATTGCACAACTCTAGTCACAACAACAATACAAGCTCTTTGAACCTAGTAAAGCTACACAATAAGCCATGAAACATCACCATAACATCACTGTCCTTTGTATTTATTTGCATCAGTGAATGTATTATTGGGTCTGTACAGTACATTTTGTTTGTGAAATGTCCTGTTTAAATAAAGTGGATTTTCATTTGGATATTTTGTGTTTCAGACTCTGGAATTTTGCGGCGAGTTGTGTACATCATTTACACAGACTGTATCAGACAGTGCAGCGGCCCCATGTACATTGTAAGTCAGAATAGTTTTATCTGTTATTAAAATTCACTAGGGTTTCTTATATTGTAATATGTTTTTTTTGTTTTTTGTTTTTTAGGATCGAATGGTTTTGCTCGTGTTGGGTAACATTGTCAACTGGTCTCTGTAAGTGAAGATTTTCTTTCTTTTTTTCATACCGCACAAGACAAAAACTGTATTATTTTAATTTGACTTTCTTCACAGAGCTGCTTATGGACTCATTAAGAGACCAAACGACTTTGCCTCATATCTATTGGCCATCGCCATCTGTAACCTGCTGCTGTACTTTGCATTTTACATCATAATGAAGGTAACGTTTGTATTTATTTATTTACATTTATGGTTTGTATGTAATATAATTGTGTGATTTTAACATTGTGTTTTCAGTTGCGGAGTGGAGAGAGGATCAAATGTCTGGCCCTTGTCTGTATTCTCTTCACTGCCATCGTTTGGGGATTTGCCTTGTACTTTTTCTTCCAGGGTCTCAGCACTTGGCAGGTCAGTGTCTCTTCCGCTTCTTTACCAAAAAAGTTACACTAGGACTTAATGTAGTAGTCGTTTTATTATTGAGTTTTATTACAGTTACAGCTGTCTCAGTATTAACCAAATGAAGTCACACCATTTTACAGATGCTATGCTTTCTAAAATGCCTCATGATTATTATAAAATGGTCATTTCTAATCCTAAAATGTAGCTTTAGTTAGTCATTTACAGTTGGTAATTAATATTGGTAGTTATTATGTGTAAAAGTGCAGGCCACAGATATTTTGCTGGAGGAAGTAAGCAGCATTGTGAGATTTTCAGAGAGCAACAAGTGACCAAGCCTTTCAAAAAAGCCCAAAACAAGCAATTGTCTTCCTTCAAAAGTGATTAAAAAATCAATTAGCTAAACATGTGTCACCATAGTGTAAATTTAAATTTGATGTGTATTTTTTTTATTAAATATTGTATTAATGGTTTTAAATGCTATTTGTATAATTAATCAAGATATTAAAACATGTAAATATGCTAAAAGTCCATATTTTAGTTATTAGTGGATATATTTTCATGGATCAAATAGAGAAAAACTGCCAAAAGTCACCTCTTTTTTATGTCAAAGTGCCACTCAGGAGCAACCTCAAAAAACACAACAACAACAACACACAATTATAAAAGTTTACCTGCTTTTTTTTTTCTCATTCAGAAAACTCCAGCAGAGTCTCGTGAACACAACAGAGACTGTATCTTGTTGTCTTTCTTTGACGATCATGACATCTGGCACTTCCTCTCCTCCATCGCCATGTTTGGATCATTTCTGGTATGAACTTACACATCACTACATATTTGAAAAAAACCTCTGGTGTGCAGCTGGCTCTAGTTCTTCTTTCTTCTCTTGCAGGTCCTGCTGACCATGGACGACGACCTCGACACGGTCCAAAGAGACAAGATCTACGTTTTCTAAAGTGTCTTCAGCTCATTGCCTTACACAGCTCCGTCAGTTTGTTTGTCCTGATTCATTTCAAAAAGCACAGCCAGTAGCTCCCAAACTTCCCCTCCTCCGACCTTTTCCTCCTCTATTTTTAAAAAGAGCAGTACCATCTGGACGCTTTGGTGCCAATCTAAAACTCTCAAACGATGCTGTGAACTTGCTGCCATCTTGTTTGATAAATGTTTACCTAATGTCGACAATGTTGATAAAATATTAGCCTGACTTAACTTATTTGATACCAGCTCTAGTATAAAATTATTGCATTTTGAAGTGAATTTATATGCTGTTTATATTGAATGAATGTTTCTATATAAATGTAAGAGTCCTTTATCCATTAATCTGTTTTGTCTGTGGCCTTGAAAACATACAACTGCAATTTCCATTTTTCCGTCCGATAATACTGATGATTGTACTCTTCAAACTGCCCTCAAGCCCTGACAAAATATACTTTTTGCACAGTACTGTAAATGTTGTTCAGCGGTTACTGAATAAAGGTTTCTTTTTCAAACGTGTGTAGGCCTATACTTTTTATATGGAAAACTAAACTTACACCAAACGTTCTGGGACTGAAAACTCAAATGCATAATCCAAATTAAATAGCATGTCAAGCAAGATTTTAGGGCATTCCTCATATACATCAATCAAGGTGTGGAACATTATAGCAAATAAGATTTCCATAGAACAAGCAAAAGGAAACACACCTATCTTTATGTTTTAGACAAACAAAAGCACCAAAATAATAATAAAAAAAAGCTTTTGTTCAAGTCATCTAAAAAAATAAATAAGCGGTGGGTCTTAATTAAAGTACTAGCAAATGCTACTGGGCAAAATGTAGCCCAATATTTCTAAATTTCTCAAGGTTTTGGGTGCGGCAGAGTTGTGTCGCAATCAATGTGACAAAAATCTGTAATTTATTAATTGCAACTTTGAAAAACTACTTTCATTTACATAAACATATTAAAGATTATCACCAAAGATTCTAGATCAACTACATAGAAAGAGAGAGAGACCAATCTCTAAATTGTACTGTTAATGTTTACAGAAATGTTCATTATGTGCAATGGCCCTGCTCAGACAGGCTCATTTGTCACTTCACGGACAAGACTGAACTGTAAACACATGCTACAGCTAGTAATTCACAATATCTGATACAAACTCTTACATAGTTAAAAAAAAAAAAACTACACACAAATATGCCTTTTAACACCCTGTGATAAAAAATCTGTGAGAAAGTTATTCAACAACAAACAGCAACAACAACAACAACAACACACCAAATCACGCTCGGCAAGCATCTGTGGTATCTATGGTAATGGAAACCATGACAAATCCGCCGTCATGTTTGTCATCAGTTTAGCAAAACTTCCAGACAAAAAGATTAAAACAAGTAAACAAAACAGCCGTGGAACAGCCAAATAAACCGCTGGGCCAGTACTGGTAAATGTATCTATCACTCTCTGTAGTGTCAGAATATGATTTAATTACCGCTTTTTTCGGTATTTAGCTAGCTTATTAAAATCTCCATTGTTTTAGACCAACTGAACTTTCTAGCTAGCTAGTTAACCGTTAATGATGTAACGTTAACGTTACTAGTACAAAGGGCCTCTTACTGTGATTATGAACAAATATTTATGAATAAAATCTTTAACTTGAACTTTCTATCGAAATTAACAGTTAACGTTAGCGTTTATGTTTTTAAGTCGGACCACCACTCATGCTAGCAGCTAATTCTAGTTAAATGCTAATGTTCGGCTAATTAGCTTGCATAACGTGCGTCACGGCGACAATCGGAGTTTGAATCTTTAGCAATATTAGGTAAAAGTGGAAAATTGCCGTTAGCTTACTGCCTTGGATATGGTGTTTTTGACATTATATTGAAAGGGGGAATATATTACAGTACTTGCAGTTACTTTTGTAATGAGTTACTCCCAACACTGATGGTGTGGCACTTTTTTTTTTTGGAGATTAGGTTGGCTAAATGTTATTACTTTTATTATTTGATTTAAGATGTTATCAAAGCTACACACTACTACTAGGCTTAATTTTTGTTTTTGTTGTCAATTTTCTTGCATATTGATGTGAAGATTGGGGAAAAAAACAAACACCCGTGGCCAGAGCTCCAGACTAACTTTTTTGGGGACCGTCCCGAAATTGTCCCGAACCCCAAACTGAACCGTCCCGAACAATATTTCTTCCGCCCCCATGTAATAGGTTAAAATCATGATTAAAAAACATATAAAACATATATACCTATTAAAGTATGGAGGCTATTGTAATTTGTGTAATTTCACTTAATGTTGTCTCCATATGGCAGGTAAAGTTCTGTCTGATAGTAAAATGTAGGAAGAGAACCTTGATAATTGATCTTCATTTGATACCCCAGAAACTGTCTATACTAAATGAAATGCATTGCATACAATATAAAGTTATATGATAATTCACATGTTTACAAGCAGATTTCATAACTTGGTGAGAGTTTTTCCTCTAAATTTAATAAATATCACTATATATATATATATATATATATATATATATATATATATATATATATATATATATATATATATATAATATATATATATATATATATATATATATATATATATATATATATATATATAATTGCATTAAAATATAGCAAGTGTCAGCACATTGAACAGTTCCCCCAAATTGTTCACATTTTTATTTCTCAAACTGCAAGAATAACTCATTATTGTTCTATGTTATTTTCTCTTACTGCTCACATAGACAATTTAGTTGAGTGTTATCTTTATGAATACATATACAGTGTATATTTAAAATCAATGAAACGCATTTTTCACATATTGTGAGGATAATTATGTATTGGGGTGCTCTACATAGATACAGGCATACCTAATGTGATCATTACTTAATTCAAATGAAATCACAAATTCACAATAGTTGATAAAAAACTTCAACAAAAATAATAAATTTATCACGTCTGTATTTTATTCTTGTGATAGATGTGGTCTTTCGACTGTGACTCCGGGACAGTCCCAGCACAAAGGCAGAGGGAGGAACGAGGGTGTGAAATTCTCTGCATCTATTCGGTGTGAGGTGAGTTCAGGTGAGTCCAAAGAGTGTGGGAAAAGTCTACTCTGCTCCATCAGCTCACGTGCTCTGTCCGTTTGTCCTGAAAATGCAATTTAGAATGCACAGTAAATCCTCAGATTAAAAGGACGTTATGCTGTGAATCTATGACTTGACTTTAATTTAGAATTGTATTGCAGTTTTATAAATATGTGACAAGCTTGAGGCGTTCCTACTTGATGCCCAGTTCTGCTCTTTGGATGACAGGCGTCCCCTCCTGTTGTCTGATGGACATAACACTGGGAGAGGCCTTGAAGTGCCAGCCCTGAAAAACAAAATTTACTTTATTTTCTATAATTGAAGGTACTATCTAACTTTTGCGTCATCAAAGTATTAGGATAAAATTTGTTTGCAGCAGTGTCACATCAAAGTCTAATAACTGTTTGTCCACTAAAATCCACAATGTGCATTTGTTTATGTTCTTAACGTTTGTCTAATTTCTGTTCTCATACCAACACTGTTCATCTCACACTGACTGTCAAAGTTGTCAAAAGTTTTTATAGGGTCAGAATTCATTACATATGTGAAAAAAAATGTGAAGTGAGGTACAAAAATGTACTTTCAATTTTTCTGTTTCTTTACATTATAAAATCACAAAGGAGGCTATTGATCCTTTGAGCTAATGTTAGCCACATAGAAGCATAAAGAATGTGTTATTACCAGTGTTGGAGATAAAGTGTTGATAACATAATTAGTTATCCTGTGTGTAATATTGTGTAAATCACATGAGGGCTTAATGAGTTATCATTGGCATTTTAAAAAAGATGCACAACAAATGAGTGGCTTAACTAAAATCAACAATGTAAATGAGAAACAGCCCTGTTACACTGTTTTGTCTGACAGATAGTCAAGTTTGAGTTTGTTTGTTTTTTTTACTTAAAAGTATTTTGTTGGTAGCTGTAATTAACTTACAAATAATGCACATATAATATTATATACTGTATTGACCCTATTTTGTCCCGCCCACTTGGCTTGGAAATGCACTTCCTGTTTAGCTCTGTTAAGGTAGCTAACGTGTTTGTTTGTGTCTTGTGGGGCAATTTTAATTAAATGTAATGACAGTTAAAATAAACCCATCGACTGAAATCTACAGGCTAAATGCAGCTAAACAGGAAGTGTATGTCCTAGAAAAGTAGGCGGGACAAAATAGGGTCAATACCATGAAGTGAAAGTTTTCAAATACAATAATGAATAATGTGATTAACAGGGAGGGGGTACTATAGCCAGATGCATCAGCCGTTTTCCGTCTGACATCGCATCATTGGGGTTCGTTTGCTTCACATTAGGTGGGGACTTTTTTGATTTAACCAGTCATTACTTTTTGATCGTTTTGTCATTCAGGAAGTAGAGCATAAACATGTGCGTCTGTGATTGTTGCTGTTTCTATGTGATAAACTTAAATATCATGTTCCAAGTTAATATTTTACTCAATGTCAAAGGAGGAAAATGCATACAGTCTACTACCTCAACTTGGGTTGGTTCTGGCCAACACACTATGCTCCTTTTTGCTGATTGGACAACTGTACTTCCTTTTTTTTTGGAAACCATCAGTAGTCCTGCGATACCTGACCTAGTAGCTGGAGTGAAATGAAATTGAGTGGCACTGGAGCCACTAGGTGACGCCAGCTTGGCTCGGGGGTACTAACAATGGTCTAACAAACTGTGTGTTGAACTCACCAGTCCTGGTCGTCTGTGCTCCTGAAGCCTTTGGCAAACGGGTTACTGGCGATCTTCAGCTGTGTGATCTGAGCAGTTAAGCAGCATTAGAGTTCAATAAGACTGCAAATATGGAAATTGAATTATGTTTTAAGAGAAAAAGATGTCTGAAATGTCATCGATGAAAGTTGAGTAGGTTTCTCACCCTGTGGTTTTGGTAAGCAGTGACGGCCATGAAGCGTGTCTCAAGGAAGGAGAAGGAGCTGAAGTTTCGATGAGCATTTAAATGGCTGTTTGGAGCTGGATCCACAAAGACCACGTGAAATCGCGGCTGGTAACGATGCATGGAGTTTAGGATCATCTGACAAGAAACTATAACTTACAGATCCAATATTTTCACTTTCATAGGTTTAAATTTCAGTATCTAGTATAGTTTAGGAAAAATACTGTAATACAGTATTATTCTTGTAAACAAAAATAAAAAGTGACAGGTCTTGCTGCCATTCTCTTTGATTCTTTCAGAAGGGTGGAATCACATACCTTTCTCTTGTTTAGTAAGTTTTTTTTTAATCCATTTGATGTGCAAATTATTTGTTGTGCAGCAGATAAAATGTCCTCAATTTCCAAATCATGTTAGCAAACAAGCTAGCTAAGGTCTGCATTGTTGCCATGACAACAGAAATCATTGTTATTTTCATTTTTGCTTGTAATTACCCAATCAAAGTCAGTGTCGAATGCAAAAGTCAAAAGTTGATGTGCACATGACCAGAAGCCTTGTGCAGGTGCATAAATGTTAGTGTTTGACTACGACAACACAGAATACACTAAATTTTTAAATGTGCTTATTTTAAGTTAAATATGAGTTTAACGTTTGTGAAAACACAATATTTAACTGTTAATGAACTTAAGCAAACAGCTCAGAGCAGTGAAACTTCAAACTCACTGACATTAGTGTTAAATTGAATATTTTTATGAGTGTAGAGAGTACGATATTTCATGTGACTTTATCAAAAATAAATGTTATTTGGCTTTCTTAACAGACTTTTTATCCCATGTGATTGGCAATCTAAAGCTACAACTGACAGAGATAATTTTTTAGCCATTTCTGGCAGTTAAAATTGCAAAAATATAGTCAAACAACTAGCATGATTGGCACTATTTCGGCAAGTGACTCTGATTGGAGAATGACACTGCTAAACAAAAGCCCCTCAAACACATTTTATCAGGTATTATTTTTTGTGCTACATCTCATCAGGCTCATCTCTACCCAGCCTATTGTGTTCTAATGAAGTAAAATGTATTTTAGCATGTATGAAAAACACTCTCTCACTCACATGTCCATTGTCGTCCAGCAGGTTGTTGGTGAGTTTGAGTGAGTCAAAGGAGACGGTCTGTTTCATCCACTGGGCTCCTCGCGCTGGAGAGTCCGGATGGAAGTGCATGCGACTGGGAGCTGCAGCATCCGCCTGACCCGCCACCAGCCACGACGAGCTGTGGAACGCATATCTGAGCAGGGGAAAAGAGGTTTGAATATAAAGATTCTGCCATAGATTGTGTTTGCTTAAAGATATGTTGAGTAACTTTTTGACTTAAATTAAACTTGAAAAAAATGCTAATTTTTGTCATGATTTTGAAGGCACAAAATAATTAGCAATAATCTTTACTCTGACCAGGCTTGCAAGGCCAAAACATTATTTGGGCTCTTGTTTGTTTCCATAGAAAAGATGTTCCTACAACATTCTTTTTTAAAAATGCAAGTGTCTTTTTAAAAAATGTATTAATTCTCAGCATTTTTACTTGATGCATTGTGAGCTACATTAGTATGTCAGTTAGTCACATGCTAACAATATAAACAAGTGCAGTTATGAAGTAGATGAGACACTGCAAAGTTTTCACCAAAATATATATTTCAACAACATACAATGTCTGTGCTGGGGCAGAACTGAAACTGCAGTTATTTTCTTTAACAAAATACTGTGGTATATCACATTTTAATTTAAGCTGATTTATTTTATTTATAGCAGTTGAACAGTAGCTGTTCAACTGCTATAAATATACTGTTCAGTATATTTCCTGTGTTAATCATAGAATTTAAAACCATAACAAACTATATTTATTTATACATTGCATATATACTGTATAACACTAACAAAATTTATGTGTACTTTTAGTGTACCTGTATACTATTTGAATAACCTTGTTCTTGTGTACCGTAAAAAATTGGCCTTTCACCTTTACCTTTGTCTATTATTTAACTGCAAATTATAAGTAATTGATCCAACATCACATCAACATAAATTAAAGATGATGGTGGGTTAAGGAGTGGATTAGTAAGCAGTCCATGATACCTGTATCTTTTGTCGTCGACAGGAATGAAGTCCATGAGCAGCACATACTCTGCCAATGGGTCCATCCCGGAAATACGGACTTGGAAAGTGGGAAACATCCTCCTAAAGGTACAACAAGTGCAAAGGTAAAACCCAGGCATTTAAATCTCTTAGCATTGCTGAAAAAAACATTTGTAGGCGGGACAGAATAAGGTAGATGGACTTGGCTGAAAATATGGCTGCTGCTGCTGCTGATTATGCTGATACAGTACACACTTAACACTCCTCAGATTATTCTGGTGTTAAACAATTTAAACCTCAAAAAATGTTTTACAGTGTCCAACTGAACAAACATTGTTCAGTATATAATGCTAACATTGCCTCATATAGGACAGAAATATCCACTATGATTCTAGCATTGTCTTCTAGGACAAAGATGGTAAGTAGATAGGATTGTGATTTTATCTAACAAGATACTGGCATTGTCCCACAGGAAAAAATATTTCTAATAGTGTTTTGACATTGTCCAATAGCGTCCTGAGATTGTCCAATAAAATTTGTTCTTGTACAATAGGACAACTGATTTTCCAATAAGATCCTGCCTGACATTGTCCAATAAAGGGATTTTTGGTCTCCACCCTACTGCGCATGCGTTATGCAGAAAGAGCTCCTCTCCATCTGCTTACATGGGGAAACTTCTTGAAATTAAACAACAAAACGGGACGACAACAGCTGTTTTAATCAGGTCTGAATTGGTCTGACAGACGTTTGTCTCCTGAAGCTCAAGACCGTGTTTTTCCCCGTCATTTTTGTGATAAACTCTTGTAGTTAGCTGACAACGGAGCTTTTTCAACTTGTTTCCACTGTTTGTGTCTATGAGCGGAGGCATTTCTGCAGGTCGGGGGCGCGCGCCTCGCCCGTGCTGATAAACAAAAAATCCCTCTATAGGATTCTGACATTGTCCAATAGGATTTTGACATTTTCCATAAGACAAATAATTGTCCAATAGGATCCTGAATTTGTCCAATAGGACATTGAATTGTCCAATTGGTGTTTCTTATAGGACAATGCATGATGAGCATGTACTTCTTGACATGTCTTGCAAAGTTTTAAAGCCTCATCAGACAAAAATACATGAGCAATTTAAATTTTATTCAGTTATCTTTTGAAATAAATGGAATTTCAGATTATATTGTGAATGTTGTTTTAAAGATAAGACAACATAAATATTTTATGCAAAAAAAAAACACATAAAAAACATAAAATATTAGTGAAGAAAGACAAAAACATTTAATTATTATTTGATTAACATGATTATTTTTGCATGACCCATTGTGCCATCACGGCTTAACAAATGGTCAAAACAAAATGAAATCGTGTGGGTGATGTTTATTTTAGTGTCATTACCGTCCAGCCTTAGTGACGATCATTTCTGTGCCAAGTTGGTCAAACTGTTGCCACAGAGTTTGCATCTCCAGCTGCACTCGGACCCCAGTGACCTGAGGCGCTTTGGAGTTTAGCAGAGGAGCAACATCGAAACAAGGTAACGGTAGATCCAAGTGTTCAGACAGATGAGAGCCTGAAGAAACAAATTAGTCTAAAGCATAAATGGCATACTGTATGTAAGTAAAAAGAATAACGACAAGTCTCTCCAGTTGAAGTTAGTATTAGATTAGCTTCATTAGCTTCATTTGTGTCCATATTGACAATATAAAATTATAACATCACAATGTTTCCATTAACAACAATTTGACTGTTGTGACTTTCTGTGTAAAAATGCATCTGCTTAAATTCACTTACCTGCCATGCTTTGAATCATTAGTCCAGTTTACTCCAGATTAGCTTCTGATATTTAGAGGAAGAACAACAGCTTAAATCCGAAATGCTCTGAAATTTTTCTCAAAATGGGGGAAAAAGTCCTATTCAAAGCACTTCTCTCGTTATTTGTTCATAGACAGAAGTGAGCTGTTTTGCGATAGGAAAAGCAGGTTTTATACAGGTCTCCACACACCAGGGAGCGTGTTGCCTGTCTCATCAATTACAATAGTCTTTGAGTCTGTCACAGTTTGTACAGATTCATCAGCTTTTACTGCTTTTCATAGCCTAAAGCAAAACACACTGAGAATTAAAAATATCCAACTTATTAGCCAGTTGTTGAATGGTGAGGACAGATGCTGGCAGCTAATTTCTGTTTTTATTTTTAGAGTTAACAAGGCTAAAACTTTAAAAGAGGTTATTCCATCACTTCTTTATCTGTAAGTCCAAGTTTCTCTAAGTGAAATCCACCATGTAAAGTAATTTCTGAGGTTTTAACAACTGTCTCATCATTAATTTACTCACAGTTCTATTTAAAGGGCCATATTCAAGTGGTGGAGGGCCAGACCATGATCACTGATGCAATGAAAACGTGTGGAGTTCAAACGTGTCACGTAGTCACTTTCCAACTATAAAAAAAAAAGTAAATTAAATCTTACAATGAGGAGGTGGGGCTTATCAGTTATGTAGTTTTGAACTGAAAGTCAATGGGCCTGTCTAGGTCCAGTTTGTTTTGCAATAAACAAAATGTAAATTACTGACCTACATATGTCATAGTTTATGATTAATTCTGCATTCCAGGCAACTAGAAAATGGGATATTTCTCGCTTGAAAAATATCAGTTTCCCAGTTCAGAGCTTTCCAACTGAGCCAAGTCGTATGTAAACATGGCTAATGCTAACCTTTAGTTAAACAAAAGTAACGTTAAATAAGCTGTAATCAAAGTTTACGTAGTTTTTGTGGCAGTGAAACACCCAGATTAATTTGTGGTGATTGTTGAGCTCATATATGAAGTGGGTCTTCCTCAACCAGGTCCCAGTTCACTTTGAGTGGCGTTCCAGCGCATTTTTACAAGTAGGATGTAGGAAATATAGCAGTTCCCAGTTGCCTGGAACGCACCATAAATATATGTGGAAAAAACACCACAGGTAACCTTTAAGGCTCTTACACCACAACTACAAACCTAAATTCATCACATGTGAATCTAAAAACCCTGCTATTTGAAGATTATTGTATTTGTTTATTTACTTATTTATTACCATAAACCCCATTAGCTTCCACTGAGGTGGTTGCTAGTCTTCCTAGTCTTCCTTATGTAGCTCCTCTGCCCAAAGTCCAAATCACCAGCTGCCACTGCATTTTTCTGTAAAATATATTGAACATCATAATATTTACGTTTTTGCTAAGCATGTTGATATGACAATTGCAATTTCACAAATGACAATAACTGGTAACACTTTTATTTAGTTAAATGATTGTTTGTTCTCCCAGGAAATTGTCACGTGTGTGTAAATTGTGTGTAATAACTGGTCCCCCTCAGTTACATTGATTACATTTTCAGTTTTGTAAATAAACACACTTGCAGGTTAGCAATCAAGAAGCAAAATTAACACAAAGCAGTTAGGATGGAAATTCTCACTCAACTTTAAGTCATCGTGTTTTTATTGATTATCAACATTTTTAACATACTAATGAAATCACATCCAAACGTCCTAAGTTCCAACTTTTTAGCTTTCTGATTTAATACATTTTATTTTTGACATAGTAATGTTTTGATTTATGGCTTATGGCTTCAATTTTTGTCTATTCTGTAGCTCGAGTTACGTCTTTTATGTGTTGTAGATGTGGCAGTGTTGATTGTTCCACCCTCAAGGCTTTGAAAACGAGTGATATTTAAGTCATTAATCACAAGACAACTGGACACAAAATGCTCTGTGTCTTATTGAAGGCCTGTCTGAAGCAGAATTGATTGTGCTAATATTGTTGTTTGGCAGTGGTACTCACAATCAATAATAACCTTTTTGTAATTTTTGAACAGCAGGGGGCAAGACAGATCACCCATTGCTATAGACTTCATACTTGTTTCTGATTTGAGCCTAGGTTAGTCCTAATGTAGAACCTTGTGACTTTTTTAAGATTGATAAATAACAATTACTATACCAAGTTATGCAGTTTTATTTCAAAATTTCATTCATTAATTTGCATCATCACTGGTTTGGGTCCATTTAATCAACATTTTTACAGCCAGTTTGCAATAGAGTCTTTGAAACAGCATTTTGTTTGGAAGTAAATGTGATTATGCTGTGTTACCGTCATGTCCACAGGCTTTGGCTTGCAGAGTTTAGTCTTGCTGTGTTCCCTGTGTACACAACCTTTTACCCATATTCTGAAAATATTTCCTAATCCAGCACATTTGTCCTTGATCTAAACCCAGGTACAGAGCTATGTTAGCACATCTGTAAACATGTACCAGTGTAGACTAAAGTTACCCTTGTGTGTTGTGTAAGCACCTCAGTGTTTGTATCTATGTACTGTAAACTGCTGATGTTTAGCAGTTTTATTGTCCCTCTTACCTACTTGACACTGTTTACTTTTCAACATAAAGAAGTACAGTAATGACAGATATAACAGATTATAGTAAATTATACTGAACATCGTTAGATTTGAGAATCTCTGCACGGAACGTCAATTTGCAGTTTATATTCAAAATAGCTAACTTCTGTACTTATGCATTTCCTGTTAGCGTTAGCATTTAGACACAAACATGTCTCTTTATAAACACACAAGCGTCCTTCGGTAAAATATGTATCTGATTTGTAAAGTCATTAACATGTTTTCTGGAACATTCACCATAACTCACTGTTCACTGTCTGATCTTCTGAGTATTTATTTGTTTTACACTGGTGTAGTGAAAACCTCATAAGTATAAGTATGCTCATAAGTACAGAAGTTTGCCATTGTGAACATAAACAAGTCAACTGATGTTACGTTCACAGAGCCTATTCACTGAAAGTTTTGCCTGTTTTTGGTTTTTGTTTTTCAGCTTGATTTTTTTTGATAAAGTTTATAACTAGGTATTTCCTTAGAACATCAGTTACGCTGTTGATTTTTAAATTGATAATTTCTCACTGAGACACAAACATGTCTCTCGAGTGTCCTTTGGTAAAGATGTTTAACTTGCTGTTCACGACCAGATTGTTCATTTCTTATCCTTTAGAACAAGGATAAGACCTTTTTAATGATGCAGATTTATGAATTGTGAGAGATAGAAGAAGTCTTTTCGTTTCTCTCCAAACCAACTCAGACTCAGATGTTCACTGTGAGTGCGGCTTTCCCACAGAAAAGCCCAAACAACTGCCTGATCAGATATCAGCCAAAATTGAGGCTAATAGCCGATATGGCTGATATACAAAAAAACAACAACAACAAACAAATATCGGCCCCAAAATATCATCTGGGCGATATATCGGTCTATCACTAGTAGCAGCCTAGTGAACAGGTTTGTGCTTCTTTCTTTTAAAACTATTGCTTCCAAACGTCTGTTCTGTTTAAATTTTTTTCTTCCGTATTGCATTATTGGACGAGCATCATACACGCCGTCTCCAACGCATCTGCTCCTGTAAAATGATGTGCAAAGCATTTACCGTACTTCTTATCTGTTCCTCGGCTCTGAAACAACTTTGTATACTAAGGATGGGACGATACTAGTGATGGGAATCTTGGATCTTTGTCCGATACGATGTGCATCCCGATACACTTGCAGCGATACGATTTTTTTAAGATACATGTCTTACAGCTAACGATCGATTCGGTTCGATATGCCCCCTGATCACGATGCATCTCGATTCATTCAACATAGTTTTTTATTCAAATACTTACTAAATATTTAGTCTGTTTAATCATTCATGGGTCTCTAATACCCCAGATAAATTCAAGCCATGTAAAAGTATCTTTCAGTCACTTGAAAATTCAATTACTAACTTTGTAAAATTATAAATAATAATATAGGCCTATTATTATTTTTGGTTCGGATTGTATCATGTTTTTCACAGTGCTGTGTGCAATAGGACTTTATAAGTAATCAGATGTAGCCTACATGTGTGAGACCCAGTGCTCTCATTGGACAGATCTGCTGTGGAGGCGGGGCCAACATGTTACGATAAATATGTGTTGAAAAGCTAAATAACTGGTCCATTCTGGAGTGCTTTATTTCGGTCTACTATCAAACTGCCAAATACAGCTTATGAAAAGGTCTGTATAGTTTGTCAGTGCGGCCCGGGAGAGTGAACGTGGGACGCAGCTACGGCCCAAACTCACACTGAGCAACGATAGGAGCAGCATCTAACTCGTGAGAGGTGCGAAGAGGGACGGTAGCGCGTGGAGAACGAGAACAGCGCGCGGGGAAAACGCACATCGCCTGAAACAAACACGGACAGTTTGAGGACCAGCGAGCTGGGAAGACGCAGACCGTCTAGATTTGGACATAAACACGGGAAGGACAGCTTTCTTACTGGGCACAGACGCACAGCTTTCCTGCACGTTCACGGTGGAATGATAACTACGTGTTGTGGAGCGCGTCAAACTTCTTCTTCTTCTTCTTCTTCTGAACGCGAGTTTCAATGGACTGCGTCTTTTTCTCTACAATACACAGGTAAGGCACGCTGGACACTTGTTATTACGCAGGCTTTGTGAGAATGAAAGGTGCGTGCTTTGACTGAAAGACACAAACGCCTTAACAGATTGAGCTATTTGTTGTTGGCACATCTTCAGATGAAAATAAACCACAAACAGCCCTTATAAGGAATGTCAGAAACACATAGCGTTTGCAGCCGTGTCAGTGTCAGCTTGTGAGTGCGTGTGTGTCTGTGTAGGAAAACACTTTCGTCAGTGAATCGTGAAAAATCTAGATTCATCGGTAAATAGTCTGATAATCCGATGCAGGCTGCTTTTGTCACACGATCTGCATCGATGTAGCTCCTCTCTACCGACGCACTCGCATCGCACATGTTTACATCGATGTATCGGTGCAAATCGGGTAATCTTCCCATCACTAGACGATACGACCACTTAAAGGTTGTATGGAGGATTTTTCAAATCCAACAGCTGCTTGGTGTTTTTCAAACGATGCACATGTGTTTCTCCTCCCAGGGCCACGCCCTTCACTGCTAACTGGGCCAATGAGTTACTTAGGAACACTGAGGGTTTGCTTGACAGGTTAACAGGCCAATAGATAACGAGGAACCTCGTTTTCCATTGGTCAACATTTTACTGGCCTAATTGTGTCCACAGTTTATATATTTTTTTTAATTCTTTTTTTGTTTAGCATAAGTACAAGGTTGTTACAAATCTATGCAACTGTTTTTGACTAAGACTGACAACAAACATTTTTTGAAAATCCTCCATACAACCTTTAAGTCACGATTCGATTCAGGTTTCGATTTTGCAGCCACGGTTTTCGATTTTGTTTATCTACATTAACTGTTTTTTTACCTTAAGACATAAAATAAACCATAATAAACAGCAAACAGTCATATTTAGTGTCCATTTCTTAGAGTTGTTGACCCATCAGTTGTTAACGCAACATAATAAAGCCCATTTAGTCAGGTCTTGCACAAGTTCATGCTTTGTTTCTTCTTAAATTGTGGATTTTATTGTATTATTATTTGTTTTACACAACTACAGAGTGTGTGTATATAAGTCAGTGGCTGCCTGAGCAAAACTGATTGATTCTGGCTTTTCTATTCAATCGCAGCAAACTTCAATCGATTTTCGATATTTTCGATCGATTTTCCATCCCTATTGACCCTATTTTGTCCCGCCCACTTGGCTTGGAAATGCACTTCCTGTTTAGCTCTGTTAAGGTAGCTAACGTGTTTGTTTGTCTGTCTTGTGGGGCAATTTTAATTAAATATAATGACAGTTAAAATAAACCCATCGACTGAAATCTACAGGCTAAATGCAGCTAAACAGGAAGTGCACGTCCTAGGAAAGTAGGCGGGGCAAAATAGGGTCAATAGAGGTTATGCAGGTGACTTAATTTTATTCCAAAAATGCTTAGCAACTTTAGAATGAGTGGCATTTCTTCAATGTATTTCTTTGTTGTCGTGGCAACGGCTTGTTTGCTACAAGCTTGTCTGCTAAAAACAGTTGATGATTTAGGACATTTTGACTGCAACAAATGGACTCAAAAACTTATTTTTTAAGAAGAAAAAGGTAATAAGTTTAATTGTGTGTAATTTTAATGTCTGATAAATGTGAGAAGCTAAAGTTTATCTGCTTTGCTACAACTGTTGACTTGATTTTCTCTGTTTACATGTCAGTTACAAAACCAATTGCTCAGTAGACTTGTTGTGGGTTGAATTTGTTATCAAACTGTAGTGTATTTTTTCAGTTTTAGCTGTTTATTGAACTCTTACAAGAGAAAATGTCCTTTCTCTCCATTGACTCTAATGCATCCTTGCCACTCAGCATGAACATTTAGAATGCTGTGAGGTCACCTGCATAACCTCTATTGTATACACAGGCTCTTTTAAAAACACTGACTGTTTTGATGGACATATAACCTGGAGTGACTTTAATTAAATAGTTTTGGATTGGAAATGTACTTTCTGATTGGACAGGATTGTTACCTAGCTACTATATTTTGAACAAGGGCCACCAACTAAATAGGGGTTATGCACTAACGTCTTCCGCACTCAGATAGACATAGGCCGCTACATCCGGTGGCGTCGTTGCCATAGTGACAGAGCTGTTTACTCCAAAGGCGATGGACATCAGACGAGTCCTGAAGCAATCTTCTTAGAAAAAAAGTTCTCTTTTGTCATCTGTTGTAGACATAGTGACGGCTGTAACTGCAGGAAAAGTGCCGCTTGGTTTTCATAATGAAAAGTTGTAAAAGTGAGCGGACTATGCTTGCTCCGCCAACATACGAGAAGCTCCGCGCACCAGCCGAGATTCACTGTGTTAATAAGCCCGGGCAGAGGCGCCGTGGGCCGGGAGCTGTCTGGCAACACCGAGCATGTGTGCTCACTTCTTCACGGCCCAAAGCACCTCTGCCTGGGCTCATGAGCAGCGAGTCTCAGTCTGTGCACATAGTTCTCACTTTTATTATTTTTTCATGTGAAAACCTCCGTATGCGTGGAGCTCGCGTTGTTTGCTCACTTTTACAACGTTTCCTCATGAAAACCTGGTTCATAAGCGGCACTTTGCCTGCTGTAACAGCCGTCGCTGCGTCTACAACAGATGACAAAGAAAACGTCTTTTTCTAAGAGGACTGCTTCAGGACTAGCACAAAAAACCTCGTGTGATGTCCATCGCCTTTGGAGTAAACAACTTTGTCACTATGGCAACTACTCCACCGGATGTAGTGCGGAAGACGTTAGTGCATAACCCCTATTGAAGATTGTATGGAACATTTTCCAAGGAAAGACACATCCAAACAGTCTTTTAAATGATGCACATGTTTTAGTAATTTGCCAGAAATGGTCCAGAGCCAGAGAAAACCTTACAACTTAAACCACAAGTCAAAGGACAAAACGTTGAGAAGATGCTTCAAATCAAACATGTTTATTAGCAAGTTATTGTAGTTTCATGTTTATTCTCTTCCCGGTGGGCAGGGCAAATCTTTAGAAGAGTATAAAAATCCAGTAGCTCAGACATCTATCAAATTAAGAGTGACTTATTTATTTTCAAAACTTATTTCAGATGGCTATCTTTGAAGCTGACTAGTTGTTGATAGCAGAACAATCTAAGTCAGACAAGCTTGTTTTATTTATATACTTTCCATTTATCTTATTTTCTGTTTTATATGTGTATTGACTTCTTTCACAATGTTTTCAAGGTTGGTCTTGAGACTGTTCATGTGTGGCATCAGCTTCTGTCTCACCTCGTCGAAGTTTATGGCCCTGACCTGGTGATAGTAATGCCTTATCTGGTACTGGTACTCGTGCAGATAGAGGTCCACCTTGGAATTCACCTGATTGAAACGCTCAACAACCTTGTCATAAACCTTGGCGTAGATTGGCACCAGTTTGGCCAAGGTTTCTTCCATGTGCCCTTCAATCTTCCTATGCAGCCTCACCATGACGGGCTGGAGTTTGACTTTCCATGCTTCCAGGTCGGCCTTCTGCTTGGCATGGTATTCGTAAATGATGGGCAGAAGCAGTGCCTTATACTCATCGATGTGCCTGTTGATCACTATGTTGAGCTGGACACGCATTGGCTCCAGCTCAGTTATCAGAGCCTTCAGGGAAGAGCGCAACTCTATGGTGGCATTGTCAATGGTTGCCATGGCGCCTTGGACGATGCGCACCATTTGCATCTGGAGCTGGATGATCTGGTCGTGGACAGATCGGGCGTAGCTCAGGATGACATTCCTGCAAAGTTGTATTCAAGTTTAGTCCATTGTTTAAAGAGAAATTAAACGCAAAATCAACCTTTCTTCACTGTTAAACTGTGTGTCTGAGGTCCAATTTTGTCTGTTTCCGGGCCTTTTTTGGAAATTTTTGTGCAAACTCGCTCATTTTGCAGTTTTGCAGTGTGCTAACACCACGACTGTGCTGTGCCACGATGGTCAAACGCTGACAGTGCATTATCAGTACACGTCAACGTTACATTGAGTTGACACTGCAAACACACCGCCCAGGTGGGATATATAAACTCCTCCTTCTGACATCGCTGCTGTAAAGAGTTGAAAAGCAGTCACCTGCTGCCGGATGACATCATTATTTGACTTAGTTTGCTGTGCGACATGCAGAGGTGAGCAGGTTTGAAACTCGTTTTGATGTTTAATTTTTCTCATTTTCAATTTTAGAAAATGCTCATGGCTAGGAACCTGCCACCTGATTGGTGCAGGTTTTTTCTTATGAACTGCCCATAGTGTGGGAGTGAATAACCAATACAACACAGAATCCCTTATTTCACATGAGAGTCTTTGTAGAAATTTGCTACAAATTGTATCATTGGCTAATTAATCTGTCAATCACGGCTGGTTCATATGGGAAAACTACCAAAGAAGTTTCTACAAAAAAAAAAGACTTCTTTAAAGTGTCTTTGACACCAGCACAACTCCCAGTCACTGTCGGTAGGGAGGAGTGCACCGATGTAAAAGAACATTCACACAAACAAGATCCAAGCGCCTACCGGTCGCCAAACAAGTGCCAAGTGGACATGCGAGTGACGTAATGTTTGACAAAAAAGACGAAACATAAATTGCTCGTGAGTAGAGTCAAACTCTGACGGAGAACAGAAGTTTCTAATCTTACCTCACAGATTAAGCTCAACTTCACAGTCCAGCCTTGGGACTGCGGTTACTGTAACTCCTCCATCTTTGTTTTCCTCTGTCCAAATAGTAGCCATTCTTGCAGCAATTGGCGATAAAGATTCTACAAGCAAGTCTTCAAAAACCCACCTGCACGACTTGCTCCGTGCTCCTCATTCACACCAAACACATGTGAGCCTGTCAATTCAGACGAGCAACCCTCGGCTTGTGAAAGCCCCTTGAGACTCACCTGATCGCCTCATCTTCTAGTCTTTCAGCAATGTTGTCCACTCCCGCCTTGATTTTATCCAGGAACCAATCCATAAAACTGTACACAATGTCCAGCTGCGGCTGAACATCGTTCTGCAGAGAGAGGGCCTGGCAACCTGCTGGATCAACACTCATGCATTCAGTCAAAAGTTTAGAAACACTCATCTAATTGTTTTAGTCACATTGCAAATCTTTTTGTTGCACCTCAATAAAGAATGATAGTTAGTCTTAAAAAAACCCCAAATAGTTTAACAAGGATGATTCACACTTACTACTTTTAATGAAGTACTCTCCTTAAAGGCTATGAACTGGTCTTTTATACCACAAAATCTAAATGCGTGAAAGGGGACAATTAAGTAGCTTATTAATTGGGCTGTGCTCGATGTATTGGTATTCGGATATAGCCTATCGTTCGTGACAAACTTGTTTGCAATACGTGTATCGATGCAGGGTGGCGTATCGGAATACTTAAACTCATAATACATTTTAAATTTTTGAACCTGGACGGCTGCCTTAAGGCTGAAAATATTGAACTGATGAATTACTTATTCATAGAACACTTGTATGTAACATTACAAAAGTGTGAAAATACATTTCTTCTGCATTTTGTTAGTTTCCCAAAGTTACATTCTTGACATTGATTTTAAGGAGTACTCAAAAACATGTTTAAACATTTTTTTACGTGGATGGAATGTGCAATGCTTTATTATATTTTTTTCTACATTTTCTCAAATTTGGTCAATAAAATATGTCTTCATACACAACGTAATAGGGAATTGTATTGGGATAAACATGTATCGGGAAACATATTCGAAGGCTCTTGGCAATACCCAGCCCTACTTATTAGTGTTTGTCTTTTTTTATAACTGAAACTCTGAGACACTTACCAATGGCAAGAATGAGAGCAAGAGCCACCAACTTCATGATGTTTGTCTAAAGGAATAAAAAAAAAAAAAGTGAATTACTGTTGGGGTTTCTTGTGTGTGGAAATTCTACTTTTTTGTGTGTTTTTTTTTCTATATTTGTGTCTTAGACAGTTTATTTTATTTACTTTGTCAATAGAAACTCTAAACTCTCTAACAAGACTAGTACTATTGATAGTGTAATATTTAGAGTCTCGAAAGTTATGCATCTTATATTGTGGTAACTCCTCTCTTCTTTTTGTCGTATATGTAGGTCATATGTATAGATACTGACAGCTTATTTAGTCTTGCAGCATGCATAGTCATATACTTGAGGTAGAAAAACGTGAGCCATTGTGCTGCAGTTCTTTTGTCCTTACCTAGTAGAGTCCTTGACGAAACTGAGCGATCTGTAGCTGAAGTCACGTTTGTATTGAACGGGCAGAGCTGGTGTTGTCAGGAAGCTTACCGGACAAGGAAAAAGAAGGGGGAGGAGACGTGAGGCTGTCTCTGTGGAGCTGGACCTCACCCCCGAGCTGACTATCTATTAACCTACTGCTAAGGCTGCTATTGTAAACCCAAGCTCTAGCCATTTGGTAGCATTAAACAGTATTTTTGCTGTGACAATAGATTCTTGGGGAGTTAAATTACCATCTGCAATTTTGTTTTTGAAATTATAAATACTCATATGTAAAGATGAGCATTGGGGCTCTCCTAATAATCTTTGAATACTGCTGTATTTTGCTGATACAACAAGTTTAAATTTGGAAAAACTAAGCAAAAATAAAGTTGTACCTGCTACGGCTGTTACTCTACTAAAATTTTTAACTTGATTTTGTTAATATGCGATATACCCATGGTCTATGGACAGGCCTAATCAACTTAAGGCCCAAATTGGTCCTCCAAAGATTTGATTTGGCCCTCAACCCATTTTCTCAATATTTCAAAAAGATACTTTCTCTTGCTTGCCAGTTTAAAACTGGGCTACTATGGCTTAGACTTGATTTGGTTTTATTTTAGTTTTGGTTTAATCCTGCTTTAGACCTCCTTTGGTCCTAGTTCAGTCCTGGTTTAGTCCTGTTTGATGCTGCTTTAGACCTTGTTTGGTCCTAGTTTAGTCCTGGTTTAATGCTGAGATTTTCTTAGAACTGATCTGGTCCTTGTTTAATTGTGGTTCACTTCAGCCCCGTATTAGAAGTTTTTAGAGCTTTCAAATCTAAACGTGGACTATAGCAGTGCTATTTTCATCACTGAAACAGATATAGTGCTGTGAATATTTGGCGTAATCCTAAATTTAGTCAAAAGTGGTGACGTTTTATGCAACTATCCGGCCCTTAAGCAACTAGAAACAAGAAAGTAGTTGAATATCCCTGTCTATTTATATACAAAGAGCTTTCTGTTTGTTTGCATTTTTAAAGAAGCAAAAATCGAGTATAGGGTGGTGTACCGTAGAAAAGTCTGAATCCGAAAAAGGTAGGGAAACACTGGGTTCTGCAAAATCTTTTCTACTAGATCTTATGGTCACAGATTTTTACAGTACAACAGTAGAGAGGTCTTAAACTGAAAACATTGTTGGCTGAATGATGCAGATAAAAGTCAGTGCTTAGCCAAGACTATGAACAAAACACAAACAAATATAAAGTTAGGCAGTATAGATTGCCCTCTTACCTTAGTTGAGCTGTAAAAGATTGCGATCACACAAAAAGTTGGGGACCAGTCTGATGTGAAAATACATTATGTTTTTGTCCTTAAATATAGGCATGTCAGACAGATTAGACCAATATTTATGAAAGAAATATTTCTGGCAGAGTCATGTGACCTGTGGTAAGAATAAAGTAGTAAGCTGAGAGTTCGAATTGCTACTTGAATTAATGTATTATAGTAGTTGATGAGTTAGGTACAAGTGTGGACATTTAAATAGTGACTGTAATCAAATATATTTGCACATGGATGTTTCTGTTTACAGTGAAAAAAAGCTGTGTATTTTATTGATCATAGGTGATTATCAGAATGAGAATGAATTGTATTTAATGATATGAATTATGTTATACTTCTTATAGCCTATACAATCTAAGTTTAACCATAAAATGTAAAAAGAAAAAAAAATGCTTTACTCAGGGTAATTACAGCACATGTCCTGTATATTAATAGATTACTATATAAAATATAGTATTAATAATAATATTAATAATATTTATTAAATTGATCACACAAGTTTGTTTTCCAGTAATTTTATTCACATACTATATATTTATCACAACATTCAAAGCAGTTATATATGGAGGTGTGCTATTGGCCCTGTATGTGTTACTTATTTGTGCAATCAGAAGGTGTGAAAGCAAGACAATATTTTTTTCCTAAAAAAGTCTATTATCATTTTTTTATTTGTTGCACTGTGGATAGTTAGATCAGTTGAAGACAGAAAGTAGAGATAAAGGTAGTTTCAAGCAGAATTCACAATGTTGACGATTACTTCCATCATTTCCTCAAAGTTGGTCAGAACATTGCTCATGTGTGGCGACAGCTTCTCTGTCACCTCATCGACACTAGACTGCCTCAACCTCGAGGGATCCCTTGCAGCCTCATAGGCCTGCTTTATCTTTGCTACGTACTCATGCAAGCCGGGGATCCCAAGGGCCTCCTCATAGATCCTGTCGATGATTGGCACCAGTAATCTCTTGACCTCTTCCATGTTTCTGACGATCTTTTCAAGCATCTGCCCCGTGACGTGCTGTAGTTTGGCCTCAAATGCTTCCACTTCAGCCCTCTGCTCCTCCATGAAGGGCCGGAGTACAGCCTGATATTCCCTCAAGTGTCTGTTGAGCACGATGTTGAGGTCAAATACAAAGATATCAACTTCATTCCACAGAGTATTTAGTTCATGGTTTATTGCGGTGCGAAGGGGCATGGTGTTGTAATCAATGGCTGCAGTCGCACTGTCAGTGAAGGGTGCAAACCGGGCCTGGAGCAGGATTATCCCCAAGTAGACAGAGTTAATGCGACTCATGATGGAGAGCCTGTAAAGTTGTTCAAGTTTAGTCCATTGTGTAATTTCTTTATGCATTATCAGCAGTTAAATTGTAACGCTTCAGCATTAGCATTGGCAGACAAACACATCCTTTTATCAACTCACTTTGGTCTTTTGGTGAAGTTTTTTCTTGATTTGTGAAGTTCTTCACCAGAAAACCCAAGAAAACCAATCACAACTCACTGTTCACTGTTGGATATTTTTGTAATATTTTTATTTTAGACTGAAGCAGTGAAATCCCCATAAAAATGAACTTAAAAGGAAATTAACATGCCATCAAGATGTTAGCATTTTCAAAAAAATCAACTGACTTCTGTGCACAGAGCCAATTAGAACTTGGCCGAAATATGGCAAAGAGATTTTTTTTCTCGTGCAGCGCCCAATTTATGTACGCTCCCTGAAAACTGAAAAGATTTGCTGCAGTGTCCCCTTTTGCATTGGTCTTGGTCCAGGTTTGATTTTGATGCTCCTGAAAAAATCCCTGCCAGCACCTGTAGACGCTTCTTCCATCCAATTATTAGATGGAGTCATTTTGCCTCGTTTTGCATTTGTTTTCTTTTGCTTATTTTAATGTAAGCATGTGCAAACTGTTTTTTAATCCATATTTTAACCAGAAAAAAAACAGAAAAATTGTAGCAGCCAAGAGTGTTTTGAATTAATTGAAATAATCGAGCGCAATGTTTTAAAAAAAAATAAATAAATAATGCAAGCTAGCTGAGGACTAGAAACATCAACAGTTGTGAAGAATTTTAAAGCTCTAACCAGATTGAAAATATGGTTAGAAATGCCAAAGACTTTCTAAATTCTCACTTGATTCTCCCATCTTTGACATGTTCGGCGATGTCTTCCACTGTATATTTGATTGAGTCCAGTTGAGAAACCATGAGGCTGCGAGCAAAACTGCAGAGCGTTTCAAAATCGGGAATCTCGATGGCCTGGCAACCTGACATAACACACACATACATTCAGTAAAAAGTCTACTATTACACATTAAAAACAAGCCTATACTATAATTGTGAACTTTTAGAGCCAAAACTGGATCATGGCTAGTTTTCAAGAAAAATATTTAAAACCCAAACAAGTGGTATTCCTTTTATCCAGATAAAAAGAATATCATTAAATTGTTTTGTTGGACCATTTTAATAAAACTTTATAACAAGTTTTTTACATATTTACATTTTTATTGTGTTTTTTATTCAGTGTATTTATCACTAAGCTATATTATATGTAGATCAGTAATTACTTTTTTTTGTAAAACGCAAAATTGATGTGAAACAGCTTAGAAATAAAAATAGGTCCATTTACTTCCTGTGCAATTCTGTAGAACTGATAAGCCCCTCCTCTTCATGGTAAGATTTTTATGTAACAAGCATCCGATTTTTTTTGAATAATCACAATTAAATACAGACAAGTGGGCGGGGATAAGTGGTAGGTGAGGACAGGGCTTTTCTGAGCTGCGGGACAATACAAGAATACTCAAATATGCAGGAAGTATTCTTTATAAAACTTTAAGAAAACTAATGACGAGAGAAGGCAGTTATAAAACAGATTTTACACAATAGGTCTCCTTTAAGTTTTTGTCAAATCTGAAATTCTGTGAGACACTTACCAACAGCAAAAAGAAGAACAAGAGCCACTAACTTCATGACGATGGTCTAAAAAAAAATATAACACTGAATTACAATTTTTTGTAGAAATTTTGCAGCTTTTTGGGGACAAGGTGTCTTGAGCAATTTAAACTCAAAACACTTTCATAACCCAAAACTAAACTTTTTGCTAAAACAAATCAAGTACATTTGCCATTATATTATTTATTGTTAAAAAAGTTATTAAAAAAAAAACACAGTGGTAAGTCGTCTCTCCATTTGAGTGATTCCTTACCTGGTGGAGCTCTTTGATGAAACTGAGGGACCTGTGGCTGGTGGCTGGTATCAAGAAGCCGACAGGACGGGGCAAAAGGAGGCGAGAGGAGGGGGGAGGCAGTGAGTTGGACCTCAACCCCTATGCTGTCCCGCTGAGTTCATTTGGCAGCTCCTGCAGTTCTCTCAAAAACGAAGTGCTGACCATTGGATTCAGTAAAAGTGAATCACAGCTATTGCTAAAACTGCTACCTGGATTTGACAAATATAACAAAGAGTAACTAACAAAACTCCACTAGCATCAACACTATATACTCGTTTGAGAAAGTATTGACCCTGTGCATAGAAGCTGTTTATTTCCAAATTGTCAAACTTTAGCGTTAGCATTGACAGACCACATAGGGCGGGGGTCGGCAACCCGCGGCTCTAGAGCCGCATGCGGCTCTTTGGCGCCCCCCTTGTGGCTCCCTGGAGCTTGTCCAATAAATATAAAAGTGGAAAATTGTGTGAACATATTTTTTGTTTTAATATAATTTGTGTAGGAGAAAAAATATGTCAAACACTTACAAAGTTTTCCGATGCTGATTAACGTGTAGAATAAATATTTAATTTCAACATTCCTGTCAACGAAGGTTTACGTCATAGACGGGCGACACGTGTTTCTTTCAGGTCCGCGGTTCTGCCGTTCTGCGCGCTGCTGTAAACAAACCGCCAGGTGCGTCGGGCCATGGATACAAAAGCGAAAAAGAGAGAGACTGAACAGCGGATTCAACAGTTTTTGGACCGAATCATTTGCTTTCATTGCAAATGTGGACGTTTTATCGCAACCAGCAAGGTAACAAGCGGGGAAGCTAGCCGTTCATGACGATGAAGACTCGAGATCAACAACAAGCAGCGCGGAGGAAAATATGGAAGTTTTTTGGTGCCAATATTCAAAATGAGAATTCAATGTACAATTTAGAATTGCAATTTTTAAAATGAGAATTCCTTAGGCAATAACTGTGTGCAATCTTCATTTCTAATGTGCTTGTTAAAATTGCATTTGGCAAATTGTATTTTAAATAACACATTGACAATCCATTTTGTGAATTAAATTCTCACTTTGACAGTTGCAATTGCCACTTTTCAACTTACGTTTCAAATTAAACCACATTCGATTGCATTGCACATTTATATGGTGTTTTAGGGACAATATTCAATTTGAAATGTTACTGTTCAATTTAGATTTGCATTTTAAAAATGACTATGTAATTTGCAATTTTAATATGTATTTTTTTAAAAGCATTTGGCAATTATTACTTTAATTTAAAATTTGACAATCCATTTTGCAAATTGAAATTGCAATTTGACAAATGAATTCTCACTTTGACAATATAAATTGCCACTTTTCAACTTACGTTTTAAATTAAACCACATTAGATTGCATTGCACATTTATATGGTGTTTTAGAGACAATATTTAATTTGAAATGTTAATGTTCAATTTAGATTTGCAATTTAAAAATGACTATGTAATTTGCAATTTTAATATGTATTTTTAAAAAAAGCATTTGGCAATTATAAGTTTAATTTAAAATTTGACAATCCATTTTGCAAATTGACATTTCACTTTGACAAGTGGTTTTGTCAGTTTGCAAGACGAGTTTGTATTGCATTGCATGTTGTGAAACAGCACCACCTGTGGATTGCAATTGCATGTCAACGTGCTTTGTCAGTGCCAATATTCAAAGTGGATATGCAAACTGTCAGCTGCCCATCAAGGCGGGACACAGATGTCCCTCGGCCAATCAGGAAGCTCCAACACAACAGACACACAGGCTCAAGGCTGTGTTTCCTACTTTAGCAAAGTTTTCTTGTGGGAGTGGGACCATCTCAAAATGAACAGTGGATAGTTACACCTTCTGTTTTGGTAAGTGTATACTCGTCTTTCTGCAGTGTGTAACAATTACATACACAACATTAAGCCTTAGCAGTAGCAGAGCAAAGTTGGTGCTAGCTAGCGAGGCTAACGTTGTTAGCATAGACTCCAGTAGTACAGAAAGCATGACACATACACATACTGAAAGTATTTTATCTGTTCACAGGTTAAGTAATAAAGTAAACACAATTTAGAGTAATGTGTGAATGCTAGTGAGACAGCTAAGGCTGTTTTTATTCACTACACTGTTATTTCTGGTTGTCAGTGCATTTGGAGACTTGTTGCAAAGCTAATTGTTTTTAGCTAGCAGAGGCAGGTTTACCAGCAGGGAGTACTATTGCTAACTCTAAATATGTCAATATATTACTAAAATACAGATTTCTGACACTTTGTTTATGTATATAGTATTTTATATTGCACTTTTGTTGACTTTAGTGAGTCACACTGGTCTCTCAGATGCAACAGTTCTACAGGAGTTCACATTATTTCACAATAAATTCAGCTTTCACAAACAATAAATCACATAACTGCCACATTATGTATGAAAACACTTCTAAATGCCGTCATAGTTGTAGACATGGGTCCAATCTGCTGTAATGTTTCTCATGTTATAATTCTGTTCTTTCTCAGAGGAAAAACTGCTGAATGTACACATTTTTTCCAGGTTCTTGAAATACGCACACCAGTGAAAAGTTTCATCATTTGTGTGAGTATACACTTTACAGCACACAAGAATCATGCACATCAGGATTATACTGTTTGGAGCTCTTTCTTGGACCAATGCAAGCTATAAGTTAAACTGTCCTGCAGTTCTCTGGTGCCACCATTGAGTTCTGGCCGTGATTCTGTCACATTGTTTTTTTCTAAATACATGTTTGTTGTCTCCATCAGGTTGCACCATGCACATGCAAGCCTATGTGTTCTCTATTTGATTCATACAGTATGTGCTCATTGGTATTCACAGATTTGATCAGAAGTGGATTGGACTCAAAATGGTGTATGACAACTGTTGTAAATCTGCAAGTTCAACGTGCCGGCCTGCCAGGTGTACCTGTAGAGGCTAAACAGGTTTTTGTAACTGAACTATTCAGGTATTCAACAACAAACAACCAATATGTATAATAGTAATGCAAGATGCACAGGTTATCACAATAAAACATTTATTTACATCACAAAACACAACCACAAACAATGTAATACACTGCATCATGTATATGATACATGTCATTAAGTCGTTTAATCTTATTACTTACCATTTATTCTGATGATTGTTTTGTAACCATGATAAGTCTTTACAATCTAAACCAATCCAAAGTGCTCCTCACTCACCTGGCCCTCAATAACTTGCTCCTGTCTGCCCTGTTCTGGACTTAAAAGGATGTACCTTCTGTTGGTTTGTTCATTAAGTCTGTGATGACTCTGGTTCCTTTTTTCCTTTTAACAGATGAACGTGCTAAAGATGAATATGGTCACAAGTCAGATCAAATAATGCAGCTGCAACAGTAAGAAAACACCAGTCATTAAACTAGTAAATGCTGAAGAAATGAGGAGACATGTTCACAGACTGCACTGCTCTTGATTCTTTTCTTCTCCTCCTGACAGCAGTTTCATCAGGAGATGTCCTGATCCACAGAGCCTGAAGACCTTAGAGGAGAAAAGGAGCAAAAGTAAGGATTGAGCTGTGTTACTTTCCTCTAGCGTAAGCCCTGGTCTACACCTGTGGACATGGAGCACACACCCTGCATAGCTCAACTAACGACTCTTGTGCCCTAAGCAGGAGGTGGTGACTGATTGGACAACTAAGGCCTATGAAATCAGCAGAGGAGACAGATGACCTCTCTCTTACTGCAGACACCAGGCCTACAGATATCTGCTCACGCCAACCATGCCAACCCATCAGCATCTTGTTTAACTACCACAACATCCTCCTAACACCCGCACCTCAGCACACAGATAACAGAAACATACACTGTTTTAAAATAAAATTAAGAAGCTCCACTGTGGCCTTAAAGGGTCTCTGTTGTGTCCTGTCCATTTTTTGTTGCAGCTCACAGAATCAGGGTTGTAGTACTGTGTTACTATAAAAAGTTATCCATAAATATATAACACAGATAATGTTATGTCAGTCTGCCTAACTTGGTGCTAGAGATGCATGACATGGATTGTTTTTTTTAATAGTAGGCAAGATCTAAGAGCAAGCTGTGTTGGCTGCTTGGATGGGTCTCAAAAAGAAAACAAGCAAACCTGTTTTTTTAGACTGTGTACAAAAATATCAGGTTTAAACATAAGCATCTGCACACACCAGTGACATTTCTAAGGCCAATGGCATTTGCATTGCAAAAAGACGGTAGAGAGAAGACTGTAGTTTAGGAGATAAGTTAAAGATCACCTGTTCAGAGAAAATTGTACTTTTTTTACACAAGCTTTGTCTCCTTCCTAATCCTTACTTACAGCACAGATACAATGAGGAGCATACGCCACACAGATAGTAGTGGTACAACTGAACATGATACTGGTTGAGTTGGTCTGTGCTGCTGTGCTATCGGTGCAATGACACTGTACATCTGTCAGATCTATAAAAGAAAGAACACAGTTGTTACATACAAATGTTAACAGACATGATTATGCAGTAATGCACATTCTGTACTATCTACTTTGCTGTCCATAATATGATTATCTGCCTCTGTGATGCTACATAGGGTTTATGTTGCAGATACATTAGTTTTATCATTTATTTATCCATCTGTTGCACACTTAAATGATGAGTCAAGTGTGGCTTTAGTTGGTTTTATTTCAGTGGACACACAAAATACTTTCAGTTTGCATCTGTGCCATGTTTTCTGTACTAATGATTGTACAGAACTGTTAGTTCCCTATAACAAATGTGTGCAAATAATAGAAAATATAATAAAATATGATATACAGTACATAAACATAAATGTCAGAAATCTGTATTTTAGTAATATATTGACATATTTAGAGTTAGCAATAGTACAACCTGCCTCTGCTAGCTAAAAACAATTAGCTTTGCAACAAGTCTCCAAATGCACTGACAACCAGAAATAACAGTGTAGTGAATAAAAACAGCCATAGCTGTCTCACTAGCATGATCGTACATTACTCTAAATCGTGTTTACTTTTGTACTTAACCTGTGAACAGATAAAATACTTTCAGTATGTGTATGTGTCATGCTTTCTGTACTACTGGAGTCTATGCTAACAACGTTAGCCTCGCTAGCTAGCACCAACTTTGCTCTGCTACTGCTAAGCTTAATGTTGTGTATGTAATTGTTACACACTGCAGAAAGACGAGTATACACTTACCAAAACAGAAGGTGTAACTATCCACTGTTCATTTTGAGATGGTCCGACTCCCACAAGAAAACTTTGCTAAAGTAGGAAGCACAGCCTTGAGCCTGTGTGTCTGTTGTGTTGGAGCTTCCTGATTGGCCGAGGGACATCTGTGTCCCGCCTTGATGGGCAGCTGACAGTTTGCATATCCACTTTGAATATTGGCACTGACAAAGCACTTGACATGCAATTGCAATCCACAGGTGGTGCTGTTTCACAACATGCAATGCAATACAAACTCGTCTTGCAAACTGACAAAACCACTTGTCAAAGTGAAATGTCAATTTGCAAAATGGATTGTCAAATTTTAAATTAAAGTTATAATTGCCAAATGCTTTTTTTAAAAATACATATTAAAATTGCAAATTACATAGTCATTTTTAAATTGCAAATCTAAATTGAACATTAACATTTCAAATTAAATATTGTCTCTAAAACACCATATAAATGTGCAATGCAATCTAATGTTGTTTAATTTAAAACGTAAGTTGAAAAGTGGCAATTTATATTGTCAAAGTGAGAATTCATTTGTCAAATTGCAATTTCAATTTGCAAAATGGATTGTCAAATTTTAAATTAAAGTAATAATTGCCAAATGCTTTTAAAAAAATACATATTAAAATTGCAAATTACATAGTCATTTTTAAAATGCAAATCTAAATTGAACAGTAACATTTCAAATTGAATATTGTCCCTAAAACACCATATAAATGTGCAATGCAATCGAATGTGGTTTAATTTGAAACTTAAGTTGAAAAGTGGCAATTACAACTGTCAAAGTGAGAATTTAATTCACAAAATGGATTGTCAATTTGTTATTTAAAATACAATTTGCCAATTGCAATTTTAACAAGCACATTAGAAATGAAGATTGCACACAGTTATTGCCTAAGGAATTCTCATTTTAAAAATTGCAATTCTAAATTGTACATTGAATTCTCATTTTGAATATTGGCACCAAAAAACTTCCATAGGAAAAGTTACCCAAAGAATGAATGAAGGACTGTTTTTAATGCACGAAGACACCGAAATAACACATGGAGTTTGTGGAAAAATTCAACTCCAGTTACATCGCATTGTTGAACGTCAAATGGACACGATACTTATTGCAGATGATTTAGTGACACTTAAAGAGCTGATTTATGCAGAGTTTAGTCATGTTTTGATCTGCGTCGTGTAGTTTTACCTCATATCAGCGCAGCGCAGCCCTTCGCCTCTGCGTAATCTTAAACAGGAGCGGGATGGACAAACGTGTCCCGCGTCTGTTTGTGGTGTCTAACTATGTTATTAATTACCCCCAAAAGTGCCACTTATAGTCCGCGGTGCGATCTATACGTGTTTTTCCCTCCTAACATATGTATTTTGGCTTGTGTGACTTACATTTTGGAGCAACTTGTAGTACGCTAATCTTGAATGTTCATTTTGTTACATTTTGATAACAGGTTGTTAAAGCTAATTAGTTAGACACTCACAGCATGTGTTGTATTCATTGTAAGACTTTTATAAGGCTTTTAATTTTTTGCGGCTCCAGACAGATTCAGTTTTTGTTTTTTTGGTCCAAAATGGCTCTTTGAGCATTTTGGGTTGCCGACCCCTGACATAGGGTGACCACCTCAAAAACTCCAAAAAGTGGGACAGGTTTGGGGATTTGGTGGGACGAACTCGACAAATGATATAATTAATATAAAAAAACTTTTTAAACTAATATAAACACTATTGCTTGATCATATGATGCATATTATTATATATATATCATATGATGATATTTTGACATTTAAAACAAGTTTTTTGAATAATAAATTATTATTAAATAGACAATTGTCTCATTTATTGAAACAGGCTGTTTTTGGAACAGGTGGGATCTTATTTTAATAATTGTTTGCATTGATTAAGAAGTTTCTTGATGTTGTGCCTATTTTTGACGAGCTTCACATGTGTCGTTTTAAGTCATATTCTCCTTCGTGGCTGATGGAGAAGCTCGTTTTACACAAACTGCACAGCACTGCGCTCTTTCAGCATCTCCTTCAGTGTTCAGACTCATGAGTGTGTTTCAGGATTGTATCTGCAAACTCTCCTTTTCTTTGCCTCGCTGGCCAGAGTTATTGTCTCCTCACACACATTTGCCTTTCTCCTTCACTGTCGCCGCTTTCAGAGAAGTTTCCTCGCAAATGTTGGGCGGGAACAGCGGCGCGCAGACTGATGATTGACGTGCGGTGCTGCTTATCACACGAATGCACATGAACAGAGATAAGACAGATGCTCAAATTCCCGTCTTAACAAAGTGTCTTGTAGTCGTTATGTTCGATCACCAATGAAAAAGCGGGACGCGGCCGTGACATGCGGGACGCGTGACACAAGCCTAAAATGTGGGACGGTACAACCAAAAGCGGGACAGGTGGTCACCCTACAAACACATATTTTTATAAACACACTTTGGTCCTTTTGTGAAATTTTCCCCTCATTTAGAGACACCAGGGGCCTATGCACGGGTCTACAGCCCAACTTACTGGTCAAGAAGCTAATGGACTTAAATGTTGACCCCCTGCTAATAAAATGGTTCCACTCATTTCTAACAGAAAGATCACAGCAAGTTAGAGTAAATGGAACTCTCTCAGTGGCAAAAACATGCAGCATGGGAGTACCACAAGGTGCTGTAAGCTCTCCTATATTATTCTGCCTGTACACAAACGATTGTAGAAGCAATCACCCAAAAAACAGCATAATAAAATTCTCAGATGACACCATAATAGTGAGTCTGTTAAAGGCTGGTGACTGCCCCTCAATTTACTTTAATGAGGTTGATGCGTTCAAAACATGGTGTGACAATCAAAATCTTAATCTGAACATAGGGAAGACAAAGGAAATAATATTTGATCCGAAGACAAAAGAGCATGACCCCCTTCTAGTCGATGGAATGAGGATAGAACAAGTAAAGTCCATAAAGTACCTGGGCTTGCTTATCGATGGTGACTTTAAATGGAGCGAATATGTCGATCTGCTGTGCGCTAAGTTAGCTCAGAGACTACACTTCTTAAGACGCTTGCGTTTGTTCGGAGTGAGCACAAGGATAATGACAGTATTTTACAATGCTGTTTTTGAGAGTTGCCTGAGATATGGTATGGCTGTTTGGTTCGGCGCAATCTCAGTAAAAGACAAATCAAAAATCCACAGACTGGTAAAAATGGCAGCAAAAATCATTGGATCAGCAGAAATTCCATCGCTCCAGCAGATCTATGAACAGACTGTACTAACACTGGCCAATAACATTGTCAGTGACTCGCAGCACGTTCTCCACAAAGACTACGAACTGATGCCCTCTGGACGACGTTTCAGGGCAATTCGTCACAAAACGAATCGTTTCAAGCACTCCTTTCTCCCAACGTCTGTGTCTTTTTTTAAATAGGAAATAAAGATGCTTAAAGCACTTTGAGGCAGTCACACTTAGCCACTTTAACTTATTTAAATAATTTTAGAACTTTGATAAATGAAATGTGACTAAGTTAACTCTAAATTATTACTTTCTTTTCTTATCATGAACCAGATGAGATGAACTTACTGAAGCACTAGAGCATTTTCTGTCCAGTGTGAAATGAGTCGTATCAATGTATTGTATGTCCTTTATATGCAGCGGGCGCAGCACTATAGCCCACAACAAATTTCCCCTTGGGGACAATAAAGTTTATCTTATCTTATCTTATTTGTAAAGTATTTAACATATTTTCAGACGAGGGATTTTGGAGTCCTGAAGTCCTGAAGCAGACCTAAAAAAAAATAAAATAAAAAAAATGTCATCTGTTGTAGACAAACCAGCTGCTGTAACAGCAGGAAAAGTGCAGCTTTTGAACCGAGTTTTCATAAGAAAAAGTTGTAAAACTATGCAAGACTCATGAGACTCATTGTACTCATAAGCCCCCCGCCCGGGCTTATGAGTACAATGAGTCTCAGTATTTGTGTGAAGCTTCTGTTTGCGTACACTCAATTTTACAACTTTTCCTTTTGAAAACCTGGTCCAGTAGCAGCACTTTTCATGCTGTTACACCCGTCAATGTGTCTACAAAAGATGACAAAATAAAACTTTTTTTAAAAGGATTGATTTAGGATTAGCCAAAAATCCTTTGTTTGTGTCACTATGGCAAATACGCCACCGGATCTAGCGACCTCTGTCAATCTGAGACCGGAAGACGTTATTGCATAACCCCAATTAGGTGGTATTAGATGTAAAAAGTTTAAAAAAAAACGCTCATATAAAGGCAAATTCTTTTGACAAATCAATTTATTTTTGCATAACCCAAAATCAAAACAACAGTCGTTGTTGAAGTTTTTTCAAGATTTAAAAAACATCAATAGTTAAAAAAATTGCAATAAACATTCATTGACCAATATCTAACAGTAACATAGAAAATAAGAAACAGTGTTTGGTTAAGCATGTCAAAGCAGATGCTTAGTAAAAAAAAATCTATGCTAATATAACAAATGTATCTATTCAAGGTAATAATCTGTCCTGAATTGTTTATATTTTAATAGATTGTTGTAAAAAGCGTTTCTTTAATAGAGCAGACAAGCTTGTTTTCCAGTAGTTTTATTCACACAGATTTATCTTGTTTTTACAGCATACATCATTCAGAGTATCTCACATGAGCAGCAGACTTGTATGTGTCGCTGGTTTGTGCATCAGATGGTCAAATGTAAGATTCCTATAATTGATGTGCTTTCTGAAGAAGTATGCACAGTTGATTGTCAGGTCAGTGAACAACATTTAGCAGAGAGGACGGTAGATGGAGGGATATACTGAAGTTTACTGGGTCAATGTGTTTTTGATTTCTTCCACGATATTCTCAAAGTTGGTTATAAGATTGTTTATGTGCGGCATCAGCTTCTGTCTCACCTCATCGAATGTGGCCTCTATCACTTCACTGTTGTAACCCTGCTTTATCTGCTCCATGTACTTTTGCACGTAAGAGTTCTCCATGACTTTCTCATGCACTTTGTCAATGATTGGCAGCAGTTTGCTCTTGGTCTCCTCCACATTTACGACAATTTTCCCAAGCATCTTCCCCATGACTTCGTCGAATTTGGACAAAGCTGTTTCAATATCGGTTTGAAGCTTTTTGTATAATTCTACCTCCAAGGGCCAAAGCAGTGGCTCATACTCTTTACTGTGCTCACGGAGCACAGTAAAGAGCTCGGCACGTATTGGCTCAAATTCCTCCTTCAGAGGTTCGATTTTGGCTTTGATGTTGGCGCGCAGGTCCTTGGTGGCATCGTCGATGGTTTCCACGACGCGGGTAGTGAAGGGTTTAACCTGAGCCTGGAGCTCAATGATCTGATCATGGATGGAGTTAGCTTGTGTCACAAAGGTGGTCCTGTAAAGTGTTATTCAGGTTTCAACATTTTCAGCAGTAATGTTAGAAGTAAACTAAAAGCCAGCGCATAACAAAAATATGTTTTTAAATGAGTAAAATAATCCAGTGCAATGTTAAAAAGATATATACTGTATATAATAATTAGAAACATCCACTGAAGCGTCTTCAACAAAAGCCAAGATGTAAATATACTCACTTGACTGCTTCATCTTCAACATTTTTAGCAATGCCGTTCACTCTTTCCTTGAACTTGTCCAGGAACACGCTGATGAGAGCACGAGCAGATCGCAGGTACTGGTCGCCCGTACTGTCCAGTACACTGGCGCTGTGGCAACCTGACATAGCAACACACACAAGCAGTGAAAAGTTACTATGACTAGTAAACATCACAGTTTCAGTGTACAATCTTAAATGACAGCTGGAACTCTGCTCAGCAAATATTTATAACCAAAAAGAATAGTAATAATTAAGATGTAATGAAGGTCACAAAATTGCAAAAAAGTTTAACCATAAAATTTGTTGGTAGGACTTTATAATTACTACACCATAATAAGCCTAAATTGAACATTAGCATTGACAGACACAAGTTTTCTTTGGTGAAAAATTCTCCTGTTTTGTAAAAGAGAAAACCCCTCAGAACTCTCTGTTCAATGCCCCATAATATTCCTCCAAACATGAAGAAGTAAGCACGCGCATCATAAAGCCCTCTATCGCCTCATATAATAAAAGGTCTATGATGGAAATAAACGTCATTTGCAGGCTACAGTTGGTCTCATAAGATATTTTCATCATTGGCAGGGAAAGAGTTAATAAAAATTTGAATAAACTATTCACAAGAGAAGGCAGTTATAACCAGGTACGTGTAAAAATACATTTTACATTTTTACAAGTTTTTGTCAAATCTGAAATTCTGTGAGACACTTACCAACAGCAAAAAGAAGAACAAGAGCCACAAACTTCATGACGATGGTCTAAAAAAAAATATAACACTGAATTACAATTTTTGTAGAAATTTTTGCAGCTTTTTGGGGACAAGGTGTCTTGAGCAAATTAAACACAAAACACATTCATAACCCAAAGCTAAACTTTTTGCTAAAACAAATCAAGTATATTTGCCGATATATTATTTAAAAAATATATAAACAAACACTGAGTTGTCTCTCCATTTGAGTGATTCCTTACCTGGTGGAGCTCTTTCACGAAACTGAGGGATCTGTGGCTGGTGGCTGGTATCAGGAAGCCGACAGGACGGGGCAAAAGGAGGTGAGAGGAGGGGGGAGGCAGTGAGTTGGACCTCAACCTCTATGCTGTCCCGCTGAGTTCATTTGGCAGCTCCTGCAGTTCTCTCAAAAATCAAGTGTTGACAATTGGATTTAGTAAAAGTGAATCACAGCTATTGCTAAAACTGCTACCTGGATTTGTCAAAAATAACAAAGAAACTGTAACTAACAATACTCAACTAGCATCAAAACTATATACTCGATTGAGAAAGTATTGACCCTGTGCAACTCTCTGTTGTTGGTGGTGATCTTCAAATATTTTTTCTTTATAGACTGAGACAGTAAAACTTAGAAATGAACGAAACAGGAAATGAACATGCCAACATTAACAAAAGAAAGTTTTTAAATGAGTTCTAAAACTGAATCCCTCCGCATACTTTATGTTGTCAAAAAGCGCCAAAATGTAAAGACATTTTATACATGACTGACACAGTTTTGTGGAGTTTAAGCAATCTTTAAACAAAATCAAAAGTGTTGATAGTAACATTTGTCAATCTATAACTTCTTTTTCATTTATGTGGATTTTGATTTTTTTGTTGTTGTAGTCATATGGCGTAAAGCAGCCCTTCTTTAGCCAATCAGCGTTAACTGTGCCCTATAAATTGGGGAGTAGTTCACCTGGTGCGCCCTCTCCATCCTCTATCGTCATGTCCACGTCCCTGGTAGGTTCTGACGAGTGTCCTTGGTGTATAATGATGTTAGACTTTGGTTAGCTACCTGTTTATTTTAAAAGGGTCTGCCAGTGTCGCCCACCTCCCCTTCTTCTACAGACCTGAAACTGTGTCTGTGACTGATATGTGCGCTGGATAATATGTTAAAGGGCTGGTCCCACCTGGTGTACTTTGGACTGCCACTTGGTGTATGTGAAACTGATCTAAATACAGTGCCTTGCAAAAGTATTCAACCCCCTTGAAATTTTCTACATTTTTTCTTATTATGACCACAAAAATCAAACATATTTCACTGAAATTTTGTGTGAAAGACCAACACTAAGTTGCACACAATTGTGAAGTAGGACAGTCATACATGATCTTTTTTTTTTTTACAAATTAAAACCTGAAAAGTAGGCGTGCAAAATTATCCAACCCCCTTTTTTCTGAGTGCAACACATTGCTTTTAGAGGCTTTAGAAGGTTCCAATGTTGACCTAACAAATAAATAGATTCCACCTGTGTGTAATCTACTCTCAGTATAAATGTAGCTGTTCTGTAAAAACCTCAGAGGTTTGTTTGAGAGTTTTGGGGAGCAGTCAGCACCATGAAGACCAAAGAACAGACCACACAGGTCAGGGATAAAGCTGTGGAGAAGTAAAAAGCAGGATTAGGTTATAAAAAGATTTCCAAGGCTCTAAACATCTCACGGAGCACTGTTTACACCATCATCCATAAATGGAAGGAGTAGGGCACAACTGCAAATCTACCAAGACCAGGCCGCACACTTAAACTTATAGTCTGAACAAGGAGAAAACTGGTCAGAGATGTAGCCAAGAATTTTCACTTTGCCAAAAGCCATGTGGGGGACACAGTAACCATGTGGAGGAAGGTGCTCTGGTCAGATGAGACCAAAATTGAACCTTTTGGCCAAAATGCAAGTGGCAGAAACCACTGCTCATGACTCTGCATACACCATCCCCACGATCAAAAATAGAATTTGCAGCATTATATTCTACACGTGCTTTTCTTCAGCAGGGACAGGGAATATTGTGAGAGTTGATGGGAAGATGGGTGGAGCCAAATACAGGGCAATATTGGAAGAAAACCTATTGGAGTCTGCAAAACACTTGAGACTGGGGCGGATGTTTATCTTTCAACAGGACAACGACCCCAAACATAAAGCCAAGGCTACATTGGAATGGTTTAAAACAAAACATATTCATGTCTTAGAATGGCCCAGACAAAGCCCAGACCTAAATCCAATCAAGAATCTGTGGCAAGATCTGAAAACTGCTGTTCACAAACACACTCCATCTAATCTGACTGAGCTGGAGCTATTATACAAAGAAGAATGGGCAAAAATTTCAGTCTCAAGATGTGGAAAGCTGGTAGAAACATACCCAAAGAGACTTGCAGCTGTAATTGCATCAAAAGGCAGTTCCAGAAAATATTGACTCAGAGGGGTTGGATAATATTGCACGCCTACTTTTCAGGTTTTAATCTGTAAAAACAAAATAGATCATGTAATACTGTCCTTCTACTTCACAATTGTGTGCAACTTAGTGTTCGTCTTTCACACAAAGTTTCAGTGAAATATGTTTTATTTTTGTGGTCATAATAAAAGAAAATGTAGAAAAGTTAAAGGGGGTTATGGTCAAGACTTAAACTAAACTATGATTAAACTATTCATACTTTTGTAAACTACTGCCTCTGTCCACTCAAATAGCGAACTTGTGTTCTTAGTTTTGTTTTCTGCAGTAAATTCTAGTGGCATTGTTGGTTGTTTTGATGAGTAATTTCATTCGATTTTTGTTTAGTTAGTTTAATTCATTACATTTTCTTTCCCCCCATTCCCCCCAAAAAATTTTTAGGGAAATCCTCAATATAATGATGTCTACCTTGATTTACTAAAAATGTAGCTCCGGTTTACATCATACTTGTGGATAGTTACATCTCGTTCCATTCATTCCTTATGGGGAATTTGCTGAGATGTGCTAAAATTAATAAATATTTAAAAAACTCAAAGCAGAGAGTGGTTTTCAACTAAATAACCACTGGCAGCAATTTCAAAACTTCACATACAAGGTAAATACTTCACCAGGGAAACCATGTGTGTTTAAAAAAGTGCGTAATTTTGGCGCAATGCTAAATGCTAACAAATGAATTAGCGTAAATATAAAGCAGACAATTTGATAAAAATACATTCCATTCTAGGTCGAATGTTTTTGTAAAAAGCTATGTTCAGTTTGTTGAGTTATTTTAACATTAATGATGAAATTAAAAACAGGTTAGCACTAGCTTCAGAGACAGAACGGCATATTTTAGAAGCACGTGTTTTCCCTGGTGAAGTTCAAATAAGCAATGTGGCCTAAACTATATAGAGTCAGATACACAATATTATGAAATATAGTTCTTTTAGCTAAGGCGACATTAAACATTTGCAGTATATACTGTATGTTTTAGCTACATATGCTTCTATCTAAGTAAATATAACAAATGTATCTATTCAAGGTAATTATCTGGCCTGTTACATTAATTGTCTATATTTTAATAGATTGTTGTATAAACATGTTTCTTCAATATAGAGCAGACAAGCTTGTTTTCCAGTAGTTTTATTCACAGAGATTTATCTTGTTTTTACAGCATACATCATTCAGAGTATTTCACATGAGCAGCAGACTTGTATGTGTTGCTGGTTTGTGCATCAGATGGTCAAATGTAAGATTCCTATAATTCATGTGCTTTCTGAAGAAGTATGCACAGATGATTGTCAGGTCAGTGAACAACATTTAGCAGAAAGGACAATAGATGGAGGGATATACTGAAGTTTACTGGGTCACTGTGTTTTTGATTTCTTCCACGATATTCTCAAAGTTGGTCTTGAGATTGTTTATGTGCGGCATCAGCTTCTGTCTCACCTCATCAAATTTGGCCTCTATCACTTCACTGTTGTAACCCTGCTTTATCTGCTCCGTGTACTCCTGCACGTAAGAGTTCTCCATGACTTTCTCATGCACTTTGTCAATGATTGGCACCAGTTTGCTCTTGGTCTCCTCCACATTCACGATAATCTTCTCAAGCATCTTCCCCATGACTTCGTCAAATTTCTTTATGCCTGTTAGAATCTCGGTCTCTAGTTTTTTAATAAATTCTTCCACCAAGGGACCAAGCAGGGGCTCATACTCTTTACTGAGCTCACGGAGCACAGTTTCGAGCTCGGCGCGCATTAGCTCAAATTCTCTCTTCAGAGGTCTGATTTTGGCTTTGATGTTGGCGCGCAGGTCCTTGGTGGCATCATCAATGGTTTCCAAGACACGGGTAATGAATGGTTTAACCTGAGTCTGGAGTTCAATGATCTGATCATGGATGGAGTTAGCTTGTGTCAAGAAGGTGGTCCTGTAAAGTGTGATTCAAGTTTATACGTGAAAATGTTTGTTTATTTTTTGCACACACAAAAAAAAAAACATCCACTGAAGCGTCAAAAGCCAAGACTTCTTAAATATACTCACTTGACTGCCTCATCTTCAATATTTTTGGCAATTCTGTCCACTCTTTCCTTGTAGATGTTCAGGGACAAGCTATTCAGAATGTGAGCATTTTCCAGGACATTACTGGCAGTAATGTCCAGTAAAGATTCGCTCTGGCAGCCTGACATAGCAACACACACAAGCAGTGAAAAGTTACTATGACAAGTAAACATCACAATTTCAGTGTAAAATCTTAAATTACAGCTGAAACGCTGTTTTCAAGCAAATGTTTAAAACAAAAACAAAATTGTAATAATTAAAATAGAAAAAAATGCACAGAATTACTACCATTTTGTTGGATAAATTTTTAACCTTATTAAACATTTGTGTTAGAACTTTTTAATTACTACTTCTAAAAGAGCCTAAATTGACCTGTTTATTAATTTCAAACAGACATAATGAAAACCCCATAGAAAGAAACTGAACACGAAGTGACTAGTTAGCTCTCAGTGTTTTAAATATATAAACAAATCATCTTTCGTTATGTGCACAGAGTCAGTAAAGCACAAATTAAAATTTTTTTTTTTAGTTTGATTTTACAGTCCTTGTGGTAAATATTTAAAAGGTTAAATACAGGGTCACATAATTCCTAGAGGAAGTAATTTAACATGTAATGATTTATGGTTCATACAATACAAAGAACTGGTCACTGTCTATGTCTGGGCACTTTCCTTTGAATTGTGAATATAAGTATTGATCCTAAAACACTGCACTGGATTGAATTTGATGCACAATTTGAATATATTTTTTGTGTCATTATGCTATATGAGGTTTAGGTTACATGTCATTGTTATTTTCATCATTTTGTTTTTCTTTTTTTGGTGAAAAAATATGAGCTACTACAATGAAGGTTTGCAAGACTAAAACAATGAAAACAAGTGTCTTTTTCATCTTTAAACCAACAAAAGTTGTGTAACAGACGAGAAGGCAGCACAGTACGTTTCTACTTTCTGATGCAGATTATATAATTTTAGCTTCTTTATAGATTAGGTTTAACCCTCCAAACGTGAAGAAATACAGTAGTTTTATTTACTCTGACCACACTCACAGAAGAGGAAGTTTAGTTTTTCCTTCTAGACTAGCTACATGTGTCGTTCTCCTCTTGCGATCTAGGAGTCTAGTCCAGCAGAATCAAGCTTTTCTTCATTTTAATGATCAAATATCTGCTCTAAGCTTACTCAACAATGTTTTTAGTCCAAGATATTTCGCCTTTAATTAGTTAGTCAACTTCCAGAAACAGCTGATCACGTAAACACAATCGACTGTGCTGCCTAATGTTAATAAAACAGCAGGTGTATTTTGTGGTCATGTGGCCTCCGCTCACACTGCACCACCCTCTGCTGGTGAATATTTGAAACTGCATCACATAGTTGACTGCAGACGAAGTAAGCACGTGCATCATAAAGCCCTCTATCGCCTCATATAATAAAAGGTCTTGGATAGAAATAAATGTCATTTGCAGGCTACAGTTGACCTCACAATGACAGATATCTTCATCATTGGCAGTGAAAGAGTTAATACAAATTTGTGTAAACTAATGACAAGAGGCAAGAAGGCAGTTATAACCAGGTTAAAAACTTAGAAAAATAAATTTGACACAATATGTCTCTTTTAAGTTTTTGTCAAATCTGAAACTGTGTGAGACACTTACCAACAGCAAAAAGTAGAACAAGAGCCACAAACTTCATGACGATGGTCTAAAAACAAAATACATCACAAATTACTATTTCTCTTGGGAATGTTGCAGCTTTTGGGGGGCAGGGTGTTTTGAGCAAATTAAACACAAAGCACATTCATTACCCAAAGCTGAACTCTTTGCTAAAACAAATCAAATACATTTACCGATATATTATTTAATGTTAAAATAGTTAAAAACAAACACTGTGGCAAGTCGTCTCTCTTTGAGTGATTCCTTACCTGGTGGACCTCTTTGACGAAACTGAGGGACCTGTGGCTGGTGGCTGGTATCAAGAAGCCGACAGGACGGGGCAAAAGGAGGCGAGAGGAGGGGGAGTTGGACCTCAACCTCTATGCTGTCCCGCTGAGTTCATTTGGCAGCTCCTGCAGTTCTGTCGAAAATCAAGTGTTGACTATTGGATTCAGTAAAAGTGAAATGGTGCTGTAATCGCAGCTATTGTGAAATCTGCTACCTAGATTTGTCAAAAAATAAATATATTGATAAATCAAATCAATATGTTTTAAATGTTTGCTACTGCATGCTTGTTTGTATATTTGCATTTATTAGGCCTTATTAATATTATCATTGTGATTTTGTTGTTGTTTCATATCTAAAAGTTGTATATTTGCGTGTGTCCTGTCACTCAAACTGTGTCGCCATAGTTACTCACACACTGACAGGACAAGGGGCGGAGACTGCTGAGGAGCCCAGAGGAAACATTGAATTAATTTGATTTATCGCCCAGCCGTAGTAGAAAATAAAACAAACATTCAGTGGTCAAGAACAAACAGTAATACAGAAAATATGAAACAGTGAATGATCAATTGAGTAATTATCCCAGAGCATCCTTTGTCCTTAGACCAGGGGTGTCTAACTCATTTTGACAAAGGGCCACATTGGTTCTTACTAATCTTTGACATATTACAAATAATACTTGTTTTTGATTATTGTAATTTTTTTATTGTAAATATTACTCCTGGCACTAATATAAAAATGAAGTAAGGACAAGAAAAAGACAAACCTCAAGAAAAATGGACAGACAGGCTGTAGATGTAACTAAGACTGATGTGCATCTAACTGCAGATATAGAGTTTAAGTCTGTAGAGTCCATTAGCAGAGGGAAACAACTCGTCTAGGTGGATTTTGGCGCAATGCTAAATGCTAAAAAGTAAAACATAAAGCAGACAATTTGATAAAAATACATTCCATTCTAGGTTGAGTGTTTATGTAAAAAGCTAGTTCAGTTTGTAGAGTTAATTTAACATTAATGATGAAATTAAAAACAGGTTAGCACAAGCTTCAGAGACAGAACGACACATTTAGAAACACATGCGTTTTCCATGGTGAAGTTCAGTTAAGTAATGTGGCCAATAAAGAGTCAAATATACAATATTATGAATTGTAGTCCTTTTAGCTAAAGCTACATTAAACAGTTGCGGCATATACTGTATGTTTTAGGTACTTATGCTCTATTGCCACAGCTGCCATTGTCAGACAGTGAGAGCGTCTGTCTGTCTGTCTGTCTAAATCAGGGCTATTCAAATAGCGGCCCGCGGGCGAAGCAGTATGATGTGGCCCACCTTGGTAAAATGGGCCATGGACTGGGCCACATTGTAAAGAAGCCAGGGAAACAATCTGTATCTGAATTACAGTGAACAGTGGTGGATACAGCAACATAATGCTTTGAAATAAAGACTGGCCCATAATAATTAAGTGGGCCAGGGACTGGGCCACATTTCTTGGTTAGATCTGGTTTTCAGTCGCATGCAGTACTTTTCAATCAACTTAATCAACTAAAATTCCAGTGATATTTGTTTTGTTCACTTTTGTTCTGGTTCACAAATTGTTCTCTAGTCTTGTTCCAAATTGAGGTTCACCCTTGAAGTAGCAAATATGTAGACCTAGAGTCATAGAGTTGGAATAACTCTAGGTTTAGCCTAGTCCTTTATCTGTTGTTCTGATTTGCTCACGTTCTAGTTTTCATTCATCTCTGCTAGTGTAAGCCTGTTAAATGACAGAGCAATTTAGACTTATTTTCAATTTACTAAACATAAGTTCTTGGTGCAGTTTTGTTGTTCGGCTTATAGACCATAGTCCTCTGTCCGCTGTAAAATATAATTGAATAGCCCTGCTGTAGAGCAATCAGACGCTGCATTAGTTATTATCACTATAGAAACAACTCTGGTCTTGTGCAACATCTTGTGTCAAAAACTGCAATGTATTGTGCAACTGCCCGGCCCACAAGCCGTGGTCCTCGATAAAATCTGGCCCTCTGAAAAATAAAGTTGAATAGCCCTAGTCTAAATATAACAAATGTATCTATTCAAGGTACTTATCTGGCCTATTACATTAATTGTCTATATTTTAATAGATTTTTCTTAAAATATGTTTCATCAATAGAGCAGACTAGCTTGTTTTCCAGTAGTTTTATTCGCATAGATTGATCTTGTTTTTACAGCATACATCATTCAGAGTATTTCATATGAGCAGTAGACTTGTATGTGTCGCTGGTTTGTGCATCAGATCACTGTGTTTTTGATTTCTTCCACAATTTTCTTAAAGTTGGTCTTGAGATTGTTTATGTGTGGCATCAGCTTCTGTCTCACCTCATCGAATTTGGCCTCTATCACTTCACTGTTGTAACCCTGCTTTATGTGCTCCGTGTACTCTTGCACGTAAGAGTTCTCCATGACTTTCTCATGCACTTTGTCAATGATTGGCACTAGTTTGCTCCTGGTCTCCTCCACATTCACGACAATCTTCTCAAGCATCTTCCCCATGACTTCTTCGAATTTGTTTATGCCTGTTTTAATCTCAGTCTTTAGCTTTTTGAAAGATTCTTCCACCAAGGGCCCAAGCAGTGGCTCATACTCTTTACTTTGCTCACGGAGCACAGTTTCTAGCTCGACCCACATTGGCTCAAATTCCTCCTTCAGAGCTTCAACTTTGGTTTTGATGTTGGCGCGCAGGTCCTTGGTGGCATCGTCGATGGTTTCCACGATGCGGGTAGTAAAGGGTTTAACCTGAGCCTGGAGCTCAATGGTCTGATCATGGATGGAGTTAGCTTGTGTCAAGAAGAAGGTCCTGCAAATTGTGATTCAAGTTTTTATTTGTTTACCTTTTGCACACATTATCAGCAGTAAAATTAGAACAAAACTAAAAGCCAGCGCATAGCAAAAATATTGTTTTAAAACAAAAGAACATCTATTGAAATGTCTTCTATAAAAGCCAAGATTTCTTAAATATACTCACTTGACTCTCTCATCTTCAACATTTTTGAGAATTCTCTCTACTCTTTCCTTGTAGAGGTTCAGGGACCAGCTGATGATAGTGCGAGCAGATTCCAGGTACTCGGCAGCAGTAATGTCCAGGAAAGATTCGCTCTGGCAACCTGACATAGCAACACACACAAGCAGTGAAAAGTGATTATACTGTAAAATCTTGAATTACAGCTGAAACGCTACTCGTTTTCAAGTTAATATTTATAACAAAAAACAAATAGTAATAATTAAAATAGAAAAAAAGGACACAGAATTACTAAAACAATTTTGTTGGGCAAATTTTTAACTATATTAAAACATTTTGTTAGGACTTTAAATTATTACTCCATAATGAGCCTAAATTGACCTATTTAATAGCAGAATGAAAACCCCATAGAAAGAAACTGAACACGAAGTGACTAGTTGGCTCTCAGTGTTTTAAATATATAAACAAATCATCTGGCGTTATGTGCACAGAGTCAGTAAAGCACAAATTAAATTTTTTTTTTTAGTTTGATTTTAAAGTCCTTGTGGTAAATATTTAAAAGGTCAAATACAGGGTCACATAATTCCTAGAGGAAGTAATTTAACATGTAATGATTTATGGTTCATACAATACAAAGAACTGGTCACTGTCTATGTCTGGGCACTTTCCTTTGAATTGTGAATATAAGTATTGATCCTAAAACACTGCACTGGATTGAATTTGATGCACAATTTGAATATATTTTTTGTGTCATTATGCTATATGAGGTTTAGGTTACATGTCAGTGTTATTGTCATCATTTTGTTTTTCTTTTTTTGGTGAAAAAATATGAGCTACTACAATGAAGGTTTGCATGATTAAAACAATTGTCTTTTTCATCTTTAAACCAACAAAAGTTGTGTAACAGACGAGAAGGCAGCACAGTACGTTTCTACTTTCTGATGCAGATTATATAATTTTAGCTTCTTTATAGATTATGTTTAACCCCTACAAACGTGAAGAAATACAGTAGTTTTATTTACTCTGACCACACTCACAGAAGAGGAAGTTTAGTTTTTTCCTTCTAGACTAGCTACATGTGTCGTTCTCCTCTCGCGATCTAGGAGTCTAGTCCAGCAGGATCGTGCTTTTCTTCATTTTAAAGATCAAATATTTGCTCTAAACTTACTCAACAATGTTTTTAGTCCAAGATATTTCGCCTTTAATTAGTTAGTCAACTTCCAGAAACAGCTGATCACGTAAACACAATCGACTGTGCTGCCTAATGTTAATAAAACAGCAGGTGTATTTTGTGGTCATGTGGCCTCCGCTCACACTGCACCACCCTCTGCTGGTGAATATTTGAAACTGCATCACATAGTTGACTGCAGACGAAGTAAGCACGTGCATCATAAAGCCCTCTATCGCCTCATATAATAAAAGGTCTTGGATAGAAATAAATGTCATTTGCAGGCTACAGTTGACCTCACAATGACAGATATCTTCATCATTGGCAGTGAAAGAGTTAATACAAATTTGTGTAAACTAATGACAAGAGGCAAGAAGGCAGTTATAACCAGGTTAAAAACTTAGAAAAATAAATTTGACACAATATGTCTCTTTTAAGTTTTTGTCAAATCTGAAACTGTGTGAGACACTTACCAACAGCAAAAAGGAGAACAAGAGCCACAAACTTCATGACGATGGTCTAAAAACAAAATACATCACAAATTACTATTTCTCTTGGGAATGTTGCAGCTTTTGGGGCAGGGTGTTTTGAGCAAATTAAACACAAAGCACATTCATAACCCAAAGCTGAACTCTTTGCTAAAACAAATCAAATACATTTACCGATATATTATTTAATGTTAAAATAGTTAAAAACAAACACTGTGGCAAGTCGTCTCTCTTTGAGTGATTCCTTACCTGGTGGACCTCTTTGACGAAACTGAGGGACCTGTGGCTGGTGGCTGGTATCAAGAAGCCGACAGGACGGGGCAAAAGGAGGCGAGAGGAGGGGGAGTTGGACCTCAACCTCTATGCTGTCCCGCTGAGTTCATTTGGCAGCTCCTGCAGTTCTGTCGAAAATCAAGTGTTGACTATTGGATTCAGTAAAAGTGAAATGGTGCTGTAATCGCAGCTATTGTGAAATCTGCTACCTAGATTTGTCAAAAAATAAATATATTGATAAATCAAATCAATATGTTTTAAATGTTTGCTACTGCATGCTTGTTTGTATATTTGCATTTATTAGGCCTTATTAATATTATCATTGTGATTTTGTTGTTGTTTCATATCTAAAGGTTTTATATTTGCGTGTGTCCTGTCACTCAAATTGTTTCGCCATAGTTACTCACACACTGAGAGGACAAGGGGCGGAGACTGCTGAGGAGCCCAGAGGAAACATTGAATTAATTTGATTTATCGCCCAGCCGTAGTAGAAAATAAAACAAACATTCAGTGGTCAAGAACAAACAGTAATACAGAAAATATGAAACAGAGAATGATCAATTGAGTAATTATCCCAGAGCATCCTTTGTCCTTAGACCAGGGGTGCCTAACTCATTTTGACAAAGGGCCACATTGGTTCTTACTAATCTTTGACATATTACAAATAATACTTGTTTTTGATTATTGTAATTTTTTATTGTAAATATTACTCCTGGCACTAATATAAAAATGAAGTAAGGACAAGAAAAAGACAAACCTCAAGAAAAATGGACAGACAGGCTGTAGATGTAACTAAGACTGATGTGCATCTAACTGCAGATATAGAGTTTAAGTCTGTAGAGTCCATTAGCAGAGGGAAACAACTCGTCTAGGTGGATTTTGGCGCAATGCTAAATGCTAAAAAGTAAAATATAAAGCAGACAATTTGATAAAAATACATTCCATTCTAGGTTGAGTGTTTATGTAAAAAGCTAGTTCAGTTTGTAGAGTTAATTTAACATTAATGATGAAATTAAAAACAGGTTAGCACAAGCTTCAGAGACAGAACGACACATTTAGAAACACATGCGTTTTCCATGGTGAAGTTCAGTTAACCCTCTACTGCATGACTTTTTATTTTAGGAGGAAAAAAATATTTCAAGATACTTTTTGAGAGCTTGTGGGTCCCTGACATTAAATCAATTATAACATTTGACCCCCCACGCCCCCCCACAAAAATCTGGGTTTGTTGCCTCAGGGCAACAGTGTGCGATGAGGGTACTAAAACACCAAGGTTTTCAATACTAAATGGAATAGGAGAAAATAATCTAAAATGTATCAGAAAAGGTTTTATTCAACATAATACCCAATTTTCCTAAAAAAAGAGCTAATTTAGGAGAAACAATGTTCCCACTTGTACCTATATCTACCAGCTCAGGGAGTTGCACTATTCGCCCTGTGTAGATCTCAAAGCTATGTGGAATACCTTTAGAGCTGGCTAAAATTAGTATTTTGTATCCCCATTTTTTAGGTTTGGCTGGTAGATATTGCTTGTTCTTATTCTTTCCCTTGAGGAAACTATCTGTTCATCCACAGCCAGCTTCTCACTCATTGGGATGGATTGCAATTTTGAAATAAGATGGTCTACCAGTGGTCGGATTTTATAAAGTGGATCTGGACTTCCTGCAGGTATTGCCTCATTGTCATTGAAGTGGAGAGCTTTCTTGATGGCCTCCCATCTGTTCAGACTCATGGTATCAGCTACTTGATGCACCCGAGAGGCCTTGGACCAAAACATCCGAGTGGCTGGTAACCCAAACAGTGACATGTAGACCAGGGGTTCTTAACCTTTTTGACCCCGAGGCCCAAATATTCATGTAGAAAGTAACCTGGGGCCCAATCTCCTATTAAATGTATTGTACTTTACTGCTTTTGTGGCCCTCAAAGAGGTGCTCGCGGCCCAACTTTGGGCCCCGGCCCTATGGTAAAGAATCACTGATGTAGACTACAGTACCTATGAACTATTCAAGTTCTTTAGTGCTGAGGTTTAAAGGCCTGCTTGGGTTGCACTGTATAGCATACAGGTTTGACTGCTCTGTGATCACTGACAGGATATTGTCTGAAAAAAAACATCTTGAAGTAATCTTCTGATCTCGGAAGGCTTCCTTGCCATTCAGGATAGTCGGGGAAGTTGGCATTATGGGGTGTTCTCCAGCCATTGTCTTCCTCTGGTTCAAACACCTCATCCTCATCCTCATTTTCATCCCAACACACACACACCAACACACATCTTACAGAACCCTGACTGACCCCTGACCTACACTGAGTGTCAAACCTGATTCAGGGAGCCACTCTTCTCCACTATCACTCTCGTCCTCAAGCTCACTGTCTTCACTGTCGGATGGAACTTCACTACCATGTTCATTCTTGGACCCATAAAATGTTTTTATGTCCATTTCCTACAAGCAATAATACTCATTATTCACTCCAACACATCTCTTCTTTAGCACTATTTTTCCCAACAAAAGTGCTACATCTGCATGATGTTGCCCTAGGGCAACACACCTAAAACACAGTATTAGCATAAACATACAAGTAAAAATTAAATGTAAACAATCAAATGTGCATCTTGACATATTTCTGAACATTATAATATTTTTTTTAATCAAATTATTCCAATTTAACCCAGAGAAAAGTGTTATTTATCTTACAGTTACCCAGCACTGTGTCACATGTGACTTTGCTTCCAGAAATGACTGCTTCAGACTCAGTCAAATGTACACACCCACTTCAGCCTCTGATCTTTTTGGACAGAAACATGTCTGCTAACATTATAAAAAACAAAAATTAAAAAAAAACTTAAAGGACCAGTGTCCAAGCCAAAAAAGTGGTTTGTTGCCTAAAAGCAACACTATGCGGTAGAGGGTTAAGTAATGTGGCCAATAAAGAGTCAAATATACAATATTATGAATTGTAGTCCTTTTAGCTAAAGCTACATTAAACAGTTGCGGCATATACTGTATGTTTTAGGTACTTATGCTCTATTGCCACAGATGCCATTGTCAGACAGTGAGAGCGTCTGTCTGTCTGTCTGTCTGTCTGTCTAAATATAACAAATGTTTCTGTTCAAGGTACTTATCTGGCCTGTTACATTAATTGTCTTTATTTTAATAGATTGTTGTAAAAAATATGTTTTTTTTTTAATAGAGCAGACAAGCTTGTTTTGCAGTAGTTTTATTCACAGAGCTTTATCTTGTTTTTACAGCATACATCATTCAGAGTATTTCACATGAGCAGCAGACTTGTATGTGTCGCTGGTTTGTGCATCAGATGGTCCAATGTAAGATTCCTATAATTGATGTGCTTTCTGAAGAAGTATGCACAGTTGATTGTCAGGTCAGTGAACAACATTTAGCAGAGAGGACAATAGATGGAGGGATATACTGAAGTTTACTGGGTTACTGTTTTTTTTATTTCTTCCACGATATTCTTAAAGTTGGTCTTGAGATTGTTTATGTGTGGCATCAGCTTCTGTCTCACCTCATCGAATTTGGCCTCTATCACTTCACTGTTGTAACCCTGCTTTATCTGCTCCATGTACTTTTGCACGTAAGAGTTCTCCATGACTTTCTCATGCACTTTGTCAATGATTGGCAGCAGTTTGCTCTTGGTCTCCTCCACATTTACGACAATTTTCCCAAGCATCTTCCCCATGACTTCTTCAAATTTGTTTATGCCTGTTTGAATCTCAGTCTCGTTTTTTGTTTAATTCATCCATCAAGGGACCGAGCAGGGGTTCATACTCTTTTTCATGCTCACGGAGCACAGTTTCGAGCTCGGCGCGCATTGGCTCAAATTCCTCCTTCAGAGCTTCTACTTTGGCTTTGATGTTGGCGCGCAGGTCCTTGGTGGCATCGTCGATGGTTTCTACGACACGGGTAGTGAAGGGTTTAACCTGAGCCTGGAGCTCAATGATCTGATCATGGATGGAGTTAGCTTGTGTCAAGATGGTGGTCCTGTAAAGTGTTAGTCAAGTTTTAATTTGTTTATTTTTTGCACACATTATCAGCAGTTATATTAGAACCAAACTAAAAGCCAGCTCATAAAAAAATATTGTTTTAAAACAAAAGAACATCCATTGATGTTCTTTTGAGTATATTTAAAAGCAAAGACTTTTTAAATATACTCACTTGACTGCCTCATCTTCAACATAACATTTTTGGCAATTTTCTCCACTCTTTCCTTGTAGAGGTCCAGGGACCAGCTGAAGAGAATGTGAGCGGATTCCAGGTACTCGGCGGCAGTAAAGTCCAGTAAAGATTTGCTCTGGCAACCTGACGTAGCAACACACATATCAAAAGTTATTATGACTAGTAAACATCACAGTTTCAGTGTGAAATCTTAAATTACAGCTGAATTGCTGCTCGTTTTTAAGTAAATATTTATAACAAAAAGAATAGTAATAACTAGGGATGTCAAATTAGTGCATTAATTAAGATTAATTAATTACAGACAAATTAATCTATTTTGATATTTTTAACTTCATTGTTTCCATATGCGAGTTGCATAAGGGTTGTTCAACTTGACAACTTAGCAACAAAAGACTTCCTAAAGTCTTAATTTTTTGCAATATATTAATAAATCTCATCTGCAACAATAATGTAATTAGATAATTGGATAAAAACAAAACAAAAAACACTTCAGTTGAGTGTTTTTCTCAGCAATTTTTAGGTGAGATTAAAAATAGATTAATTAGATTAATTAATTACAGATCATAATTAATTCATCTCTTCAATTTTTTAATCGCTTGACAGCACTAGTAATAACTAAGATAGAATAAAGGTCACAAAATCACTAACAAAATTTTGTTGGACCAATTTTTAACCAATCATTTTTTGTTAAGACTTTATAATTGCTACACCATAATACTGTATGCATAAATTGACTCTGTGTGTTGAGCTTTAAGACACACACTAACTTTCATAAACACAAGTTTTCTTTGTTTAAAAATTCTCTTGTTTTGTAAAGTCTATAACATGAGAAAACCCCTCAGAACTTTCTGTTCAATGCCCCATCTTATTGTATTTATTAATTTCAAACAAACATAATGAAAACCCCATAGAAAGGAACTGAACACGAAGTGACTAGTTTGCTATCAGTGTCTTAAATATATAAACAAATCTGGTGTTATGTGCACAGAGTCAGCAAAGCATGAATTAAACTTTTTTTGAGTTTGATGTTACAGTCCTTGTGATAGATATTTTAAAAGGTCAAATACAGGGACACATATTTCATAGAGTAGAGGAAGTAATTTAACATGTAATGATTTATGGTTCATACAATACAGGTTACTGTCTGTGTCTGGGCATTTTCCTTTGAATTGTATAAGTATTGATCCTAAAACACTGCATTGGATTAAATTTGATGCATCCATCCATCCATTTTCTTCCGCTTCATCCGGAGTCGGGTCGCGGAGGCAGCAGTCTGAGCAGGGAGGCCCAGACTTCCCTATACCCACACACTTCCGCCAGCTCTTCTGGGGGAATCCCGAGGCGTTCCCAGGCCAGTCGAGAGACATATGCCGCGTTCATGTGGTCCTCGGGAACTCGGGAAAATTTTGTTCCAAGTTGAAAAATGCACATGAACGCTCAAACATCTCGGTACAACTGCTCGGTAACTCGGGACACACGGAGCTGCCCGAGCTCTGCACCTGACGTCACTGACACATGGAGACTGATGAAAATCAGTTAGAAAATAAATACTAACAACCTTAAACGTTAGTTTTTGGACAGGCAAGCATCAGATCTCACTGTTAGGTCTATTAACCTCTGTTAAAAGTGCTGTCATTTATTTATTTATTATGCTTAACAACATCCCAATTTTCCGAAGTAAAAAGCACATGAATGCAAACTAGTTAGGAACCCCTATCTCTCATCTCGGAAACAAGAGCACCCGAGGACCACATGAACGCAGCAAGAGTCCCTCCAGCGTGTCCTGGGTCTATGCACAATTTGAATATATTTTTTGTGTCTTTATGCTATATGAGGTTTAGCGTGACATGTCAGTGTTATTTTCCTCCGTTCTTTTTGGTGAAAGAATATGAGCTACTACAATGAAATAATGTCTTTAGGATAAAATAAATACCAGGTTTATGTAACCCAGGTGACAAATACTGTTCCTGCCTGCCGCTCTCTCTCTCTCTCTCTCTCTCTCCTTATGTGTTTGCCGTCTGATTCTCGTGATGTTTAATATTTCCCGGGAAAGTATGACGTCATTAGGTCACATGACTCAATCGACCAATGAGCGCATGTCCTTTCCATGACGTCACATGGTCATGTGACGCGTCGCGGCCAATTGCGGTTGTTTACATGGCGCAGTGATTTAGACTAGTTAAGTGCATGGATCTATTATATTGGTTAAGTGCAGGGGAGGCTGGATGAGATTCAGAGCTCTGGTTAGTACACGCTGTTTTCGTACTTTTTAGTAGCTTATTCTGCTTGACATTCAATGCAATGCCTGCTATGTTGTAGGAGCCCTCTATCGCGGCCTGTATCACGCCAATCCGGTTTGTGTATGAGGTGTAGTCAGCAGAATTGGTGAGTATTTGGTTGTGAAATGAACATGTGATGAACTGTTCTTGCTTACTATGATTTCTAAATACATGTACAGTATATTGTTGCAATATTGATGAATTCATGAATTAGGAACTAAGTATAGTGCAACAAGTGCTATATTTTGATGATATTTGTGTATACACTGGAGCTAATAATACTATAGCCTTTCTTCAATATGGGGTTACGTTATTAGTTTTGTTTATTGAATTCTGGTCCTGTTGTTCAGGCCAGGATTCTGGAACCTTATGGCGAGCTGAAGCAGGCCTAGAGCCTACAGAGCCCAATGAACTGAGTCAACTGCAGAGTCTACAGTCTCCCTCCAGGCCAGTAGGGGGCTCTGGACACTGTTCAAGCTCAGCCGTGGGTGTATTCAAAGAACTGTGTGTGGTTTTGGGCAAAGTCATTTGTTTTGCTGTTTGCACAATAATTTCTGGACTCTCGATTTATATTGTGCAATTGATAACAACTGCTGGACTCTCGATATAAGCATGTTACATCTGCTGGTCTCTCAATATAAGCACTTTACGTTGCTGGACTCTCAATATAAGTACCTTACAACTGTTGAACTCTCGATATAAGTACATTGCAGTAGTTCATTGTGCTGTCCTCTTTGAACTGAAATATTGATTTGATTGTTGATTAATTATAAATACTGAATGACCATTCATTTGCTGTTATTGTTTGTCATTTACTTCTTTTACCTTTCACATAATATATGGTACCACACCAAATCTAAATTCAGTCTCTTGCCGTCCCCTCATTGAGTCGACACCTTACTTCTGTTACTACTACTACTAGCCTATCACACATGTATTACTCTGTCATATTGCAGCATTACTATTTATAGAGTTAGAACTTATACTTAAGGACATTCTAGCATATTTATTGACACAGTTGCAACATTTACATGACTAACACAATGAGAACAATTGTCTTTTTCATCTTCAAATCAACAAAGGTTCTGTTACAGACGAAGATGCAGCACAGTACTTTTTCTACTTTCTAATGCAGATTATATCAATTTAGCCTCTTTAGGGCATAGATTATATTTACATGAAGAAATACAGTAGTTTTGTTTTTTTATTTACTCTGACCACTTTTCGCTCATAGAAGAAGAAGTTTATTTTTTTTCCTCTAGACAAGGTGCATGTGCTGTTCTCAGAGTCCTAGTCCAGCAGGATTCATTTTAAAGATCAAATATCTGCTCTAAACTTACTCAACAATGTTTTTAGTCCAAGATATTTTGCCTGTAATTTGTTTGAAAAGAAAGTCAGCCTCCAGGAGCAGCTGATCACGTAAGCACAATTGACTGCGCTGCCTAATGTTAACAAAAGAGCACCTGTATTTTCCGGTCATGTGGCCTCCTCTGTGTGTGCTCACACTACACCACCCTCTGCTGGTGAATATTTAAAACTGCATCATATAGTTTCCTACAATGTCAGCACGTGCATCAGAGAGCCCTCTATCGCCTCATATAATAAAAGGTCTTGGATGGAAATGAACATTTGCAGGCTACAGTTGACCTCGCAATGACAGATATTTTCGTCATTGGCAGGGAAAGAGTTGATAAAAATTTTAGTTAACTATTGACGAGGGAAGGCAGTTATAACCAGGTTGCAAACTTAGAAAAATAAATTTGACACAATATGTCTCTTTTAAGTTTTTGTCAAATCTGAAACTCTGTGAGACACTTACCAACAGCAAAAAGGAGAACAAGAACCACAAACTTCATGACGATGGTCTAAAAACAAAATAGAACAAATTACTATTTCTCTTGGGAATGTTGCAGCTTTTTGGGGGCAGGGTGTCTTGAGCAAATTAAACACAAAACACTTTTCATAACCCAAAGCTAAACTTTTTGCTTAAACAAATCAAGTACATTTGCCAATATATTATTTCATGTTAAAAAAGTTATAATCACGCTCTGCAGTAAGTCGTCTCCATTTGAGTGATTTCTTACCTGATGGAGCTCTTTGACAAAACTGAGGGACCTGTGGCTGGTGGCTGGTATCAAGAAGCCGACAGGACGGGACAAAAGGAGGCGAGTGGAGGGGGGAGGCAGTGAGTTGGACCTCAACCCTTGTGCTGTCCCACTGAGTTCATTTGGCAGCTCCTGCAGTTCTGTCGAAAATCAAGTGTTGACTATTGGATTCAGTAAAAGTGAAATGGTGCGGTAATCGCAGGTATTGCGAAAACTGCTACCTAACTAACTAACAATACTAGCATCAAAACTATCTTGACTCTTTGCACATGTCGTCACGCTCCTCGAGGGAACGCCCACTTCTCCATGCTAGATGGCAAAAGCGCTGTCTGTGCGCATTACAGCAATGGAAACTTTGCCTGAAACTTGCTCGTTTCTAAGTAATTTTAATTGATTTCAATTGTAAAATGGCTGTATCTCGTGGAACACGCTGCACTAACAGGCCAGTTCGAGGTTTTAAGCCTAAACGCTAGTGGATGGCAGCAATAAATCAAAAGACCTAAGTCCCTCTAAGTCGCTACGGATTTGCAGTAAACACTTTAAACAAGGTAAGTCAATGCTAATGAGAAAAAAAAAGTATGACATTTGAAAAAAAAAAAATGCAATGAATATCTGAAACAGCCTGCATTATGCGTGGCTAACACTAGCCTCATATGATACAGCTAAGTTACTGAAAACCAACCTCTTGTAGCTTTTAAATCTGCTCCAGTGTAAGACAAAACCCTGTTTACCACAGGTTTTTGTCTTACACTTAAAGGTGCAAATCATGAGGAGTAAAGTCAGCAAACTTGTAAATTTTATTTATTTGGCAAACATAGCAGGAGGAAGAGGGTATAGATCAGCTAGCATTCATTAGCTTTTCCACATACCTTGTTTTGTGCTTCATCTAAAAGTTGTCCTACTTCCACAGACAAATGTACTGAACATGCGCCAGAAGCATCCACCGATTTCTTTACGGAAAAATAAGGAAATATGTGAGAATTTGTCAGTTTTGCGCTCCCTGTAATACTGCGAACACGTACTTCTGCCCTCCATCATGGCGCAGCCACGTGATCAAGTGACATAGGTGCAAATGGTCAATACTAGGTTGAGATAGTATTGATAAATCAAATCAGTATATTTTTAATTGTTTGCTACTGCATGCTTGTGTTTAGCATTTGCATTTATTGGGCCCTATTAAGATCAACATCATTATGATTTTGTTGCTGTTTCATATTTAAAAGTTTTATATTTGCGTGTGTCCTGTCACTCAAACTGTGTCGCCATAGTTACTCACACACTGAGGAGAAAGGGGCGGAGACTGCTGAGGAGCCCCGAGGAAACATCGAATTAATTCAATTTATCGCCCAGCCATAGTAGAAAATAAAACAAACATTCAATGGTCAAAACCAAACAGTAATACAGAAAATAAGAAACAGTTAATGGTCAATTGAATTCCAGAGCATCCCTTGTCCTTAGACCAGGGGTGTCAAACTCATTTTGACAAAGGGCCACTTTGGTATCACGGTTGTCCTTAAAATAACCTTACTAATCTTTGACATATTACAAATAATACTTGTTTTTAATTATTGTAAATTTTTTGAAGTGACAATTACTGACTATACATCCACATTTTGTCTAAAAATTTACTTTCAGACAAATTATTTAATTAGGTTGAAACACCCATATTACTCCTAACATTAATATAAAATTAAAGTAACTCTTATATGAGTTTAACACGTGTGCCTTAGACCCTCCTTCTCGGCAAGTAAAAACTCAAAAACTCAAAAAAAAAAACCGACAAGAAAAAGGCAAACCTTGAGGAAAACTACAGAGAAGAAGACATCCACTCCCCATGGACATACAGGCTGTAGATGTAACTAAGACTGATGTGCATCTGACTGCAGATATAAGTTTAAGTCTGTAGAGTCCATTAGCTGAGGGAAACGACTCGTCTAGCAGGAGGAGGACAGGCTAATCCAAGAAAAGAATCTAATTAACATGACACTAATTAACATGAGTAATTTTATAATTACCTTGAGCTTTATTACAACAACTTTAAAAATCATATTATCTGTTTTAATTTTGACAATTTGGTTCAGGTGTTTTTACGTGATTAATATGTATATTTGGAAGTGGCTAAAATGAAAATTGTTTAAAAAGCAGTTTTTGTAGTAAAGGGTCTCTTCAGTTATGGAAAGATTGAAAATATGTGAAGTAACCTTTCAGATATTTTATGGCAAAGTACAACATGAGCGCAACTTTTTGGTTATTGCATTTTGCAAATTTTTGACTTAGTTTGGTGTGATAGCCTTTATGATGAATATTTATCATAATTTTACAGCAGCTAAATTGCAAATTATGAAAAAATTCCCAAATAAAAGTTTTGATTTGAGTTCTAAAACAGAATCCCTCCACATGTCGTCAAAAAGCACCAACATGTAAAGACAATTTATACATGACTGACACAGCTTCATGGAGTTTAAGCAATCATTAAACTAAATTAAAGTGTTGTAAGATAATATCATGCCAGTCTATAACTTCTGTGTCATGTATGTGGATTTCGGTCCATATTTACCAGTGGTTGCTAGGTAACTGTTGTGGAATTACCTCAACATTATGTCATATTTGTTGTTATAAACCTCATCAAAACAGCCAATTTGGGTGAAAACAAGCACAATGTTTAGAGGAATCTTAAAATATAATGACGTCTACTTTGATTTACTAAAAATTCAGTCCAGCCTGTCATACATTCTTTACATAGCGTTTAAGACCTAATGCCTAGTTACATCTCTTTCCATTCACTCCTTATAGGAAATTTGCTAGTTCAGTTTGTAGAGTTATTTTAGCATTGATAATGACATTAAATACAGGTTATCACTATACCATATCTGCTTTGTGGCCATACCTGCTTGTTAAAAATTGATCTCATCAGATATCAGAAGATAAGCAAGTTAGGGCCTGGTTAGTACTTGGATGGGAAACCGCTGGAACACCAGGTGCCACAGTGCGACGACAAGAGTGGATTGTTGTTTTGTGTCCTCGGGCAAAACACTTAAACCACATTGCCTCAGTGTCTGCATAAACTGGGTGAATGGATACTAGATTATAAAGCGCTTTGAGTGCCTGGAAAGGTAGAAAAGCACTATATAAATAGACAGTTTACTAGCTACAGAGAAAGAACGGCACATTTTAGAAGCACATGGGTTTTTCCTGGTGAAGTATTTACCTCGTATGTGAAGGTCTGAACCTGGTGCAAATGATTTTCTAGCTGTAACTTGTTGTCCGCTTTGTGTCAATGAAATATTTAATTCTTTTACAGCATTTGATCTAGCCTCCCGAGAGACTGAATAGACCTGAAATAGCTATCCGCTGATATATTCATGATCGTCTATCTATCTACCTATCTATCTACCTATCTATCTATCTATCTATCTATCTATCTATCTATCTATCTATCTAAAAATAACAAATATATCCAATGTAATTATCTGGCCTGTTATATACCATGTACTTTATATTTTTAATAGATAGTTGTATAAACATGTTTCTTCAATAGAGCAGACAGATTTGTTTTCCAGTAGTTTTATTCACACAGATTTATCTTGTTTTTACAGCATACATCATTCAGAGTATCTCACATGAGCAGCAGACTTGTATGTGTCGCTGGTTTGTGCATCAGATGGTCCAATGTAAGATTCCTATAATTCATGTGCTTTCTGAAGAAGTATGCACAGTTGATTGTCAGGTCAGTGAACAACATTTAGCAGAGAGGACGATAGATGGAGGGATATACTGAAGTTTACTGGGTCACTGTGTTTTTGATTTCTTTCACGATATTCTCAAAGTTGGTCTTGAGATTGTTTATGTGTGGCACCAGCTTCTGTCTCACCTCATCGAATTTGGCCTCTATCACTTCACTGTTGTAACCCTGCTTTATCTGCTCCGTGTACTTTTGCACGTAGGAGTTCTCCATGACTTTCTCATGCACTTTGTCAACGATTGGCACCAGTTTGCTCTTGGTCTCCTCCACATTCACGACAATCTTCTCTAGCATCTTCCCCATGACTTCGTCAAATTTTTTTACACCTGTTTCAATCTCTGTCTGTAGTTTTTCGAATAACTCTAATATCAAGGGCCCGAGCAGGGGCTCATACTCTTTACCGTGCTCAAAGAGAACAGTTTCTAGCTCGACCCACATTGGCTCAAATTCTTCCTTCAGAGCTTCGACTTTGGCTTTGATGTTGGGGCGCAGGTCCTTGGTGGCATCGTCAATGGTTTCCACGACGCGGGTAGTGAAGGGTTTAACTTGAGCCTGGAGCTCAATGATCTGATCATAGATGGACTTAGCTTCTGTCAAGAAGGTGGTCCTGTAAAGTGTTATTCAAGTTTTTTTATGTTTTTTAGTTTGGCACACATTATCAGCAGTTAAGTTAGAACAAAACTAAAAACCAGCGCAAAACAAAAATATTGTTTAAAACAAAAAAACATCCACTGAAGCGTCTTCCACAAAAGCCAAGACTTCTTAAATATACTCACTTGACTGCTTCATCTTCAACATTTTTGACAATGCCCTCTACTCTTCTCTTGTAGAGGTCCAGGGACCAGCTGAAGAGAATGTGAGCAGATCGCAGGTACTCGGCGGCAGTAAAGTCCAGTAAGGATTCGCTCTGGCAACCTGACATAGCAACACACACAAGCAGTGAAAAGTTACAATGACAAGTAAACATCATAGTTTCAGTGTCAAATCTTAAATTACAGCTGAAACGCTGCTCGTTTTAAAGTAAATATTTATGACCAAAAAGAACAGTAATAATTAAGATAGAATAAAGGTCACAAAATTACTGACAAAGTTTTGTTGGACCAATTTTTAACCATATTAAGATTTTTGGTAAGACTTTATAATTACAACACCATAATTTGCCTAAATTGAACATTAGCATTGACAGACATACACTTCCTTATATAGAAACAAGTTTTCTTTGGTGAAAAATTCTTCTGTTTTGTAAAGTCTATAACATAAGAAAAACCCTTCCTGTTCAATGTCCCATCTTACTGTTTTTATTAATTTCAAACAAACATAATGAAAACCCCTGAACACGAAGTGACTAGTTAGCTACCGGTGTTTTAAATATATAAACAAATCATCTGGCGTTATATGCACAGTCAGTAAAGTCAGAGTGAGTTTGATGTTACAGTCCTTGTGGTAAATATTTTAAAAGGTCAAATACAGGGTCTGAGGGTCGCATATTTCATAGATTAGAGGAAGTAATTTAACATGTAATGATTTATGGTTCATACAATACAGTGAACTGGATGCTGTCTGTGTCTGGGCATTTTCCTTTGAATTGTGATTATAAATATTCATCCTAAAACACTACACTTAGTTAAATATATTTTTTGTGTCATTATGCTATTTGAGGGTAAAGTTTTGAGTAAACTAATGACGAGAGAAGGCAGTTATAACCAGGTTGCAAATTTAAGGTTTTGTCAAATCTGAAACTCTGTGAGACACTTACCAACAGCAAAAAGGAGAACAAGAACCACAAACTTCATGACGATGGTCTAAAAACAAAATACAACACAAATTACTATTTCTCTTGTAAATGTTGCAGCTTTTTGGGGGCAGGGTGTCTTGAGCAAATTAAACACAAAACACTTTCATAACCCAAATCTAAATTTGCTAAAACAAATCAAGTACATTTGCCAATATATTATTGAATGTTAAAAACGTTATAAACTAACACAGTGGTAAGTCGTCTCTCCATTTGAGTTATTCCTTACCTGGTGGAGCTCTTTTTTCTAAACTGAGGGACCTGTGGCTGGTGGCTGGTATCAAGAAGCCGACAGGACGGGGCAAAAGGAGGCGAGAGGAGGGGGGAGGCAGTGAGTTGGACCTCAACCTCAATGCTGTCCCGATGAGTTCATTTGGCAGCTCCTGCAGTTCTTTCGAAAATCAAGCGTTGACCATTGTTCAGATTCTGTAAAAGTGAATTGTAGCTAATGCAAAACTTGCTGCCTGGATTTGCCAAAAATAAAACAAAACAAAAAACAGTAACTAACAATACTCAGCTAGCATCAAAACTATATATTCGGTTGAAAAAGTAATAATAAATCAAATCAATAAATTTTTGTATAGCCTTCCCAAGATTGTCAATTTAGCAAACATCAATGGTAGAAGTTCATAATAGAGTTCATAATATTTTAAAGCATCGATAAAGGATGAGCCAATGAACTTGTTTTAATTCATATTAAAACTATTAGTACGTGTTTGCTGCTGCATGCTGGTTATTAGCATTTTCATTTATTAGGCCCTATTAAGATCATCATCATTATGATTTTGTTGTTGTTTCATATCTAAAATGAATTAATTTTATTTAGCGCTTAGTCGTAGTAGAAAATAAAACAAACGTTCATTGGTCAAAACCAAACAGTAATACAGAAAATAAGAAACAGTTCAGTTCAGTTTGTTGAGTTAATTTAACATCAATAATGGATCAATCAATTGATCTTTATTTGTATAGCACTTTTCATACATTTCAATGTAGCACAAAGTTCTTCACAAAATTGCAACAGATGGCAAATACACACCCACACACAGAAAAAAACAAAAACAGACCAACAAACCAGACGAAATAGAAAACCAGAAAACCCCTCTGATGTTAAAAAAATAAATTAAAAAATAAAACTTGGCAGATAAAGCTCCTAATCTTAATCGAGCTAGTGCAGAGACTTGAGAAATGGAGTGATATGCTCTCTCTTTCTGGTCCTCGTCAGCAGTTGTGAAATTAAATACAGGTTAGCTCTAGCTTCAGAGACAGAATGGCACATTTTAGAAACACATGAGTTTTCCCTGTTAATGTATTTACCTCGTGTGTGAAGGTCTGCACCTGCTGCAAATGATTTTCTGGCTGTAACTTGTTGTAACTTGTGTTGTTGAATAGACCGGAAATAGCTATCCACTGATATTTTCACACAGGAACTAGCCAAGCCACAGCGTGAAAAGGGCCTATAGTGAAGCATCAGTTAAGCAATTAATTCTATCGTGGCCAAAATATAAAAAGTCTGATCTTGGGTATTCTGAATTATACTCCTTTTAGCTAAGGCTACATTAAACATTTACTGTATATACTGTATGTTTTAGGTACATATGCTCTTTTGCCACAGATACCATGGTCAGACAGTGAGAGCAAGTTGCGTTACAAGAGCGAGTTTTTCCCCAAAACCTCAAACTTGCTTTTGTTTCTAAGCAATATACTTCATTCTCAATACTGAACTGTCTATAAAAAAATAACAAATGTATCTATTCAAGGTTATTATCTGGCCTGTTATATTAATTGTTTATATTTTAATAGATTGTTGTAAAAAGTGTTTCTTCAATAGAGCAGACAAGCTTGTTTTCCAGTAGTTTTATTCACAGAGATTTATCTTGTTTTTACAGCATACATCATTCAGTGTATTTCACATGAGCAGCAGACTTGTATGTGTCGCTGGTTTGTGCATCAGATGGTCAAATGTAAGATTCCTATAATTGATGTGCTTTCTGAAGAAGTATGCACAGTTGATTGTCAGGTCAGTGAACAACATTTAGCAGAGAGGACGATAGATGGAGGGATATACTGGGTTTACTGGGTCACTGTGTTTTTGATTTCTTCCACGATATTCTCAAAGTTGGTTATTAGATTGTTTATGTGCAGCATCAGCTTCTGTCTCACCTCATCGAATTTGGCCTCTATCACTTCACTGTTGTAACCCTGCTTTATCTGCTCCGTGTACTCCTGCACGTAGCTAGCTCTCTCCTCCACATTCACGACAATCTTCTCAAGCATCTTCCCCATGACTTCGTCAATTTTTTTTTACACCTGTTTCAATCTCGGTGTGTAGTTTTTTGTTTAATTCTTCCAGGGGCAGGGGCTCATACTCTGCACCAAGGGACCGAGCTCCTGCTCATGAGAGTTAATGGAGAGAAAGGATATTTTCTCTAGTAAGAGTTCAATAAACAGCTAAAACAGGAAAAATAAACTACAGTTTGATAACAATTTCAACCCACAACAAGTCTACTGAGCACTGGGTTTGTAACTGACATATAAAGAGAGAAAATCAGGTAAACAGTGATAGTAAAACAGATAAACACACATTTATCACAGATACAGAGATCAGACACAGTTAAACTTATTACCTTTTTTCTTCTTAAAAATAGGGGTTTTGAGTTTGTTTGTTGCAGTTAAAATGTCCTAATCATCAACTGTTGTTAGCAAACTAGCTTGTAGTCAACACAAGACATTGCCATGACAACAAAGAAATACATTATTTTGAATGGAGTGTTGCCACTCATTCTAAATGTTGCTAAGCATTTTTGGAATAAAATGATTTCAGTGCATAACCTCTAAAATAAAAACAAATTTCTCTTTTCTTTTAAATTATACAGCTTTATCAAAAATTTATGATTTCTTTTCATAGAAAAGCACAGCAAGATAGACTTTCAACAAACACTATGATTTGATGTAAAGTGCAGAAAATTGCCTCCGGTAAACTATGCACTGTAAATAATCCATAAATACCCACTGGGTAAACATTGGCACAATAATGACCCATTTAACAATCATAGCAGCAAATGCAAAGTCCATTGCATAGTTTCAGTTATTCTTTGCAAATACAAATCAAACACACTTCACATTCAGGATTTGGAAAGCATCTCTCCATTTGATCAGCTTATTAGGTATAGTTGGTAACACTTTAAAGTACCGCCCGCTAGTTAATAGGTAACTACGGGGGTACTTACTGGTACTTCTGGTGTTAGTACCAGTGGTAGTTACTGGTAACTACAGTGGTACTTGTAGTGGTATTTAGAGTCACAAGTACTGGTAACTAAAGTGATAGTTACCAGTATATTTAGTATTAACTACAGTGGTACTTCACTGTCAGTTACTATAGTAATTGATAGCTAACTAACACTGACAGCGGGTCGTATTTTAAAGTGGACAAGGTGGTACTTCACTGTCAGTTACTATAGTAATTGATAGCTAACTAACACTGACAGCGGGTTGTATTTTAAAGTGGACAAGGTGGTACTTCACTGTCAGTTACTATAGTAATTGATAGCTAACTAACACTGACAGCGGGTTGTATTTTAAAGTGGACAAGGTGGTACTTCACTGTCAGTTACTATAGTAAACTCACTCCCTCAGGTATAGGAACCCACAAACAAACTGGGCCAAGGGGAGCGTTCCCTTTAGCTCAATGCGTTTGTCAGGTTGACCGGCGCGTGGGAGACCCGGGTTCGACTCCCGCTCAGGACATGTGTAAGACCATACCCGTTACACTATCAATTACTGTAGTAACTGACAGTGAAGTACCACCTTGTCCACTTTAAAGTATGATCCGCTGTCAGTGGTAGTTAGCTATCAATTACTGTAGTAACTGACAGTGAAGTACCACCTTGTCCACTTTAAAGTATGATCCGCTGTCAGTGTTAGTTAGCTATCAATTACTGTAGTAACTGACAGTGAAGTACCACCTTGTCCACTTTAAAATACGACCCGCTGTCAGTGTTAGTTAGCTATCAATTACTATAGTAACTGACAGTGAAGTACCACCTTGTCCACTTTAAAATACGACCCGCTGTCAGTGTTAATTAACAGTTAATTAATGCAGTAACTACCAGTGAAGTACCACTGTATTAAACTGTACAAGAAGACCAGCTGTCAGTGTTGTTTTTTTTTTTTTTTTTGGAACTACTACCAACTTTTACTGTAATTTAGCTAGTGCTCAATACATTATTTACTAGTAACTACTGTTTAAAGCTCAACCAGCTGTAGTATGCAAATATTTTTTGGGGTTTATTGATAAACATTTTGTAAATTGTTAATGTGTTTCATATCTGTTGTGGCTGTGAGCATAATAAAGAGGTGTCTCTTTGTATTAGATTGCCCTGTGTTTGATTTTTATCATAATCTGTATTATACACAATATTTGCAGTAATAAACTTCTTTCATAACAGTCTTTACCTTTGTTTGTGTAGCATCACAAATAGAACCACCAAGTACACAATTAAGTATCACTAGAGGTACCCGTATAAGTACCACTAATTAGTACAAATGATGCCACCATAATCCCAATTATCATTCCACAAAAGTACCAGTAACTATCACTATAATTAATACTTAACTAGCCGGTAACTGTCACTTTAGTGACCAGTACTTGTGACTGTAAGTACCACTACAATTACCACTGTAGTTACTAGTAAGTACCACTGGTACTAACACCAGAAGTACCAGTAAGTACCCCCGTAGTTACCTATTAACTAGTGGGCGCTATTTTAGTAACTGTCAATTAAGTACTAGTAACTACCACTGTAGTTAATACTAAATATACTGGTAACTGTCACTTTAGTAACCAGTACTTGTGACTCTAAGTACCACTACAAGTACCACTGTAGTTACCAGTAACTACCACTGGTACTAACACCAGAAGTACCAGTAAGTACCCCCGTAGTTACCTATTAACTAGCGGGCGGTACTTTAAAGTGTTACCGTATAGTTTTGTTTAAATGTAACTCAATACTACTTTGTATTTAGTCAGTCGACATGCAGAATCGTTGAAGTAATTGTTGCCAGTGTGCTACTGTTTCCTTTGACGAGTTATTACCTGGTAGAGCTCTTTGAAGAAACTGAATGAATTGTGACAGAAGTGAAGTTTTTTTAGGACAGGGGTAGAGCTGTAGTCCTGCCAGGAATCCAAAATAATAAGGCAGGAGGAGGGATATTCCAGTAAACTAGATCCTCACCCCTGTACTGTCATCCTGAGTTCATTTGTCCTGAGGAGTTCTTTTGAAAATAGTTCATCATTGTTTGACTTCAGTAAAAGTTAAAGCGGCTACTGCTGCTACTGTTATAGGGTTGTCAAAAGTAATTAAGAAGTCACATACTAATCAATACTAAAACTAGTGTCAAAACTTGATACTCAGTTAAGAAAGTATCTGTACTAAAGACAGGCAGATAAACATGGAACATTGTGACTTTTCCTGAGCAGTTTTAAAATGATCTTGAGTTTTAACAGAACTACTATAAGACGTGGTAAAATGTGATGATAACTGTCTTAATTGTGTCTCTTTTGTGGTTCAGATGTGTTTACTTGATTAACCTAGATTATTAAGTTTATCTCTGTATACAATATACTATATACAAGGGCTATTCAAATGGCAAGAACGCAGGCCAATTGTGTCCCACTAACTAATGTGAAGTGGTCCATCATGATAAAATGTGTCTTGGGCCTGAACTCCGATGTAAGTTCTTCCACAGTATCCATCTGGAACTTGACTCGTTGAAAGTGTTTGGGAAAAGGTGGGATCCTTGGTGAAATACATCGAGTTGATTGGGTGTGGGGCCTACCTTTTTGTGCTTAACCAACGAATTGTTATGGTGTATCCAGTGTCCACGTGAGATAGAACAAGTGTCACACATACTGCTCTTCTTTCAAAAAGAATGACTCCCTATTTCAGCTAAAACCGCATCAAAAGCAGCAGAAACACGTACATCCACGGGAGCAGTCATCTTTGTTTAGCTAGAATAAGACTCGGCGCTAACGACCCGTCTTAACCTGGCCTGCTACTGTGTTATTGGGCCTTAAAACCACGCTGCTGTGATGTGATTGGGCTGAGACACTGCTGGTTCGGACTCCCAAACCAACTGGCTGCTGGAAGGCCAGATGAATTATCTTGAGTATGTGAAATCACAAAATAAACCATCTGACTGCCAGGTTATTATCATACCATACTAGGTCAAAATTAGAAAAATGTTGTAATATGTTTTATGGGCTTTAAGACCTCGCAGGCCACATAAAATAATGTGTCAAATACAAGGCATTGTGTTTTATACACGTAGTCTGTTGTCTCATGGTCAGACAGTGAGATAAGGTTGCATTCTAGGTGAGACAGTTTTTCCTATTACAGTAATAAATACTAAAACATTAACACATGTTTTAGTATTCCTATTACAGATATAAACACAAAAAACATAACACAAAAATTTGATTTTGATTCTGAGGAGTATACTTGTTTAATTGATGCATTTTGTTGATTATAGGTTCTTATTGGAATAAAGTATTTAGTCTTTTATTTATTTATTATTTTTTGTTGCTTATTCTACTGACTCTTTTTACCATTACATGTAATGTAGGAAAAATGCACTCTCAATTCAAGATAAGTACATAACCTGTTTTGATAATAGACAATCTTAAATGTATTGTTGTTTATCTGTTTATTCAATAGAGCAGACAAGCTTGTTTTCCAGTAGTTTTATTCACATACGTATCTTGTTTTTACAGCATACATCATTCAAAGCGTTTGTATCTCGTGTGTGCTATAAGCTTGTATGTGTCGCTGGTTTGTGCATCAGACCGTGTAAAAGCAAGAGTCCCACCATTTTATGAGTTTGCTGGAGGTTGGGCTTTTTTTGGTGTTGTGCAGTGGATCGTCAGGTCAGATGACAACAGAAGGCACCGACAATTTGGGGATGAAGGTAGATGAAGGAAGAAGTAAACTGCGGCTTACTGGCCCAACATGGTTTTGACTTCTTCAGCGAGTTTGCTGAGGTTATCCTTGACTGCGGTCAAGTGTGGCATCAGCTTCTCTCTCACCTCGTCGAAGTTGGTCTCCTTCAAGGTACTGGCCTGGTCATAGTACGTCTTCATCTGGTCTTTGTAGTCCTGCACGTAGGGCTCCACCATTTCCTTCACCGCCATCACGCGCTCTGTGATCTTCCCGCGGATCTTTTCGATGATTGGCATCAGTTTGCTCTTGGTCTCTTCCACGTTCTTGTCGATCTTCTCCTGCAGCTCGGTCATCACGGGCTTGAGTTTCTCTTTCCAGGCTGCCACGTCGGCCTCATGCTTCTTCGTGTACTCATCCAGGTGGGGCTGGAGCAGGGCCTTGTACTCCTCGATGTGGTTGTTGACCACTGTGTGGAGTTCGGCGCGCATTGGCTCCAGCTCCGCCTTCAGAGTGTCAATGTCGGTTTGGATTGAGGCGCGCAGGTCCCGGGTGGCGTCATCGAGGGTTGACACGGCGCTGTCGGTGAAGGGCGCAACCTGCTCCTGGAGCTTGAGGATCTGCTCGTGGATGAAGTTAGTGCGGGTCAAGATGGCATTCCTGTAAATTTCAGCGCAAGTTTAGTCTGTTGTACATAATCAATTTGCAACAGTTCAGGCTGGGAAACTCAACTTTTTTGCCCCACAAATAAATACTAATATGAGACAAGAAACAGTTTGTCCCTATGAGTTACAATGTTATTTGCTTAGGTAATCTCGTACTTTTTTTGTCTGCCTGCCGTCCATCTGTATCAAATATTAGTGGCTGTTAGAATGGGTTAATAATAAAAGCACTTCTACTGTTTTTTATACTTGTGACTATAACCAAGCACGTCTTAAAGCAGGAGTCTCAAACTCAAATGGAGCTCAGTCCAAAATGATCAAAGTCAGTAAGCTTGTTATTTTTTTCCTCTCATTCTACTCTTCTTGTTATTATTCCTCTTACTGTTCTTCCCTTAATCTTTTTATTATACATTTTAATTTACTTATCTTGCTTTCTTTAATCTTCCTTCTAATTTTTTTCTATTCTTATTTGTATTTGTCCTGTTTTTTGTCTTCTTCTTTTACTGACTTTTTCCTCCTTATTATATATTTATTTTTTACTATTATGTTTTATTATCTTGTCTTTCTTTTCTATTTATCTCACTATTTTTATCTTCTTTTCTCTTTTTCATAAATTTTCTACCTATTCTTCTTTTACTTCTTATTACTCCTATTATTATTTCTTATTTTTATTCTTATTTTATATATTATGTGTATATAATTGTTTGTTACGTATGTCTTGTGTTTTCTTGTCTTATGTTTTTAAACTCCTTTATTATTGTACATCTCCCTGAAGAAGTAATAATAAAAATATAAAAATCAAAACAAAAAAGTCAGTAATAGTCGATGACCACATTTTAAATTACCGTAATTTCTGCCCCATTGAGCGCACCTGAATATAAGCCGCACCAACTAAATTTAAATAAGAAAAACAATAAGGTACATACAGTATATAGGTCGCACTTGTTAATAGTAAGTCTATGAGAATCTATAATTTTGCTGCATTGTTGTATAAGCCGCAGAGTTCAAAGCTTGTGAAAAAAGTAGCAGCTTATAGTCCAGAAATTACGGTATACTTCTAACATATAAAATATTTTCACAATCAGTCTTTTATATTGTTTTTTTATTATTTAGGTCCTTATGTATGTGAATAAAAGAGCATAGCTAGGGTCTGACTGTCCTTCTCAGAAACATTTTGGACAAATTGTATGTATCTTGCTGTATTACAGTGAGTTTTAGAGGTCTTACAGACACTGGGGTTGTCTTGATACACTAAAAATGAAATGCTATACCACATATTTGTTTGAAATTGCTATGGACCGCCACTTTGAAATCCCTGTCTTAAAGCACGAAGCAACAAGTCCCATTTTCTGCAAGATCTGTCGTAGAAGTTATAATGGTGTCTTGATAAAAACTGCTGTTGAAACTTCTTCTCTCTTAAATACTCACTTGGCTGCCTCGTCGTCGATCTTTCCGGCGATGTTTTCCAGGCTGGTCTTGATTGAATCCAGGTACAGCCTCATGAGACCGCGAGCATGCTCCAGATGAGAGGGAGCGTCGGCCTGCAGAGCGGCGCCATGGCAACCTGATACACACAGTCAGTCATTGGTCTGCAGTCGTTGTCATGGCGAGGTAAAAATTTTCAAACTCAATTTAGTTTTGTTTTTGTTAGGAATAAATGTAATTCTGACTAAACCAAGACAAAGCAAAAACTTGGATTTTTCTGTAGTTATTGTATGGTACACTATTGTGTACCATACAATAACACTATTGTTCCATGAGTGTTTAGATTCACTAGTTTTAGTCACCATTAATATCTGATACTTTTAACAATCACATATCACTAGAGTTTTGCGTCTAACAGTTTTAATGACTTTTTTTTAGGAAGAATAATACTCATATTTTAAATGAATCAAGAAAAAAGTAAAAAACAAATATTGAAAATAATAACACGAAGTAGAGCAGCAATAGGTACATTTTCGACGTTTTTATGACCCTGTTGTGTATTTTTATTTGCAAAGCTATCACAAAAAAGTCCTAGAATTAAACTATTACGAAATACTTAGACAAAACTTAAATATAACAGGTTTCCAAGTGATTATAAGCCAAAAGTGTGACCATGAAGGATTAAATCAATGTTGCGAATGTATTTTGGTGAGCCATTTAAATTTTTAAGCTTTTGTTATACCACTTTATAATACCTAAACCTTATCAAAGTTTAAAGTGACACTAAACTCCTAACATTTGAAACAGAGCTGGAAAACTGGGCAGAGCTGTAGAATTAAACATGAGAGAAAGGGGCGGAGTCTAAAGTTAAAAGAAGCTGCGTGATTGGTCGAGGATCAGGTGGTTATAATCAGGGCAGTCCAGCTGTATAAAGGAGAAGTTTCATTGGCCGCTGCAGTGAGCACTCGTACAGTTTTAACTAATTTGCCTTGAAAGCTGCAAATGTAACGAGTTTGCACAGAACTAGTGACTTTTTTTTTTTATTTAGTGCTTAGCTCCTCTTTAGCAAAGCAATAAGTAAGACTTAGCCATTATCAAATTATTTATCAAGAATGATTCAGAATCATTGACTTAAAATTTAACTTAAAAATAAAAATAAAAATCAAGCATTCAGTTCAGTATGATGATGAAGTGACAGGTTATTTTTTTCAGTAAAACAAAGTCAACATGATCAAGTTTTAACCAAACATTTTTCTTGTTCTCACCTAGATTGGCTGTTTTTATTAAGTTTGTAGTTGTATTTTGTCCAGCAAATATGACAAAATCAACTTTTACCTAGCAACCACATTGTAAATGTTGGCCAAAACCTACTTTAGTGACACATTTTGTAACACTCAAACTGTGTTTAATGATTGTTTAAACTCCCACGAAAGTGTGTCAATCATGTATAAATTGTCTTTGCATTTTGCCGGTTTTTGTGTGGAGGAATTCTGTTTTAGAACTTAAATTACTTGCTGTAATTTTCAACTTTTATTTGTCAATTTCTTCATAATTTGCGACTTAACTGTTGTGAAACTTTGATGAAAATTTACCACAAAGACTATCACACCAAAGTAAGTCAAAATTAGAAAATGTGATAATCTGTCATATGAGCCATAAGGTTTTGTTCATGCTTTATTAAGCCATAATTACATGTACTGTTGTTTTTACAGTGTTTTTATATCAATATTTAGTTGTAGAGCTACAGTTTGCCTCTAAATGCGCCTCTTAAAAGTACCTAACTAGTCTTTCGATAATAAAAAATCTTATTTAATTCAATATTTTCCAATACAAAGAGAGAGATAAAGTGGCTTAATATAGATTAAAATCTTTGTCAAATAAGTGAGAGACACTTACCAACGGCAAGGAGAGCAAGAGCGAGAGCCACAAACTTCATGATGACGGTCTGAGGAAAAACAAGAAAATCATATTAAAGTAACACATTTATATGCTGTTTTTATTCTAAATGTTGTATTGTTTTTTTCTTTCTATGTATTTCAAATAGAAACATATTAAACAAAATGAGGTTTTTGCATTTTTTTCAACCAAATTCTTACTATTTAAACTAACAACTTTACACAGATTGCACAGTTTAGGAAGAAATGTGCTATTCTTTTGAGCAAGAGTAAATTTGACGAAACATTATCTAGCAGTTAGAATTTTATAAACCAAATCTTCTGAGTTGTATTTAGTCAATCCGCTTGCAAAGTCACAGAATTCGAAGTCGTTTTGAGCCGATGTGCTGCAGTATCCTTTGGCGAGTTCTTACCTGGTGGAGTTCTTTGACGAAACTGAGGGACCTGTGGCTGGAGTGAAGTTTTTATAGGACAGGGGCAGTGCTGCGGTCCCGTCAGGAAGCCCACGGGACGGGACAAGAGGAGGCGGGAGGAAGAGGGGGGGCTGTCTCCGTGGAGCTGGACCTCACCCCCGAGCTGTCCCGCTGAGTTCAATGGTCACCTGCTGGGAAGTTCTGTTAGAGATAAAGCTTTCACCATTGTTCAGAGTCAGTAAAGGCTTGGTTATAACCACAAGGACACTTTTATGTCACTAAAATGAAAGAATACTGCAACAAGTGTATTTCTAGTTCTGTTAAAATGTCTTGAAATCAGGATATTTATTTGAATTTTGACCAATTTTACCAGTCTGTTACTTGTTTCATTGTGTTTCTGCCTTGTTTCGATATATTTGTTCTTCTTTCTACACAAAATATTTGCCTATTGGACAAGACATATTTACTTACCTCCTTGAAATTTGTGTTTGTCTTGCATTAGTCAAGCAATCTGGTCAATGACTCAAAGCCCACTCACTGTGAGGAGAGAAAGTACATTTGCTGCAAAAAAAAAAAAAAAAGAACAGCTATAAAGTGAAATGGTGAGTCTTTAAAATATTTATTTTTTGTTGTTGCTGCAATTGACTCAATTTCATTGGGTTAGGGCATCAAACTCACAATGTAAATGTGTTCCAGATTACCCACTTTGAGTGTAGTTTATTCATTTATTTGAATGGGACAGTATGTATTAATGCACTGCCACACCGTAAATACACCAGATTTAGCTCAAAGCTAATTTTCATCTGTGGTCCCATGAAACGAGGGTAAAACATTCTGCAACACAGGAAACAAAACATGAATCGACAGGCAATTAAGACATCACACAAGATACAACAAGAGACACAGCAGACAGAATTAGACACGACATGATACAATACAATAAACAAACAAATACTTGAATGCACTTGAGGTAGATCTGTTACTAAAGTGCTTTAGTTAAAGTGCCTGTGTGTATGGTGTGTAAAGTGCCTATGCAAGCAAGTCACATTGTAATATATCACATTAGCATCAGTAAAACTAGTTTGACATCATGCGAAGCTAAGCTCCTCTCACAATCACTTTCCCAACTAAACTTTCTGCTGGAAAAGATGAAAGAAGGGACTGATAGTGGAGAGCAGCAGCGTGATTGGTTTGACAGCAGGTGTTTGTGACTGGCACACAGTTTTGAGTGGACAAATCCAGGAGTGTAAAAATGACACTGGCCTTTGCAGTGGGACACAAACACAAGTTTGTGACTTGAAACCCCACAATCAAAGCAAGTTGATTTTGTGTTTAGCTTCACTTTAAAGTGGAAATGACTAAATTAATTTAAATGAGTAGATTAACACTAGATGCAAACATAAATTATACTTGTACATAAATCAAGAACAGATTTGTGGAGGAATGTTTGAAAATATGTTGAAAATAACAGGAAGTAAAGCAGAGTTCTAAACTCTTAAAATTTTCTGACAATGAACATATTTTAATGACTCTATAAACATAAATTTAACAAAATGAGTATATGCTGTAGTGTATATTTATGCCTCAAGAAGTGAAACCTTGTTACATAAGAGGAGGTTTGGCCCGATTCATGACATGGTCGTCTATAAACAGGAAGTACATTTTTAATCCTAAAAATGGCTAAACTGGGATGAACTTTGTAAAGTGTTTTGTGAAATCTTAAATATAAAGATCCTACCTTTGTTTTTAGTGAAACGAGTAGTTCAACAGTCACCTTATTCTGTCCCACCCACATTTGTTGGTAGCGCACTTCCTGTGTAGTTCTGTTAAAGGCGCTATACCAGATTTTTTTTACAATAAAAAAATTTTACTTTCCCCATAGCACAGACATCTTGTTATTGTATTTATTCAGTTGAAAGTTAGTCCTAAACATCCTTTCTATATCTAATAATGTTTCGTTTGTTCATAAAAATCCACAAATTTTGTTGTAGTTGGGATTGTGGTTAGCTTAAGGAGAAACTGTGCTAGCACTAAAAAGCTAATAATAACAATGACAAAGTTTTCAAATTAATGTTCACATCCTAATACAAAGCTTCTATATCTGACACTGGTGGTTGTAACAAAAGTCTTTCTGAGAGCGGTTCCTGTCAGTGTCGTTCATAAGTTTCACACCTCTGGTTTTATGACTCTCACTGTTGACTGTGAGAGTAATTGGTTGTAGTTTATCAAACAAAACTGCAGACTCAAAGGAGAGGGGTCTCAGTGTGATTCGGAGCCGCCGGGATTAAAACAGTGGGACGTTGGTCTGAAAGACAAAGGGACAACACGTCATTAAAGGACAGGAATTCCAACATCATTTAGCTCCTGCAAAGACAAATGCTAAAATATATTTGCAGAATTCTTTTACAGACGTTCAATTAGGGCTGGGCGATATTGACAAAAATAGATAACTCTATATGTTTTGGCATATCTCGATTACGATAGTATGTCAGTACAACAAAAAAATATTCAAACATGTTATTTTAGTTAAGGTTTAATTATCAAATATGACTGTATTGGACATGAGAGACGCCCTACTGATCAATTAGTCGGCCTCAAAACTAGTAATACTTTAATTAAATAATGATTTGACCAATTATTTATGCTAAAAGTCAGACAGAAAAAATGCAAAAAAGTGAACAAGCTTTAAAAATGTAAAAGAAAAAAAAAAAGCAATAGATTTGCAGCTTGCTTTAAAATCCTTCTTATCCTAAAAAAAAATATATATATTTTGAATACCACTGAGTTATTGACCAAAAATCTGTATGACAATGAACGGAAATATTGTTCCTTCTATAATTATTTGAAAGCTTACAATCTTTTTTTTGTTTGTATTTTTAAACAGTTCTCTCTTTTTTTTTTTTTTTTTACTATAAACAATATAGTCAATATTAAATTTTTGCTTTCTTCAAAACCGCATTCACAATAGTATCTAAAATTTGATATTTCATCATGAGTTTGGGGCCCTGACTTAAAGGTGCAGTGTGTAACTTCTGATGGACTAGACATTTTTGTAATTTAGAAGTTTTTGATGCACTAAATAAATCAGCCCATTAATAGAAGAGACGATGTCGGCCCCAAATAGTCTAAAGTCAATGAGGGGTCATTGTCCAAAAACAACCTAAACATTAAATTGATAGTGAAACAAATTATGCTTTATGATTGTAGCATTGTAATCAAGATATAGAAGTCATTATATGTAATCTATAATCAATGTTTTGGATCAGAAGAAGCAGTTAGGGACTTTTACATCTCTAAAATTGCATTAACCTCAAAAGGAACTGGTGGCACTAGCTGCGGCCAGAATAACACTAGTTTGAGCAAAATTTGGATTTTGTCAAATCCAAATTAAATTTTTAAAGCTAATTTAACAAAAACTTGAGTTTTATGGACATAAAATAGGTTTAAAACATTCTTATTTGACTGTAACCAAGTACCATTTCTTCTAAATATACAGAAGTTAGTTTCTTTTTATGAGAAAACTAATAAAGTTGAAAATATAGAAAAAAAAAGTGGCAGGTACCATATATGTCCCTTGGTCCCTTAATGGGTTAAATACATATATTCAGTTTTGGATCACTCGAACCACTGTTATAAACTTGTGGGGAACACTGTGAATAATTTTTTAAAATGTGTTTTTTACTTTGAGTGGGCTTGCACAACCACTAAATAAACTAGTATTGTTTGTTTCAGTGGAAAAGTGTTCCTTAACTATATATTTTAGCACACAATTATCACTATTATTATCACTATTACCAATGTTTCAAAGTATGATTTTATCTTTCTGTTTCTACTGAACTGTGTAGTTGACGTTTCACCTCCAGAAAGTAAAAACAATTACTTACTTTCCTGGACATACTTCCTTATGGTTGGTTTAAATCGGCTGGACATTCACTATTTTTGAAAGAAACATACAATATCAACAAATTTAAAAGTGTATTATGATGACTCATCTTATGGAGTCATTTGGAAAAAGGCTCTTGCTGTTTGTTTGTTTTTTGCTGTCAGTGAAAGTGAACTTTGTCCCATTTATTTCATGTGACTTGTCCCAGTAATTGTACAGATATTAACTATAAAACATGTTAACCAGTCTGTAATATGACCTGTCCAGATAAATTATAACTTATATTATTATTATTCAAATGCTTGTGAATGTTGTACATGAATGCAGCCTTACCTTTGATCTGAAATGTTTAGATCACAATATTATACCTTCAATAGAAAAGCAGAGATATTTTCTGTATTAAATCAGTGAAACATGTGAGAATGACACACAGAAGTCAGTCCGGGTGAATCGTGGTCGGTCCAAAGACTGCAGATCTGTTACTGCTTGTTCTGTCTCTCTTTGAACTTTGACCCCATTGATTTTGTCCCTGAATCGTCATAGTCTTGGTGTAAATTGTGTCCATGTGTCATAATGGTGGGATAGTGCAAAGACAGACACTCTAGGCGACCTTGAAGACCTCAACATTTTCTCTTTCTGGAAAATTTGAAGAAAAAGTTGTCTAGTATTTATTTCTCAGATGATTTAGCCTACTTTTCATTTGTTTGTATTCAGTCAAAGCAGTAGGCCTAGTACAAGAAGGTATCTTAAGTTTCACCAATAAATACTGAGGTATCTGTCAACTATATAATATGAGCTTTACATAGACTCCAAAGTAGGAATGCACAGATCCTGCTTTTCAATACCAATTTCGATCATTTGGTTTCAAGTATCTGTGTAACCTGTTCATTTATAAACTATTACAATCATACAAAATTATCTTTATGTTTACTGTTTCAGATCTGGTCTGTGTTATTGTCTGCCCAACTCTTCTTCGTGTGTTCCGAACTGTGCACTGAATTAATCATATTTTTCCTTATACTTCCTTTCTTCTTTTGCCGAAATCCCGTGAGGGTAGAAGTTTGGGTTTACTGTCTTTTAGCAGCACATGTCGAACTGCTTACTCTTCTTGTGATATACAGTAGTTAAAAGGAGAGCACCTACAAATGTCCTACGGTGGTCAATTCCTACACAATTAATCACACACAGAACGCACAGGGAATTACTTTAGTCACATCTGCTGATACTCCATGTCGACTGATACTAGTGTGTGCACTGAAAATAGCTTTTTTTATTGCTTGAAACTCTATTGACTTGTTATAAAATAGGTTGGGGTGTAATTAAAATGCATTTGACAGGTTATACCATATTTTCAGTAAAACATGAGTATATTTAAGATTTCACCAAACAATTTGCTTGTTTTCACGCTGTTTTTATGAGGTTTGTTTTGTCCAGCAATTATGGCATATGAACCCACAACTGTTACCTAGCAACAGCAATGTAAATGTGGCCAAAATCCACATAAATGACACAGATGCTAGGATTTCACAAGTGATAATATTTTGTAAATGATTATTTAAACTCCAGGAAACTGTGCCAGTGAACTGTGCCACTGTGTGATTATTTCAGGTTCAGTAGGGTTTTTTTTTTTGTTTTTTTTGTGTGTGCTATTTTCAAACAAGAAACATACAATATACAAATCTTATTTTAAGGCAGTAACATTTTTATTTTAGTCAGTAACAATCTCCTGGTCTAATTTAATTTTCCCCAATGAAAAGCACATTTGACAATCTTGTTGTCATTGTGTTCGAATCGGTTAACCAAAAAATAATCACCTAACTAATCGATTATCAAAATGATTGTGAGTTGCAGCCCTGGACCAAAGCCTCTTTGATTAATATAAAATTATTTAATGTTATTATATTGATTGATACTTCTCTTTTACAGGCACAGGATATTTGTCTGAAAGGCACAGGATATTTTTCTGAAGCTGCACTGCAAAAACTATATATCTAGACATGCTTAAATCAGATGAGCTGTTTTAACTGGATAAGATTTAATTGCTTGTGTCATGTAGAATAGTTCACTGGTTTCACGATATTTTTAACTGGTTATAAAAGAATTTCGCTTCAATAAAAGAACAAAATATTTGCCAATGGGGTAAGAACAAATTTCTTAACCCATTGACAAATTATTTGGCTCAAAATAAGAAGCAATGTTTTGAAATCAGTTCGAAACACTTTGAAACAAGGAAAAAATTATATGTCTCTACAATAAATCAAGGTTAAATTAGTCAAAATGCTTGAAATTAGGTTTAAATCATAGAATTAAGCAACTTTGACTTGTCTTGACATTCATTTTTTGCAGTGTGAACCAAGAAGACCAAAATGCTATGTTAAAAATATATTTGTCATGTCAAATAAAACATGCTTTTAAATCAAAATCATGATTTGAGAGGGCAGGTTTGGTCATGTTTGGTGCTACATGAATGAAGTTACATATTCTGATAAGACTGGGTTAATAAGTCCATAGTTAATTATTGCCTTTGTCTGCGATCAACTGGAGACAGGTTGATGTTGCATAACGTGACCTACTGTACATGAACAACTCATTTCTATGAATAACACTGCATTACTGCTAAACACAAATACACTCATAAGCTTGGGCAATGTAAAGCTGACAAACAGAACAAATGCTGCTGCTTTTGAGGAAGTAGGACAGGTGACTTATAGAAAAAAATGTTGAAATGTTAGATATATATGTTAAAAATATATATATCTTGAAGAAAATACACACATGTAACTAAAATATACACTTATTTTTCTTCTTTTTCATTTTAACCATTTGAATAATGTGTTTTGTTGCAGAATAAATGAAGCTACATCTCTTCTGGTGTTTTTTCCTCTTGTGGGAGCCCCTGTTGTGGATGAAGAGGTGGTGCCCTGGAGCTGTGACTCGAGCTGATAACAGGGTGACGACAGTGAGGTGACAGAGCACGACCCTCTGACCCTGTCCCGTCTACACCAAGATTTATGGCTCCAGCGTCTCTACACTTTTGGGACAGGACATCAAAACTAAGCATCTTGCAGCTAAATAAGTATTGTTTTATTTTTGCACTTTTTCCATTGCCAAAGGTACAGTATATCTACAATGTTTTCAGTCTTATGTGAATATAAATCATATTTACTGTATGTGAAAAACAACAAGGAACAACAAGGGCTAGATTGTATCGTTTTATATGAATGGGATCCAGAAAAAAGAGGCTGAGAATACTGTATATCTTTTTTTCTTTCTCAACTCTGCTTTTATGGAATTTGTACTTTTAATCTCAGATTTACAGCTTTTCTTTTATGACATGTGTCTACACAATAGAGCTCAGGATAGAATGTCAAAAAACAGTTGTAAATCTGCCATATTTGCAGCAAGTATGCTAATGTCCATACTTTCCAACCAAATAAATTGTATCAGAATATGTATTCATAAATGGTCATTATTTAGCATTTTAAAATCTCCGTTGGTCTAACATTAGACCAACTGAAAATTCTGCTGATGTGTGAAGACACAACTCAGGGTTTTACTTTCATGGGGCTATGGGGAGATGTAGTATTTGGAGACTAAAAATACTACAAGACTATAAGCAGCCTTCAACTGTGATGGTCTACAAGTAGTTAAAACAAATTTTTTTGTTCATCGAAGATTTGAAATATGTTTGCACATTTAGTGACCAAATGGTGGGGCTGCTCGATTATGAAGAAAATAATGAATTTTTAGAGAATAATTTAAATCACTCATATTCAAAGAATACACTAATATTCAAAGAATATTAGTACTCCGTAAATGCAGAAAGATTGAATTGAAATGGGTGGGATATCTTATAATAATGGATCGCTGTAAATGTCTTCTACAGTTGTAAGGAAACAGTCTCAGACCTACTTTTATAACTCAAGGAATTATCTGAGTGCTTACAAACTCACCTATGAGTCACGGTTGATAATCACGATTAATCGATTACACAGTTTTTGTAAACAATTACAGCAATTTTTTATAACTGAAATTGAAATTCTACCAAATGGTTAGTTCAAGTCAACCTTTGTAAACCATTAATCTAATAATCAGAATCAGAAATCATTTTGTTGCCATTGCCATTACTTTGACGACAAGTGACACAAAGTTCTCTTTGGTCGTCTGTCATTTAGAGCAAAACTCGTTGATTCTGCAAAAATATTAAATGTTTGTTTGTTTTTTCATCTACTTTTTGTCCCTGCATTTTTGATCCGTGATTTTTTGATCCAGTGGTCAACCATGACCACTGAATCTTAAAGGACAAATATGATGCATTTTTGTGTTTTTTTTTCTTTCAAACACGATCCTGAGTCCCCCCACTTTTTAATCTCATGCACCAGAACCAATAAAAACAGTGTAGAAAAGCACACGTGACAGACATGTGTTTCCCACATCAGAATTTGAGTTAGAGCTCTATCTACTGACTGAAAAGGAAATTTCACGGGGTAAACAATCAAATTGATCTTGTCTCATGTGCTAATGCTGCAGGAATGCTTAAAGCGAATCTGAACTTAAAAACAGGACAAAAGATCTACCAATGAAAGTGTTTGGTAGTGTTTGGAACTACTTTTACAGCAAAAATAGAAGCAAAACCAATCACCATTTACAAATTTAAATAATAATTGAAAGATGTGTAACTTTTGAATTAAAAGGTTCTGATTATAAAGATCTAGTTATACTGACTAGAATGTTCCAAAATATGACAATAAACTCATTTAACATGTTTTTTTTTCTTATAACTTTAAAAAATAAATAAATAATTAAATAAAATAAATTTTAGTGCGAGCAGGGTTGCAGATCTAATCCTGTACTACTTTGCTTTGTTGTGTCACAAGCTTCTCTCTATTCAGACAAATATATTTAAAGGAACATTAAACTCCACCAGAAAAGCTTCCTCTTCAAAGTGTCATAGACAATTTTTACATGAATAAATAGTTTTGTGTTCCATATTTTAACAAGTAGTGTGCCACGAACAAATTTTAAGCACAAAAGTGTGCCATGACGCTAAAAAGATTGGGAAACACTGATCTAGATGTTCCAAGCAATTCATTTCCAGCCGTAAGAAGTCCAGTTTTGAGCACAAAAGGACATTTGCTTGACCAATTTTTTTCATATTCGACAAATCCCAATTAGTCATTAATCGTTGCAGTCGTAACATAGAATATAATCTGTCACGTCTTTGTTCTTTAGAGAGTTGTTCTCTGTGCTGACTTGTCTGTACAATCTATCCATAATGTACCATAATGAGCCGAGAAGCCTGAGGACAGACTTTGTGTGTCTTATCTCTGAGTTCAACCTTTGAGACAGACTTTCTGTTCAGTGTCGATGCAGCTGCCACTTTGAGCCATGTATCTGCGTTTTATCAGGGAGACCTTTACCTGAAACAGAGATAGTGTCCAAATGCATGTGTTATCATCAGTGATCCCGTCCTGAGGCAACACACTCACGTATAAGTGAACGTCTCTTCAAGAATCACCTCATGGACTGTATGATAAACAACATATTTTCAACCACATGTATATCAACCTCTAACGATGCTACTTTGTCGTTTCCTCATCAGTTTTCTCAGTGTTGTGTTTTGATTGATTTGTGAATGTCTTGCAGCTGAGACTCATGTGCTTGTTAAATATCCCTGCCCACTCTGTTCTTTTGGTGGAGAGAAAAAAATGTAATTCATATTTTTTATTCCTCTTAAATTTTCTTTGTTAAATGTGCAGCTGGTGTTTCTATCTTAGGCCAAAATAACTCTCGATTTAGCATATTTTAGGTTTTGGGGCCCTCTCGTTTTTCATGTTTGTCACACTTTTCAAATATATAAAAAACACACACAAACAAAAATGACAATGTTCCTTGTTACAAAAGAGGCGGGGCTTAGGTTGAACATGGGGGTTAACATTTGAGATCTAGTTTATTATCAAGTATCTGTAAAAAGTTATTGTCTCCATTAATGCTTAGTTTGTGTGATGTGGCTACTAAAAATGTTGACATACTGAAAAGTGCCTATAGGGTGTTGGGCATGGAGGCAAGAGTAACTGGATAGCTACCTTAGTTCGATTTAAACCAGTTCTCCAAAGTGTAAGTAAACCCGGGCAGACTTATTCAGGGCGTTTACGTACATGGAGGCCAGGAAAACCGTATAACTAGCCTAGTCCGATTTAAATCAGTTTTCCAAAGTGCATGTAAACCCGGGCAGACCTATTGAGGATCCGTAAACCGGTTTTCGGAAAACCAGTTGGCGCACGTGGTCCCGACCGATTATAGTCCGATTTCAGGTGCCACGTAAACAAACAAATGTGATTGAGCATGCTCACAACCCCTGCCCACGGCACATTCCAACAATAAAGTTAAACATTTTACAACAACAAAAAAAACGTCCTGCACAAAGTGGCACACACAGCCACAACTTTAGCTACAGGCTTAACACAGTCCTACATGTTTAACACAGAGAATGTTTGAAACAGTTCCACTTGTCCCAGAAAGATCAATCAGAGCGTTTACATGAAGGGCAGGAAAACCGGATAACTAGTCTTGTCAGATTTAGACCAGTTCTCCAAAGTTCATGTAAACCTGGGCAGACCTATTGAGGAACAGTGGTACCGACTGATAGTCCAATTTAAGGTGCCACATATTTAAGCACAGGCTTAACACAGTTCTAAATGTTTAGAACAGTCCTACATGTCCCAGAAAGTTCAGTGTGTAACTTTACAGACAATACTACAAACAGGTATTAGTAATAAACAATTTTTATGTAAATGAACATAATGCAGTCTGAAGCATGGAGTAGTAAATCTGATTCAGCAGGACATGTCTCTCCGGGGTAATCAGTGTTCTCTCTTTCCAACCAGTCCAACCAGTTTAAGGGGAAAACCAAATTGAGTGCGATTTTTAGCCTAACCTGTGTGCCCTGATCATTAAACCAGGCCATGTCCAAACTTCAGCCCATCGACCAAATGTGACCCTCAGACCAATTTTTTTTGGCCTCAGACCTACTCAAGAATTCGCCCAAACAGGATCAGTAATACATTTTACACTGCGTTTAAAAAAATCTACCTTTTTGTCAATATCATGTATTTTACTGTGTGCTATGGTGGTTTTAAGCCAGAATGAATGTCTTGTGGCTCATTTTAACTTGACTTTTTCGTATGTCCATTTTTATAGGCCCTCTAATCTGTGTTTCAACAAGCAGCCCTTGAAAAAAATTTTGACACCCCTGATGTAAACGCACTGATTTGCACATATAGTACATCACATCTAAACCAAAATTTCCCCTCTGAATCCGAATTCTTTGACCCCCTATTTAAAAAATTATAATTTTAAGTGTTTTTTTTTTTATTACTTGAATTTGCTCTTGATTGAACTTAAAAAAAAACAACAACAAACTTTTACTCAAGTTTGGAGACAGATCAATATTACAAGATACAAGTAGAAGTTGCAAGGCTGAGCAACAAATACTATTGACACAACAACATGTACAGTATTTACTATCTTTCATTTTTTTTGTCACTACATCAGAATCAAAAAGTGTTTAATGTCAGTAAACAACATTTACAAACTAGGAACTTGTTTCGGTGCTAAGGTGCAACATAGAACAATGAATCATAATAACAGAATAGAATAAATAATAAAAATACATCCATTTATTTACACTAAATGATGACGAATACAAAAGGTGCAAATATTGTGTAGCATGTTGCCCACACATACTAAATATTGTCCAAGCACATTGTACAACCTAAAAAGTAAGCCAAATGTGAAGTAATTGCAGACAAATATTTAATCTGCCAATCCACTGTTTGATCGAGTCGTGGTTGAGGTTCAAAGGTCGTCCGGTGCTTCATGCTGATTTGATGAAAAGTCTGCAGGGGCCATTGTCTCAGCTGCAACTGTCAGAAACTGAAGCCAAGTCCGTTTCACTCTGTTTTGCAATGCCACATCTGCAGGTCACTTATGCTTTATTACACATATTTATTTATAATCTAATGACCTGGTTTTGGAGCCGCGCTGTAGGTTTCCTCTCCCTCTGCGCTGTACAGTGAGACAACAAAGTCTGAACGCCTTGTACTCGCATAACCTCGCCCAACAAAGGACATGGAGTCAATAATGTGTTAGATAATCTCTGAGGGAGGACAAATTTTAGTGTCCATCAATAAAGAGTGGAAATTTGAATGTTTTCTATATGCATTTTAGACACAAACAAAAAACAAACAAACTAAAATTCATGCATCATTTCATAAAGGAGACTATCCAGCTACTGTGCATATTAGACCTTAATGAAAGCTGCTGCCCTTAGTTTTACAACATTATAATGAACTATTTTTGACAGAAATTAGTAAACAATCAGTTTCTATGCAAGACAAGAGAAAGCATTTATTGCCATTACAAAATTCAGAAACTGAACGTGCTTTGATGGCATAATTTAATATACAAAACAAGAGTAAAATAGTCTTAAAAAATGAAATAAACCTAAAATGCACACAATTCAAAGTACCTTTTAAATCACATTGCACCTGGAATCTGTTTTTAATCTGTTAGTCCTCTCATTGTCAAGGTCGATTTCAGAATCAAAAACAACCATTGCCTCACGACAAAGAGGTCATTTACCCTTTTACCAAAAAACGCCTACACTAACTAAATCAATGTTTACCACAAATGACTCTATATGGGTGTAAAAGCCACTTCCTGTCTCTACAACTTCATACACAGGAAGTCCCACATTAGTACATCATAGTTATTTTATTTTTATTCTCTTCAACTTTCATAACAAGACCTATTTTAAGCCAGGAAAAATAGGTTATCGCAGTCATTCAGCAAAGCTGTGTTAATCCTGCCTCCAGCTGAGAATGTGAGGATGGAGGAGCTATTTGAGACATCGCAGTGGGGTAACACAAAAGTCACAAAAACAGGGTAAGATTGCTTAACACAGGGCACATTTTGTTATTCAATAACAACAATTGTTCTTTTATTGACACTGACGAATTAAAAGACATTCTTTATGATGATGATGACGATGATGATGATGATTGTTTGTATATTATTATTTATTGTATTAGGTCTATTATTTATATTTATTTTAATGTTACTAATAATATATCAAAATTATTATTAGATTACTGTTAAATCAATAGAAGAGATTTATATTGCTGCTTTCTACTCCAAAACACAAGGTGGCAGTGTTACGGCATTTACGCGTAAAGTACAGAAATAAACTAGAATAAGAAACTCAGCCAATCAGCGACGAGCTTCCAACGTCAACAGGAAGTCGGGATAGCGTCCTTAGAGATACGTTATTTTTAATTTTCCAATCTTTGTTTTCATCATATTCACATCAAATATGCCTCAAACAAGAACCGTTTGGAAATAAAGCCACACGTGAACATTCTGCGATTAAAGATCTGTGAGGTAAAATCTCTGAGGTTATATACAGCGGGATCAGAAACGTTTTCTTGAAGAAGTAGCTAACGTTGCTGTTAACTACTGATGCTATCAAGCTAATCCTGCGCTCATTCAATTATAATTGGTGGTAACGTGCTGCTTTTTTGAGTTTTCACTTTTGGTGAAGCTGTCTTTTTCGTACCACGGTGCTGTCTTTTATTTTTTATTTGCTGTCCAAAAGACAACTACCCTATCAGTCAGAACGTTAACTAGTTAGTTAACACTAGCTAGTATTTAATCCTATTAACACTAGGCATTAGGAACACATTTGTAACCACTTCAATTAAACACCATGGATTTGACAAATAACGTTATTTGGTTTAACTATTCTATTTTACTGTAAACAGTCAGGTTCGTCTTTGCGAATATTTTTATGTTAACATTTTGTCTATAAAATAGCAACTGAATGTTAGTTATGTAATGGTTGTTAATGGTTCACAACAGTTGATGAAAAGAAAACATCTGATTGATAAATAGGGAATATCTCTTTCGTTTCCATTGTTTCACAAATTATTAAAATAAAAGTAAGATGAATTATTGGTTCAAAGCTCAGCTCAGTGGTTCAGATTAAAGTAGCACTTAAAACATGAACTTACTGCACATTTACCAATCAAAAGGGTAGACATATCACTAACCTTGCTCGTGAAAATGTCTTCATTATTATTACACTAGACATTATCTATTTAATTTTTTCTATTTTTTTCAGACATATCTATAACATGCCTAAATCAAGGAAGGATAATATAATACATCCATGGTCTGAATAGTAAATTTTTTAAAAGTGTCTAAATATTTTTCTACAATTGTTAATCTTACCCTGCAACAATCTCGGTGCCTCTTTACTGACACTTTTTTTAAATCAGTAATAGTTACATTAACAAAGGCCATTATCCTGCTGAATCTTCAGATAAACACCACAAATACACGTAGAATGAGTTTGTTTGTTTGTTTTTTTTGACGACCTATTTCTGTTTTTAGTGAAAATGTCTGGAGCTGTTCTAGTTGGAGATCAGCTTATCCTTGATGAGGAATATGATGATGACTACATTCCCACTGAACTGGGTATGATGCTCTATTGAATAGTAATTTTGATATGTGTTCACATTGATTGCAGTTTAAAATTAAATATGGATTAAAATGATAATTAAATCTCTTCCCCCCCTCAGAGGTTCGAGATTATGCTAAAGAAATTGGCATTGACCCGGACACTGAGCCAGAGCTTATGTGGTTGGCTCGAGAGGGAGTGATTGCCCCTCTGCCCAGCGGCTGGAAACCATGGTGAGAAGAAACAACCAAGCTGTGTCTTATTTGTTTTGTTCTTGAAACTGCTCAACAATTAACTCCTGATTTTGACATGTGACACACACTGGAGGGTGTTTCTACGGCAACAGCCCCACGAACATGTCACTAGTGGTGCTAAAGCGGTGTGGACTATTTCCACTTATGCAAACATAAAGTTACTATACAACTAGAAGAAATTATAATTTTGGCTTATTGCAAATTTTATTTAAGTTCATGTCTTAAGCAAAGCCAATTTAACCTCAAGATTTTATGAGAGTTCAAAAATCAGTTTACTTGTTCATCAATTTTAAATCAGAATATGTATCATAATTCAAAACAGGGGTGTACTTAAAAAAAAAAGTACTTTTACATAAGTGCTTTCATATTTTAACAAAATAACATTCTTTAATTTATTTATTCAGTCAAAATTTACTAATGTAACACCGACTTGTGTATTTCTACAGCCAAGACGTTACTGGGGATATCTATTATTTCAACTTCTCTACGGGACAGTCATCATGGGAACATCCAGGCGATGAAAATTATCGCAATCTTGTAGTTCAGGAACGAGAGCGATGTAAGCAGGCAGCAAGTTCAGGAGGAGCAGGAACCAAAAAGGAGAAAAAGAAGAAGAAGGAGAAAGTAAAGGAGAAAAAGAAGAAGAAGGAGGACTCATTGGGCCCTGGGTTGAGACCCATCACGTCTCCTCTCGGGGTCTAGCTCCTCTCAGGGGTCTAGACGCTCCTGGACTGGGCCCGCTGGGGTCTGTCCCACCTCTGAGACGAGCCCTGGGAAGTGCAGGGGGACTAGAACCACTCAAGACATCTCTTGTGGTAATGTGTAAAAGAATACTGAGCATGACTTTCTAAAATTGCATTTATTACAGCCATATATCATATGTGTAAAAAGAATGTTTTCTGAATATACTCTGTGGAGTTACAGACGCCGCATCCTATGTCAATCAGTGTTTCCCATATTTTTGTAGAACAGACTGTTGTTAGTCAAATATTCTTCCCCATATTATAAAAAGAATCCGGAACATACTATATTATAACAAAAAATACCCATTACACTATTAATAAATTTTGAATGTGAGTTGCCAAAACACGTTTAATATAGGCTACATGTTACTAAAACCCCTTCTATGTACTTTATCAGATGAAAGTTATTTGTGCCACCAGTAGAGTTGGGCGATAGGTTCAACAAAATAATCACAGTTTTTAGTGATGCATCGATATGATGCCGGACTTGCATATTGGCACCAATGCAGGACACTTTGTTGTATCAATTATTGGTCTCATGATATTGGCTCAGCTGGTATCCTGGATGCGCTTAATTGTTTTTCAAAAACATAAAAGAAACTTTTATTCTCTACCAAGTTTGTATTGGAAATAGAAAAACTGCATCGGAGCATCATTAGTATTATTATTATTAATTTTTAAATTCTGATTGATTTTGTTTATGTTTTACTCTCTGAACACGCTATAGCTCTCTTGATTTTCTTTATTTTATTACAAAAACATTGTTAACACCTGACGAAGTCTAATAACTGAGCCGTTGCTTTCAGGAGCCTCGAAGCAGTGGTGCGTCAAGTGTTTTGGGCATAAGACAAGAAGAGAGAGTGCTTCTAAGTCTCCCTGGCTTGGATGATGAAGAGGATGATGAGGATGTAGACAAAATAGTAAACAAAAAGGTACACTTACATTTCTTTTACCGAGATTTTGCTTAAAATGTTTATGTTGTTGTGACTTAACTAAACATTTTACAGCAAAGTCGAAATGAGTCAGACCGACTTCTGAAAAACCTCCATTTGGATATAGATGATCTTGGAAGTGGCTTACAGTATGAGGTACTGAATATTATCTAGTGTTTTAAAATGTGTGTTTTCACTTATCTAAATACATGTTCATGCTTTAGGACAGTGAAGGGAGTGGAGAAGCACCAGAGCCAGAGCTACAAAATCTTGGTTTGTCAAGAGATCTCAGCCCAGATCCTCCTTCACAACAAGTAAGACCCAAATATTATAATGAATAACATGAGAGTGGTTTAAAGTAAATTAAGTTGTATTATTCTGACAGTGAACATCTGTCTTAAGCTGCACATTCAAGTAAAGCAAATCTATAAAAGCTTATTATCTAGTTTTGGTGTTACAAATATTGTGAGGATAAACATGGAGATTTAGAATGATTAACGATTAGATCAAATATCAGTAAAACCTTCTCTTATGCAACTTATCTAATAGAACTTTCTAAATGATGAAGCAAATTGAACTGATTCAAAATGGTCACATTTATATTTATATTTACAGTTTTCATGTTTATCATTTAGCCTAATAATGCAGTTGTTTTTATGTAAAGGTTTATATTTATTGCTAGTAAAGAAAGTAGTCAAAATAGATGTATTGGTAGACATTAAAAACACATTATTTTTAAAGTAGCTATTAAAATCATACTTGAACTCCTCACAGTTATTGCTCTATTTATTAGTAAATGACAGAATGAATAGTCAATAATGAACATACATATTTTTTATTGCCCAAGCAAACACTCTTTTCTTAGTTCTCTGTCAACGTTAGAGATTCATTTCATTATTTTCTTTTGAGGTTAGTTGAATCAATCTTAACATAAAGTAAACACACTTTTCCCCACATTCGCTCTTCCTTGTGTTGTAAAATAGACTGTTTTAGATTTTTAAAATATCAATGGTATAAAGTGAATTACTGTTTGTCACATCATATTTTAAAATCACACTTAGTACTTCAAATGTATCATCATGAAAGGCGTAATTGTTCTTGGTCTGAATTGTCAGTTGTATATGTGCTGTCTTTTGTCTCTTAAACATCTTCTGTTAATTCTCTGGTTCCTGTCACTCCTGTGTGTCACCTCTCACCTCTGACCTTTCACCCCTGACCTCTCACCTGCAGCTGCTGTGCTGTTGGGACTTGTCCTATGGCCGCGGCTGTCACTGTGCCTTTCTCTTTGTCCTGCTCTCTGCCTACTGTCACTGCTACTGTTTCGCCAAATGATTTCAGTATCTCCAAAAATACACGACAGAGCATTGGACTTTGACTTCAGCTGCTTGATTTTAATGACGTAAACCAGACTCCCAAAGGGTTTTATGTCACCAGTAAATGTTATTTCACTCTTTGGACGTTTGAAGTGAGTCAGATTAGATTGCAAAACATGTATATCGTTGTTTTTTAGTAAAAGAAACTTAAGGGAAATGGTGCTAAAGCTTGATTAAAGTCACAAATAATCTTAGATTTAGACTTTTGGTGCTGTTGAGTATACAACTAATGCAAAACAGTTGAGATGTCAAAGCAAAACTTTACTTGAAAAGAGCAATTTTACAAATTTGAGTTGTTCAGAATTGATAGATTAAGATATATATATATATAGAAGCTTGCAACGTTTATTTCCAGTGTGATTATTGACATTTACCAACTTGAAAAAGCCCTGAGACGCTGCTCGAGCTGGTGGTTTCTACTTGGAACTCTAATGATTGACATGTTATAACAATGACAGTCCACCAAAAAAATAGATTTCAATGGTTTACCAGCAAATAAACAATAAACCACTTCACTTTCTAAATAAGTAATTTTCTACATGGTTTGTCATATTAGATGTGTTTATACACTACCTACTTCTCTCAATTTAACAGTTTTTTTCTGAGGTTGGTACTCTTTAATTTTTAATTGTGAAATATCAGGTTTCCCAGCGTCCTGGAAAACCTGGAAAATGATTAGCCCATTTTCCAGTCATGGAAAACACATGGAAAATGAGAAATACAGCCAAATGTCATAGAAAAAAAAATTCTGGAAAATATTGGACCCAATAATAAAATGTATAACAGTGCGCAAACAAGTGAACCAGATTTTTGCAATGTGCACAGCTGACTCTAAAGGCCTTCTGTTTAAGCTAGTAAAAAAAGCCTTTGTACTAATGTAAAACTACTAAAAACAGGATCTGCAAACCCACATTGCAAAAACTTACATCCAAAATCTATTGGGGGAATAACCCCCAGACCCCCCCACTTTTGTTTTTCTCCCTGCACCACTGCCAAATAAACTGTAAGTGTGATGCTCACGAAACACACTAAAGTGAAGCCACTGCAGCTTTGCAAATTGCTTCTGTCAGACAAGATAACATTTTGATTGAGAACTGGCCATACCATACAACTGTGTTATACTTTGATTGTCATACTGCAAATGAATTGCCCTCCGGGGATCTAATAAAGTCAAAGTTCATACATGTGGCCTATTGGGCTGTCACAAACCTGGCAAAACAGGCTAAATATTGGTGATGTAGATGTCGTGATTACATAAAATCCTAGCTGCGAATGTCCTGGAAATGTCCTATGAGTGGGAACCCTGAAAACCCAACTTCGCAGTTACTTTAGCTTAGCTTTTTGCCCTTGTTTATCTGGAAAACATAGCAAATAACACATTTTTTTATTCTTTGTATGGTAATAAGTACTCCAAATTAAGCCTATTCACATGCAGTTGGAAGCCACATACAATACATGAAAAATATGATATTACATTACTATCCTCAAAGGTTGTAGTTTTTGTTTTTTTTACCAACATTCCTTCCCACATTGGCCTCGCTTCTCCCAATGTCTTTGCACACTCCTGTTTGTGACCGACTGTTCCTCCATTTCCCTCTACCAAGGGCCGCCAGTCTCCAGTGGCGCGCTGCCAAGATGGAGTCAGTGGAGAAGACAAGGCCGGTCCTTCTCAACCAAATCAAACTCCAGAGCAATCAGAGCAAGAGATTGAAGAGGAGATAGACAATTTTGGGGAGGATGAGATGAGTGAGGAGCAAGCTGGCGGCAAAGTCAAGACGAATGTGAAGCAACTAGAAAATGAGGGCAATGTTTTAGAGCAAGTTGAAGAAGCAAAAGCTGTAGACCACAACAAAGCTATTGATGAAAAGCTTAGTTTAAAGAATGATAGTTTAGCAAGTGATGGAGAAGATGTAAGTTTACAGGAAGTTGACACAGTTGAAAATAAGGAACAAAGTGCAAAGCTTACTGAAAACTTACCTACTGATGGACAAAGCAAAAACAGCAAAGCAGAAGTTGATTCAGAGAAGGATGAAATTGTTGCTGATCAGAAAAATGAGCAGAATGATTTAGGCAGCGACAAAGAAGAAGACAACATTAAAAGCAATGAAGCTGTGAGGAATTCAGTAGGTGGAGAAGATGAGCATGGATTTGAGGACACAGATGAAGTATTGGAGAGTTTCAAAAGCGAAAAGGAGGACGATAACGGCACAGACAAGACCGACGATGAGAAAGAGATTGTTGGTTTTGATTCAGAAGCTGCCAAAGCGGAGCAAGAAGTTGGGGAAGCGGGAGAGGGCAGCCTGAGCGTCGAAGAAGAGGCGGTAGAAGAGAAATCAAATGTAGGAATTCAAAGTAAAACGGCACAACAGAGTGAGGAGGAAGTTGATGCAGAGCAAAGCCAGAAAACTACAGATCGAAAGCAGGAATCAGTGGTGAAGAAAGAGACCAGTGATGCAGAGGTAGTATTTGCTGTGAGCGAGTTCATATTGTGTGTCATGCCTCCATTTAGATCCTGTAATCATCCATCTCCTCTGCCTCAGGGGCTGCCACCGCAAAGTGTTTAAAGGGCTTGTATTATGCTAAAGTTTGGAATGTATTTAGTCAGCGTTTTGTATGTTGTTTCCTCATCAGAAATCCTCATTAAATCTGTGTTCGTCTCTTAAGCCAAAAAACTGTTCCTCCTTGTGATGCCATTAAAGTGCATATGGCAGGATACTTTTTTCAGTAAAAACATAGTCGCAACCCGACTTCGGATAAAGTAGAAGAAAATGGATAGATGGATGGACATAGTGAACATGAATATATATATTTAACATTTTGCTTGTTTTCACCCGATTTGGCTGTTTTAATGATGTTTATAATTGTCTTTTGTCCAGCAAATATGATTATGTAGTGTTACCTAACCATATACATATTAAATTATTGAATATGGGCCAAAATCCACTCAAATGACAGTTTTAAAACTCAGCTCATGTTGGTCAACTTCTTCATAAATTTTAGGTTTACTGCTTTAAAACTTTAACAGATAATTAAAACAAGGTCTAACATACCAAAACTATGTTAAACTACAAATTAAAAGTTCCACATCACAAAGTAGAACAGTTTATTTTAAACTGTGGTGATACAGACAGCCTAAAAACAGGGTTTTTGATAAGGAAACACCTTTCTAACAGGGCTATAACTAACACCATCTACATAGCGTAATATTGGACCTTTAAATCGAATAAATATTTAGGAAATCTATATTTACAGAAATTAAATTGTAGGTATTTTTCCCCATGACAGAGCCTCTGTTATTATATTTAGGAGTTTTGTGATCTTGCAGTGCTTTTTTCTGGTTTATTTAGTGTAAAACCTGAGCCCCTTAGGAGTGGACGTCTGCATTTTAGGTCTAGAAACAATCCATTCTCTGCCTATCATAATGACAATGTATCTAATGGTGCAATCCTTTATCATGAGGGTTTCTTTAGAGTAGCTAGCCAGGTTAGTTTGTCCTCGTAAACAGCTTGCTTTCATTGTGAACATGCCACTTCTCTTGTCTGAGATGTGCCGCTTTGCTTTTGTGCAGTTGTGTGTGCTTGTAGCAACATCAATAAGCAACATAATTGTTTAATATTTTGTAATAAATTGCCCTTGACGCTTGCAGGTTGACAGTGAAGCTTCTTCCTTCACACACAACAAGGTATGGTATTGTAAATCCAAGTATATTATTTAATGTTTTTTACATTTTTGGAATATGCTTGAACTTTACAATGTTTTTTAGATTTGAAATGTATTAGAATATAAAAACCAAACAAACAAAAACGGCATAATTCTTACAATTGAATCCGTAGCATTTTGACTGTAAAATGTGCTGTTTGGAAGTACTTTAATACATGTGTGGTGTTGGAAGAGTAAAAATGTTAATGTTTTTCTTATGCTGTATTAGAAACTACAATTGAATAAACATTTGAGTTTGTTACTGACCGGAACGCTCAAAAAGGCTGCAAGTTGTATTAAATCAAATATCTTTTCTTCTTAAAGTTGAAGAATCTGGGGACATAGAAGACCTTTCCGGCTCCTTAAGTCCACCTCTGAAGAAGAAGTCTGCTGAAAAGTAAGCCTAGTTTCTTATAATCTATTAGTTTGAATATAGTTATTGAAACTAGGGCTGGGCAACACTGACAAAAAATAATAATAATAATAATAATTTTATTTGTATAGCACTTTTCATACACAAGCAACTCAAAGTGCTTCACAACATTAAAAATACATTAAAAATATAACCGCAACAATATAATAAATATGGATAAAAAATAAAATCACATGTTAAAAACATAGCATATAAAAAATTTCAATAAAAAGCATGTTTAAAAAGGATTGTCTTAAGCCTCGATTTAAAAGCACCAAGAGAAGGAGCCTGTCTCACAGTCTCAGGAAGACTGTTCCAGATCTTAGCTGCATGAAACTGAAATGAGGCTTCCCCATGTTTGGTCCTAACTCTCAGCACCAACAAGAGGTCAATCCCGAGGTCTTCGGAGTTCGAGTTGGCTCATAAGGCACCAACATGTCGGAGATGTACCCCGGCGCAAGACCCCGAAACGACTTAAACACAAGCAGAGCTGTCTTTAAGTCCACTCCCTGAGCCACTGGAAGCCAGTGCAAGGACCTAAGCACAGGACTAATGTGATCGTATTTTCTCGTTCCAGTCAGGACTCGAGCAGCAGCGTTCTGGATGTACTGCAGCTGTTTGAATGAATTTCAAGTTGGTTTTTTTTGCACATTCCAGTGACAATATTTTTACAATATAAAGTCAATCTATTGTGTCCAGATAATGGACAAATTCTTTGTTTTTCCTATTGAGGATCACATAAAATATGAAAAGTTATTTCCCACATTTTTAATAAGAACATTTCTATTAGTGACTAGAGGTATTTTCGCACATGAAAGTACCAAAAACTGAGTGCTCCTGTTTAGTCAGAGGAACTAGCCTGTCCCTATGTTTGTCTTCACACAGCAACAGTTTGTGAAAGTGGGACTAAATAGCTTTAGTATTAGCATTTCTATAGTCTGGAACATTTAAATAGGTCATTAAGTTGCCTTACAAAGACAAAAGTTTACACTTAATTATGATGTACAAAAGAAAAAAAAAAATCACAATAGAACTATTTAGTGTTATTCCAAAAAAGGGTATATTTACAAATATAAACATTTATTTTGGAACTACACATTTTAAGTAGTTTTTCTCAAGATTAAGGACTTGTCTAAATAAGAACACATTATCTAAATGTGAGAAAATATAAAACATGTTTCCAAACTAAGTTAACATTGTAAATGCACTTGTATCACCAAAGGTTCCTGGTCTGACTGAAAGTACCTGCCCAAGAGGAGCTAAAAAAGTCCCTAAAGTGTGGCCCCAGTTCATAGTTCCTGCTCTGTGTGAATGTGCCCAAAAGAACTAGAAACTGAAAAAAGTTTCTACAGTGGGAAAAGGCCTTAGGCTTATTTACTTCAACTGCATTTAAATAATATCCATGATAATGACCAAACATCTGTAGTGATTGGACTGTAGAATATTGTCCGACAAATTTAAGTAAGAAAGATAGTGAGATTTATTTATACAGCACATTTTACAGATTTCAAAATTCACCAAAGTGCTTTACAAACAGGCTTAGGCCAAATTGCACAGAAGATAATTTAGGTGTAAGGTCCCACGAGGCTGCAATAAACATCAGCACCAATGTCAGGTCCTTTCAGAGAATGCAATTATACAAGAGCAAGCATAGATACATTTACAATGACAAAACACGTGAATGTGAAATGCTAAATATTGCATTTGTACTTTTATTGAAAGTTTGCAGCATCACTTTTTTATTTAATTAGCTCTTTTTGTAGCATTACTCACTGTAAACTATATACTCGATACATTTTTTGATATCTTGAAATAACTCTATTCCCAATTAATACGTAAAAATTGATACATACCCTACATCTAATTGTAATGCATGTTTTTTCTGGTAAATGCTTTGTCTTTAGTTCTATTATTCAAGCTGCTTTTCTTTATTTCCCAGGTCAAAGCAGAAGGAGGCCCCTGCTGCTCCCAGAGTGGACCGTCTCACGCTGCATCAGTCCAGTCCCTCACCTACATTTTCAAACTCCTCTCATTCAGATACAAAAGACCACATGCTCCCAGAAAACACAGACTTTAGACCTTCTTCTTTTGGGTTTAAGAGACCAGAGACTTCACGAGGCCGTCGACAGGAACCAGAGCTAAGCAAAGAGAAGCGACGTGAAGAAAGTGAGAGGCATAAAAACGTGTCTGATTGTGAGGAAGAGGAGGAGAGAGAGCGACTGATGAATGAAAAGCAAAAAAGGATTCAGAAGTTTCAGGATGAGCTTAAGAGACAAGAGGAAGAGGAGGAGATGAGGCTGAAAGCTGAGAGCGAGGAGAGACTCAGGTTTGTGGAAGAAATTTTAAATCTAACATTTTCTCTTCATTTTAATCTCTGTGGGTGTCTGATTTTAGATGTAGTTTTATATAAGGTTAGGAATTTGTTCACTATTTACTCTCTTCTCTATTTTTGTCCTGGTTTGTCCCAATTAATCCTAAACTAATAATCACTCAAATATACAATGGGTTGATTTTGTAGTGCTCATACATGTAATCTTCTCAGGGCTTTACGTCAATCATTGATGACAAAAAGAAAAGAAGAAGAAGCCAGACTTCAGGAGGAGTCTGAGAAGATCTTGGAGGAGCTCAGAGCTTCTGTCCGATCAGACCGGGAGGAGCAGGAACAAAAGATCAGGTTTGACGCCTCACTTATTACTGTTCACCAAGGCTCTAGAGTGCATCCACTTTGGAAGCACATGCACCCAAAAATAAATAACATTTTTAGATTCACAGGTGCGCTTAACTTTTAAAAGATTTTTCTTTGTGTGTCTCTGTTTCTGTCAAGGCTGTGTTGTCGAGACTGTCTCTTTAGCTTGGTTTAGCTTCAGTCAGTGTTAGCTCCAGGTGTGAGTGCTCGCGCGAAACTCAAAGCAAGATACACCAAAAAATGTAAATGCAGAGGGCTAAACTGATAGAAATCATCAGGGACAAAAAGACAAACATTAAGAGAGAAGTAGAGAAGGCATTGGAAACAGAATCGTTATCGAGATGGGTATAAATAAAATAGTACTAATAATTTTTAATATTTTGGTATTTATTGTATTTTCAAGCACCTTTTATGCAAGGTTATTGCAAGGTTTGTTGGATGCTTAGAACATGTTCAAACTACAACTATTTTTTTGTTGTGGTTAAAATATAGACAGCACTATTTAACACACAATGCATTATTTCTGGAGCTTTAGTCAACCAAAGAAATTATTGGTCTCCTTCTAAATAAATACATTCTAAATCAGGGGTCCCCAACCACTGGTCCGGGGCCCAAAACCGGTCCGCGAGCCATCTGCTACCGGGCCCCAGAGGATCTTTTAAGATGTATTTTCTTTTTTATTTTATAGAAACTGCAAATTAAAGCAATAAGAGCTAAAAAATTTGCACAATAAGCATTTTGCGTTGTTGTTATTGGCGCTACCCAACCTCAACCGGTCCCCGGAAAAGAAAATTGTCACTGTACCGGTCCTTGAAGGAAAAAAGGTTGGGGACCACTGTTCTAAATAAAAGAGTACTAGTACTAACACAAATTTTGAGACTCCATTGAACAATTAATCAAGTAAATGATTTAAGGACTACAGCACAAATTATTTCAAAAATTTGAAACAGATTTTAAAAAAATACAAATTTGTATTGATTTGTCCACAGGCAGGAGAGGAAAACCATCCTCGCTGACCTCCAGACTGAATTAGAAGAGGAACGACAAGCCGAGAGAAAGAAACTTGAAGCCAAAAAGAAGCAGGACCTTGGGCGACTGAAGGCTGAGGTAGAAGAAGAGCTGGAGCTGGAGAGAGAGCGACTTCAGAGAAACAAAGAGGAGAAACTGGGCTCTTTCAGACAAGAGGTGAGGAGACAGTCATGTGCACCAGACACACAGAATGTCATTTGCATTTTTCTATTTTAAATGTTTGTTATTTACCAGAAGCCTATAGAATGTTGTGGTCCCATGCGACGCAACTGATTAAATGTATTTACTAACTTCAAACTCATCGTTGTGTTGTGTTTTCTCTGAGAAGATTCAAAGTTCTGGAGGAGGGGGCGACTTGATGAGTCCCAAACCTGAACAATATCTGTCCGATTACCGCAGAGACGTAAGATTAAGCTTTAGTAGTTAGTGACATTTAGAATTTACTTACTAAATTATGAACTTGTGTGTGTACGTTTTTTTAATTTACTTGGTGTGTGTTCAAGCTGTCGGGCGTGCTCCTGGAGATGAGAGAGGAAGAGGAGAGGCAGCACAGGAGGAAGCTGGAGCAGATGAAAGAGGCGCACATGAGAGAGATAGAAGACATCAGGGAGCAATACAGAGACAAGGTACCAGTAAATGTGCAGAGTAATAAGGCGCTTGTTCATAGAAATACAGGTTATAAACAAACAACTTAGTATCTATATTGGTTTATTATACAGTATGTCAAATGAATAATTCAGCTTTTTTTAAATACTGTATTGAAAATTGTTGGAGCGTCCTTTCTCCAAGTAAAAGAGTTCAAGTAGCTTGTGGTTTTCCAGAGTGAGGAAAGGATGGAGTGTTAGATTGACAGGTGGATCGGTGCAGCTTCAGCTGTGATGCGGTCGCTGTATCAGACCATTGTGGTGAAGAAGGAGCGAAGTGTAAGGCAAAGTTCTCACTTTACCTGTCACTCTACGTTACAACACTCATATCATGGAAACAAACGATCAAACGTTCCACGAGGAGAATACTTCAGGGAAGACCCAAGAAACGTTGGTAGGACTTTGTCTCTCAACTGGCTTCTGAAGACCTGAAGAAAGGGCAACACGGTGGCGCAGCGGTTAGCGCTCTAGCCTCATAGCAAGAAGGTCCTGGGTTCGACTCCCAGGACCTTTGCATGTTCTCCCCGTGTCTGCGTAGGTTTCCTCCGGGTACTCCGGTTTCCTCCTAAGACTAAAAACATGTCCAATGTGCCTCCCCTCTCCCCTTCGCAGGACTACAGATGTAAATTAGCTGTAAGCTAGAATCTGGTACAAGCATCTCTGCCATTGGGCTTAATGCAATTGTACAATGTCCTTAATAAACATTACCTTATAAGAAAGCGTGTGTGGGCAGGGATATCTGGGAGCAAATGTTATGTTATGGACTGCTTCCTCCACGACTGGATTTCGAATAAAGCAGAGGAAATGGGATGGATGGATGGATGAATGGACTATATTGAAAATCTACAAATATTTCTTGAATAGTTATCAATGAGTTTACCTAAAAGAACATTATTAAACTATAGCATATTGTGATGTAATTTTGAACCCAACAAAGGTTCGTTGTAGTGTTTAATTAAGCATAAAAAGCAGGTAAATTTGTGTTGTAAATGCGCAGATTATTAATTTGTTTATAAGATAGTATTGTTCTAATCACTGATATAAATGACCAGTTTCATCTTCATGTGGATTTTCCTTCAAGATGCACCGTGTAACTTTTTGGCCAAAGAATAAACTTAAGTAAAAGCATGTTTTTTCTAGTTTAGATGTCTTTGTGACACTAAATAAATAACAAAAATGTGTAATTTTACTCTGAGCAGGATTGCATGGCCACAAAAGTAACAATTATTTGCCCCCTCCTGTATATTTCCATCGAAAGGCTGTGCACTTTAGCTATATTTTCTCACGTTATGGAATGAAACTTACTTATACCTTTTAAAAATGTTCTAAAGAAGGATTTTATCTCCCTATTTGTATTGAAATGTGAAGCTAACTTGTCAACTCCAGAAAATTACACGGTGTACCTTTAAAGCAGTTTTCTGTACAATAGAAAAAAAATATGTAAATGACACATAAATCATTTCATCTGACAGTATGACATTTTAGAATATGAAACTAACGGTATAATCTGCTCTTTCAGGAGAGCCTTGAGAGGGAACGGATGATGGCCAGGCTCAAAGACGAAATGCAGCAGCTGGAGGCTTCTCACTCTCTTGAACTGGAGAAAATTAGACTTCAACACAATGTTCAGATCGAGAAAACACAGTTAGAAAATACACGCAAGGTAATACTTTATCAAAATAATATTCATGAAAGAACAATTTAACTTACAAACATTGTCTTAATACACTTATGTTATTGTCTTTTTAGGAGAAAGAACTTCGAGACTTGACAAATGAGTTGGAGCTTCGGTCCAGTCGAATTCAGAGCCAAGAGGCCATGCTGCAGTCAAAGGTAACACATTTATTCTTACCACTGCAGGTTTAGGGAGTTAAGTTGTCCTAAAACAAACACATATAATGCATCATATTTTTCCTTTAGTTTAAGTAGAAGCTGTAGTTAATATAAGTGCATTTTCCCCTTTTTCATTGCAACAAAATTTAAATATCTAATTGTTTATGTTGATTTTTTCAGGAAGAAGACTTGAACAGAAGGAGGACAAGTTTGGGAGTGGAAGAACAGGAAGTGGACAGACAGATAGAGGTAATTTTAATACAAATACAGAAAAATATTATAAGTAATAACTGTGGGTCTTTTTTACAACACTGACTTACTAAAGCATAAGCGCAAAAGATAGTGTCTATTTAAAACTTTATAACATATCTCTCGCTCTCACAAACCCTTTGACACATCTCTAGTTTTCACATGCTTGGATTTATTTATATTTTCATCCCAAAGAGTCTTATAGTGACTCACATGGCTCTTTCTTGTGTTTAATCTTGAAATGATTAACTCTTTAATTATATGACAGTATGTAGAAGTCAGATTATGTTCAACAAAGTTCTGCTTTTGCAATAAAAATTCTGGTTTCACTCTCTTCCTTGATCTCTCGACGAATCACAAGCCTTTGTTTCACACTTTAGCTTGTTTTTCTCACTCAATACATATTTATTTTTTATACAGATTATAATTGTGCCATTTAGAGCTGGGATGATACACTTTTCAATGTATTGCAGAACATCCTTTGGCCATAATAAATGAAAACAATACATTAACAAAATATGTTCATTCATTCAATTCTAATACGGTGGGTTCACAGGCCACCTTTACAAAAGTTTATAAGAGACGTTTGTAAAAGTGCACAAACAATCTACACCAGTTTGCAATATTGACTAACAGCAGTATTATCTGTGACAAAAACACTTAAAGTTGGGGTAACTATCTTTTTTAGTTGTAAATTACTAAACTTTCTGTTTTCCACAATAAAGTAAAAAATAAATGCAGCACTTTGCAAAAAAAAAAGAGGCCACTGAGTACTGTCTGAACTGATTATTAAAGAATTTTAGTTCTAATCAGAATCCGAATGCTGCGCTCTGATTGGCTGTGCTTGGGTGGTCCTCTCAAGTTTCACTTTGTTGTTTGTAAGAAGTGTTTTTAAGCCTTAATTGCAACCAAAAATGAATACATGTTGATTTGAATCATGTGTCAAAGGATTTAGGTGAAGAAGTTGTCAGATTTAAAACCTAAATTATGTTAGCAGTGTGAAAATCAGCGAAACCACCTTTAAATATTTGTGTTAATTTGTTGTTAAGTTGTAACAAACATGGACCAAAATCAATCCATACAAATTAACAAATTTCATGCTTTGACTAGTGATGCCACCTGATTATAAGTCTAAGTTTGTAGTTTAAACTGTCAGGAAAAATGTGTCTTTTGCCTGTGAACTGTCTTGGCCTTTTTGATGGAAAGGTGCTTTTTGTTGACATAAAGATTGGGAAATTTGCTTTAGAATTCCCCCCTACTTCCTGTGATTTTCCACGTAGATGTTTTTCTTCACAAGCTTTAACTTGACTGTTAAAAAATATGATAAATATGTAACAGCCGGTCTTAATTAGAAAAACAAGAGAACGTGTCATTTGGTCTTTAAAAAGTGTTTCTAACTTGACTTGTGTTCGCGTTTAGTCTCTGCCTCGCCTCATCCAAGAGCGGGACGTCCTGCAGCAGGAGCTGGAGAGAGAGCGTGAGGAGAAGCGACAGGCGCAGGAGCTGATGAGGATCACACGAGAGGAGCGCGACAAGACCAAAACCTCCGAAAGCAGACTGAGAGAGGAGCGGGACAGAGCCAGAGAGGAGCAGAGGAGGAGCAGAGCGGAGCAGGAGAGACTGGAGAGCAAAGTCCGACTGCTGCAGGAGAGATGTGAGCGCCTCAGCCTCAGGGACAGGTCAGTACAAGAGATAGTAATGACTTAATATACTTCATGTGTACTTAATTTTTTGTCCGGAAGTAAACTATAGTAGAAAAGGCTTGTTCAGATAAGACGTAAATGTGGAGTAGCTGATTTTCACACTGCAAACAACATTTAGGTTTTAAATCTGACAACTTCCTCTCATAAATCCTTTGACACATGGTTAATATTGACATGTATTCATTTTGGTCAGAATTATAGCTTATAAACATCTTTTTACAAACAACAAAGTGACGCTGGAGTGACCACCCCAATCTCAGCCAATCAGAGCGCAGCATTCAGCTCCTGATTAGAACTAAAATTCTTTATTATTGACCTCACACAGGACACAAAGGTCTAATTTTTTTATATAGTGCTGCTACATTTATCATAGACTTTCTTGTGGAAAACACAAATAACTAAAAAAGTTAGCTACCCCAACTTTAATGTGTGGTGGTGGAAAGTAAGTACAAAAGTAAAAGTTGATACAGTTATCACTACTTTATTCTGCACTTATGACTTAAAGCGGCACTGTGTAACTTTATGGAGGTGATAAGTAAATTACACAATTCTGAAGTAACAGAAAGTTAACCCTTTTTTTCTTTTGAAATCCAGTCCAGTAAATAAAGACTCTGTAAACTTGATCTTGGAGAATCAACAAAAATCTCTCTCTCTCTCTGTTTTATTGTATACAACCACTGGTACAGAGTTGAAACTTAAATTTTCCAAACTGAATCTGAAGTCTGAAACCTGAAATGACTTGGGTTTTTGCTACTTTGGCATCTAAACCATACTTTGGGACATTTCTGCACCGGAATAAAGACGTTTTATGCCATAGTGTGAAAATATATTGCTAAAGGAACATCTTTTCCATGGAAAGATACAAGAGGAGACCCTCCTCAAGGCCTAATAATGTGTTTTGTGACCATATAAGCTTGCTCACAGAAAAAAAACAGATATTTTTATTGTATTTACTGCAACATAGCAATCTAAATGACAAAAACATGGTTTTATTCAAGTTTGTTTTTGGTCAAAAGACTATGCAGTGCAACTTTAAAGATTAGATTTTGACAAAAAATGCTAAATACAAATGACTTTTCAACTGATACTTCACCAGTTTTACATAAGTAGATTATTTACATTATACTATTACATTTTCATGTATTTAGCAATAAGCTATGACTTTATCATATCAACAATAATTTACATTTTGTTCACTATAAAACACAAGTTGATCTAAACAACTTAAACAGGTCCACTGAGTTCAAAACTGCAGAAGGGATAAGCACCAACTCTTGTCAAATTTTACTGTCGCAGAGGATTTTCAATGAATCTTTTTGTTGTTGTTGTTGTTGTTGTTGTTGTTGTTGTTGTTGTTGTTGTTGTTGTTGTTGTTGAAAAATAACTAATTTTTAGTCTAATTAAAAACAAAATCAGCTAAATGTTGTAAGAACTTTAAAAAACACATTTTAACAAAGTTTCTAGTTGGTTTGTCATCAAAACTTTTATAAACTAAGGTGTTGAGCTTCTTAGTCAGATTTTAAACATTTTTTGTCATAATATTATCCCTTGACTGGTTTAAATATCCCTTTTATCTTTATCACACTTTTAAAGAATAAAATGACTTAACATTTAACAGTTTTTTAGAATACATAATGGGTCTCAATGTACAAATTTGATGTATTTTAATTATTATTATTATTATTTTTGTCTTGTAGTGATTTTGGATTAGGTGGTGAGGCGAGCTCGTCTAAACTGGACCTAAAATCAGACATAAAGTTCCCGAACGGTCCTGGTCCTGGGGGAGACGGTCCTCTGTCCATGGAGGAGCTGGATCCACCTTTGTCTCCTGCTGCCGACAGCCACAGCAGCCTCCACGAGTAAGAAAACACTATAATAAATAATAGAATAAATTACAACACAACATCGACTCTCAAATCCATTTTAGTGTGAAGATGTTTTTATAGCATGGTTCTTTTCTCCTACTGTTTTCTGGAAAGTCTCCATCGTGGGACAAATCAAGGCCATCTAGTCTCAATCCAACTTTAGTTTAGATCAGGGGTGTCCAACTCATTTGAACAAAAGGCCACATTGGCATCTGGGCTGACCTCGAAGGGCCGGTTGTGACTAAAATTAACCTTAAGAATCTTTGACATACTAGTTGTATTTGACTATTATAAAATGATTGAAGTGACAATTACAGAATATACATCTGCATTAGTCTGAAAATTGATTTACTCTTTAAGTTTCAAACTAATCATTGCATTAGGTTAAGACAGGGGTTCCCAAACTTTTCAAACCGGGACCCCAAACTGGCCATGTAATGAACTCCCAACCACCCCAGCAAAATAAAATAGTAATATGTCTATAGTCATTTTAAGGTCATTTGTTGTAGTAGTGTATTGCTTTATATGACCAGAATTCTGTCAATTATGATGCTTACAGTCAAAAAAACAACTAAATACCAACTAATAATTGTAAAATTACATCTTAAAATCATCTCACGACCCCCAAATTTTGCTTGGCGGCCCTCTGAGCGGTCCCGACCAGCATTCTGGGTGTCACTGAGTTAAGACACCCAGATTACTTCTGGCACTATTATAAAATTTAAGTAAACCCTATAAGACCTCGAGGGCCGCATGAAATGTGGTGGAGGACCACATTTAGTCCCCGGACACGTGTTTTAGAGCTTCAACAAGTTAATCGATTAATCACAAGTAAACAATTAGTCCAATATTCATCAAATCATCAAATAATCGTGTCATGAAGTGAGAGAAGAGGTTTTAGAAAGTCAGACAAAGTAGAAATCACTGGACAAAAATGTGCTTGTAAGTATTCAAACAGAAAGAGTAGGATACAAAAATATTCATTTATAATAAGAGAAGGAAAAAAGCACATGCGCCCACTTTTAGAACGTTTTTTTTGTGTGTGTGTCTAAATACCAAAATATATTCCTGAGTTTTTCAAAAAGCACCTATATTCTGGATTACAATTACAATTACTCTAAATTAGTATTCTCAACATTGTTTTTTTTTTAGGTTCAAGTATTTAGTTACTTCCCAACACTGCTCACAAATAAAGATACTTATTTTGTTGTGAAATACTGTTTTATTGCATTTTTTATTCACCTGTTCTGAACTGTCCATGTTTCTCTCTGTGTGCAGTGTGAAGAAGTATATTTTATCCCACGGCGACTCAATCCAGAAAACCAAAGTGTTCCTGGCGAGAGAGAGTCGGAAACTGGTCGAGCGAGAGGCGGCTTTAAGAGAAGCTCAGACAAACCCGGGATTGGACCGAGGCGCCACAGACGACGTTTTACAGAATCTACAGCAGGTGAACCAAACACTGAGAGAGAGGGGCTGTTCTCTATTGTGTTAAAGAGAAAACTTAATTATCCATCTCAAAATGTGTTTGCTTTGACTCTAAATATTTATTATTATTAGACAATGCGAGACACAAGATGAGATTGGTTCATCAAAAGTGAGACAAGACAAAGTTTTTGCCTTCTCTTGGCTACTTTCCTTAGAAATGTTGATTACATTTGTTCACATTTTGATATAAAATGTGTAAATCCTCAAAATTCTGAAGTATGAATTTAAATTTCTGTTTTTGACTTTCCACCAGAAATGTACGTACATGGTGTCACTTTAAACATATTCTACACATATGTGACAGTTTTGTGGTAATTTTACTTTGTTCTCTCATAGTTCAACTCAAGGCTCTGACCCTCCATCTGAACAATATCATCAGATTCTTCTATAACAATATGATTTCATTGTAAATCAGTTGTACATGCTTAAGTCTTTCTATTGACCTCAAAGATATAATAGGTTCTAATTTTCTTTCAGGAAGCTAAAATCGTGGGTGATCTGCAGCAGACGGTTCAGAAAGGAATCTCACTTTTACAGAGAAAAGAGGAGAAGCTTCATCATCTCGAGAGCTCCGTGACTGATAAGGTACAGCAGTGACAACTAGAGGATATCTGTAGGAACACAGCTATAATAACTCTGATAAGTCAGATCTGTCTAGCTGAACTTCTTGTAAAAGCTTTTGTTTGAACACATTTCACAGATCCCAGAAAGAACAGTGACTTTTGACGTGACTGAATCAGACGTGAGCAGCTCTGTGGACCCGCCTTTCAGCAGAGGTAAATATATGAAATTCTTACTAAAAGTTTAACTGTCTGATTCTGGATGCTCACAACAAGACAGATTTCACTCTGTGTCTCCACGTGATCAGACTTGTAAGTCTATTTGATATCAAGTCTGCCTAAAATATATTTCCTTTTAAGTGTATATAAATCTATAGAAAGTCAACAGTAAATATGTTGTCTTCATTTGTATTTATATTGTATTAGGATAACACAATTATCAATATTGCAACAAACTAAACATATCGCCATAACACCAGAAAGACAAACTCAGTCAGGTCCAGGTGGAGCAGGTGAATTTCAGTTGTAAGTCCATATTGAGGCAAATTCCTTACAAGTTCTTCTGCTGCAATACTTGTTAAACAAAGTCTGTAACACTTCAGAGATCCAAAGTTAGCATCCATACTTGACTCCATGCTTAGTCTTTATTGTTACAAGAACAAATGTGTTGTAAAAATATGTGGTTATATATTGTTTCTACATTAAAATATTAGTTTTGAGACTAATTTGTTAGCAAACCTTCATTGCATTAATTATTTACTTTAAATACTATATTTTTGTGCCAATAACTGCTTTAGAGTATTGCAATAATATTGACATTTGTAGTACTTAAACAGCCATAGCACATCACAAATCACAATCTTTTTCTAGTATTGTAAGATAAGATATCCTTCATTTGTCTGACAATGGGGAAAAGGATTAGAAACATACAATAAAACAAGTTAGCACTTTTAAACAGACTTAGCAAAAATATAAAGTTATAACCAACTAGGGATATAAATCTCAGAATACAATATTTTTTTCAATATGAAGCTTACAATACACTACTGTTCACGATATCGAGATATTACACAGGTCCCACGATAATGAGTTTATGCCAACAATAATAAATATTAAAGCTATATTTTCCATTTACCATAATTTTTAGGTCAAAATTTAGGGCTTTAGACTAAATTGCTTTCATGCCATGCAGGCTATAAGGTAAGACAACAAAATCGTGACAAATTTGGTAGTGCAGTATTACATTATCATCCATATCGTTATATCCCAATAACAAACAAGGTCTAATGTACAATAAGTTGCTGTTATGACTGAGCAGAGTGCAGTAAATGACAATAAAGTGGGATTAGCATCTAGTATTATGTACAATTTGTGATTATGATTATAAACAACTGCAGCATATGGACAGAATAAATAACCAGTGATTAAATGTGAGGTAAAGTGTCTTCAGTAGATATGACTATGTGTATGCAGTGTTTCCCCAAAAACATTGATTATACGTAGATTAAATATGACTTCTATATCTTGATTACAATGCTATAATCATAAAGCATATTTTGTTTCACCATCAATTTATTGTCAGGTTGTTTTTAGACTATGGAGGGCCGCCATAGTCTCCTCTATTAATGGAAAACACTGTGTTCTAGCCCTAATGTTCGTCGAATGTTCCTTTTCAGACCAGGCCGCCGTCCCTCACAGAGTCCAGGAGCTGGTGGAGTCGCTGCAGGAGATTTCGGGGCAGCTGAACACCGTTGTGAGCGTGTTGGGATCTTTAGCCCACAGACCAAACCCAGCCTTCACTCTACCTCAGCCCGGACTGGACTTCAGCGCCGCCGCCCACATGAGGCGTTCACAGACCACCGAAAACTGGGCTCCACCTCCTCCCATGTTCAGCTCCACCGTCAACTCTGGACTGAAGACCTCGGACCACCTCATCAACAGCAGATTTAGGCAGATATTTCCCGGTAATAAAGCATTTTATTTTAATAATTCAGCTTGTGTCTGCCTTTTTTGCTTCATAAACACAGTTAGTTCTGGGTGATAATGACAAAAATGTATATATTTGTATTATTTTGGAGTGTCCTGTTATTGGTGTAAAGATAGGTTCTGGACCAAGGTTTCTGTGTTGCTGCATTCCTATTTTTTTTGTTATTATTTTAAATTTTTTACCACTGTGACAGACTATTTTGTGAAATGAGCACGAAAACATATATAAATAAATTCTAAATGTCTGTAATACTAACTTACATTTCAGGAGCTGCGATGGGACCGAGCGTCTCCAAACGAACTACCTCCGTCACTGCTCCTCTCAGGTGACTAATACAGTTTTAAATCAATGGGAATGTGCATTTATTCTTAGTCGTTGTTGTGATTGTTTCAGTCAAAGCAGCTGGAGCTCGTCGTACAGGCAGAGCGACGCAGACGGACACAGACTCCAGGATCTCATCGACAGCAACAAGAGGTGGCTCGAGATCCGACGCAAAGACACCAACATGTATCCTTCAGATCTGTTTCACTCAGTTATACAGTTCAGAAGTGGGTGGAGTGGCCAAAATGTACAGAATAAGAGTAAAAAGTATTTGAAGAAACCTCTTGAGTACAGATGTATTTAAACGCGGATTTATCAGGATTTACTCAAGTAACAGTATTACAAATCTACTTTCAGAGTAAACCTTCTACACACTAGAGGAGTTTTGGCTCGATTCACCTCAATGTGCTTCTCCATGGGTTTTGTGACAAATAATCTTTTGCGATTTGACACTTCATCACTTCTGTGGTAGCACATAAATTAACTATTTTAAAATATGACTTTTAGTTGGTCTAAAATACCTCCAGATTAAGCAAGTTGCATCTACTTTTCGGGGTGCACGGTAGCAGAGCTCTGGCTCCCCAATAAGGCTCCCCATATCAACATCTCATGATCTGGGTAGAACATCATGAGATGTTGATAGAACATGCAAATGTTCTTCCTAACACAGGGGGGTTTTCTGGGGGTTTTCTCCTGTTTCCTCCCACCTCCAAAAACATGCAAGTTTAGGTTAATTAGGCATCACTGTAAATTTCCCTTAGTGAGTGAATGAGAGAATGCCACGAGTTGGCCACTGTCCAGGGTGTTCCCCGCCTAAGGCCCAAAGTCAATGGGATAGGCTTCAGTCACCCGCGACCCCTAACAGAATTAAGCGCTAGAAAATGAATCTACTTCTCAAATTTCCAGACCCTCCTGCCTTCAGAACTACTGTAAGGCCCATTTTTGATATTTTGATTTCTATAAAAGGACTCCTATAACAAACACTTGGGGCAGCAAATACAATCCTGCTGATAGTTTACTAAAGCAGTGGTCCCCGAAGTGAGAGTGCTTTCAAGATGTAATTTTACATCTATGACTCATTATTTAATATATTTTTTAACTAAAAACTGTATGCTTGTTTGAACTTGGGTCAAAAACCTCAATGAACTAGTAAAAAAAATACAATAAAACCATTTTTTGAATGGTTTTGTGACTAGAAATTATTACAAACGTCTGTTTCATTTTGCCTCGGGGCTTGCGAGTTGCCGGTATGGTCGTTTTGGGGGTCCCAATCTGGAAAGCTTGGGAACCCCTGCATGACCCATTCACCTCAGGTAATCTGAATAGTATACAGAAAAAAACATGTTTAAAAATCACCAAATTACAGGAAAATACACAGGTTTACACTAACTTTTCCAACCCTCCCCTCGCAGAGTTACAATTTCTGCTCAAATTTTGTGCCAGGGTCTTACAATACTACTTACATTTTACTATTTATTATACCTATACAATAATTGAACTAATTGAGCCAAAAAAACTAATTGAAACAGTTAAAATTTTTTGCCGGATATTGTGGCTTGGGCTGGGGCTGACTTGTTTTTAGTCTCAGTCCTCTCCTGATTCTGTTATGACTTTTTATCAGATCATATCATCGTAGGAACAGTCTAAAAGCCACTGACGTTTCCTTGGTTTTTGCCATTGCTCAATCCTCCTCACAAGGATGTTTTCATTAAGTTCGCTCAATCATGTGGCCTTTGCTCTTCTCCAGTCTGTACTAATGCAACTGTGAGACTCATTTTTATTTGGTCAAAAATTGCAAATGATTTTAAACTCCACTAGTGCGCAGCCGGCTTAAAAAGTAAAAGTATTTGAGAACTGTATTAGCACCAAATGTATAAGATATTGTAAAAACAGTGTTGATTTTTGATGACTTATATTTCATAATTAGGTAGATTTCGGAAGATTCACATGATTTCAAACACTCAAACCTACAGAAAAGTCTATTTAAAAGAAATTTATAAAAATGTAGTGGAGTAAACAAGAAGTATTCACTGTAAAAATTGTCCTAAACAAACACAGATACCTAAAACTGTAACTTAAGTGTTTTTTTTACTCACGTTTGTCCCTTAACTTTATCTCTCAGACCTTTACTGACTCGATATCGTCCTGCTACAAACGGTGGCCTGATTCAACTCGGTTTGGACGACAACAACGACATACGGGTTTTCCACTACTGACCTTAAGTCCAGAATACCAAAACCTTTGTTACAGACTGTTACAAACCAAGACAAAGCAGGGTTATTCAACTTTATTTTTCCGAGGGCCCGATTTTTCAGCGAGTTTTTGGATTCTGAAAGCTCAGCACTCTTTTTAGCACAAGTACTTTTTCAAACATTACTATATACTGCACTACATTCACTTACTAAACCAAAACTAAAATTGGGCAAGATTCTAACGGTGTCTGAAAAAAAGACACAGATTCAAGCCACTAAAACTAGGACTAAACCAGGTCAACAGCAGAATTAATCAAAGACTATAGGGATGACAAAAAATTAAATTAATCAGGTGTAAAGTATTGCTAACCTAAATTGAAACCAAAAAATGACAACCAATATATTTTTTCAGTTTTTCAGTTCATTGACATTTCTAAAAACATAAAGTTTTAAAACCTTCATCGGGAGAATCAGAACTATTATTTCTCTGTATTAGTTTACAAAACAATGGTACAGAGTTGTGTTTGGTATTTTTCCAGCTTCTGAGACTTATCAAGAAGTCTGAAAATAAAAAGGCTGAAATGGCATAGTGCAGAATTGCTACTGTGGCGCTCAAAGAGTAAACTTCAATTTTCGGTCATTGCTAAAAGTAGTAGTTCGCCATCAGTTGTCTTTTGCAAAAATAGCATTCATGGCAAAAAAGGTTGGAGACCTCTGGGTTAGAGGGTCTGATCTGGCCCTCGGGGTTTATGTTGAATATCCCTGAGCGAGACAAATTTATGACTAAAAAAGAACAACTTACCAGAAGAGTTACAAGGTACTGTTTACACTTAAGAGCTTGTAAAATCTGATGTCAGGGAGGTTAATCTTTAATCGTTCGTTTACATGTGCTTCAAGCCAGACCTCGTCCTATTGTCTCTGTGCATGGAACTTCAGTTGGCTTGTTTATGTTCAAAATAGCTAACTTCTGTACAATTGTTTACTAAAGTCTAGTTTTTAAAATACACAGACAATCGTCGTTACAGTGCTCTAAACTGTTACATGTTTTTAATATTTAGCGACATCAGTGACATGAGATTTGTTCATACATTTTTTTAGTGGTTTTAAGCATTGAGCTATTATAATGACTAGAGAGAGGGTGGGGCTGTTGCCGTGGCAGCTGCGGCAGCCATCTTGTGAGTGAAAAAGCAACAAAAATCTAATTGAAAATAATGTTAAACAAGATCACATAATTCATAGATTAAAAAAAGGAATCTAACATAGTCTATTTATATATTTCTGATCCTAATAATACAGAGAAATGTTTATTTAGGTGTCTGGACATTTTTCCTGAGTTGTGAATAGAAATTTTCAGAACGGGCAGAATTTTGCGCAGAACTAAACTATATTTCTCTTTCATTACATTAGATAAACACAAGAATTCATCATTAATGTATTTGCTTCACATATATTATTGCAACAGAAGAATTTAATAGCTAAAATGTATTTATTTTGCAATATTTTTCTATTAGTTTGATTGAACAGAATCATAAATAAATGTACTAGTTTGTATGAGATTTCCCTACACAAGATGGCTGTCAGAACCGGACATCTGTTGCTATAGGTTACCATGGCTACTGTCTCTCTTGTCACTATAGCAACTCACTGGTTTTAACGTCTCAAAAACACAAAGTTACAATCACATTACTGCAAAAGAAAGGCCGTTGTTTGTGATACTGGAAAACTATTTATTTACCGTCATTTTTGTACATTTTGTCGTAATGTTTTATATGTGAATTTGTACATTATGTATTTTTATAATAAATATTTTTAATATGTTTTAATGAATCTAGAGTCGAAGTAGAAATAGTCTAGTACATGATGTAGCTTTTGTCTGTGCCTTCTTTCTGAAAACAATACCATCTTAAACAAGCGGAAATGTGCCTGAAATAAGATGTATTTATATTGTTTTTGGTATATTCTGAAGGTCTTATATTGAAGTTGCCAGTGAAATACCTTGTTTAACCAAAATAAGAATAATTACCATAATTTCTGAACATTAAGCTGCTACTTTTTCCACAAACTTTCTACTCTGCAGTCTAAACAATGCAACTAAATTATAGATTCTTATAGACTTAATATAAACAAGTGAGCGCAGCTTAAATTCAACACTGCAAACATTACGGTAACTTGAAATTATAAAGAAAAATGCCACAACACTTGAAATACGAACCAAAATTGTTATATTGGCTAATTATATTAAAACAGTGAAGCATACTTAAATTTAGAAAAATGTCACTTAATTTAAGCATTCATTCTATTATATTATTGCTCCTACTTCAAATACATAAACTGGTAAAAATGACTTCAAATAGATAATTATTTACTCATTAATAAGTATTGTTGTCAGGATTTGAGAATAACAAGACTTATCTTGACTTATTTTGACTTTTTAAAGATTTACCAATGGAACCAAATAAAATATCCTCTAAATATAAGAAAACAATGCATCTTCCTGTTTAAATCTAGCAAATTAAAGCTAAAAATACAAAGGCACATTTGTTTTATTGACACATCTTGATTTAAGTTGGGAAAAAGATTCTACTAATTTAAACATTTACTCATATTTTTCAATTATGACTTTTGAATTATTGTGGTTTCATCAAATAAACAAAATAATGACAATCCAAATGCACGACAAAATGACAAACATGTTATATTTACTATTTTTACAGACCCTTTTAAGTTCAAACTGACTTATATCTTATGTACCAGGATGCTTTATATAACTTACAATAACTTACAATGCAGAAGACTCAAAATTCACAACTGTACAAAAAAAGTTTTCAGTTTAATAGCACCAGTGTCAATGTATTTTGTCCATAGACTGATATAATAGTCTATTTAAATAATGAAAAAGTCATTTATAGGTCACATTTTACACTTAATATAGTGGCGTTCATCAATTTCATAAACAAAACAGACAAGTTTGAAGAAGAAAAAAATATGTTTTGATCACAAAGACAACATTTGCTCACTAGAACTTGAAGAAATAATTATTTAGGTCATATTATGCTTTTCATAGTTTTCCTTTAAGTCTAGAAGCACTGTTGTTAATGGCTTCATTTTCAGCAGGGAGAAGGCATTTGGTCCACTTGGATGATAAACTGGTAGGAGCAGGGCTGAAGCACCAGTTTGCTCACGTCCCCATCCTCCAGGACGTCCTCCACGCGCTCCACGGGCAGGTTCAAGAAGTCGTCCACCCCCACAGCTCGCTGCTCAGGCCGCCGCCCTCACTCTGCCCGTAGCTGAGGGCGTTCTTCAGATAGTCCGTGCCGCTGTGTCCGTCCGTGTCCTGCAGCACCGCCACGAGCAGCCGGATGTACTCGGCCGCGGCCTTCAGCGTGTCCACTTTGCTGGGCTTTCTGTCCGGTCGCATCAGGGGGACCATCCGCTTCAGCTGAGAAAACATGGTGTTCAAGTTTCGGATCCGCAGGCGCTCTTTGGCGTTCACCATCTCGCGCTTTCTCACGGTCTGGATGAAGTCTTCGGCCACAAAGTACAGCCCGTCCTTCCCTCGCTTGAACTTCTCGATGTTGCGATAAACGGGCAAAGCAGATTCACCTGTCAAGCGCTTCAAAATGTCTCCCATCAGTTCTCTCTCTGGTGTTTTCATTTTACCCTGATTTAATTACAAATTAGTTTTGTTTTTGCGCAAAGAAGTTGTCCAAAAGGGGAGGTGCGTCCAAATGAGTTTTACCTGAGCACCTGAGGACACCTGACTAATGACAGCGCAGCCGCTCAGGTGTGCAGCGCCGGCGCGAGGCACGTGATGACGTGACTATAGCTTATGCGTGCGTGTATGTGTTTGGCTTATTACATTTACCGCAGAAAATTTTAAATAAATAAATAATGCAAAAGGTTAAATATAATGACTAATAACCGATCCATAAATCCAAATAGCAAATAGTTTTATTTAAAAAAAGTTTAAAAAAAACTAAAGAGCTGACTTCATACACTTTCAAATAATGCTTTCAAATAAACTAATTTAAAACGTGTATTAAATTTGTTGTGGAAAGCCCCTTGAGATGCAGTGTCTTGTTTTCATTGAGACACAAATAACAATGAACTACAAAGATTAAATGTTTTATTTTTAGCTTAATTGATGCATTTACTTTTAGTTAACATAAAAAAAAAAAAAAAGTAAAAATACATTCATTTTAAGTGATAGAGATAAAACATGTTTCTAAAGCAACATAAAGTTCACGAAAATCAAAAAGGATAAAATAGAGCTGGGCGATATTGACAAAAATGAATATCTTGATACATTTTTGGCGCATCTCGATTACGATATTTGGACGATATTCTGTCAGAGAAGATTTACCAAGAGAGTAAATATTTTAGTCCGTATTTCAAAATTGGAAGCATTTTCTTTTCTTCAAAATTTTAAGTTAGTATTTATTTTTCATATTTTAAGTAAAACAACATAATTTATTCTTGTTCCACTGGCAATTTAACATTACTTCTCCCAGGCACAGATTCTTGTTTTATCTAATTGATGATGTGTGTTTAATTATCAGACAGTTTCCTCGTTTTTCCTTTCCTCTTTTGTGAAGCACTTTGAATACATTTATAAACAAATTCATATAAAAGTACTGTGTATTTTATAAAATATACAGCATTACTTATGTACTTGTTAATTACTGTAAATTCTACTGCATGATATACTCGATATTCAGGTTTTGCATATCTTCAAAACAACATTCACGATATTATCTAAAATTCGATATATTGCACAGCTCTTGGATAAAAGTAAGATCGTAATTTATCAACCAAAAACTATTGGACCCACGACATTCCACTCTGTCATTGGATCCTCACCCAGCCAGTTCGACCTAGAGCGCTCTCGGCTGGGATTCCCACACTGCAGAGGCCAAGTGCAGTGCGGGAATCGAACCTGCAACTTTCGATTCACAGTTGACATTATGAGTTCGGGGACATTACTGCTAGGCCCCAATATTGTCCCATTTAAGAACTGTTGCGAGGTTATATTTAACTGTTGTCTTCTGAATGGGCAACGTTACAGCTACGGTAACAAGCTAATGGCGATTTTCCACTTTTTCATAATATTGCTAAAGATTCAAACTTCGATTGTCTCCTTGAACAGTATTTGTTGTAACCTGGCCAGCCAGATGGTTTATCTCGCGGTATTTGTGAATTCACAAACACGAGATAAACCATCTGGAGTTCGTCCGGCTCGATTGGTTTGAGAGTCCGAAACGGCCGTGGTTCGGCCCACTCACATCACAGCAGCGTGGTTTTGAGACACAAATTGTAGCAGGGCGAGCTAACACGGGCCGTTAGCTCCCCGGTGCCGCAGCCGAGTCTGATTCAAGCGAAACAAAGACGGCGGCTTCCATGGATGTACGTGTTGTCTGCTGCTTTTGATGCGGTTTCAGCAGAAATACGGAGTAATTTCTTTTTGAAAGAAGAGCAGTATGTGTGACATGTACTTGTTCTATCTCACGCGGACATTGGAGACACCATTATGAGTTGTTGCTGTGATTGGCTAGCTCAAATAAGGTAGGCCCCACACCCAATCAGCTCGAAGTATTTCACTAAACGCCCCGCCTTTTCTCGAACGCTTTCAGCGAGTCAAGTCCCAGATGGATATAGTGAGAACTCAGATAGGAGTTCAACACATATCCATCTGGCGTGAGCCAGGTTATATTTGTCGGTGAGTGCGAAAACATAATTTTGTTTTTTATTTGGAGTGACGTGTGTATAGAGGTTATGCAGGTGACATCATTTTATTCCAAAAATGCTTCGCAACTTTAGAATGAGTGGCATTTCTTCAATGTATTTCTTTGTTGTCGAGGCAACGGCTTTTCTGCTACAAACTTGTCTGCTAACAACAGTTGATGATTTAGGACATTTTAACTGCAACAAACGGACTCAAAAACATCTTTTTTAAGAAGAAAAAGGTAATAAGTTCAACTGTGTGTGATTTCAATGTCTGATAAATGTGAGAGAAGCTAAAGTCTTGTTGTTTTGCATGTTTTGCTCCAACAGTTGACTTGATTTTCTTTGTTTACATGTCAGTTACAAACCCAATGCTCAGTAGACTTGTGGTGGGTTGATTTTGTTATCAAACTGTAGTTTTTTTTTCCTGTTTTAGCTGTTTATTGAACTCTTACAAGAGAAAATGTCCTTTCTCTCCATTAACTCTCATGCATCGTTGCCACTCAGCATGAACATTTAGAATGCTCTGATGTCACCTGCATAACCTCTGTTGCACGTTATAGAGGTTATGCAGGTGACGTCACAGCATTCTAAATGTGAATGCTGAGTGGGTTAAGTAGAGATTGTAAGTTATTTATTTATTAGGTAACTCTGGAAAACTATTTAAAAATTGTAAAACAAAGTTATCACACACAGAAAATGTGTGACCTATGTACCTATAGTATATTTATAATAATAATAATAATAATAATAATAATAATAATAATAATAATGATGAATTTTATTTATATTGCACTTTACATTTGAAAAACAAATCTCAAAGTGCTACAGTTAATTAAAAACACACAAAGACACACAAATTATAAAAATGCTTTTTGAAATAAAAACGTTTTCAACTTAGTTTTAAAAGATTCCACTGACTGTGGCGCCCTCAGGTGGACAGGTAGAGTATTCCACAGTTGTGGTGCTGCTGCCTGAAAAGCTCTGTCCCCCATGGATCGAAGTTTTGTCATTGGGACCTGGAGCAGATGGCTGTCGGTGGAGCGAAGGCGTCTTGTGGGTTTGTGGGGTGCCAACAGTTCTTTGAGGTACACCGGTGCACTGCCATAGACACACTGATAGGTCAGAAGGCAGATTTTGTACTCTATTCTGAACCTAACAGGTAGCCAGTGGAGATTATGGAGAATGGGGGTGATGTGTTGGGTTTTGCGCACCCTCATCAGGATTCTGGCAGCACAGTTTTGAATAGACTGAAGTCGTTGAAGGTTTCTGCCAGAAATCCCGACGAGGAGTGCGTTACAGTAGTCCAGTCTGGAGGAGACAAAGGCATGGACCAGCTTCTCAGCATCTGACAGAGAAAGGGAAGGGCGAAGCTTTGAGATGTTCCGGAGATGGAAAAATTCTGTTTGTTGAATATGAATTTCAAATGAAAGGTTGGGATCAAAATGGACTCCCAGGTTTATAACGGAGGGTGAAAAAGAGACATTATGGCCTGCGAAGGAAAAAACTGTAAGGGGGGAAGATTTAAGTTGGTTTGGGGTGCCAATGAGAAGGGCTTCAGTTTTTGAGCTGTTCAACTGGAGGAAGTTATCATTCATCCACGCCTTTGTCTCCTCCAGACAGGCAGTCAGAGATTTGAAAGAAGATGTTGGAGAGGTGGGGTCCAGCCTGACATAGAGCTGAGTGTCATCAGCATAACAGTGGAAACATATTCCATGCTTGCTGATGATGTGGCCCAAGGGGAGCATATAGATGGAGAAGAGGCTGGGACCAAGAACTGATCCTTGGGGGACCCACAAGTGACAATTTGGGGCCTCGATCGGACCTCCCCAAGGACCACACACTCAGCTCTATCAGTCAGGTAGGACTGAAACCACTGGAGTGCTGTATTCTCTAGACCAGTAAAATGATGCATGCGGTGGAGGAGAATGGTATGGTCAACTGTGTCAAAGGCGGCTGAGAGGTCCAGGAGCAGGAAAAGTGATGGGGAGCCCTGGTCAGAGGCCATCAGCAAATCATTGGTAACCCTGACCAGGGCTGTCTCAGTACTATGAGCGGAGCGAAAACCAGATTGAAACTTTTCAAACAGACTGAAGGATTGCATGTGGTTATGAATTTGGGAGGCAACAACTTTTTCTATCACTTTTGAGAGAAAGGGGAGATTATGTCCACTCTGTGCAGGTTCACCCTCTGTGACTGTCTGATGCTCCCTCTGGTTCACCTCTAAAGGCGTGCCCATTGGCTCTGCTGTACATGCTGGGTAAAAGACCATTTATTAAATGCCTTGTTGTTGGTTGGGCTCTGACTTAAAAGCACAGCCTAAAAAACACATCTATAACTTAAAATTCTTAATAACTTTGTTGTTAATAAAGCTGCAGAAATAGATTCTATGCTCCCGACTCACCACGTAGCTGATTAGCCCCGAGGACGTTTTAAAAATTTTAATATAATTTTATATTTTTTAAATTTTATATAATATAAAGTTTCAGAGTTTCAATAAACTGAAAACAAATCTTTCTGAAACCATGTCCCAGAGTGAAAAGATTTCAAAACTCCTGTTTAGCATCTTCGCAGTTACGCAGTATCCGCAACTTTTTGTTTTTCATGATGACATCACTGTCCCAGAGTCACGTCACATCTGCAGAATGTACTGACCTTAATATGATGTTCACTGTGGAAATCTGTCGTCGCATTGCTCCATAAACCACAGAAGATAGGGGAAAATGAAAAAAAAAAATCCATTACAATATCCATTTAATCCGTTTTGAAGCTTTGTCAAAATATTCCAAAGTATCTAAAGCATAAATCCACCTTCTGTGTCTCTTCTGTAGGTTTTAGATCCATCTTGTTCTGAATGTTTGCTAAGTTTAGGACAATTTTCCGCTATGTTTATGTTTACACTTGCTCAGTGTCATTTGCGTATCAATAGGGTTAGGGTGTCAGTGTCACAGCGCCACACACTGATCTGTAACAGGCATTACAACCGGCTTCAGGCTGGTTTTACTGATTCGTGTGGATGCAGCTCCATGTTTACACAGATCGTTTTTGAAACTGTCCTTGTTTTGTCTTCATGTGGACAAGATTAGACTTGAAGTTTTACCAGAGTAAAATCGTAATTTTAATCAATATGTGCGCACCTCTGGGACATCATTATGAAGTTTTTATATAATTGTTTGACTCAATATATATATTTTTTTCTTATACAATTACAACTTTAAATTTATGTAATCTTGAAGAAATGCAACTTTTTATGGATTATGACTTTTTTCTTTTAAAAATTTGACTCTTTTCTAAAATTACAATTAGCCTACTATAAAGTTACGCCTTTTTATTCTGTTTTGCAATATTCGCAACTAGTACTGGCAGTCCGGCCATCCATCACTCGTCTGTGTTGTAGAAAATAAGACGCTTGACCTTATTTTGAAAGTCCAGAGGAAGTGGTTTGTGCCATGAAGCTGCGCGAGGCTGAGATGCTGCCGTGTCTGTCGCTGGAGCCTCTGGAGGATGCAGCAGCAGCAGCAGGAGCAGGAGCAGCAGGAGCGGGGCGGATGGAGGAAGAGGAGACGATGAGGACGGACTGAAGAAGCACGGGCAGAGGGGCTGAGGGAGGCGGACACGGCGCTGCCTCGATACGGGACGCAGGACGAGAGCTTCGGTGGGTCAGATTTTTACTCAAACGGGGAGGATACGACGAGGGGCCCGTGGAGGAGGTCTACGTGAAGCAGCGAGGGACAGACAACTACCCCACCGTTTTTGATCATATCCCTGCAAGAAACGCCTATTGTGCATTGATTTTTTTCCGTGTAGGCAGCGCGTTTTGGGTGAGATCTCGTTTTTGCGTCGCCTCTTTTAACCTTAACGTGATTATATAGCAAGACAAAAGCTTTACGTGGTGTTTTCACGCTACAGTTCTCATTATGGCCTCAGTAGCATCACTTGATAACCCCCTACTCGCCAATGTGCACGCAAAACTCAACCAAATGACAGCAAACTGAGCAACTATATCACAAAAAAACACCCGTAACGCTTAAACATGGAGCTATTACAGGTTTTCTGCGTGACTTTAAGCTTTGTATTGACTATATTATGCGTTTTGGAGAGCGGTGAATGCGCTTTGGACGCGCCGGGCCTGTCCCTTGCCATCCGTGTTCCACTGCGTCAGGGCGCACGAACCGAACAGCAGCCACCTGTCGCCAGCAGCAGCAGCAGTGCCCAGAGAGAGGGCACGAGGCTGGGCAAGGCACGGCGCAGGCGCAGAGGGGCAGCCACAGGTATCAGCTTCGTGGACATGATTGATAACCTGCGTGGGAAGTCCGGACAGGGGTACTACGTGGAGATGGCCGTGGGATCTCCTCCGCAAAAGGTATGTTCAGGTTTGGAGTGTAGTTTATGATTTTGTGAAAGACTATAAACGTTATTGCACTTTAATGACAAAAATATGTAATTGTTTGTACTCTGTTTATCCTTTATCAGTGCTTCTAAGTAGTCTATCTTTAGTTTGACATTTTAGCTTAAAAAAAGTACAATAAATCCAGGGGCGTAGCACCAAATTCTGGGCCCCCAGGTACAAATTTTGTTCATGGGCCCCTAATAAGGTACATAATCTTCTGTTTTACGTATTCAGTTCCTAACCATCTTGTTATTTTTGGGTTTTATTTCCTTCTAGAATATGCAAATATATATTTATTTAGCTTCTATTCAATACACATTTGCTAAGTCTTGCCAAAGGGTTTTTGTAGGCTTCAGCAGATCAAATTGAATGCTTTATAATGCTAATTTTCAAGATTGTTATTGCCATAACCAATAAGACTTTTGTGTTTTTTGTGTCTAAACTATTGCGTTAGAACCACTTCATATCTTGCCTGGGTTCCAAAATGACATTTCTCTGTATTTTTACACAGAGAAAATGTCAGTCTGGTCGCCCTCCCCTCCAAGGGCGTTTCCTTCGAAATCCAGATTGTACCGTGCAATGAAAATCGTTTATTTCAGTCATGTGGTTTTTGCTAACAACGTCCCTGCTGTGCGCAGCGCGCATGGATCTAGGCAGCGCGGCGGAAGGATAAACAACATGGCGCACCGGAAAACCGAGAGTTTGTTCCATTCACGGGTAAAAGCCATTTTAAATGACCAAAAATTTAAAATAGTCGTGTTCAAGATGGTCAAGGCAGTGCAGTCGGCTCGAGCCGGTAAGGGGACCGCCCTTACCGGCAGATGACAGCGCGAGAGAAATCCCAACAGCTTACGGCACTAGAAGCCTTTATGCTCTTCTCTGATTGGTTCCCTCCGCTGTCTGTTAGGTGAGCTTTGCTCCGCCCTAGAAATCCAGTTGACTCGGGGGGCGACCAGACTCATCCGCTGGTGCAGCGGTGAGGCTTGATTTTCCAGGCAACTACATATCCCCCCAATTTAAGTTGTTCTAAGTTATAAACTTGTCTAAATGCTTTCTAAATCAAGTTGAGGTTTTATTTCATCATCAGACAGAAATCACAAATATCATAACCACTTTTATACTTTAATTTAAGGTTACAACGTTTAGTAAATTTTTTTAGGTATTTCGTAAGTAATATATTCCCTCATTTTTCCAGGACTGATCTAAGGCTTCAATAACTGTCATCTGGACCAGGAGGTTTAGTTTCAAGTAGGGCTGCTCTATTAAAGATAAAATAATAATCACGATTCCTTGTAACACAATTGAAATCTCGATTATTCAGACGATTATTACCTTAGAGAGAATCAGTGCAGCTTATACAAAGTAGAATGAACTGTTAAAATGAAAGTAGGTGACATATTTTATAGAAATGTATCCAATTTTCTAAGTATTACTCTTTGGTAAGTTCATGTTATACCCATCTTGGTGGGTTTCCCTTTGGGCTCATGCTTTCATCATTAACGAAGTTGATCTGCACAGCTCAAATGCTCAACAATATGTAGTTGTAATTATCAAACACTCACCAACATTTGACGTTTGTTGCCTGATGAAGTGTTCTGTCCCGAAACGTCACATGTTGGTGAATGTTTGATAATTAAAACTACACTTTGTTGATCAACTTTCTCCAATTTGTGTTTTATTATTTTGTTCCTGAACACTCAGTTAGATTGGATGTGCGTGCTTTTCCAGAACAAAATCCTGAAACTTAGAGGTGAAGATGAAGCTCAGAACACTGTGGTCACAAAATGCTTTTCTTGCAAGTTGTCTTAGTAATAACAGACTGTGAAAAAGTGAAGATTTTGAATTTTTTGATATAATTGCTGGTGCATTACAGATGATTTTCCGCTCAACAGTGACAAAGACAGACAAAAAAATACTACAATTTCTATCTAATCCCTCTGAAGACTTCAACAAGACTGAACAAAGGCTGTGAAGGCTCTGCAGAGGATCAAACATTACAGAAATAAGACCAAAAAATAAATAAGAGCAGCACTAGAAACTTACAGCTATAACTTAAATAGCCTAAAGCAATTGTTCACATCTTCAAAAAGCTTTCATGAATAAATCTTCAATTGTATCGTTATCGCAAGTTTATTTTTTCAATTTGTGATTAAAACATTTGGCCATCTTATCGTGGCAGCCCGAGTGGGGGATACAAACTGCATATGAAAACAAAATTTAGACAGATTTTTTTGAGCTAAATCAAGTCTAGATGAGTTCCAGGATTTCAGTTATTTAATACTGTTTATTAATAAGTGATCGTGATAAGCTCACAATGTCATTAATATCAACACAAAGACACCTACATTTGTCAAGGCAATCTGTGTTCACCAAATGACTAGAAAGAACACCAGCTTCAGTCCCCAATTTTGAGAAATCCATGAGGCTAAAGTTGCACCCCTTCTCTGCTCTGGTGTAGCCGTGAAATTTGAGGAGAATTTGAGAGTTCCTATTTATTCCTGTCTTTGTTTCAGACAGTAGCTTTTCTTCCGATATTTTTAGAGCCAATGCATAATTCAACAGAAAGCACCGGCAGGCATGACAGTTTAAAAACACTTATAAAGCATCACATTATATTGATTTGGATTGAAACCGTCTAGTTGAATAAATAACGGACAAGTGTCACTAACATTACAGTGAATTATTAGTGAGAATTTCTTTGATCGTTGTGTAAATACTACTTACTTAAACAGAGCAAAGTTCATTCAGACTTTTAGCCTGATTGTGCACAATGTGATCCTCTGATGACGGAGCTGCAGACGGAGGAAAGTCACCGGAGAGCAGACTTACTCACCGTGAATGAGAAGGACAAAGAGGGCAGCCGGAAGTGACAGGGCACAGACAAATACACGCTCAGTGGGAATAAAGAGTGAGATTATTAACTCCCAGGGCTGTGCAGGAGATTTTATTTAGTTTACTGACATCAAGGTTCAGTTGGTAGTTGCTCAGCTTGGATTTTTTTCTTGCGTGCATGTAGGACTGGATGATTTGGAAGCAGTTGGACCAGTTTCTTTTTCTACGCTGTTTTAGATCAGTTTAGTGTTTTGCCATGAACAAAATTATTAAACATATTTCATAGTTTATTACCAAATACATGGAAAACACAATAGGTCTTCTTTAAAATACACAGACAATACATAAAATGATGCATTTCTACTGTTATATACTACTAATATTTCTATTAATCAGTCAAACTATTTTTCCTTTACAATTTACAAGCAATTTACAGGAGACCTATTATGTAAAATACACTTTTCTGAGTTTGTAATTATGTTAAAACAATCGTGTAGTGTAGGGCTGCAGCTAAAGATTATTTTGGTAATCGACTAGTTGGTGGATTATTTTTTCGATTAATTGATTAGTTGTTTAAAATGCAAGAATCATAGACTTTTACCAAATTTAAGCTGAGGAAACGTCGCTTATGAACATTCTGGAGATGTAGATTTTAAAGTTGTCAAAACTTTAAAATCTACATCTGTGTAACTTTTTTACCCTAAATAAATTTGAATATAAGCATGTTTTGTAATTTAGATGTCTTAGTTATTTTTATTTATTTATTTATGGAATGCCCCTTGAGATGTGCCATCTCGTTTTTGAGGGGGTCCAAAACATAAAACATATAACAGTACATAATATTCAGTACAATTGTTACACAGAAAACAACATTTAAGAAACAAACAATGTCTTTGTTACACTAAATAAACAATAAAATGTTGAGTTTTTATTCTGAATGGGCTTGCATTGCCACAAAATAGATAGAAAGTGGCCGCTTTAGTATATATATATTTTTTATTTTTGGCATAAAATGTATTTATTCCCATTGAGAATGTCTCAAAGTAGGGTTTTAACTTTCTAATTCTATGACATGTCAGCTCCAGAAACTTACACAGTGCACCTTTAAAAAACAACATTAAAAGGTCACAAATTGATATTTTCTGAATAACTTTGAGCTTTATTAAAACTAGTGTAAAACAAAATATTTCATAACAACAGTCTTTGTACTTTGTGTTGAAAATGTCTAGTGTAGAAAAATCAGACGGAAAAAAAAATGTAATTGTGACGTCATCAATTTATTTTTCAGTTGAATTTATTAAAAATTGATCTTAAAATGTCATTATTGTGACTCAGGCAAACTAGTTTTTACATCAAAAACATACAATTTATACATATTTTATGCCATTATTTCTGTTCAATCAGAGGCTTTTTCACAGCTCCTCTGTTTGTGTTTCATAACGACAATCTACTTTGTGTTTGGAACCTTTATTAGGACCAGTTAACGATTCGATTACTAAATTAGTTGACAATTATTTTAATTTTTGATTAGTTGCGATCGATTAACTTGTTGCATCTCTAATGTAGTGTCTGTTCCTTGTTAAAAACTAAATGTTGTATTGAAGAGACGGCTCTTATCAGTTCTGTAGTTTTGAACAATTGACCTGTTGATAAATTCTAAGTTGTTTTAGATCAATTTTGTTTTTAAGAACTAAGTGTAAATTATAGTTCTGTTTATGCTATAAGCTACATTACACAATAGGCCTGCGTTAAAGAATCCAAGAAAAAGCAGCTTTAAAACATACCAACCTTCATTACTAAAAGACTGTGCTTTCCTTACAATATAATGGTCCATAACTCTGAGCTGTTGTAACCATAGCAGCACATTCTGGTTCTGTTTGCATTGTTTCTAGTCTGTGTCTCTTCTGTGTCTGCAGCTGAACATCCTGGTGGACACTGGGAGCAGTAACTTCGCCGTCGGTGCAGCGGCTCACCCTTTTCTCAGACGATACTACCATCGCTCTCTGTGAGTAAAACATCTGCTGCTCGTGCATCTTCCATCAGTTATCCACTTTGCCAGATCTGTTTCAGTAATCTTAATAACTACTCTTAGCCTCTTTTATATAACAAGAGCTAGAGCTGTACTAGACAACTCTGAGCAAAATTACATCAAGACCAAACAAGAGCAAACAAGAGAAAATATATATTTTCAATATTTATGGATTGAGGGCCGGTTAAGCTCTTTAGGGCCCATTTAGCTCCCGGCTTTTAAGTTTAATAGGCCCTTTCCCAATATTACAAGTTTAAAATTTGATGTGGTCTAATTCAAGAGGCTCAGCAAGTCAGGGCCTGGTTAGTTCTTGGATGGGAGACCGCTGGAACACCAGGTTCCACAGTGGGACAACACGAGTGGAGTGTCGTTGTGTCTTTGGGCAAGACACTTAACCCACATTGCCTCAGTGGATCTTTGATTGTAAAGTGCTTTGTAAGGTGAAAAGGCGCTTTATAAATAAAGACCATGTAAAGCCAAGTGCATGATGTTGAAACTGTTCTCAAACTAGGAACACTGTTATGCCTTGGGGCTGGGTACAATACGTATCCCTATACACGTAAATCCCTATACACGTAAATCCCGATATATTTTTCCTTAATATGTCACGTATCAAGATATATTTTAGAAAAAAATACAGTACATTGATACTTTTTATCCACACTGAAGAAAAAAACTAAAAGTATTGTATCTTTGCTGTAAAAACATGTTTTTGAGTCTAATCATCTGTAAATTTGATTTTGTAAAATAACAAAATGCAGAGGAAATGTATTTTCAAACTGCTTTTTATGTTAGATACAACTGTCCCACAAATAAGTCATTGTTCAGCTCAATAGTTTCAGCCTTAAAGCTGCAGCCCAGGTTCATAAGTGTAAATTATATGAATTTAAGTATGCCGAAACAGATCCTGATAAGCCTCCCTGTAACGATATGCCTCCCTGTAACGATACGCCTCCCTGTAACGATACACCTCCTTGTAACGATACGCCTCCCTGTAACGATACACCTCCCTGTAACGATACACCTCCCTGTAACGATACGCCTCCCTGTAACATACGCCTCCCTGTAACAATACGCCTCCCTGTAACAATACGCCTCCCTGTAACGATACGCCTCCCTGTAACGGTACACCTCCTTGTAACGATACACCTCCCTGTAACGATACACCTCCCTGTAACAATAAACCTCCCTGTAACGATACGCCTCCCTGTAACGATACGCCTCCCTGTAACGATACGCCTCCCTGTAACGATACGCCTCCCTGTAACGATACGCCTCCCTGTAACGATAAGCCTCCCTGTAACAATAAACCTCCCTGTAACGATACGCCTCCCTGTAACGATACACCTCCTTGTAACGATACACCTCCCTGTAACGATACACCTCCCTGTAACAATAAACCTCCCTGTAACGATACGCCTCCCTGTAACGATACGCCTCCCTGTAACGATAAGCCTCCCTGTAACAATAAACCTCCCTGTAACGATACGCCTCCCTGTAACGATACACCTCCCTGTAACGATACACCTCCCTGTAACGATACACCTCCCTGTAACGATACGCGTATTGCCAATGAGCTTGTCACGATATATCCTCGTATCGATACATTGAATACAGCCCTATTTTTGCCTAATACTTTTAATTTCAAGTCTTTTCAAGTTCTTATATCAAATTACCAAATGCACTTTGTATTTTTATAAATGATAATTTTCAATATAAAGTTGTTGTCACACAAAAGGTACATGTTCCTGTTTGTTCGCATAAAACTACACAATTTATATTCAGAGGAGAAAGATCAAGTCGTCTCAAGTCACAAGTCATTGACCTTCAAGTCCAAATCCCAAGTCTATTTTATTAAGCCAAGTTTAAAGTAATCAAAATAGTGACTCAGGTCTCACTCAGTTCAGACTTACAACAATAGAATTTCCCCCATTTTATGACAAATAAAAACTAACTTTACGTATCTGAAATAGCAGTAATTCAAAGTTTGGATAAGTTTAAGATCAGAAAATAATCCTGAAACACACTTTGTTAGATTTAGAATAAAACACAAATTCAATTGAAAGACTGACCAATATGAGCAAGAAAAGACAAGGAACCGACAAATTCTGCCCCAGAACAGTTGTGAACCTTGAAATCTAAAACATCTGTTGTCATTGCTACTCAAAAAAACAAACCAAAAACATTGTATAAAGCTAAACACTTGAAAACAACAGTACCACATAATAAGCTGCTCATTTGTCAGTCCTTCCCCTGAGTACAGTTTGTGTCCCTCCAGATCCACGTCGTACCGGGACCTGGGGCGCAGCGTGTACGTGCCCTACACTCAGGGGCGCTGGGAGGGGGAGCTGGGCACGGACCTGGTGTCGGTGCCGCACGGACCCAACGCCACGCTCAGAGCAAACATCGCCGCCATCACCCAGTCCGACCGCTTCTTCATCAACGGGTCCAACTGGGAGGGCATCCTGGGCCTGGCCTACGCAGACATCGCCCGGGTGAGAAACACAGACGCTCTCGTAGTATTTTAATGTTTAAATCAATGTCCAGATACAAAATTGTGTTGCATTAAAGTTGATGAAGTAATACATTTAGTTGTGATTTAGAAAAGTTTATGTTTTCCTCTAAAAAGTCTATGATAAATGAAGCACTTTGTGAAAAAATGAGACCACCGAGTACAGTCTGAACTGAATAATAAAGAGTTTTAGTTAGGAGTCGAATCAGGAGTCGAATGCTGCGCTCTGATTGGCTGTGCTTGGGTGGTCCTCTTCAGTTTCACTTTGCTGTTTGTAAAGTGTTTTTTAAGCCACATATGCAACAAAAAATGAATACATGCCAATATTAACCATGTGTCAAAGGATTTAGGAAATTAAGTTGTCAGATTTAGAACCTAAATTGGGCTTGCAGTGTACAAATCAGCTACCACACCTTTAATCTGTGGAAATTATTTATGTAGTTGAGTTGTTACATTATTATTTATATTATATTTCACACTGAGAAGGTTGAATTGTCATGACTGGAAATCGAAAGTGTTAATTTAATGCAGTGGTTCCCAATCTTTTTTGTCTTGTGTACCCCCTAATCTTAATCTCAAACACAGAGTACCCCTTATAGTGTTATTTTATGTTTACTCATATATTTTGAATTATAACCATTGCATTTTATTGTTTTAATTATTTGTATGTAAAAAAAAAGCCTCTTAAAATGTGCTACAAATACCCTTTTAATCCTGCAATCATCCCAAGAACCCTCTAGCAAATGATCGAAAACCCCCTAGGATCCACGTACCCTGGTTGGGAAACACTGATTTATGTTATTGAGAAAATTGTTTATGTTACATCACTGTCATTGTTTTAAAAGATTGTTTTTGAGGTTTTACTGTAGGGATACAACAACTAGGGCTGAGTATTGTCAAAAGCCTTTCGATTAAAAATACATACATATACAAATACATATTCTGATACAAAACACCATAACAAAAATATCTTTAAAGTGTGGGTGCACGGTAGCAGAGTGGTTTAGTGACTTCCCTATAAGGAGATCAAGGGTTCGACTCCCGGGTCGGACCAATCAACATCTCATGATCTCTCTGGGTGGAGTTTGCATGTTCTCCCCGTGTCACCGTGGTCTTTCTACGGTTTCCTCCCACCTCCAAAAACATGCATGTTAAGAGTGAATGGTTGTCTGTCTAACTCTGCGACGAGTTGGCCACTGTCCAGGGTGTTCTCCCGCCTAAGGCCCAAAGTTATTGGGATAGGCTCCAGTCACCCGCGACCCCTAACGGGATTAACCGGTAGAAAATGAATAAATGAATCTTTGTCAAATAGGTATTTTTATCATGCAAAAAAAAGGAAGATAAATTGAAATGGTAGTTTTAGGCTACTCAGAATGCCTTTATCAGCACAACAGAAAATTTATAACATCTTTCTGCAAGTTTTTGAATACAGCCCTCCTTAAATGTTAAAAATGTATTTTTGATTATATGGAAAACACTTTAGAATAACTACAAAAAATTAGACTTAATAAGTTATTAATAACACCTTAATAAAGACTTAATTTATCATGAACAAATGATTAGTTAACAGATGAACAGATGTTTATTAATGCTTAGTAACTACTTAATTACTCTTGATTCATGCCCCTAACCCTAAATCATAACCTTAGGTCCTTAGTTTATTAGTTACTAAGCATTAATAAACCTTTTCATTCACTAATTCACCATTTGTTAATGAATAATTAAGGTTTTATTTATGCTTTATTCATGGTTTACTAAGGCCAATTAAGATGTAGTTATTATAAAGTGGTACCGATAAAATCTAAAAGAATATTTTCACACTGCCCCTATTGTTACAAGTGCCCAATGAATAAGTCACTTTTAGCTTTAACTGTTTCAGCCTTAGAGCGGAAGTTCAACTTCAGAAATGTAAAATGTATAATGTGTTTGTTATTCAAAGTATCTCGATACACCCTTCCTGTGTCAATGTCAATTCATTGTCAATAAACTTGTCTCGATATATTGGGATACAGATACATCAAGTACAGCCCTAGCACTGCCTCAGCTTTTTCAGTTCCAATACCGATTCTGATATTTTTTTAGATACTTAATATTGACAATACTACTGTAAGGTTTGAAGAACTTTTTTAATTTCCCAAACTTTGTCAACTAGTTAAAAAATGGGTCATAGTGCAAAGTAACACAATGAGATATTCTGGGTCACATCAGAGATAGTAGTTTATTGCGTCCAATTAAAGGCACAACTAAGAAATCTAATAATCTTTGTTTATTTAAGTCTAGTACATGTCTTTTGTCTGATGATTATGTATTTATATCATTAAACTATAACAATGTAATTATCACAATATCATCACCTAAACTTCACAAACATTTTCTTTTCAGCCGGATGAAAACCTGGAGCCTTTCTTTGACTCTCTGGTGCGTCAGACGCCCGTCCCAAACCTCTTCTCGCTGCAGCTTTGTGGAGCAGGCTTCACCCAGAACTACTCTTTAGGCAGCGCCACGGTCGGAGGCAGCATGGTGAGTGGCAGTTTCACCGAAAACCAGGAAGACTTCAGTTAGAATAATATAGTCATGGAGTCTAGTGAAAATGGACACTTAAACATGAAAAATATGAGCGTTCAAAAATATCTTCAGTGTTGGGAAAATATAGGCCTATATATTACATTTTATTTTCTTTCTTTCTCTGACATGGGCATTGTGCATTAATAAACATTACTGTAAATTGTACCCGAATTAGCCAAAAGACAATTTTTCATCTGTTTAAATGGTCTCCCTAAAAACATAACTCAAGTCAACAATGGAACATACAATAAAAGGGAAAATAAATACACAAAAGATTAAATAACAGTGTACAATTGTAGTATAGTCTAAAAAATATGTAGTGCTGCTCACTATATTAAAAATTAACTAGTAATTATAAAACTATACAGACAAACGTATTAGCCATAATAAGTTTCCATTAGCCTGGGTCCCACTGGTTCACTTTGGAGTGGTTTAGCGTTTCCACTGCAGGTCCAGACTCCCAAGGGTCTGCTACGTGAGCTGCGGACGTCACTCACACATTACACATGTTTTCTTAAATAAATAAAAAAAATAAAATGTACCTGAATTATTAGGAATGGAAAATTGTTGAGCAATCGAATCGAAAGGCCAGAATCGATCCATTTTGCTCTTGTAGCCACTGACGTACACACACTCTGTAGTTGTATAAAGCACACAATAATACAATAACAGCCACGTTTGAAGATCTGACTGAATATGCATTTGCACATACAGTATGCAACTGATAGATGGACCCCTAAATATGGGCACAAAATATGACTGTTTACTGTTCTAATGTTCAAAAAACAAATGTTCTGAGCGCTAACGACTGTGGCTTTGTATTAAATGTCATTTATTATGCTATAGTTTGTGTCTTAAGGTAAAAAAATTGTAATAAAGATAAACTAGCAAAATCATTTTAAACTCATTTTATTTGGATTATGTTGGACACATTACACACAGGATTTACAATTTTTTACAGTGTTTTGCCTCAAACTGGAAATGGGTGGTGCTAATGCGCTAGCTTTGCTTTGTTAATAATATCGGAGAAACAAATCAAGTTTTATTCACTGAAAATGCAGGGGACCGCACTAAAATCTGCTCCAGGGTGAAAGCAGGGCCAGAAACGGCTCACTTTGGACCCAACGGACAGAACTAGTCACTTTGTGCAGTGGAAACATCAGAGGACTCGAGCCTATGGAAACAGAGCTTATGTCTATTGTTTATTAAAGCAGATAAATTGTGATAAATCTGATAATAATATTTTTGGACCATCATAACAAATTTTCAAATAAAAAAATAATCCTGTGATAAGCAGAGTGGTGAGTGATGTTAGCAGGATGGTTTTAAATGTAATATTAATAATAGTAGGTAATTCATATAAGATTCTAAATGTGTTTTTGCAGATCATCGGAGGTGTAGATTCTTCCCTTTACGTTGGAGAGCTGTGGTACACTCCCATCCGCAGAGAGTGGTATTACGAAGTCATCATTGTGAGGATCGAAGTGAACGGACAGGACCTGAATATGGACTGCAAAGAGGTAATCAATATCAGGGACTTAACTGTAATGGACAGAGAATGACTCCAGAGAATTATGATGTTTTTTTTCCTTCTCTGTTTCAGTACAACTATGACAAGAGCATCGTGGACAGCGGCACCACAAACCTGCGTCTGCCTAGAAAGGTTTTTCAGGCAGCGGTAAAAGCCATCGAAGCAGCGTCATCAGTAAGTCGCTCGGTTTCTTAATTAAATTGAATTACAACAGTGAAATAATTAAGTATTATGTTTTAACCCCTTTGGAGCACAAACAATTGGCTGGACTCTTTGTGAAGCTGAGGCTCTGTAGTTTTAGCCTCTGATGTCTGACTGACTCTAGTTTTAAGTGAGAAGAAGCTCTTGACAAAAGAACATCAGGGTTTAAAGTCTGCCTACATTTTATTTGGTAAATTTAAGAATCAGTTCAGCTTGTGTCACTAGCCTTGGACAGAACAACACTAGATTTGGTAGAAATGGGGTTTTGATAGTTCATCTTCAAAAGCTGAAGCTATTTTCATCAAAAAAATGTTTTAGGGACTTGTATTAACTTAAAAAACTTCAGGTGGAGCTTATTAAAAATTCCTATTAAATTGTGGAGAATTTTTAAGGGGGTTTTTTTGTTTGTAAGTTTAGAGTAAAAACTGATTCTGATCCATCCCAGATGTGTCAGGAAGCTTCAGAATTGATTTTTATTAGATGCTAGGCAAAAATGAATTAAGAAAAAGTGGAAGGGCATAAGGGGTTAAACAATTGGGGAAAAAATTACTAAATGCAGTTGTCACATCAAATGCAGTACCTGAATCATCTTGTTCTCGATCTTGGTTTAAGTATTGGTTGGTGATTAATCTGCTAAAATGTTGATATATGGCACAAGCAGACAGTTCTTAAGATCTTCCACAGAGAAATATGAACAAAAAGCATATTTGCAAGATTAATGGGCCAGTCCTTTTCAGAACTTCACCTCCTTAATTTATTAAAATAATAAAATAATTATTGGACTGAAAAAAAAACTGGACTAATGCTGCAATCCAGGCAACCGGGAACTGGGATATTTTCCACTTACCACTTGTAAAAATGCGCTGGAAAGTCTCACTTCACAGACAAGATAAACAGTCACCACAATAAAGGAATCTGGGGGTTTAACTGCCACAAAAACAGTGTAAACATTGATTACAGGTTGTTTATTGTTAGTTTGGTTTAGCGTTAAGGTTAGCATTTGCCATAATGTTTTCATACGAGTTGATTACGTTGGAACACTCTGAACTGGGAACTGGTATTTTCAAGTGGGAAATATCCCAGTTCCCAGTTGCCTGGAACGCATGCAGCATAAGATACCGTTGACTTTACCTGATATTTATTATCACATACTGTTTGTTCATAAACATCGTTGTGTATAGAGGTTATGCACTGACATCAGTTTATTCCAAAAAGGCTTAGCAACATTTAGAATGAGTGGCAATTCTCCATTCAAAATAATGTATTTCTTTGTTGTCATGGCAATTTCTTGTTAGTTTGCTAACAACAGTTGATGATTTAAGACATTTTACTGCAACAAACAGACTCAAAAACATCTTTTTTAAGAAGAAAAAGGTAATAAGTTCAACTGTGTCTGATCTCTGTGTCTGTGATAAATGTGACAGGAGCTAAAGTCTTGTTTATCTGTTTTACTGTCACTGTTTTCTCTTTTTATATGTCAGTTACAAACCCAGTGCTCAGTAGACTTGTGGTGGGTTGAATTTGTTATCAAACTGTAGTTTTTTTTTCCCTGTTTTAGCTGTTTATTGAACTCTTACAAGAGAAAATGTCCTTTTTCTCCATTAACTCTCTCAGCATGAACATTTAGAATGATGTCATGTCACCTGCATAACCTCTATTGTACATACTATAATATACTGCATAGCGTTAGTTAAGTCATATTCTGACATTACAGAGTGATTCGGTTTAGTCGGCTGTTTTGTTTACTTTTTCAATCGTTTTTGTCTAATGTATTCCAATAGAATTTCTGCCAGCCTGACAAGAAACGAGGCGGATATGTCATTATTTCCATGGTAACCGTTGTTGCTTCCCGAGCCTATTTAGTGAGTTTGCACATGCTCAGTTTGGTTCCAGCGGTGACAATCAAGATCTGGTGTTAACAGGTCGCAATGTTTTGGGTATTATCACAAAATCATCAGTGAGAGTTACCTGGATTCTAATCAAAATTCTGATCATACCTGGGATATTTGTGCATGTGTAAAAACAGTCTATGTTTACTTTGTTTTTGAAGTTATAATTGTGTTTTTATTGAATGTTTATTTCCCTGCTGTTCCAGAACTTACCTTAAATGATTGAATGGAACCTACTGTTGTACTTTTAACTCATCTCAATACACAAAAACCGACATCTCCTTCAAGCTTTTACATCTGATATTGCTGTAACTGTGTCAGAAGAGTCAACTTATAAATTCTTTTTTGTTTTGTTTTGTTTATTCAGACGGAGCAGTTCCCGTCTGGTTTCTGGCTGGGCGAGCAGCTGGTTTGTTGGCAGGCGGGCACAACACCGTGGCACATCTTCCCCGTCATCTCTCTGTATCTGATGAGCGAAAACCGCAATCAGTCCTTCAGAATATCCATCCTACCGCAGGTAAATAGCATCTGCGTTTACGATATTTGTCTATTCTCCTATTCACACGGCCTAATATTTACCTGGGACCCTGTGAAACTTGTAATAATCCCGGACGTCGTCTGAGTTTCTAGTCCCGTGTGAATCGTCCATGTCTGTAAAAATGTCTGTTAATATTCTCCCCTGTAATTCACCAAACTCAGACGTTCTCATGTAATTCTAAAGCAAATGCGTATGTCTGTGTTTTCAATCCGTGAACGGTTTATAGATGAATTAATAAAGACTCTGCGGCTTATTTTACCTTCAGATTTGAACATAATTATTATTACTACTCACCACGGTTCATTCTCAGTCGTTTTCTATGATTAAGAAGCTAAAGATTAATCAAACTACGATTAAAAATACCAAAACCTTGTTGTCGTAGAAGGTCGAGAAGATGGATGTTTGGTGAAAAGTCTGGACAGAACGCTGCAAAGTTTGGATTTTATCACCGTAAATTGATTAAAAGAGAGATTCTTCGGATGTTTTGTAAGAAATCTGATGTTGTGGATGTAATTTTAAATGACAAACTTAAACTAATTGCCGTGCGAATAGAATTTATGATTATAATCTCACAACTAGTTAAATGAAAAGATGTGTTTAATTTGTACATGCTCTAAAAAGAAGAAAAGTAAGCAAATGTCTGTGTGTGTCTTTGATTTGCAGCAATACCTGAGGCCAGTGGAGGACGTGGCTTCTGCTCAGGAGGACTGTTACAAGTTCGCAGTGTCCCAGTCCAGCACCGGGACAGTGATGGGGGCCGTCATCATGGAGGGGTTTTACGTCGTCTTCGATCGAGAGAACAGACGGATCGGCTTTGCGGTCAGCACGTGTCATGGTACTGAGAGATTATTAGTGGAATGACAACGCTCTGGAAGTTAAGTTTGAAAAAGATAAACAGTACATAGGAAAGGTTGGTTAAGGAAGACACTATGGCACCAACAATACAATTCCTAGATACCTAAAATCTAAAACAAAATCTGTATTGTAAGGATTAGAAATTGAAATTTGATTTATGAAATTGAGAAAAAAATATATTTCATAATGTGTTAAGTTTAGTATCAGTTATTTGCAATAACATAAATCATCAGTAATCTTTAATTCTAACCCTAACCTACTTGTTTTAGTAACTTGAAGCCTAAACTTACCTGACATGGTTTCAACCAAAATTCTTGGTTATTTTACATTTTCATAACATATTCACGTTTAAAAAGGCGTGAAAACGTGCTCATATTTCGATTTCATCACAAATCTTGTAGACTATTGTCTTTAAACCTTTGAGGTAAATCCAGTCATCTGCTTTTTCTGAAAGATCCTACTTTATTGTGATTGGTTAAATCCAGCTGTCACTCACTCAGAGCAGAACAGAGACTGACCAGTGTTGCCAGATTTTCAGACAAAAACGTGACAAAGCTTTTGAAAAACATCCAAAGACAAGCGACCTCAGCCCATATATATTATTAAAATAATTGATTAATTAGAACATTGTTTGATAATACAATTTTGGATTTTCTAACAATAATAATAGCTTTTGAAAATGTGCTAAAATCTATGTTTCATTCATGTGTTTTTGTAAATCAAACCTGAAAATTTCACCTGGAACTTGAAGCTGCAACACAAAAGACCTCAACACATGACACATGACAACACATGACCTTCAAAATTCATAAGACTATTAAAAACAAACGCATACATTTGTTATAAAGAAACAAACTTGGCAACTCTGAGGCTCAGAGAAGAAGGTTGGAAATAGATGTTGCAATTATGTGGCTCTTTTTAGAACCCTAACCCTAACCCTAACTCCACAGACAGTAAAAACATATAGTTTAGAGCAGAAATTAGACTTTGGACATTGCTGGAATGTTATTGTTTTCAGTGTTAAATAGCAACATAAAATCTAAAATCAATATTGATCACCCAACTAGAGCTGTGCAATATATCAAATTTTAGATAATGTCGTGAATGTTGTTTCTAAGATATGCAAAAATTAAATATTGAGTATATCGTGCAGTAAAAACACACTACATAAGAGCAAATTTCTAATAAAAGTTAAATAAATTGTGCCATCAACTTTCTAATACTGTTGATGCAACCAGTTTATATTAGAATTAGTACAATAAGTAATTCAGAGCACTTCACAAAACAGCAAAATTATGATAGGGCCTATAATGAAAGATTCCTGCACTTGTAATTCATTTTACAAATATTTGTTTCATATGTGAATATTTGTTTCATAAGTGAATATGTGCCTAGAAGGAGGAGTATTTTAGGTTTCGAATCCGTTATTATTGGTTTGAACTAAGATTGCTAAAAGAACAACAGATTAAATCTTGTTTTACATGTAATAGGAAAAATACACACTGACTTCAGTTTATTTAAAAATATCCTTCTGTTCTTGAAATAAGAGCTGAGTTTTAGTTTTTTGTTGTGATTTTTATATTAAGAAAGTCAAAACGTGAAAATCACGATAAACACAAAGTCAGTCAACCAGTTTTAGACTCATTGGAATATTTAAGGTTGTTGTTTTTATAATCTTGTCACACATTTATGTTGGACTAACAAATTATCACCCTAATATCGTTATCGAGATATGCCAAAAAATTATCGAGATATTTGTTTTTGTTAATATCGCCCTACACCAAACCTTACTCAGAACTGGACATGAGACCTGTCAAACTCTGAGGATGAAAAATCCACAACCCAGTCCAGTTGTGATTGTGGCTGCTTTTTAGATGAATGCTGCAGTTCCAATTTCAGAAAAGTGAGTGGTGGCGCGCAAAAGGTGCAGCGGCCCGGGGGCTCTGTGACAATGACAATAAATCTTTCTGTTCTCTGTACAGTTGTATTTCTTGTTAAACTCAATGATCCTTCTTTCCAGTGCACGATGACTTCCGCACGACGTCGGTGGAGGGTCCGTTTCATGGCGTGGACCTGGAGGACTGCGGCTACAACATCCCCCAAACGGACGAATCGACGCTGATGACCATCGCCTACATCATGGCCGGCATCTGCGCTCTGTTCATGCTGCCTCTGTGTCTCATGGTCTGTCAGTGGAGGTTCACCCGCTGCATTCACCCGCACGGAGACTTCACCGACGACATTTCTCTACTGAAGTGAAGGAAAAGTGGTAGAAAATATTATGTTTACTTGAATTTGAACAGGTTCGTGGCTAATGGAGTTTGTTGTGCTGTGAATGGGGGTTTTAACAATGAAAATATGTGTAAGTTTGATATCAAAACAGACAAAATTATTACATATTAAAGAGCATTAAAGTTAAAGGTGCACCATGTAATCACCGTGTTTGAGTTATTCTACAGTATGGCATTAAACTTGTGCGTTCAAAGGACAATTCAAACAGTGACTGCCCACTTCCTGGTTCAACAAGTATGGGCTCCCATGTTAAATCTGTCTGGGGATTTCGAAAAAATTTTATATTAAGTGTTTGAAAACATCTTCAGGGTTAATCAGCTCTGTGGTGAGTCATGAATAGAGCTGGGAAATTTATCAAATCTTAAATAATATCGTGAACTGAATATAGAGTATATTGTGCAGTAATAAAAACCTCAAAACAAAAGCTATTTACTAATAAAAATGAAATATTAAATGTTGTAAACGTTCGAAAAGACAAGACAAGTTTATATGTAAAGCAGAATTCATACAAGTAATTCAAAAAAGTTTTTGTTTCCAGTGATTGATTTGACAAAATTTCTCAATCATCTAGTAATGAATTTTAACACACATTTAACCCAGAATATTGTCATAAAAATCTATATCAAGATATGCCCAAAAACTATTGAGATATTACATTTTTTGCCCAGTCCAAGTCATGAGCAAAGAAACTACATTTTTGTTTCTGGGGCTTTTTAAAATATGAAGTTATTACGAAGTTTTGCTACATTTTAAGTTATAGATATGCTTTTTAGACTGAAAACAATCCCTGATGTGGACAGTAGCACGTAGCAGGCTAGTCCGTGATATGTATTTAAACTCTTAAAATTTGAATTTTTCTAAATCCCTTTGGGAGTTTACAATGGAGCAACTTACTTCTAGAACCAGGGCGATCTTTCACTGTTGAGCTCCATAGGCCTCGTGCACGGAACGTTAGTTGGCTTGTTTGTATTCAAAATAGCTAACTTCTGTACTTATGAGTACTTCCTGTTCAGTTCATTTCTATGGGATTTTCACTACATCAGTCCAAAGATTTATAAATGTTCAGAAGATCAGGCAGTGAACAGTGAACATGCTAAAGACTTTACAAATCAGTAGAATACTTCACCAAAGAATAAAAAGATGTTTGTGTTATGCTAATGCTAACAGGAAATGTTTATAAGTACCGAAGTTACCTGTTTTAAATATGAACAAATCAACTGACGTTTTGTGCACAGAGCCAATTATAAGTGACTTACAGCAGAATAGAAGTGCATTCTTACTGTATCTGACCTGTTAGTCTTTATTGCATCATCTGCTTGTCTCCATGGAGATAGTGGATAAGTTTAATGCCATATTGTAGAACATTCAAAGACATGTAATCTCTTAACATGCATAAAAGTTTTCAAATTTCCAAAATGATGTCAACTGAAGGCAAAATTAATTGAATCATAACGCACTTTCACACATTAATTCAAAAAAATGCACAAAGTCTACAAAAGGCATTATTTTCTAGCCACAAAAATAATAATTTGTCGTAAAGTATGTTACAGTATAAAAATTATTTAGGGCTCCACATTTCTGAAAGTATTTGTCCAGCAAAACTAAGCTCTAGCTCTAAATATATTGAAGTCCTCACGTGGATCTGAGAGCCTTTAATTTGACAAAACCAGTTTGATTTGTCACATTTTACAATATTCTAGTGTCTCCATTATGTGCCCCTATTAAGAATGTTTTTGTTTACATTTTCCCCCAGACAAAACAATTACATAGTGCACTTTTAACATTGAGGTCATGGCCTGATTTATGCATCATATCGCTGAGTTTACGTTAGTTGTTGTTTTGTCCTGTCCCTATGGCAACACATATGGGTATTTTGTCACTTGAAGCCATAGTAGACCTATTATTGTGTCCCATTTCTGTTGAGTTATTTCTTATAAAACACAGTATAACACTCACAGATATAAAATTATCCAGTTTTTTATCTGAAAATCTTTTTATGTAGTTTTCATTTCAAAATTATCCTGTTTTATGTATTAAGTTTAGTTCGACTTTCATAAAACACACACTGGATGCTGAAGTTATACAAAGTGAATTAAATGAAACTTACAGAGAATAGTTCTTATACAAGCCATTATGTGCATTGCCTTTAAATAAATGTATACTATATGATGGCCAACAGTATAAAATGTATGGGACCAAGCTTGATTTTAATGTTAAGTAATGTGAGAATCAAAAGAATCTGTGACACTAAAGTTTAGAATTAGTCTTAGTTTAAAAAAAAATCTGATTCTACAAAGTGATAGTTATATGTTTACCTGTCCATTATTTACTTTTTTCCCTTGTTTTGTCTCATGTATCACTTAAAATGTCTGATTTCCATGGCAACAGTTCAATCTCCGAGCTTGGTATCCGTGAACTCATCAAAGTTATTATTAAATTTAACATGAGGATGGACATATATGTGTGTTATACGACTTTAAACCGAGTGAGCATGCTTGTTTGTGTGAGATTATGTTATATTGAGAGATTATAAAACTACTGTTAAAGCTGAATTATGAAGGGCAAGTGTAAAAATATATAAATATATCCTATACAAAATGTTTTTTCTCAATGTACATTTGAGATTACAGCCGATGTCACTTTCTTTCTTGTACAAACAGCTTACATGTACATATATAGTACTGTTACAGACTTTTCTTTCTTTCTCTATCGCTCTTGCACTGACAGACGATTTGCACATGTAACAACAACGACAATGCATATTATTAACAAAAACAAAGTGTGACAGGGCTTTGGAACCACATCCTCTTAACAGGGACCATTTATGTGTCGACGAAACTACCCAAAGTATGCCATAGAAGAAAAACATTGTGAGTCTCTATGCTGCTGTAAATACGACTTTCAAGTGTTTATTTATCTGCCGCAACAGACTGGCAGCGAAAATAAAGTCATTATTGTACCAACAACAAGACCTGGACTTCAGTTTTTTAACTAAGATGAGAATACAAAGACGTGTGGGTGGGAAATATAGTGAATTTTGGATGATATTGTGAAAGTTGTTTTGGAGATGTGTAAAAATGTAATATCTTGATCAGCTAAAAATCAAACATTGTCGACAGAGGTTATGCACTGACATCATTTTATTCCAAAAATAGCAACATAGCAACATTTAGAATGAGTGGCATTTCTTCAATGTATTTCTTTGTTGTCGTGGCAACAGCTTGTCTGCTAACAACAGTTGATAATTTAGGACATTTTAACTGCAACAAACGAACTCAAAAACACTTTTTAAGAAGAAAAAGGTAATAAGTTCAACTGTGTGTGATTTCAATGACAAATGTGAGAGAATCTAAAGTCCTGTTGTTTATCTGCTTTGCTACAACAGTTGACTTGATTTTCTCTTTTTAAATGTCAGTTACAAACCCAGTGCTCAGTAGACTTGTTGTGGGTTGAATTTGTTATCAAACTGTAGTTTATTTTTCCTGTTTTAGCTGTTTATTGAACTCTTACAAGAGAAAATGTCCTTTCTCTCCATTAACTCTCACTCAGCATGAACATTTAGAATGATGTCATGTCACCAGCATAACCTCTATAAGCTTGAATAACCTTAACTTATTGCATAATTTGTGGATATTTTATTTTTACCTTTTGTTCGGTTGAGCTAATTACAGAAACTCCATAATATTTTTTGTCAAAGTGGAACAGAACGTTTTCAGTTCATTAGAACACGGACTAAAAATGTAGGATTTTTGTGCTAAAATTGTACTGATGAAGTAAAACACAACTGCAGCTACATTTTTGATGAGTAACTATATCATAACTATATCAAAACATTGTGTAATATAGAACTTTTAAAAGAGACCTTGGTAAATCTGTATGTAAATTGACTTCCTACTCATAATAGATAGCCTGTAATAACTTTTGGTTCAGAGAGCAACATACCAGACAGTAAATATAATGTTCATTTTATTTAGCTGAACCTGTGCAGCCTCAGAAGTTATGAATGACGATGGGCTCCCGGTGTTGGGCACAGAGGATTTCGTCGATGTACAAAGCTCCGGACTTGTTGTTGATGTTTTCCTGAAGCTCCAGCTGGCACCGCACGAGCGCCCTCTGCTGCTCCTGAGAGCGCGCCACGGCCTCGCGCAGCCTGGGACACAAACACAACACTTACAACAAACTGTTTTTATATGTCTTATCGAAGCTTTTGAGGACTAATCTCTGAGCTGTCATTTAGAACCTTTTTAGAAGACAACAATAGATATGATTTGATTTGATTAAATTTAATTAGTGGCAATTTACACTTACTATTTACACTGTTGTTCTGACCATACTGACATTTAATCAAAATCTATTTTCATCTTCTTTTTGCTTTCTTTTTCACAATTATTATTCACTGTATTGAAGGTACACCGTGTGACTTTCAGGAGGTGAAAAGTCAACTTCACAATTCAATACAAATAGGAAGATAAAAGCATTCTTTAAAACATTCCTATGGAGGATACAAAAAATAGCTAAATGAGATGCTTTTCCATGTTTGTTTCCTTAGAAACAAACACTTGACCAAATAATAGATAATTTTGTGGCCATGTAAGGTCCGTGTACTTATTGGTATTTGGAATTTCAATTCAAAATCGAAAATAGTAAATCAAATATACACAAACCATGCAAACCTGGTCTGAGTAAAATCACATATTTTTATGATTTCTTTAATGTCACAAAGACATCTAGAAAAACATGTTTGTATTTAAGTTTATTATTTGGCTAAAAAAAATTACACGATGTATATTTAAATTGCTGAAGCAAGTATCTGGATTTTGTTTAGTGACAATGACAATCAAATTACTGCAATTGCTATTGTCATTTTAAAAAAGAGGTTGAAGTATTTCAGGTTCAGGATTCAGGATTTTGGTTTGTCTCACTGCAAAAAGTTAAAATTGCTTGATTCTAGGATTTGAACCCTCAATCAAAGCATTTTAATTAATGCTCTGTTCATTGTAGAGACCTACATAATTTGTCTTGTTTCTGGGGGACTAGGGTTAAGAAAATTGTTTTTATCCCATCGGCAATTTTTTGTTCTTATTTTTGCCAATATTTCTTATAACCAATCAGAAACGCCTTGAAACAATTGAAATAATCCACATTAGATAAGCAATATAATCTCATCCAGTTAAAACGACTTAATTCCAGATTAAAATTCTAAATCCAAGTCACTTTAAGCGAATCTGCAATATATCGTTTTTGCAGTGCTCTGTCATATTTAAATATTTTACTATGGTAGATGGACATCAGTAACTTTTTTTTTTCATTCCTAGCCCTGTTGAAACCTGTCCTTACTTGTTAATGTAGGCCTTGATCTGCTGGACTTCGTTGAGGAGCTGTATCTGCGCCGGGTCGAAGCACTGCTCTTTGGACGGCCGTTTGTGGCGCAGAGAGAGACGCGCCTGGGCCAGACTCAGGCAGCGCTCGTTCTCTCTGATGGACACCTCCAGCTCCTCACAGATCGTCTGCTGCTTGTTGTACTCCAGCAGGATCTGAAAAACACACACAATATGACAATACCGCTGAATAAAATACATAAGGCAGGCAATACTTACACAATACATCTTGGATTGAACAGAATTTTATAGGATTATCTAATTCTAAACCTGATTTATTGACCTTTATTGGTTACAAGTTACATTTAAATTAATTTCAAACTAATATACAATGTTTTACCTCCAAGATTAAGAAGTAAAAAGAACAAAATGATAATGTTTGTGAACTTAGTGTGGGAAATATAAAGTAAACTAGTTAAATGAATGATGTAAAGATAATTTGAAACTCAATTTTTTATGCTTGTTGTGGGCTTTGAACAACACTTTGTGACTTTAGTGTTATATACAGACTAAAAGGTTTACTTTAGACTTAATTTTGGTATCAGAGTTATCTACTGTTGAGTTTTGTTTGTACCTTACCTTTTACTCAAGTACTGTACTTAAGTAGTTTTTTTTCTTTATTTGTACTGGTTACTTTTTACTTTTATTTCTTACATTTTTCAAGAAGTATCTGTATTTTCTATTCCATTTTTTTTAATCAGGTGAGTTGTTTTATAAACCCATAAACAGTTTTGTTTTTTTTTTCTTTTAAAACACTTCAGAGCTGCTGTGCTGTTGTGTATCAGCGCTTTGTGACAAATTTACAACTGAAAAGTGCCAAAACTTTTAAATTTCTAACAATTACATATTTATCACATGATAAAAGTCACAATAATTATAAATAATTTACTGTAAAGCCCAACTCATGCTCCAACACATTACAAACCAACTTTGTGCACTACAAACAAATGCATTTTTAGACAACTAACAAGATGTTTTTAGACACCTAACCGTACTTTTACTTGAGTATTGAATTTCAGTACTGTTTTCATCTCTGACCTTAGACAGATGATCCTCCATTTGTCCCTTGGCCTTCTTGAGCTCTTGTGCGTTGAACTGAAATGCCGACGTTGTGGCCTGAAACTGCTTTTGAAAATCGGACGCCGTTTGGTCCAAGAGAGACTCCACCAGAGCCTTCAGAGACAGAGAGTTGTTCCTCTGCTGCTCCGCTTTGGCCAGGTTTATGTCCGAGATGTTCTCCCACTGCATCGGAGTCACTGACAGGCTAAAAGTCACAGGTTACACACTCGTTTGGTTTAATGAGCTACAGCTACATTAGTGATAATACGCTCACCTCGGCAGGGCAGATGCTTGAGATTCGGCGATGTCAGTGTCAGAGTGAGGCGTCATCAGAATACAATAGTTGTCGATGGACTGAGCCTCAAACTTCTCCTTTAGATCCTTCTCCAGGTGGTACTTTGCTGATCTGTTTAACCTGAAATGCACAAGAATCATCACATACTGTAGCTAGATATTTATCAAAAAGTAACCATTGTGTTCACAAAATCTATGCGCATTATTATCAACAACATCCAGCAGCATTATACAGTTTTTAGTTCAGTAAAGTGCAATATATTACTAAACGGCTCAGTAATTTCACTGAAGCAAACGATCTTTTACCTGCTTTTATTTTTTATGGGCCATTTTTGAACCATGGATGTATCATCCAGAATCTACTTTTTTAAGTTATGCACCTACCGGACAGTGGGAGCAAGATGTAATGTAAAATTCACATTTCTAAGATTTTAACCTTGTTATAATGGCCTCTTTTCATCATTAGTTTCCTCAAAGTTATATTTGAATTGATTCATGCATGTTGGAGTAATCTTGTTTTGTTCTTCAGCTGGAGCTCAGGTGCTTAGAAATCCTCGTTCTCACCTACCACCTATCTCCTCCCACTTGTCTGTTTTTACTTGTTAGATTTCAAAATATTAATACTCAAAGTGAAGCGTATATGGTTCAAAACTGTCCCATATTCACTTTCCTACAATAATAAATTATTATTTTAAATCTGTTGCTTTTTACAGTTAAATTTTAAGATGAAGAGGCGGGGCTTATCAGTTCTGCAGGTTTGAACAGGAAGTCAGTAGAGCTGTTTCTATTTTCAAGCCGTTTTAGATCAATTTTGTGCTTGACAGTGAACAAAAGGTAAATTACTGATCTACATTTGTTCTAGTTTCAAACTAAATACTTGGAAAAAACACAATAGGTCTCCTTTAAATTAAGGTATTCTATGTGAGGGAAATTTATTCTCTGCATTTAATTGATTTTTCAGATGTAACTGGGAGGAGCTGCCAAGAACACTGACCACTTAGAAACCCATCTCCAGGTCAGGACTGAAGCTGGAGGATATGTCTGATGGTGCAGAGTTTGGGATGGTCCAAAACCCACTCAGGCACAGACAAATATCTACAAACTCCAAAGAGCTAGGCCCAGTCCGGCCAAGGAATTGAACGAAAGATTTTCTTGCTGAGGTGAAAGTGCTAACCACTTTGCCATAATCTTGTCTCATAGTTATGCTTCGAGTGTATTAAGAAGAGTATTATTAAATACTGCACCAATACATCTAAATGAGAGTATGATAGAGAAACAGTCCGTCATGGGTGAATATTAAAATAATGTAATGCAGTGTTTCCCAACCTTTTTTGAGTCTTTGCACACTGTTTTGGTTGAAAGTTTTTTTGCGGCACACAGTTACTTTTGTAAATATTGTCTATTATAATTTAAAAGGGCACTATTTAACTTTTGTGGTAGCTTGGAATGACCCTCTTGAATTTTGTAAACTGGTAATTTTTTCAAGGCACACTAGTATTCCCTGGCACTCTGGTTGAAAATCACTGATGTAACGTATCAGATGATTCAGTCTTACCGTATCTGCTCTGTCAGTTGTTGCATGACTTTTTGCAGAAGTGCAGCTACGCCTTCCGTTGCCTCTCGCTCCTTCAGCAACTCTCGATCTACAGCGTCATGGAGTCTCTCCTGAGGGACGCGCTTCATCCTGAGCAACCAAAAAGAAAGACAAACATGTTTAAATCAGGAACAAATCAAGTCCACAATCTACTCATCTCTGTGCCTGCACTGCAAAAACTATAAATCTAGACTTATAAGTTATTTTGCTTTCTGGTTGTAAATAATTACTTCACCATGCAACCACTTTACAAAACCCATCAGACTTTTTCTTCTACTGATTTTACAACAAGCAATAAAAGTGCAGTACAATCACCTATTACACTGTTTTACATATAGACACAGTGCCTGCTCATCAGTCAGGGGGCAGAGTTACACAGTGCACCTTTAAGCTTCCTAACTGAGTCAAATCTGTCATACAAACTGAATCAATTTAATTACCCTTTTTAGTCATACAGCTAAATACAACTACATAATAAATAATAAAAGCTGTTTTTAATGTAGTTTAATGATGATCCATAATAGGAAGTTTTTACAACATGGGTTTAAGACAATAATCTCAAACCCAAATGCAAAAATACTTGTCATCTGATGTACTGTACCTCTCATTGATGCACTGAATGGCAACTTTCAGAGGGTCTTTGCAAGCCTCCAAAGCTTTCTGCACTCGTCCTTGTAACGTAATAAGATTGTCTGTCTCCAAAATGATCTCGTCTAGTTTCTGCTCCAGCTCTCTCTTCAGAAAGTGGATGTCTTTTACTCGCTGATCTGACAAAACAAAAAAATAAGTGTATGTATATTGTTTTAACATAAATGTACTTGTTGTAATCAGTACAGAGACCGATCTTGTATCTTACCAAGGCGTTTTTGGTCATCATCTTGCATACGCTTGCAGGCTTTGTTGGTTTCCTCCATGAGACGCGTGCATTCTGCTCTAAAAAGCTCAGAATGGTCCCGAATAACCTTGAAGTTGAGAAGGTTTGCACCAGCATCGTTCTGGGTGTTGAATTCCTGTATAGACATTTTCTCCAGTTCTGTGCTCCTAATTTGAATTAAAACAGCACAAATAAAAAGAAAAATTATTGAAAAGAAAAATTATTAATTTTTTGGATATTGAATTGAACGCACTTATTACAGAATATTTTCTTATGTCAAGTTAATGTGTGACACAAGATCACACATTTACATTTAGCTCACTTTAAATGTAAATAAAGTTAAACTGAACTAAATACTGCACAGATTTCACACATTGTAATACTCTTCTTACCTTTCAGATACTTCTAGTTTGACAAGTTCCCTGTCCTCCGAGGACAAGCTGCTAACGGAGTCCCGTTTAAATTCCCAAACCTGTAGTCATGGTAACGAAACAAATAGTTTCTATAGCAACGACAGTCGGTTTCCTTTCTTTCTTTTCTTCTTTTTTTTATCTAACCTTTTGTTTGTTTGTTTGTTGTTTTGTTTTTTGTATGTTTAGACTTAAAAAAAAATACAACAATGATAAGTCACTTAATGTTTTAATATTAATTTATAACTCACTTAAAAAAAACAACGTTGGTAATTCTCAACATTCTCAGCTAGTAAACATGTCGATCAGCATGTACTGAAAATATATAACAATAAATCTTTCTTCGAAAAATGTATTCAGTAAAACGACCGCGAAAGCGTGGTAAAGAGAAAAATTATCCGCGCATGCGCAATAGTCGATGACGTAGTGGTTGTGTTCCAGGTTTCACGGAAATGACAAGTTCAGCTTTTCTCAAGCACACGCATATGACAAGAAAGCATTTATTTTAAAGGTAATTCAATCTTTCATATTTTTAATCATATTACATTATATTTATAAGTCAATTAACTTGTGCGCTATAAATTTGATTTGCTGTTTTAGTCGATCTGTAGCCTACTTTTCCCTGATATGCTTCTCTCATTTCAAATGTTGTTTTGCTTCTTTCTTCGTTATGGTGTTAACGCTAGATAACTAGCTAGCTACACAATCTGTACATCTCTCCCTGTGGTTAAATCATCGTCATATCGTGTAACAATCAAGCGTTTGCTTGTGTCTTTTTAAATTGGTCATTACCATGGCATAGATTATTAGCTACATAACATTACGTTAGGTTAGGTTAGCTGGTTGGTTAGCGGATCAGTTGAGTTTATTTACACTTGTTTCCTAATGTTATTTAACGTCAAACTGTGAAAGCTTGTCATCTCAAGCCGAGAGTAACAGTGACGTTTTATTGTGGTTTTATTCAGGCTGCGTTAAAAGTAACACGGATGTTATAACATTGTCCGCTTGTACAATGACCACAGCTGAGTAAACAGTTCACCTTCTCCCATAGTATTCACTCCGTTAATGAGCAAAACATACTAACTAGCTAGTGTTAACTTATTATCAGTAGTAGAATTTAATTATTAATATTATTTAAAATTACAGTTTTTCCATTTTTATTTTGAAGTTTGTTGTTTTTAGGTTTAGGATAATACAATGACTAGCACATTGACTACCAGGTAATTTATTAGTTTCACACTATTTGAAAGAGTGTTTTCTAGTTTAACAGGAACACTGGGGTTATTTTAAGTAGTTGTGTTGCTGACACTAATTCTGCAGGAGTGTGGATCCTTTACAGAACACTCCCTCACCAAACATTTGATCCTATCTTCTAAGTATTAACTGTCAAAACAACTGCACATTTTATGATATTAACTTTTTCTTTTTTTTTTTTAGGATTTAGTTGGTGAACCAATGAGGAGGCCTCGATTGGTGGACCCTGTCAGTTGCCCCTGGGTGCCATGGCAACATCATATTTTGTCCCCTTTCTTCTCCTTGTGTTTCTCGCCTCCACTACTCTCTTGTTAATAGCCCTCATACCATTTGCCTCACCATCTTACCCCGTCTCACACTCCTCACCCTGGCCACCTCATACCTGTGGACCTGGTCAATCCTGGGCTGTGAAGATCCAAGACGGGGAAAACGCTGAAGACCTGAATTTAATTGCAGATAAGGTAAAGTTCTCATTTTCTTATCAAGAGTCAAGTGAATAGTGGTTAGTATAGATTCGTATAATATGCTGCTTGAGGGGTTGGTATAGTATTTCAGTACTACAGAATATCACATTGACACACTACCTATTGTAATGTATGGGCTGTGTTGAATAATACACAATGATTTTTCCAAAGGGCGAAAAAAAAAAAACACTGCATATTTTCTGGTTTCTGTCTGACATTACCTCTATGAGCATTCTTCTATAACATTGGGTCAAATCCAGTCTAGTGACAAATGGCCGGACCACAATTACTGATATAAGAATTATTTGTTATTGCAAGCATATTTTGTATAAAAATATAGGCAACGTATCTATGAGTTGTGTCCATTCATTGTGTACATTAAGAAGTGAAAACACATGATCCATTGCCAAGTCAATCAAATAAAAGAAGTATACACAGCAAAAAATGTACTTCTAGACTTGCAAATACTGCATGTCTTGAAATATGGATTTAAATCTATATATTTTTCTGGTTAAGATGGTTTTAGTTGGTGGACTTGATTTTTCAACTTGCTACAAGGTGTTTCTGTCATGTTAAATAGATTGATTCAAGCTAAAATATATTGTAAACAGTCAAAAATGTCTTGAAACAAGTGAAATATGCCAGATATTTATTTTAATTAGTGCTGTCAAGCGATTAAAAAATGTAAGATATTAATTAATTATGATCTGTAATTAATTAATCTATTTTTAATCTCACCTAAAAATTGGGAAATATTAATATATTGCCAAAAAAGAAGACTTTAGGAAGTCTTTTGTCGCTAAGTTGTCAAGTTGAACAACCCTTATGTCCACTTTGTAACTCACATATGGAAACAATGAAGTTAAAGATTTTAAATAGATTAATGCAATTAAAAAAATTAACTCTATTAATATGTCTGTAATTTATTAATCTCAATTAATGCACTAAAATGACACCCCTAATTTTAATCTGACTAAAACAACTAAAATTAAAATGAATATTCTGAATTCTAGTAGTTTTAACCTAGACTAGATAATAAGTTTTTTTACAGTGTAAAGAGTAATGCTTATTCTGAAAAACATGCTGAGGGCTTGATTACAAAAGGTGGAGGGCTGCATCTGGCCCTTGGGCTGCAGTTTGCCCAGGTGTGTTCTATAAGTTGGTAAAAAGGGCGGAATAAACAAACATACACAGCCACAGCAACACAAACAAATATTGATGATGCATTATAAAATTCACAAAAGAAAACCAAAAACCTAAAAGTCATCAGTGTTATTGTTTACATATTTACACAGGTTGCCGAGCAGGCCGGTCTGGAAAATCAGGGTCAGATTGGCCAGCTGGAGGGCCACTTTCTGCTGTGTTCCTTCAAACCTGGATCTGGTGTTTGGAGGAAAAGTGTCGACCCCGGAGAAGTGTTTGCAGCTCATCCTCACGTGCTGTGGTATTCCCAGGATCGAGTGCTCATTCGCTCCAAAAGATCTGTGGCCTTCAATGACCCACGATATCCACAACAATGGCATCTGGTAACAAAAATAACACAACTTTTACCTTTTATGTCAACACACGATATAGATACACTTATCTGTCTATACTACTAGTCTGCTGCAGTCACTGTGGAGATTTTGTTTATTTTGTCTTGAGCTGCAGAAACGTCAACAGTTTAAAGCAATACTAAGCTACGAAGATCTACCCACAACCACATTTCAAAAGGAGCTGGCAAACTAGGCAGTGCTAGAGGACTAAAACTTTTTTTAATCTTATTTGTCTTTATTTTTTCCCCAGCACAATGATGTGAACAGAGGCATGGACATAAACGTGACCGGGCTGTGGGAGCGAAACATCACGGGACAAGGCGTCACTGTGGTGGTTGTGGATGATGGAGTGGAGCACACTCACCAAGACATACAGCCCAACTATGTGAGTGCAGACTGTTTACATTATAGAAAAACTACAATTTCTGAGGTAACATAGTTTAAACTACAAGCAACAAAGGGGGAACCAAGGCACTCTTCATACAATAAAGTTTAAAAGCCTTTTATTTACTTACTTTAAAAACATGTGCTGATCTGTATCCCACGTGTAGAGGCTACGCGAGGGATACAGATCAGCACATGTTTTTAAAGTGTTTTTAAAGCAATAACATTTTAACTATGAAGTAGCCAAGAATAGTAAAGGCTTTTTAAACTTTACTATTGTACAAAGAGTGCCTTGGTCTTCCCCTGTCAGTAGCTTTGCGTTCCCAATCACCAATGAGCACCTTCAGACTTCACTGAATGTAAGATTTTCATGAGCATTTTTGATTTTTTTTTTTTTTTTTACCAAGCAAAATAACTTGTTTAAGTAAGAAGTAAAATTTATACAAACATAGGGTTAGGGTTGTTTTGTTGTTTGTTTTTATTATTATTATATTTTTTTTATTAGTTAATTCATAAGTCTTCTTTTTGTTAATTCTTCTGGATCTGCTTAAATTATCATCTCTGAAGCAAAGCTCATGGTAAATTGAATCACAGACCACATTTATTGGAATAATTTGTATGCACTATGTATTGTTGCACATAGTAGAATATCTATAGGTTGATATGTTTGCTCAAACCGTCTGCTAAACTTCTTTAATGATGTCAGGTTTAAAAATCCCAGAATAATCTCAGAAGTGAATTTTCGGAGTTCTAGATGTGCTTTTTAGGCTGAACACAACCGCGCTGTGGATATGAGTTAGTACATAGCTGGCTAGCCCGCAATATGTCTTTAAACTCTTAATATTTCACAAAGCCTATGGCACTTTAACATGGGGCAAAATACTTCTGGAACCAGGGCGGTCTTCCACTGTTGAGCTCCATTGCAAAACTGCAAAAAGGTCAAATGCTTTTCTGTAAGAAAACAAATGAATGCAATTTTGTAAGTACTTTGTATTTCTTTGCTTTGCCCTTAGCATCAGAGTCACAGAAATCAAAGCTGTTTGTTTCATAAATTTAGCATAGATATAGTTTACCACAACACTTTGATACTTTTGATTTTGCTCATATTTACTGTCTACCTCCTGTGTTTGTAAAGGAAGTAAGTAAATTTATTTATACAGTATTTTTCACAGATAAAAATTACAACCTAGAGCAGGCACAACCAATAACAGCAGAATGTAAAGTAAATAGGATTAAAACAAATGTAAAATGAGACAGTCAACAAAAAGAAAGAATTATGTCATTTGGATAAAAGTTTGTATTGTGTTACTACCCAACAGTAATATATAGTACCGTATTTTTTGCCCTATTGAGCGCGCCTGAATATAAGCCGCACCAACAAAATTTAAATAAGAAAAGTGATAAAGTGCATATATAAACCACACTTGTTAATAGTAAGTCTATGAGAATCTATAATTTTGTAGCATAGTTGTATAAGCCGCAAAGTTCAAAACTTAGGAAAAAAGTAGCGGCTTATAGTCCAGAAATTACGGTATATGTTTCTTGTTTCTTAGAGTCCTGAAGGCAGCTACGACCTAAACTCCAATGACCCTGACCCCATGCCCCATCCAGACAGCCACAGTGACAACCACCACGGGACGAGGTGCGCTGGGGAGATCGCCGCTGTCCCAAAACAACAGCTTTTGTGCCGTGGGAGTGGCTTACGGCAGCAAAGTGGCAGGTACAAAGAGGCGTTTACCACACCTACATTTAAAGTGACATAAAAATAAACAATACATTTTATTGTTTGTTTAGGGATTCGAGTTCTAGACGGTCCGCTGACTGACAGCCTGGAGGCAATAGCTTTCAACAAACATTATCAAGTTAATGACATCTACAGCTGCAGGTGTGTACAATGTTACTCATTCATCTCAACTTTTTAGGGGCTTAAAGGGAACCCTAGTTATGAAGACAAATGTGGCTAAAACACTAGTACTGGTCATGCTTATTAAATAAATTACAAAAAAATAATATAACTGCTTACTATTTTTTATAAAAATTTCATTGTTTGTGTTGTTTTCAAGCCACTGGGAGCCACCATTTTGTCCATGCATTTTGGTTGATGACATAAAATAGTGTTTCCATGGTTACTCCCACATTTTCATCTGTGAACAGTTTCCACAAAAACACCACTGACAGTGTCCAGTTCTTGCCTCTTCCTCTTGATTATCTTCAGTGTCACTAGATTCCACATAATCGTTCTGTATTTGGCTTTGCTCCGGCTCAAACTGAAAAGGTTTACCCAGGAATTCATGTTGCTTAGTTACCTGCTACTGCCGGTTAGCTACAGTAGTCCTGACCAAGCCTAGCAACAACACCTGGAGATGGGTCCCCGAGCGCTGCACTGCGGCGATCACTGCTCCTGAGGAGATGCTCCAGAGGCATTGAAGGATGGGTCAAATGCAGAGGACAAATTTCCCTACGGGGACAATAAAGTGTACCTTACCTTACCTTACCTTGACAACACTATTTTATGTCATAACCGCAGGAAAATGGCAGCCTCCATGTCACTTCTTCAAAACACTATTTAATAAAACTACAAATACTTCCAAGGTATTTGTCCTGTATTTATGTAAGTGATGATATTATAAGTGTTTTAGGATAAACATGTGATTAAATCCAGGGTTCACTTTAAGATATTCATTTTTGTCAAGATCGCCCAGCTCTAGGCTAACTAGAATAGTGATTTAGAATAACCTGAATCAAACCATTGCAATCACATTTTTGCTTTAAATTAATACAAATTTTACTACATATTTAAAGGGACTGTACCTGATTTTTGCATCCTAAAAATGTAAACAAACAGAAATAATTAATTTTAACCTTTTTCCTTCAGGCTACATGATTTCCTCACGTAGCTAATGCATTCTGAGCCTCAGAATTGTTCATCATGATGAGTTTTAATGTTTTTTCACAGCTTTTAACAGCGAGGTGAGTCACTATGCTAACAACAATTAGCCACAATGCTAAAAACAAAAACAGAAAAAGCTGCACACAAACAGGATTTTATTAGACATAGACAGGACTTTGGGGACTAATTTCCACCTGAATAGATACATTAACAAGGCATCGGTGCTAGGGGAAATTGCTTTTAAGTTATCTTGTTGCAAAAAAATCGAGTACAGTACATTATCTCTTCCAGCTGGGGTCCAGATGACGATGGCCACACCGTCGATGGACCTCATCCTCTGGGAAAGGTACGCAGTGCTCGGTTTGATCTGTAGAGGGCGGTGTAATGTCAAATAAGCTGTCGGTGTCTACGGTATGCGCCTGTTTGAATCCAGATGTTGTAGCTATGTTGTTGTATTTCGTTGGCAGGCCTCTCTGCAGCACGGGGTCATCGCGGGCAGACGTGGGTTTGGCAGCATCTTTGTGGTTGCTAGTGGTAACGGAGGCCAGTACAACGACAATTGCAATTATGACGGTTATGCCAATTCCATTTACACAATAACAATAGGTAAGAGACAAACAGTGTTTGGAATGGTTCTGGTGGTTTGCAAAATGTCTGCAGTTATAGTGTTTGATTTGAATAGGGAAGTTTATCTACAAAATAGGCCTAACATTTGGTGCTTAGATGAATTGAGTAGGTGGGTTTTTAGGGTTTTTTTTTTTTCAGAAGACTGCAGTACCCATAGATATACAGTATAAGGACTAGATACCGCATCACCGCTAAAACCTATGGGCGCTAACGAGAAATGCAGCGGCCATCTTGGCGTAGCTACGACACAAGGCACATAATTCGACCAGTATTGTTATTATTGTGGTCTTAAAAGTAAATAAATGCGCTGATGTAGGTATTATGGTGTGTATTTAATGGTATTATGGTGGGTAAGTGCATAAATATTATGATAAATACCACTTAAAATGATCAGTAGACATTCTGTTACAATACAAACATATAAAAGAAACATTGCTGTTGTTGCAGTGAAATGTCATTAAAGACAGGGCTTGTTTAGTTCCACAGATTTGAACCAGAAAAAAGTCTGACTGTTACTGAATCTATAATGTAGTTTACAATTAGCAAAATGTAAAAATGATTATCTGCTTATTCTTTGCTCTAGTTTACACATATTTTTCTCCATAAAGTAAAAATACAATGTCTGGTCTGAACAGGACATCACTGATTGAACAGCCTATTATATCATTTATCTGATGTGATGTCATTATCAAAGTTTTTTTTTTTTTTTTTTGTAAGAAAGAAAAGCTTAATTCAATTCTAAGCCAAACACTTGTTTTGTAATGTTTTTTGAATGACTTTTAGTGTAAAAATAATTAGATTTTTATATAATTAGTAAATATAATAATTAGATTTGTTCAATATTGTAACAAAATATCTACTGATCATTTTAAAATTGTTTTTATCATAGTCTTGATGCATTTACAGTGTCATTATTTGAACACTCACCATACTTCTACTACCTATATCAAAATATTCTCAAGCTTTTAATACCATGATAAATAATCAAACTGGCCGAATTATATGTCCTGTGTCATAGCTACATGTGTGACGTGTTCAGCAAAAAAATCCGTGTGAAAATCTGTTTTGTTTTCACAGAGGTATGACTGATGAAATGCACAGAACTTGTATAGCGCCATTCAAATACATAGCACTAAGTAGAGTGGGTGACTGCGCCAAAAAATATCGAAACTCAATCAAAATTGCAAATTTATAACATGTATTTGAAGTGTTATAATTTCCTTTACAAATATCTAAATATCAAGTGATTGTCTGCATAAAAACTGTGTTAACATATGTGTTATAAAGTATGTGTGTTTTTAGTAGTTTATCAGTTTATCTTTTAGTTGTTTTGTCTTGGATGGGTTTAAAATGTGAACTCTGAACAGAATTCTGTCAATAAAACAATTGCAAATGAAATAATAATCACAATTCTGGTCTTAAAAATGTCTATTAGAGATTTTTGACCTATAAATGCAATCCAACTGAAGGAACCTTGTAAACATGCCCCAAAACACAGGAAGAGACTTACAAAACATGTTCTCACCTTGAGGCTACTTGCGTCTAGTTTAAATGTTGTTTAATTTCACCACATACATTTGGTCATTACACGTTGCAATGAAATATTTGTATTTAACAGCTATTTAAAGGTGCACTGTGTAACTTTTTGACCAAAATCAGACTTGAACAAAAGCAAGTTTTTGTCATTTAAATGTTGTCGCACTAAAACATATTTAGAAAGTGTGTGTTTTCACTTTAGGCAGACTTGCTTGGCCCAAAATAGACTTATTTATTTGGCCTGTAGCTGGAGGAGGGTCTCTTTTTGTATGTTTCCATGGAAAAGAAGTTCCTTAAGCTGTATTTTTTCAGATTATGGCATAAAACACATGTAACACCACTGAGAATGTTCCAAAGTATATGGTTTTAACTTAATATTATTTCTTATTGAATTGTGTAGTTGACTTTTCACTTCCAGAAGATTATTACATTTCCTGCTTATAAAATAAAAAACTATAGGACTAAAAAAGCACAGCGTAAATATTGTTTAACATCTGTATTTTTCTGTTTTGTAGGAGCCGTGGATGAGAAAGGCCGGATGCCGTTTTACGCAGAGGAGTGTGCGTCAATGCTCGCTGTGACTTTTAGCAGTGGAGGAAACAGACTAAGAAGCATTGTAAGTTTATTCTTAAATTAGATAACATGTACTTGTGTATATGGACAGTAAGTACTTTCACACATAGAAAGTCAGCTCTGGATTTGGCCTGAAACAAATCAACTAGTCACAACTAATGCATTACAGATCAAGCAATAATTTCTCAGAAAATACTCTAGAAACTTAAAACAAACGTGTCTATAGTGGAAAAATTGTGTTTATTTTATTAATGACTTTCTCTAGTGGCATTTAGTGTTATGATGATTAAAAGAAAACATTTACGGACTACTATAGTGATGGTAGTATCGATATCAAAGTATCAATACCGACTCCTAAAATTATCAGTGTAGATACTTATATGCATTCAATTTTAATTATTGGTTCTGTTTCTTCATTGTTTTGTGGCAAACTCACTTCATCGGCAACTTAACTAGCTGATTCTGCTGATGTGATTGTCATTTTAGGGTATGTTTGAATTTATTTTTCTACACATATTTTTAAAGGAGACCTATTGTGATTTTTCTGTATATTTAGGAAGAAATTATGGCATAAGTAGATCAATATATATATTTTTTTTTCAATGCAAAACACAAAAAATATCTAAAACGGCTTAGAAACAGAATTGGGTCCATTGACTTCTTGTTGAAAGTTGCAGGACTGATAAACCCTGCCTTTTCATTGTAAATTTAAATTTTGATAAGCCGTAGACTTAATAATGACTATTTATGTGGTTGGAAAGTGTCTACATGACCATTTTGAACCTTTCACATTTTACTGAGCCTCAGCTGCAGGACAATACAAGTTTACTCAAACGTGCATGAATCAATCCAAATACAACTTTGGATAAACTAATCATAAGAGAACACTGCAGTAACATGGTTAAAAACCCAGAATTTTACATAATAGGTCTCCTTTAAATAGAGCTCTGCAATATATCGAATTTTAGATAATATCGTGAAAGTGGTTTTCAAGATATCCAATAATGGAATATCGAGTATAGGGATGCACCGATCCAGCTTTTTCTGTTCCGATATCGATCCCAATATTTGGCTTTAACTTTCTGCCAATACCCGATATCAACCGATACCAGTGAAAGGACTGAAATTGCTTCTTTTTCTAATAAAAACTTAATACATTTGGTCATATTGTGTTATGTAACTGTTGTTTATAGTACAAGTCACAACTTAACAACTTAATCTAAATAACATGCCCAATATTATGAAATGTTCTGGATCAACACCACCCTGTAAAATAGTCTAATTATGTCCAATTAAAGACACAACTATGATATCGGCTGAACCGATATCATGGGGTTGATACCCGATCCAGCAAAATGTCCTGGATCGGCACCGATATCCGATCCAGGTATCGGATCGGTGCATCCCTAATCGAGTATATCGTTTATAGTTAAATTGCCACAAAAAAAACCTGTAAGAATAGAGAGTAGAGAAAATGATGCTAGTAACTTTCAACTTAGGATATATATGTAATATGTCTGCACTTCTGTGATTCATTTGCAAACATTTCACATTGTTCACGTGACATCCCAGCATTTTCCAGACTAAAAATATTTCACACATATGTTTGCAGCTCAAATAAATCTTGTTCAAAGTTGTAATACAAAAGTGATCAGGTCTAGTCACTAAAGGAAATCACCAGATTGAAACAGTTTGAGATTATCTTTTACATAATTTTATTACAAAGTAAAAAAATCAGAAATCTTGTTCACCGTATAGATCAGACCTGGCCAAACTGCGGCTCGGGGGCCTGTTGCAGTCCTTGGACTGTTTTAATCTGGCCCCCAGCACTCTTTTGAGAATATTCTTTACTTCTTTTTTGGATTGATTTTGCTATGGAGCATGTGTCTTTGCTTGTTAGCCTAATATTTATCATCAAAAATGATCAAAATAGTGGATTAAAAAGCCTGTTTTACAAAAAATGTGCACATAATAATGATAATTTGTTACACCAATGACCATGGACCGGCCCCCTATCAGTTTTCCGGGTTTAAATCTGGCCCTTGGTGAAAAATAATTGCCCACCTCTGGTCTAGATTCATGACAACGTTGCATTCTTCAACTTGAACGCAGCCTATTGACGTAATAATTGTCTGAATATCGTTATCGAGATATGCCCAAAAAATATCGAGTTATTCATTTTTGTCAATATCGCCCAGCCCTACCTTTAAATGTTTTCATCTGTGAGGTTGTACTGGTATCGAGTATCAAAAAAAACTCCCAAAAATCATATAGGTACTTCTCTGGACATAAAATAATTGTGTAAGAATCGTGTTTTTGTTTCAAAGCTATCATTTACGTCCCAAAATTATTATTGGTCATCATGTAACCTTGAGTTTTTTTGTTACTCTCATCATCTTGATCTGGCTCCTAAAAAAATTATTTGTGTAACGTGCATTGAAAAATCATGCACAAGCTAAAAAAAAGAAGCAAAGAATACATTGTAGTTTGGCAACAATTAAAATAGCTACTTTTACTAGTTAACTTGGTGGATGAACTGAATGACCCTGAAGTTTGAAAACAGCCAGGCTCCACATGAAAAGACCAGCTGCTATTTTAATCTTAACATCGACGGACGCTGACAGGACAAATTGGCCGCTGCGCTGACCTCTCTCTCTGTGGATGTTTGGGGGCGTCTCCATGGAAACCAAACTTAGCTCAAACGTGTTATTAAATTATTGGCCTGAGACGAAAAAGGGTAATACACAAACAAGCACCATGTAATGAGCCAAAAGGGAGCCCTGAGCTGAAAACACTCTGGAACAGCTGCTTGTGTGGCGGTTTTCTCTGTTTCAAAACGTGCTTGGCTTATCTATTCCTTTATTATCCCAGTTTCATAGTTATAAATGACCTGATGAACTCACTATAAACAGAGTGAGCGGTCCATTCATTTAGAGGATGGCATTGCAGATACAGTATGTAATGTGTTTAAACTGGCTGATGTTGTCTGTGTACAGTTGTTTCTATAGATATTTTAGGGACATGTGTGTGGTGAGTCTCTGTCATGGCTGGACAGCTGCTGTTGGCTCACATGTTCAGTCTGTAAACATGGAGCAGGAGATTCTCATTGATCCCCTGCACGACGAATTGTTTCCATTATGTTAGCTATAGGTCAGCTTGGGATAACTGCTACTTTCTTATTTAGTTCTCAACCCCAAGTTCTTTCATGAAGCCGCCCATGTTCAACAGGAAACACGAGAAAGACTAAAGATAAAACAGGTCAAATCTGTTAAGTTCAGTGTTTCCCATTAGGAGGTATGGGTAGACTACATTTTAGTAAATCATAGTAAACATGATTATGATTAAGATTTCACTAAACAAAATTGGTTGTTTTGGTGAAGTTCATTATCGTCTTTTGTCCAGTAAATATGACACATGTGGAGAGGAATCTACAACTGTTACCTAGCAACCACATTGTAAATCTGGGCCAAAATCAACATAAATAACACAGGACTGACAATGTGACAAATTGTTATAATTAATAACACTTTAATTGAGTTGAATGATTGATTAAACTCCAGAAAACGTTGTCAGTTGGGTGTAAATTGTCTTTGTACTTTGGTGCTTTTTGACGACACATGGAGAGATTCTGTTTTAGAACTTCAATTACTTCCTGTATTTTTAAACTTTTATTTGTTCATTTCTTCATAAATTGCAACTTAGCTGCAGTAAAATTATTGTAAATATTCACACCAAACCAAGTCAAAATTAGAAAAATGTTAAAATCTATCATGTGGGCTTCAACAAACAAAATGAAAATTTTTCGTATTTGAATAAAATGTTCATCAAAGTTTACATTTTCTACATTGTTCAAATACATTTGGGGATTATCAACTAAATAAGTCAAAACAATTCATTATGCCACTATAAACAGATTATTTTTTGCCTAGTTACGAGGAACTTTAGTGTGAGATCAAGAAATTGTCGCTGGTGTTTTGGATCTTCTCAAATCAAACCTGTAACTTAGTAATGCCTTCTTCTGTTAGAGGAGATCTTGTATAGTTTATGAGTATATATTGATGAATGTACTTTTAGAGAGGTCTGCATGTGCACTATAGTTTGTTTAAAGATATGTTGTTGTTTTTTTTCTGGTTGTAGGTGACCTCAGACTGGTCGATGCAGCGTGGGACCGGTTGTACAGAGGGTCACACAGGGACCTCGGCCGCCGCCCCTCTCGCTGCTGGGATGGTGGCTCTAATGCTCCAGGTCCGGCCCTGCCTCACCTGGAGAGACGTCCAGCACATCATCGCCTTCACTGCCACAAAGGTAACACAGCCCGAAATGTGTCCATGGCTGTAATATTATCAAAAGACGATGAGGAGATTTACACGTTCATATTTTCACTTTATTTTATATTGTTACTTGTTATGCTGCTCACGGTCATTTCTAGTTTTTACTGTAGGTGACATCAGTATGGATTGCCCCGATTGTTTCTGATCACAAACATCTGCTGTCAATCCAATCACAGTCCTCCTTTTACCCTTGCCTCATAGACATTAAATTAGTAGACCCTTGCCTCATAGACATTAAATTAGTAGACGCACAATCAGCAGCTTTGTCTGTTGCTACAACATAAACAGCGCAAAGACATATTCCTCCGGTAGAGGTGACGACGCAAATCAATTGTACACAATAACAGAAGTTGCACTTTTATGGATAAAACAAGTGATTTCTGCAAAACCATGAGTAGGGATGGGACGATATACGATATTATCGCTAAGTGCAATAATTAAGGGTCGCAATTAAATAATCGTGGCGTTTTTTCATAATCGTGATAATTGTAGTCGCAATTAATCGCAATTAAAGCAGCAGGTGCGCGCCTGTGGCTTCATAAGAGCATCTAAAATCTGACTTCTGTGAACCCAGTAAGAAGCTGTTTTATGGTTAAACAAAGAAAAGGTTCATGTGTTAAAGTTAATTAATGACTCTGAGACAAATTTAGTAGATTTTTGGTCTACATTTTGACATTTGTTCACTTTGAATCATTATTGATTGTACTTAGACCAAAATACAATAAGTAGTTGTTCAAACACATACATATTGTCTATGATTTTGAATCGGTGCACTTTTACTTTAGTAAATTATCGTGATAATATCGTTAATCGCGATTATTTTGGTCACAATAATCTTGAGTGCAAATTTTAATATCGTCCCATGCCTAACCATGAGCAAAATGGACTGATTTGTGTCTTATGAAGCTTTATTAAGCAACATTGGCAATGTTATATTATGTTCCCCAAAATGACACATTCGGAGGCAGAAAATGCTTTTCAAACTCCACAGAGAAGTGAAGCTAAAGCTGCTGTTCTGATTCACTTCCCATGTTAACTTTCCCCCTCAGAGATCTGTTAGTGGGCGTGGCCTTTAATGCCGACTGTATCTATATCGAAACAGTGTTCAGACAGAAAGTTTTAAAACAGTGTAACTTAATGTTTATCATTGTTAAGACTTTTTACTCCTTTAATTCCTGTTGGTCGAATGTAATTGTTGTGTCTTCTGCAGTGTGACAGCAGCGCAGACTGGAACACCAACGGAGCAGGTTTCAACCACAGCCATCAGCACGGCTTCGGTCTGCTCAACGCCTGGAGACTGGTCAACGCCGCCAAGGTATTTTAGTCTCTTTTCAACATGTCTTTAATATCTGCAGTTGTATTAAGTTCCTTTGTGTCGCTGTAGGTTTGGGAGTCTGTGCCTTTCCTTGTTTCGTATCAAAGCCCCGTGATAAAAGAGGAAGTGCCTATCCTGACGTATTATGACGAGCTGGTTCGAACGTGGAACGGTAAAGTAACAAACTGCATTTTCACTATTTTGACAATGGTTGAACAACTGTTAATGTTATGAATTATAAAGCTTTTATGTTAGCTTTATATTTGTGTTTGGCTGGGCAATTTCTATATTTTATTATCACAAATTTTGTTTAATATTGGCACAACCTGAAACTCCAAGACTTGAGAAAGAATTTGGATATTTGAAGTGCTAAATGAAACTAACACAATACAAAAGATTAGCTCAATTAATCACCAATTCTGATATATTTACTGGATTGTATAGGCACTAAAATACAAGATAGAATAGATTTTTATCACAAAAACGGTGGCATTACTAAATCAAAATGTAACATAGTAAGTATTATGAGATTTTCATCAATAATATGATTGATTTGTAAACATTATCAATCTAGATGTATTGTATTTCAATCTTCATCTGGTTGAAATCTGTTTTTAAAGCCTCAATATACAATATAAATTATAATCTGACTAGTCGGCTTTTACATAATGCTTAGTTACAGTCCTACTGTATGCTCTGAAATGTCTTTCTTATCAGATTTACTGGTGATTAAGCTCATGTGACAATATCTCACATTTTTCATACGTTTGGTGTTGTAGATCGTTTTTTCCCAAACAGGGGTATGTGGACCTCAGGGGGTACGCGACTATTTGGCAGGGGGTACTTGGGATGATTGCAGATTTGAAAGAAAGGTAGAATTGCAGGTATAGAGGTTATGCAGGTGACATGACATCATTGTAAATGTGAAGCTGAGTGTCAAGTCAACAATGCATGAAAGTTAAAAGGACATTTTCTCTTGTAAGAGTTCAATAAACAACTAAAACAGGAAAAATAAACAACAGTTTGATAACAAATGCAACCCACTGAGCTGCCTACTGAGCACTGGGTTTGTAATTGACATGTTTTTGAGTCCGTTTGTTGCAGTTATAATGTCCTAAATCATCAACTGTTGTTAGCAGACAAGTCGTTTCCACCACAACAAAAAAATACATTGAAGAAATGCCACTCATTCTAAATGTTGCAAAGCATTTTTGGAATAAAATTATGTCAGTGGTGCATAACCTCTATTGTAATGTGAAAAATGTTGTTTGCAGCACATTTTACATGTTAAGGGTCATTGTTCGAGATGGAAACTGTTGTAGATTATAGTTTTACATCAGGCAAGTTGCTGATTATGAAAACAATGTGACAAGTAAAAGTTAGAAAACGAGCTGAGTTGTTGTAAAACAGAATCTAAGATGTAATTTAGGCAGGATATAGATTAGATCTGGTGCTACTTAGAGAGCCAAATGCAGTATTATATAAAAGTGGTGCTTTGGGTAAAATGTTTGAGAACCACTGATCTATGTCATAGGAAAGTACCATATCATTAAACAGGAAACTGACACATTCTTCAAAGTTTAAGGATAAATAATGTGTTTTTCTATGTATTTATGAATAAACTATAATATACAATATGTAGATCAATAATTTTACTATTCATCTTTTGTAAAACACAAAATTTATGTAAAACAGCTTCGAAATAGAAAGAAGTCAATTTCCTTCCTGTGCAAAACAGCAGAACTGATAAGCCCAACCTTTTCAGTGTAAGATTTTAATGTAACAAGCAGCAGATTTGCAATTTTTATTGTTGTAAAGCATGGGTCTCTAAACTTTTTTTGCCAGGAGAGCTGCTTTTGCAAAAGAAAATTAGTGGCGAGAACTACTTTTAGCGATGACCAAAACTTTAAAGATAACTGTGGCATAGTTAAGAGGCCTGAATGAAACTTTTGTCTAAATTTATTTAGAAATGGACACACATAGGCATCTTAACATTTACAGTAGAAATAGCTATGCAATAAATAAGATTTGATTATTAAAGCATAATGTGTATGTTTCTAAAATTCTTTGGCGAGCTACTTGGAAGGTTTGAGATCCTTGTTGTAAAGTGACCATTTTGAACCATACATGCTTAAATATGAATCTGAAATATTTGAATAATCAAGAATAAATACAGGAAAGTGGGCGGTGATAGGACGGGGTTTTTCTGAGATGCATTCGAATACAAGATTACTCTAACACGCAGGAAATATTCCTAATTAAACCTTGAGTCAACTAATGATGAGAGAAGGCAGTTATAACAAGGTTAAAAACTTATTTTTACCCTTGTTTACATATGGCTGCTTTGTTAGCTGTGCGTATACAACCAGAAATTCTCCATAAACGTGATCAAAACAGACAAAATGTTAAAGCAAACCCTGGATATAATCACATGTTTGTCCTAAAACACTTATAATATCATCACTTACATAAATACAGGACAAATACCTTGGAAGTATTTGTAGTTTTATTAAAATAGTGTTTTAAAGAAATGACATGGAGGCTGCCATTTTGCTGTGGTTATGACATAAAATAGTGTTGTCAAGGTAACAGGCAGTAGCAGGTAACTACGCAACATGAATTCCTGGGTTAAACCTTTTCAGTTTGAGCCGGAGCAAAGCCAAATACAGAACGATTATGTGGAATCTAGTAAAACTGAAGATAATCAAGAGGAAGAGGCAAGAACTGGACACTGTCAGTGGTGTTTTTGTTTCAACTGTTCACAGATGAAATAGTGGGAGTAACCATGGAAACACTATTTTATGTCATCAACCAAAATGGCGGCTCCCAGTGGCTTGAAAACAACATAAACAATGACAATTTTATAAAAAATAGTAAGCCGTTATATATTTGTTTGTAATTTATTTTAATAAGCATGACCAGTACTAGTGTTTTAGCCATATTTGTCTTCATAACCAGGGTTCCCTTTAAATATAATAATTTATACCATGTTTAGCTGAAAAGTTTTACTAAATCTGCGACTACACAGTAAAGTTTAGTCGTTTTCTTACATTATTACAATAGGACACTTTAATCTGCAGCCTTTGTAGTTTCCTGATCAGGACTATTAAACTTTTATTGCGCTCGATAGTGATGAATCCAGTGCTTTGACTGTGGACAGCTGATGGTAGTTTACACACTTCATTCCTGGGTCCTGCTCTCGCTCCGCTCCCGTCTCCGTCTGACGCTCCATATTAGGAAATGTTCTCCAGTTTGTCCCGCACCACATTCACTTTCAATCGCTCTTTCAGATTCGCAACACGTCTATTAGATTTTTTGAATTCCTCCACTTTTGACTTCCTGTTTTACATCATTTGTGGATTTTTCGCCTGCTTAGATTGTAACGCAAATGTTTTCTTAACCTTTTGCCTGTCACTCCTTTTATCATGTTTATTTATTTGATTATTCATAATTTTAAACCTTTATGCCTAAATTGCGTAAACCATTTCCAAAACGCAGCATTCACAATAGATTTCCAGGAATCCTCTTTTGTGTTTTATGGCCTTGTTGAGATCTTTCTTGTCTTGAGTTTGGCCAGACTCACGCACTTTAGTGTTTAACTCAAACAGCAGAAGAAAAACAGTTTAAACTAAAGTGACATAAAATGTGTGGGCAGTAAATCTTCGAAAATATCTGCATTTTTCCAAGTCGAATAGCGCTGAAAGTGTAATGGTTTTGTGTTCTGGGTGGTCAGGCTGTCTACAGTGGTGTGGTTTACTATAACAATGTATTCACGGGCTAATGTTAAGCCTTTTTGTAATTTGATGAAACACTGAAACATTAACTACAATGACATAATTTAATACTTGGATTTAAAGAAGACTTATAAGTAGCCATTTTGTCATTTTTATTATATCTGAACAGAGTCATTATAGTCATACATGTTTATTATTCTGTAAAAGATTAATGGTTTTGTGTTAAATGATGCTGATTAAAAGTGTGCATGGTTTGTGTTCAATATTGAGCACAGTGTTGTCATAGGACTTAAATTTTCTCTCAATTTCAAAAATGTAGACTACTGATGTTCATGCCACGGTCTAAAAGTCCAAAGACTATTTTTGAGTCAAAGTACAAGTAGTATAGTTATAAAAACATTGTATAGCGCAAGGATCTGCAACCTGCAGCTCGGGCGCCACATGCGGCTCTTTAAACACATCAGTGTGGCTCGATAATAAAAACTTTATAAAAATGTAAGACCATTTTTTAATATTGTTTTCTATTCACATTATGTGTTTATTTTAAATTAGCAGTTGTTTAGTGTATGCATAGTGGTTATTTGATCATTTATAATGAATGACCACCGTAATTGATTGCCTGGAAAGTCCAGAATGATATATCTCTGTATTTTTACACAGAGAAATATCAGTCTGGTCGCCACACCCTCCAAGGGCGTTTCCCTGGAAATCCAGATTGTACCGTGCAGTGAAAATCGTTTATTTCGGTCACCGGAAAACCGAGAGTTTGTTCCATTCACCGGTAAATGTAATTTTAATTGACCAAAAAGACATCGCGTCAATAGTCGTGTTCAAGATGGTCAAGGCAGTGCAGATGACAACGAGAGAAATACCAACAGCTTACGGCACTAGAAGCCTTTATGCTCTTCTCTGATTGGTTGCCTCCGCTGTCTGTTAGGTGAGCTTTGCTCCGCCCTAGAAATCCAGTTGACTCGGGGGCGACCAGAGGCTGGATTCTCCAGGCAACATAAATGAAGGTTCTCTCAAAAACGCACGTGCATTACATAGAATACACAGAACAGTGCTAAATGAAACAAACTGATTAGTCTCGCCTTTCAAATCACTTTTTGTTAATTCACACAATATTTTATTTTGTGAAACACTGTTTTACAAAATAAATTAATGTTGCTGTGAAAGGTTGCAGAACCCTGGACAGCACTATACAGTGAGCAATGCAATGTTTTTTTTTTGACAAGGCAACTTTCTGATCATTTTTGTGGTTGTCAGTGAAAGTCTTGAAAATGGCAACATAATATCTTGGTTTGTGAACCATTATGTTGGATTTGTACAGCCCTAAGTGATTACAGTGAACATAATATCATAATTGTACGTTTAGAAAGCAGTAGCCAATCTAGTGAACATGCAGTTTAATATTTTTGTGCGACCAGTGCATTATATAAATCCCTAGACCAGCCAAAATGCGATCATATTAAAATCCCATAATAAAGTCAGTCCGTATAATGAGTGCAATGAAATCTTAACTGTAAATTCACTGTATTTATTTGAGTTACGCTCTCTTACTGTGTTTGATCCAGTGTTTTAAACCTCTCAGCCCCTCTCGTCTGGCCCGGACACTCTTCTGTTTACACTGGGGCCTCTCGCGTCCCCTCGGTCCCTCCCTGCCCCGAGGAGCGTTCAGCCGTACATGGTCAGAAAACGCCACAGATCATTAGGGACCAAGAGAGACCCAAGAAAGACTGTGTTTACGGCCGGACAAGTGCGCTGAAAGAGAAACTAACAGGTCAAAAACACAGAGAGAGAGACATGTTTTAAGGCAGATGACTCACTTTAATGTTTGTGTTTACTTTCTATGTCACTATAGCCTACTTTTGACTCATCCTCCAGGTATTTAGTGACTGTAAGCAAGAGAAAACACGGCAAGATTAAACGCAATCCAGTTTAAATTTTAAAACAGGCTGCAACAAGTTAATAGATTAAAGCAACTAATCAAATATTGAAAAAAATTGTCGACTAATTTAGTTATCAGTTTGAACAGTAACGACGGTAAAACAGTTTAATGTTTTGTTGTTGTTTTTTTTAATACACATTTATTAGTTAGTTATAGGTTGTTACATATAGGGGTACAAAATATTGTTAATTTCTAACCTTTTTGTCTTTTACACTATTAGAAAAATAAATTAATAATAATAAGTAAAACAAAAACTACAACAACAACAAATAGTAAAGTCAGAGACAAAAAAAGGAAAAGAAAAATAATCATAAAAATAAAATATCTCTTTTTTGCACTTTCTATAAATTTTTCTTTTTTATATTTTCTTTTCTTTAACTCTTGTTTCCTTTTTCTTTGTTTCTTTCCTTTTTTTCTCTCTTTAGATTTTTTTCCTACATTCTTTGTATCTCTATTGCCTTTAAATTCCACTTTTCTTCTGTTTTTTACTTATCTTCTTTCCTGTCGTCCTCCCATTCCTCCCCATCTCTGTCCTTACATTCATTTATTTATTTTTTTATACAAAAGTTTAATGTTAGTATTTTTGATAGAAACATTATTTTTTTCTGACTCCATGATGTCCTCAAGCGACGTTACTAATCTTTTAATAGAAAGATTAAAAAGTGTCAGCCTTTCTTTGAAGTTTTAAGTTGAAAGGGCTTTCGTCTGGAATCTCAAAACGCAAATGCCACTGATACTGTAGAATTAAACGTTCAAACACACATTTATCTAAAAGTTAAGATCGTAAAACTCTCCATCAAAGATATCACATTGCCTTATAAATGTCATCCTATAAAATATCTCCATTTTGTGTAGAAACTGGTGCTTCTATGACGTATGAAGTATGTTTTGTGTCTTCTTTAGTTACTGCAGACGACCTGAGAGACTCGAGGATGCAGACTCTGGAGCATGTGGCTGTTACCGTGACGATCACTCACCCCTGCCGCGGCAACGTGGAGATCGTCTTAGTCTGTCCCAGCGGCATGTCGTCGGTGATCGGAGCCCGGCGAGCCATTGACAAGTGAGTGAAAACTGAATTAAAACACTGTAATCGTGCCTGTGAGAGAATGAGTGTGGCTTCCTTAGTTACAAGTGTCAAGGCTAAAATATTCCCTAATGCTGCTTTAATCACAGGGACGCAGGAGGCTACCAGGACTGGACCTTCTCTACTGTTCGCTGCTGGGGAGAAAAGGCTGAAGGACAATACAAGCTCAGGATCTCAGACCACAGTAAGACATTTGAACACTGTTTTAACGCTGTGTTTTTACCTCTTAATCTTTGTTTTACATTTGTGTTTTGTGATGTTTTGTTTAGAAGAGCCTCAGCTAAAGAAATGTGCAGAGCTGGGAGTCCTGAAGCAGTGGAAACTCTCTCTCTACGGCTCCTCCATGTCGTTTGCAGAGGTCCAAGACAGGCAGAGGTAACTAGGACAGGGCAAAATAAAAATAATTGCAGCAGTAATCTAAATAGCAGTGTACAAGTTAATAATAATTATTCACAATTATTATTTTTATACAGTGTTCGTCATCTAATTTAGTAGCTGAATACTCGTTAACTTATGTACACTGGCACAGGTGACGAAAGAGGTTTTATGATTCGGACAGTGTCTAAATTTGTGGGGGGGGGTTTAACTCTTTTATTTGGAAATATCCCCAATATTCTCAAGCGACATCACTGAGATCTGATTTTACAGGCTTTTAAAGAACTAAATGATTGATTGGAAAAATAATTCCCAGACTAATCAATTACTCTTGTTAATTATTACAGCTGCAGTCAGTACTCTGTAATAGACTTAGGACATTTTTAGCCACTACTTCTCTCACATCAAAATCAAGTACTGTACATGCAATTACATTATAGTATGACAAATTTCACATATTTATTGCAATTTACAGTATTAGTAACAAAATAATAATTACCAGCCCTAGCTTTCTACAGGTTTAGCTTGCCTAAGAAGGATGTTGGACTTTGTGAAATGTGAACTAAACCGATGTACATGTACCTTGTGTTTCTAATGATAGTACTTACGTGTTTGTTTGTTTTTTCAGGTTGGTGAAAGACGCAATGAGCGGCAAATATCTGGACGACAGTTTCTCTCTGCCCTGTCCTCCGGGCCTGAGCGTGCCACCAGAGATCATCAGCCCCTTCTCCTCCAACAGTTTAAGGGTAAAAGTCTTTAGATTCACACACACAATGTCATTTTACTACCTGGACATCACCTCAAATTGTTTCTACTTATCTGTTTTTGACTTACAACACACAACTCTGATAAATGCTGTGATGCAAAGTAATCAAGACCCGAAAGTGCAAATAAAAACACATTTTTAGATAAATTACCACATGCAACATAGTCAAAGCTTAAAGCGCAAGTCTGGCAGTAGACACAGATGCAAACATCACAGCTTTGCCACTCAGTTATCAGCACAAAGCTCAAAACACAACTAAAATTAGTCTGAAAGTAAATATAACAACTGCTAAACATGAGTTTGTGTGTGACATAAAGAAAAAGTAATGTAAACAATAGTAGAAAACAGTAAAAACAACAGGAACACTGAAGTTTTTCCAACATTTCTTACTGACACAAACTTTGGGATCACACACAATTGACCTCAATTACATTCTCTCCTTAAATTCAACATTTTTTGGAGTTTGTATGATGTGGAATTTTATTAGTTGTGAAGCTTTAGGTGGGTCAGGATGCACTGGTACTTAGAAAAATGTGACTTTTGAGCATGTTCTGTGGTTTTAACAGCACAGAATTCTGCACAAAGCTGACAAATGCTTAGGGCGCTTCTCACGTTATTCATACACAGCTTTCTTATGTATCTGATGTTCTCTTCGCTGATTGGCTGCTTTGACTGACGCTCATTCTGTCATTAGTTCTTTCTATTTCAAGCTTGCATTTGATTGGCCAGCTGTAGAAAGAAGGCGGGACTAAACTCTGTCAGTTCTGGATTCTGCTCACACAAGATACAACATGAAAACTGAAGAAACACTGGTAACTTTATAAGAAGCAGATGAACAAAGTCACAGATTTAGTCAAGGTGTGGACTGATTTATTGATTCTGACTGGAGCAGAGTTAGTATGGATATTTTCAGTATTATATGTATAGAGAGAGTTTTGTTCTTGTCCTTGTATGTTTTTCTAAAGTGATGTATGAGCTGACAAGGCTGCTACATCAAAAGCAGCAGCTGTGTAAGATAAAAGTACAGGTTAAAATGGTCTGTAGCTATGTTAGATACATAAGTAGGTCTGGGCGATATGGCAAAAACATATTATCATTCTTGTGAAAGTTCCTACTTTATTGTGATTGGTTAAATCCAGCTGTCACTCACACACTGCAGAACAGAGACTGACCAGTGTGGACAGATTTTCAGAGAAAAATCCAAAGACAAGTGACCTCAGCACATAAATAAAGTTATTACAAATAATTAATTAATTAGAACGTTGTGTGATAATACAATTTTGTCATTTCTAACACTAATAACAGCTTTTGAAAATCTGCTAAAACCCATGTTTCGTTCATAAATAGATATATTTTTGTAAATCAAACCCAAAAATGTGCTCAAATTCACCTGGAACTTGACTTGAAACTGCAGCACAAAAAACCTAAACATATGACCTTCAAAATTCCTACGACTATTAAAATCAGATGCACAAATTTGTTATGACCTGGTGCAGACCTGGGCGAACTGTGGCCCGGGGACCAGATGTGGCCCTCGACCTGTATTAACTCGGCCCCTGGCTCGCTTTTGAGAAACAGCAATGAATGCCACACTGTAAGAGACAAGTTAAAATAAAGTTTGGGTTACAAGAATAAACATTTTCAAGTTTATACTCAATAATTGTAATTATAGGATAAAAGCAATCATTAACAAGAAAAAACTCATATAATTAAGAGTTGAAAAGTAGCATTTTGTAAGCAAAAAGTTGAAGCCATAAAAAGTTGCAATTTTTCAAGATTAAAGATTAGATTTTCAAGATTGAGTTTTTCAAGATTTTTAAAATCTTTTTTAAGTTTTAAGTGTAATCTTGAAAAATCTTCAAATTCTCAATAAAAATATGAACATTTTCACGTAAAATCAATGCTTTTTGTTGTAAAATTACAACTTTTTAAAGCTTCAACTTTATTTGTATGAATTTATTAATTTGTTCTCAAAATGTCTTGTAGCCTATTTTTTGCAACAGTGAGAATTACTTCAGTGTTCTTTAGTCCAGCCCTCCACCACTGGTCTAGGTATGAATTTGGCCCTTGAATTAAAATAATTGAGTTAGGTTTAGGGTTATTACATGAGGGGTTTGTGGGTCTGTTGTCAGTCAGGTTTGTGTAATTTGTTGTTCACATTGGAGCTCTCTCTCTGCACAAACTGTTTTATTGGTCTTGCCCTTCAGTGGAATTTTTTACATCTGTGAAAGAATGTGTTGTTGGCAGGAATGAGTCTGACCAAAGATTTGTCTGGACCATCCCAAAAACACTTTAGTGGTGTTAAGTCGCTGTGCAGTATGTGCTATGATATATAAGCTGCAAATGTTAACTGCTAAAGATCCAGCGATAAAGATGTTTTTCTTATCACATTGTTCAAGTTCACACTGCGTGTTATTGGCTCTTCTCCAGCTCAGACAGGGAACATTGAGCTCAAGCCAAAAAAATTTCACAACTTCTACATTTCTGTATTCTTTTCTTCAGATTCCTAAGCTCTCAGGTTACACCTTTATATACACTTAACACTGGCACTTAACAATGACCAGACAAATCACAATGAGGTCATGTCCAGGTAATGTCCTCCTCTAGCCTGATGCAGCAGCCGGTTTCATTTCATTTTGTGGAAACTGTGTCTGACATCGCATCATTGGGGCTCGTTCGCTTCACAGGAGGCAGAGACTTTTTTAATTTAACCAATCAATTTTGATCGTTTTGTCGTCCAGGAAGTAGAGCGTAAACATGTGTGTCTGTGATTGTTGTTGTTTCTATGTGGTAAACTTGCAAATTAAAAGTTACAACATCATATTCTAAGTTAATATTTGACACAAGGGCAAAACGCCTGATTTATCAAGCCAGGTGCTAAATTGCAGGTGCAAACTGAAAAAATAAATAAATAAATAAAATTATTTGTGAACAATTTCTGCATACTTCAATAATAGAAGATGTACATATTACATATTACAAATTACTCAAAACAGATGTGCACCACCTCAAATTCTGCATCTTTAGTGTCTGTGTGAAAGAAAAATTTCAGCTATGCCAAGTTTTTGCTCCCCCTAACTTGTTTTGCACATGAGCAAATGCTTGATAACCCTCAGTCTGCTATTTCAACTCGGGTTGGTTCTGGCTGAAGCACCACTCTGCTCCTGTTTGCTGATTGGACGACTGTACTTCATTCTTTTTGGTAATCGTCTGACCTAGTTGCTGGAGTGAATTAAAATTGAGTTGTGGCTCTAGGTGGCCCCAGCCTGACTAAATCTCCTCCAGAAGCAGAGCAAATATTCCCTGGGATCCAGAGCCAACGTCTAGTCACCACACCTCTGCCAACTCCACAACGTACTGAGCAATCAGATTAGTGTATTTGCGTGACATGAAACAACAGAGCTGATTGATTTAGAGATAGTTTTTTTGCTTTGCTCCTTAATTTTGCGGAAATTCACAATGTCTTTCAGTTCCGTGTGATTCTTTTTTCTATATTTTTCTATGTAATTTTTTTACCATAAGCAGCCATGTTGGTTTTCATACAGGAGACGATATGTAAACCTTGATTACAGAAATTCATTACGTTCTGCTTTCTCTTCCCAGTTCCTGCTGCTTCTCGGCTGCTTCGCTCTCTTCTGGTCAGTCTACTGCACTCTGGAGGTGACCATGGCCCACGTGGACGTCATGGCGATGCTGTGTTTGCGGCGGAGGCGGGGCGGAGCCAGGGGTCGCAGGTCACGGCGGGAGCGGGACGGGCCCCAGGTGCTGGTCATCACGGAGCCGGAACTGCAGACCGGAGACGAACTACAAACTGTGCTGGAGTCGAATGAGCCGCTTTTGAACGGAACCAGAGTGGAAACATAGCATTGAACGGGTGAATAGAGGCTAAATATTGAAGATTTATGCGTAAAATTAAAGCTCGGGTACCTACATTTGTGAGGGAAAGACGGTATGTAAACATTTTAACTCATCTCTCGCTCTCACAAAACAATTGACCCAACACTGGTTTCACATACGTATATTTTTTGGTCACTAGCACAGAATTAGAACAGTTTTTGGGGCAGAAAAGTGAAGAAGTGAGGAAAGAAAATATAGTGACTAAGAAGGATAAAGAAAATATTAAGTGTCCTAGCTTTAATTTAGGATAGATTTTACGGTTCATTCATGTTTCTACCGTGGGTGACTGAAGCCTATCCGAGTAACTTTGGGCCTTAGGCAGGGGAACACAGATTTACGGTTATTGTTGTAATTTTGTTTAAAAACCCCTTCTCATTCCGGCGTCTCTTTAAAGGGCTGTCTCACTTTTTCTTGAAAAATTCCTTTTTGTTCAAAATCATAAAAAAACAAACTATGAAGCTTCTGGAAATGTCAAAGATAAAAATCACATTGTGTCTCTTATTTAGAGTCAAATCAGCCTCTGGGACGAATCAGACTCAGCTTCTATCATAAACGGACAAATAAAAAAATTTCAAAATTTTTATTAGGACCATTGGGTAGCACTTTAAAGTACCGCCCGCTAGTTAATAGGTAATTACGGGGGTACTTACTGGTACTTATGGTGGTAATACCAGTGGTACTTAATAGTAACTACATTGGTAGTTGTTGTGGTACTTAGAGTCACAAATACTGGTAACTAAAGTGACAGTTACCGGCAAGTTAAGTATTAATTATAGTGATAGTTACTGGTAATTAATAGATAGTTACTGGTGCTTTTGTGGTACTCCTGGAGTGATAATTAATAGGGATTATGGTGGCATCATTTGTACTTATACGGGTAGCTCTAGTGATACTTAATTGTGTACTTGGTGGTGGTATTTGTGATGTGGTACTTCACTGTCAATTATTATAGTAACTGACAGTGAAGTACCACATTGTCCACTTTAAAATACGAGTCACTGTTAGTGTGTTAGCTAGCTAACAATTACAATAGTAACTGACTGTGAATTACCACTGTATTAAACTGTGCAAACCAGCTGTCAGTGTTTTTATAGTACTTACTACCAACTTTTACTGTAATTTAGCTAGTGCTCAATACATTATTTACCACCATAATCCCTAATAATTATCACACCAAGAGTATGTGGTACTCTTGGTGTGGTACCAATAACTATCAATTAAGTACTAGTAACTATCACTATAATTAATACTAAACATACTAGTAACTGTCACTTTAGTTACCATTACTTGTGACTCTTAAGTACCACCACAAGTACCACTGTAGTTACCATTAGGTACCACTGGTAATACCACCAGAAGTACCAGTAAGTACCCCCTTAGTTACCTATTAACTAGCGGACGGTACTTTAAAGTGCTACCGGACTTTTGCATTGGCTCTCCCCACATTTGAGTAATTTTCGATCCTAAAACTTATTTTGACCTCAGTGACCTTCAGCTTTTGCAGGGGAATGATCAAAACCCAAAATCTAGTGTCATTCAGGTCCAAACAGCAGCTTTACCAATCCTTATGTTTATCTAAAAACATTTAGGAGGAAATTATGTTTTTCTTTTGTTTGGAGAAAGTTGTCACTTCTGATCAGAGCCTGTGAGTCTCAGAAGATAAAACTACACTGATACAGTTTCACAAAGACTTCAAAGGGTTCAGAAACAGTTTTAGTTTGAATTTTTACACATTTTAGTCAGACGTGTGAAGGGGAAAAGCCCGGAATGAGAAGGGGTTTTAAAGACATTTGAACTTTATGAGGAACCTTTTTATTGAGCACTAATTGAGCACTAAAGAAAAGGTCTTGGCAAATTTCAAAGCACTTTCCCATTGATTAATTGTCACTTGAGATTTATATTACAGAGTTATTTCTATTATTCAGTTACACAAGGAAGCAAAAAAAATAAAGAGAGAGCATTGAAACATGAGTAAATAGCCTTAGACTAAGCTTTACAAAAGAAGGGAATCAAGTTACTGACCAAAGTGCATATCTGGTTTACTTCAATTGTAGTTTTTGTATTTAGTTTTACTGATTCAAGAATAGTTCAGCTCCACGTCTCACTCACGTCTGTTACTGGAAACTGTGATGTTTTTACGCAGCTTTTTGACTTGTTTGGTTTGGACAGTTGTGGATGTTTGCATTTTTCTTTACCTTATCTAACTCAGTGTGACCCTGTTTTGACTGGACTTGGATTTTTCAGGCCGCGTCATGTCGGCAGATTAAATCATGTAGACGTGCTGACTTACTGTGAGTCCCGGGACGAGGTCGACCCAAACTGTGCTGAACTTTCTACAAGTGGCCTTTTGGGACAATCTTCTGCCTCCCCCCCATGCCAAGTTTTATTCTCATCAAACTTTCACACAAGCACATCTAGAAACTATTTATAATCATAACGTCAACTGGACAAAAGTTCTTAAGAGTGAATTTATGTTGCCACTTCTTCATGACCTCATTACATCACATTTTGTGTTTTTATAATGGAAAATACAAACAACAGATCTAAATCAATAGAAGACATCTGTGTTACTCAATTTATTATTTAGTGCTTTTCTAGACACTCAAAGTTGCTGCACAAAGTGTAAACAAGCATGACATTATGACTATTTTGTTGTATATTTTTAATTATTTTATGGATATATTATAATTTAAAACATTAATATTGTTTATGTCAGCCAAATGCTTCCCTTGGAAAAAGTTTTGTTGACCCAGACTCTCAAAAATGTATGAATTTTAATATCAGTTTGAACAACTCTGCTTTCATAATCTAAAGTACAGCTAGTTTGATGTTACAGAACCTAAAATTAATGTTCAAGGCTTTATTTTTGGTGTTGTTGCTCCTCAAAACTAAGTCAATGCATATTTTTAAGAATTTACTTCATTTCTATCTATTATGTGATCTTCTGCTCCATATATATTTTTTTAAAAAGTGTCCCTCAATTAAAAAAGTGTGGACATCCCTGGTTAATGTCGTGAAATTTGGACAAGACGAGCTTTTATTAGTAATAAGCTAGAATTAGTCAAGTTTCCGTTTGTATTTGTGACCAGATCTATTGGCAAGCAGTCAGTAGCCACATGCTAACAACATAAACACACACTCTTCCTGGATTTTTAATAACAAATATTATTATAATATTATTAAATGTGAACACGACACTGCTAAGTTATTTTCACCTAAGTATGGTTTGACAACAAGAGCAGGGCGATGTGGCTAAAAAAGTGAATCACAATGTAAAAGAAAAGAAAAAAAAAATTATAGTAATATAACAGACAATGCTATACCTAAGGCTTTTGATTTCAGCTGCAAGTTCTGCTTCAATGTTTGTGTTTTAGCCTCTGCAGAGCCTCTACAGTCAAGGCTTTAGCACAGGGGTGTCCAAACTTTTACAGTGAGCCATATTTTGAACCATCTATAGAGTGGAGGACCATATAGCACATGTTTGTGAAGTTATTCATTAAAGAATTTGGATTTGACCTAATTATTATGAACCGTAACACTTTTAATAAGGCATTAGGCATTCATTTTAGGTTTATAAAACATCAAAATGCTTCTTATTTTGACTATAATAGAAGTATTGCTGAAATTTGACATTAAAAACTATACTTTTTGTAATTTGGGCCAATCTAGCAGGAAGTCTGAGCGCCAAAATTAATTTGTCCAAGGTCCACATTTGACCCGTGGGCTGCAGTTTGGACATACCTGCTTTTGTTGTACTTATCCATATTCTGTATCTGCCTTTGTCCCAACCGAGAGGAGAATCAGCTGCAGTGCACGTCTGTTATATTCCAAATTTCAACTTTTCATTATGACGTTTCATGTGACTGACCTTCAAATCTAATAGTCCCAATTCAGTGCCCCACGGGTCCAGGTTGAGTCCATTTTTTAGTTTGAAGTCTTTATATGAATTTACAGAATATATCACATCCTGCGTTTCAACAAACTTTTTGGTCTGTATACAATATTTAATTTAAAATACATTTCTGGTCACACAAAAAAGAAGTGAGGAGGGAGATGTTCCAAGTTAAAGTAAAATCACACTATGAAGGAGAAGCACCAAGTTACGGAGCTGCAAGTCAAGTCCCAAGTCTTTGTCCGTTTTGTTAAGTCAAAATAGTGACTCAAGTCAAAGTCAGGACTTACAGCTATATCTGTGTTAAGACAAAAAATATGTTTTAACCCATTCTCATTCCGGCGTCCTTCTAAGGGCTGACCCACTTTTTCTGGAACAATTCTGTTTTGTTTAATATCTGATAAAAACTAACTATGAAGCAAATGCTAACGTTAAAAATCACGTTATGTACCTCTTATTTAGAGTCAAATCAGTGTCTGGGACCAATCAGACTCAGTTTCAACATTTTAATAGGACTTTTGTATTGGCCTACAACACATTTTTACCTCAATTAACTTCAGCTTTTGCAGAGGAATGATCAAAATCCAAATTATTCCCAATCTAGAGTCATTTACGTGTCATTTATGCATTTCCAAAAGGTCAAATTCCAGTTTCCAGCAAAAATTTAAATAATTACATTAGTTTGTCTGTTTGTGGAAGGTCATAATGTGATGCTTGTTAGGTTCAGTGTGTAAACAGTTAATTTGTTCGACTTTTAAATGACTGTAAAAGTACGCATACTGTATTTTATTTTTTATTTCTGCTCCGGTTAAGTCTGGTTAAGTCTAAAGTTATGTCATCTCTATCAAGGAAAGCTGGCAGCATACTGTATACTCCTCCAGAAAACCTTTAAAGCGACTGGAAACTCTTCAAATATCAGTGCTTTTTCATTATGTATTATCCAAATTCTGCTTTTATCGGTTGTTTTGTTCAATCTACAAAGCGTAATTGAGCAAAGCGGTTGTGTAAATGAAAAGTGCAATATGCTGTGTCTTCCTGAAGTGTCCTGAACCTGGAGGTACATTCTAGTTTTTATTACTAAGGGCATCTTTTCTCTTTGAATGTGGCTTGACTTTTGGGGCTTTTTTCTGCAGGAATCTGAAAAACTACTGAACAAAAACTTGAAGCGGGGTTTTCCAAGTGTATTTATACAGTGTAAAGTTGTAATATATGGAGAACATAACAGACATTTGTATCAAGTGTTTTTAAAGAGGTTTAATTTTGTATTGTAAAGTGTTTTGAGTGGAGCTGGCTGCTGTGTTTGCTGTGCAAGTCACAGGTGAACGAGAATAAAAAAAAACATGGATGGTTTGACAAGAAGTGTGTTTTATTGGATCCTTCACTGTTTATGTAAAATATGTCTTTATCTGGTTTGATTCTTTAAAGGTGGGGTCGCTGATTTTCATACTGCAAACGTGATTTAGGTTTTAAATCTGACAACCTCCTCTCATAAATCCTTTTAGCACTTTTAGTTTTTATGTATTCATTTTGGTTGGAATTAAGGCTTATAAACTTCTTTTTACAAACAACAAAGTGAAACTGGAGAGGACCACCCAACCAAGCACAGTCGACCTATACTACATATCTTTATTATTCAGTTTAGGCAGTACTCTGTGGTCTCATTTTTACACACAGTGCTTAAGTTATCAGATACTTTTTAGTGGAAAACACAAAGTTTACCAATTTACAACTAAAAAAGTTTAAAGCAGGGGTTCCCAAACATTTTACCCCAGGACCCCATAATAACCGTGCAATTTACACCCACAGTTAAAAAAACAACATTTAATTATATCTATTTGGATATGGTGTTGCTTTATATGACTCAAATATACTGTTTTCAACATAAAAAATGAGTCATATTTGGAAAAATACATTTTGAAATGATCAAATCGCGACTTCCCGATTTTGCTTCCCGACCCCAACTTTGGGAACCACTGTTTTTAACTTAGTAATGATGACTTTTAACATTTAACTTTATTTGTGCATCTTAATCAGAGAAAGCCCTTAATTTGTTCATTACGAGTTTTAAGCTTTTTTCTCAGCTTAAAACTGAGAAAAAAGCTCAGTTTTAAGCTCAGTTAACAGCAGTTAGCCACAATGCTAACAACAACAGACGAACTTACTGCAGCCCGGGGGCCAGATACGGCCCTCAGACAGCTTCAGGGTGGCCCCCCGCACATTTTTCAGAATTAGTTTTACTCTTTGTATCTCTTCTATTCAATTGATTTGGCTATGGAGCATGCATCTTTGCTTGTTGTCCTAATATTCACACAATAAATTGTCAAAATTGTAGATTAAAAACCCTATAATTTCCAAAAATGTGCCACAGTAATGATAATTTGTTACACCAATGACTGTTCCGGTTCGAAAATGGCCCTTGGGAAAAAACTATTGCCCACCCTGATATAGGACATTGTGGACTCATTTCTATCTGAATAGATACATTAACAAGATATCTGTTCTGGGAGGAAAATGTATTAATTTTAAGGTAAAAAATTGGGTATAGCCCCTTTAAGTTGCACAATACAGTATGTTTCTATACTTAAAAAAAAAAAAAAAAAGTAAATCTGTTATAAAGTCACGTATCTTTACTGAAATATTTCAGTATGTGTTTACTTCTGGAACAAATCTGTTACATAATGAAAATGCCATAATAGTAATGAGAATGGATAGCTTAACATACATTTAAATGTGCCAAATTTGTATATAGTCATAAATTAAACAAACAAAGAAAAGTATATATGTTGATAATGGAAAACAATAGAAAGAAAGGCAGTGAATTTTATTGCTGACAACGGATTGACAAAAACAGACCAAAACCAAGCAGCATTTTCTCAAGTCATCATTTATTAAGAAAATTTACAAAAACAGCGCTCAAACTGCATGCAGAGTTACTGAGTGTTGCACATATCAACAATATTTTGTATTATCCGTATCTATAGTATTTTAATTTAAAAACACAAAATAGTTATGACCATGAAATAATAGATGTCAGATATGAGATGCAGCTATTATTTTTTAGTAAAGCTCGTCTGTTGGCTTTTTCGTTGAATTTGGCAGGTTTTGTGCTCAAAGTTAAGACAACAAATACTTATAAATGTGCGAATGACTTTGCAGTGCAAGATTTGGCATTTCTGACTTACACCCATGAAATGAAAAGGACTTTAAATAAACATATTACTGTTTGAAATGCTAACCCTAGAGCTAATGCTAACGCTAGAGCTAATGCTAACGCTAGAGCTAATGCTAAAAATGACAACAAATTAGGCTGAATAAACTGTTGGCTTTTGGGGACAATTTTCAAATATAAAACACAGACTAGTTGGGTAAAATGGCACCAGACTGAAGTGTTTACAGGCGACGTTTAACTGTTTAACTGGCGGAGGTTTGCGTTGGTGTGGAGTGGTCTTTAGAGGATCTGTCTCGGTCGTCCGTAGCTCATTCCCTCCTGCGACGCGCCTTTGTTGGACCCCATCTGCAGCCCGATTACATTCTTGCCCGCCTTCAGCTGGTCGTCGCTGAAGTCACGTTTGTTTTCCTGCGCTTTCCTGGAAAAACATTGAAAAAATAGTTTCAAAATAATATCTTAAATTCACTTTCATTGTTTTATCAAGATTCAATTCTTGTCGCAATTCGGCTATGTTTGTGAGTTTATTAAGCCTCCCAAAAACAAACATTTTCTTGGAATTTGCAAAATGAAACATTGCATTTTAATAAACCACAATATTAATGTAGTTTTTATAGAATTAAAGCAGAACTAAATTACAGTTTTTTGGGGGTGCACGGTAGCAGAGTGGTTAGAGCTCTGGCTTCCCAATAAGGAGGTCGTGGGTTCGACTCCCGGGTCGGACCATATCAACATCTCATGATCTCTCTGGGTGGAGTTTGCATGTTCTCCCCGTGTCACTGTGGGTTTTCTCCGGGTACTCCGGTTTCCTCCCACCTCCAAAAACATGTATGTTTAGGTTAATTGGGCATCACTGTAAATTTCCCTTAGTGAGTGAATGAGAGAGTGAATGTTTGTCTGTCTAACCCTGCGACAAGTTGGCCACTGTCCAGGGTGTTCCCCCGCCTAAGGCCCAAAGTCACTGGGATAGGCTCCAGTCACCCGCGACCCTTAACGGGATTAAGCGGTAGAAAATGAATGAATAAATTACATTTTGACCTTATTAAATGTCTTTGTAAGTCTCTGTGATAATGGCTAAATATGTATTTTGGAGCTCTCAGTTGTCTCCCGCAGGAAATACGGCAACTGCTGCATTCCTCTCCCTTCCCAACACTCTCCCGATCCGAATTTCTCTCCTGGCTCTTATAAATTTTTTTTAGCAGTGTAAAATGTGTTTCAATGTGTTTTTGCTGCCTCATTTCAATCCTAAAGTTACGCAAAAATGAGAAAATAGGTAAATAATGTTAAGTTTCAATTCAGTTGGGGAGTTTAATTACACAAGAGAGCCACTCAAGTTGCTTAGTTATGCTTTTAAGTAGGAGTCTGTTTTAGTAATGTATGAAAAAGTTTATATTCAGTCACTTCTGGGTCAATTTTCATGAAACACAAAGGGACAGACTGACAAAACTCACCTCAATAAGAATATAACTAAGATAAGCTGCTGTTTACTTCTTTTGACTGAGAAATGACAAATGAATCAATCCTTTCCTAACCGCACAAAAGTTACAAAACAGCTATAGAGGGACACACGAGGATCAAACCTAACCGAAACATCAATATCAAACAATTCAATATTATTTTTGATATGGAGGAGACTCACTTGAAGAACCAGTTGGGGTCTCCCTTGTATGTGCCCTCTTCTTTGGTGACGGCCAAACTGCCCAGAGCCGACAGGGTTCTCTGGACTGCAGCCAGGTCTTTACCTTAACACATGACACATTAGGTTAGGTTAAACATAAAAAAAAAAAAACTTTTCTCAGTATTTGGCAGGTCACACAAAGCACAAAAGTGAAGAAATAAAATGAATGCATTGGTCTTGCACTAAGCCAATGAAAATCTACCCACATCACATTTCAAACAGAGCTGGTAAAATGGAAAATGCCAGAGGAATAAAAGTGAGAGACAAGAACAGAGTCTGAAGGCATAAGGAGCAGTGTGATTGGTTTGTAGTCAGACACATTTTTGAAAAGTTTTGGCATTTTGAGCTTTCTCCTAAGCTGACCAGATATTCCAAATTAAAAACTGGGACACACTCAAGTTTCTGTCAAAATAACAAGTAAAAAAGAACAAATTTCTGCATTTAGTCGATACTCATTTACACTTATATATAGGCTATTGTCCAAAACTTTTGTCAAGGCAAACTGAAGCATTTTTTGTTATGTTTTAATTATTTTCAAGCTTGGTTTGTCAAGTTTGAATAAAGAAATAGCTATATATTCCTTCATCACTGTTGAGAAGTGTCAAAGTTGTCAAAAATCAGGACAACTGGGACGTGTCTTGTGTAAAATTGGGGGAAAGCAATAGTTTTGGATACATCCCAGGTAAATAGTGTGGTCACCCTATCCTAAGCGGCACTTTCACATTATAAAAGAAGTGATTTTGAACCTTTTTTCATGTTTGAGTCATAATGATGAAGATGTAGATTTTAGCATATTTTCATGTTTGGTATTATTGTTAAAGGTTAAAATTATTAATGTTAAATCGAAAGATAAAACCATAATTTGGGACATTCTCAATAGGGATATATACGTTTTATGCTATAATAAGAAAAAATACATCTAAACAAACAGCTTTTCCATGGAAACATAAGAGAAGAGGCCAAATATAAGTCCATTCTGTGACCATGCAAGCCAACATAAAGTGAAAACTGATTTTTATTTATGAATAAAACAAGACTATTGAAGCATGTCAGATTGTAAGCTTGAATTTACAAGGGGGATAGGGGGGTTTTGACCTCCCCAATATTTGGACAAATCAATTTCACCCCCCCAATATTTCAGGTTATGTCTGCTGAATGCGAGGATTTAATCAATGTCTCACTCTTCTTTAATTAATGCCTTGACTTTTCTCATTGTATGTGAAATAATAAAATACTGCCCTCTTGTGGATTTCCGGCATACTGTGTCATGAATATACCGTAATGGGATGCTCATTCCAGCCTGACTGTCCTGTCTGTGTGTCAAGTAATTCAACAACCATTTCTCCCCAGCCTAGAATTTAGACAATTTAGACATGGCACTAATGAAAAAGCAAGTGAATTTTATAAAAAAAAAAAGTTTGCGGTGTGAATGTGAGCATGTTTGGGGTTTCTACCTTCCCACAGGTCGACGGTCTGGAACATGTCTGTCTTGGTGACGCCGTATTTCTCTGCGGCGCTGAGGAACTGTGAGATCTGCTCCATCTGTTTGAAGGCCATGGTGGAGCTCTGGATCTTCTTCACCGGTTTATCTCCGGGAAACAGACTGTTGATCAGCTCGCTCAGCACCTGAACAGGACAGATACATGACAGATATAACGATGGTATAGTTTAGAACCTAATTTCTTTTATCAAATTGGGTTGGATTAAGATTTTGGGCTGTTTTAAAATATCTCCTGGTGTAGCTAGAATTAAATTCCCCTTACAAATGAGTCCCCAGTCACGGCACTCTCCAGTAACCCTCCCAGAGAGTCCAAAAAGATTAGTCCTCTTAGCAGTTGACCCCTGTGTGACCTTTTTTAGGTGGAGATCCCATTGGAGAGCCCATGAGCCATGTCACTTGTTTGGGCTGAGCAAACCTGGATGACAAGATGCCATGATGAGATTTTACTTTCTTTATGTAAAAGTTGTTCCAAACACTTCCAAATTGTGAGTGATTTAATTTAAATCTGATTAAGCTTATTGTGTAGATTGAATATTCAAAACTGGCACATTTTTAAGACACACCTGGCAGCAACTCAAGTCACTAGTGTTCCCCGGCACACTGGTTAAAAACACTGATCTAGGATCTATTTGCAAAACTACAGAAGCCTGTTTGCTTACTTTTGTTCTATGTAAATGCTCCAGTAAATGCAGCATTTCAGTATTTGTAAAGCCGTCTTTAAACTTCTAATTCAGATGTCATTGTGTAGTAGAGTTACAATGGTGTACACCAAAACTCGATACAAACTCTACAACCGCTCTGGCCACATAGCAAGAAGGTCCTGGGTTCGACTCCCGGGTCGACCAGGGCCTTTCTATGTGGAGTTTGCATGTTCTCCCGTGTCTGCGTAGGTTTCCTCCTACAACTAAAAACATGTCCATTAATGCCTCCCCTGACCCTTCCCCCAGGGCTCCTCTGCAAAAGAGATTTTGAATCTCAGTGGGACTTCCCTGGTTAAATAAAGGTCAATAAAAAAAAAAGAAAAAGAAAGGCCCCAAGTCACTTGGGAATTGAACCCAGGACCTTCTTGCTATGAGACAAAGCACTAACCACTGCACCATCCTTTTGCCCAAAGCTGCTGATTATATCCAGATACCATTTGCCTCACACTATTGCACAGTAACATGTTTTCTCTCCGTCTGTACTCACACATCCGTCCTTGAGCCAAGCCTGGAAGCCCATCTTTCCAGGCTCCGGTTTTCCCACATCGGCTCCACACTGACGGGAAATCCACTCCACCAGCACCTGCTCCAGCTCCTGGTCGTACTTGCTGTCGATCTTGTCCTGCACCTGCCTGCTCAAGCCGTACGAGGGGCCTTTGTTTGCCATGCCGACTCCCTGAGAGGAACAGAGACACGATTTAGACTATTTTAGACTATGAAGACAGGAGGAAGACATGAAGGCAATATACAGCAGTGTTTCTCAAGTCATTCAAGTGGAATATAATTAAAAATGTCAATTTATCACAGCTAAGTTACAAAGCTATTGTTTTAACTCCTCGACCTCAAGTGTCTTCAAGTCAGAGTCAAGTCCCAAGTAAATATCCCACAATCAAGTAAAAAAATAAAAAGTTATTTCAAGTTGTTAAAATGCTTAGCGCTTTGATACAAATTGGCAGTCAATCTGAAAAGCTTGTTTGTAAATGAGTTATTTCCGTGTTTTAACTGAAGCTAGTCCCTCAGAGAATTCAAGCATTTGTTTACCCATTGCTACGGTGATAGAGCAGTGATTCAGAATGTGATTAAGCATGTGCCGGAACTACTTCTGCATAAAACAATTTAAAGCAGCAGTTGTTTTTTTGTTTGTTTGTTTCTGTCTATGATGTTTGAGGAATTAATCACATTTTTAAATAGGCTAAAGATTTCTTTTTGTACACTATTGTTGATTTCAGTCATGTTTTAGCTTTTGTACATCATAATTTACATATAAGTGGAATAATACAACTTTTGTTTGACTAAAACCACTTAATGACTTAAATGTTCCAGAGTATACAAATGCTAAAGTTAAAACTATTTAGCCCACTTTCACAAACTTTTTGCTATGTGAACACAAACATGGGGCCAGGGTAGTTCCTCTGACTAAACAGGGACTGAAGGGATGTGGGAAATTAGTTCTTGGTACTTTCATGTGGGAAAACGCCTTATGAAAGATAATAGTTCTTGTTTTTCTATAGTTCCAGGTATAATAACAGACCTCTTGCCTCTTTATAAAATATGAACTTGCCATTAGTCCTTTTTTCCTAAGTCAAGTCATCAAAATAGTGGCTCAAGTCCACACTTTTGAGGACAGTGGCATTCATTCACCTGTCATAGATGTTTTAATAAGGGGAAAGCAACATTTATAATTAATCGGTGACTGAAATTCTATACATTTTCTATTAAAGTGACATTTAAAAGTGAAGAGTTAGGTTTAAAATCATCAGTTTTTCATCAAACGTTCTTTAAAAATTGAGAAACACTGCTGTATAGCCATAAAAGCTTAACACGAACAATTGGAAAAAAGACATTGGCTATGTTAACATCTGAAACATCTTACAGTGTAAACATAGCCAAAGATACATAGATATACAGGTAAAAACAGATAAAATTACAATACATGACTCACATTTTACACTGAAAACCTTTTATTACAGTTAAATAAAAGTGTGTGAACCAAGCAAGCATAGAGTGTCTACAAGTTGTCTTTGAACCCAGAAAAACATAAATATAGGCAAAAAAAAGAGTACATTTTCTCAGCTAAAATGCAACAACATGCAGCATATTCACTGGTTTTGCTTTCATGCATTTGACCAAAAGCATGTAAGCTCTGTAAAGTCGTTTTGCCTGAAGCTTTGTGACTCTCTTCATTTATAGAATAACATTGTAAAAGCCAGTCTCCATGGGGATATGTATAAAAGTGCGCTCAGCTTCAGCCAATAACACATTTTTCCCATCCACACTCGCTCATTCATCACGAAGTCTGTCAGCGCACAAGTCATTGCCAGCGCTGCGCTTTTTTTTTTTTTTTTCTATTTCTTTGCTTTTGTTTTGAGCTCCAGATACAACCTTTGCAGCCATGTCGAGGTCTTCAACTTCCTGTTCCTAAAGGAGGTCAAATGTCAAAGGTTAAACCCGTGTGTCCTACAAGTAATACTACATTTTGTCTTGGCATCTTACAATTTCAGTTTTCTACAAAATATAAGCATTACAGTTTGCATATGAGGTTATTGAATTAAAATGACTGTTTACTGTTCACCTTATTCTGCCCCGCCCGCTTTTATTGGCTGTGCACTTCCTGTTTAGCTGCACTAAGCTTGTAGAATTCAGTCATTTAGGGTTTATTATTTTATCTGTCAATAAATCTGTTTGAGTTTGTTCACGAAACAGGCACGCAAACATGTTAGCTTCATAACAGAGTTAACCAGGAAGTGCATTGCCAACAAAAGTGGGCAGGGCAGAATAAGGTGAATAGAACTACAATAATTGTAGTTTTATACAGATTTTGAGCATGTTATTGTCAATGTTATTGCATAAGGTGGTGCTTTCCTAACTATTTTTTTTTACCATCTGATACAAAGAAACTAACAAGCTTTTGTACATGGGGAAGTGGCCCATTTTGGCCCAGTATTGATATTAAAATCAGCTGAAATACAATATTATTAACAATATCAAGAGTTGTAGGAGATTACACCTAATTTGGTGTCTTGTGTTTTTAACACAAAATTTAACCAAAAAGATAGTCCTAAGATAGTCCTAACCAAACTGAACACCTTGCCGGGCCAAATTTGGCCCCCCGGGCCCAACTTTGATCGCCACTGCTCTAAATGGTCATCACTTTAGAATACAGGTTATGCACTGACATAATTTTATTCCAAAAATGCTTATCAACATTTAGAATGAGTGGCATTTCTTCAATGTATTTCTTTGTTGTCGTGGCAACAGCTTGTCTGCTAACAACAGTTGATGATTTAGGACATTTTAACTGCAACAAACAAACTCAAAAACATCTTTTTTAAGAAGAAAAGGGTATTAAGTTCAATTGTGTGTGATTTCAATGTGAGAAGCTAAAGTCCTGTTGTTTATCTGCTTTGCTACAACTGTTGACTTGATTTTCTCTTTTTACATGTCAGTTACAAACCCAGTGCTCAGTAGACTTGTTGTGGGTTGAATTTGTTATCAAACTGTAGTTTATTTTTCCTGTTTTAGCTGTTTATTGAACTCTTACAAGAGAAAATGTCCTTTCTCTCCATTAACTCTCACTCAGCATGAACATTTAGAACGATGTCATGTCACTGCATAACCTCTATTGTAGATTATTCTTTCAGTTAATTAATAGAATATTCTACTATAAACTAATCTGTTACCAAACTAATCTGTTCGTAGCCCTGAAAAGAATACATTAGTCAAAGCAATGAAGTAAATGGTTAACCATAAACCTTTAAACATGTCAGAATAAAAAGTGTGTTTCTTTATAAGGCATTAGACGTTTTCCACATTTATTTATCTAACAGTGAGTTTTTACAATCCTCTGTAACGAGAGATAAAAGCTTCAGGAGCAATGTTCCATCTCAAGTCAGTGTGATAATCCTGTGTTTGTTTTTCCAGTCTGAGAAAATGATTTGAAAGTGCTCTTGAGAAATGAGATTAATAGATAAAAATCAGACTTTAACGACGCTCCCAGAAGTGCTGGAGCATGAAAAGATTCAATTACAGAACAAAAAAGAGGTTTCACAAAAGAAGCAGCTGTGTCGTTGCTTTTGTACAGTATGACTTTTTAAATAACTCTTTACACAGATGACTGAAGATAAGTTTGTCATTTTAGTTCAGGATCAAGACCACACAGAGTTCAGATTTAAGGTTTTGTCAATAACTATAACTTTTCCATGACGTTTTTAAACAAATTTGGAAGAAATACATACATTTACAGAAGCTCAGTGCTGTCAGTCTCTACCTTCTTTATCAGCTGTAGCAAGAGGTTTCATAATAACTCTCAGGTAATAACATGATACAAAAAAAAAAGACCACTGTCATGACTTCTGTATCATTTCCAATCATGTCTGTCTGTCTGTGTCTAATACAAATTTTGGTTGACTAAAACTTGGGAGGGCAATTATTTTTCCCTAAGGGCCATATTTAAACTCAGACAAATGGCAGTGGGTCTAACTGTGAACACTGAAATAACAAATTCTTATGATTGCAAAAAAAAAGTTGGACTACAAGAGTAAACTTGAATCATTTTGAAATTAATGAGAGAATAAAGTCTAAACCAAAAATAGTCACAATTTTTCAAAATAAAATGTGATGTTTTTGTCGAATTTTAAAAACAGAATTTTATGAGAAAAAAACTGTGAAAGTAAGCTTTGGTAAAAGTCTTTATCGCCAGTAAAACAGAATAATAATTCAGTTCTAACCTGGCCAGCCAGATGGTTTATCACGCAATATTTGTGAAATCACAAACACGAGATAAACCATCTGGCCTTCCAGCCGCCCGATTCGTTTGAGAGTCTGAACCAGCGGTGTTTTGGTCCAATCACATCACAGCAGTGAGGTTTTGAGGCCCAATCACAGTGTAGCAGGGCGGGCTAACACGGGCCGTTAACGCAGAGTCTGATTCAAGCTAAACAAAGATGGCTGCTCTCGTGGATGTTTGTGTTTCTGCTGCTTTTGATGCGGTTTTAGCTGAAATATGGAATAATTTCTTTTTGAAAGAAGAGCAGTATGTGTGACATGTACTTGTTCTATCTCACGCGGACATTGGATACACCATTACGAGTTGTTGTTGCTGTGATTGGCTAAGCACAAATAAGGTAGGCCCCACACCCAATCAGCTCGAAGTATTTCACTAAACGCCCCAGTCACTTTTGCAAAAAATATTATAAATAAGAGATTTTCATTTTTATCACAATGTTCCACGTGTACATTATCACCATGATTAAAATTCATTATCACCATGATTAAAATTCAGATTTTAATCTGGTAAAACTTCAAGTTTAATTTTGAAAAATGTTCTGGCTTCAACTTTATTCTTAGAAAATTGTTTTTGTATTTTTTATGATTTCATTCTTGCTAAATTATCATTTTTTTTCTCGTACAATTACAAAGATTTAAAGCTTCCACTTTATTCACCTTATTCTAATAAAATTATTTGTTTAATCTCAATGTGTTACAAGTTTATTCTCAGAGATCAAGATTTTTTCTCTGAATCTTATACTTAAATTTGGGTTTTAAATTTGACAACTTTCTTTCATAAATCCTTCAACACATTGTTAATACCAAAATGCATTACGTTTTGGTTGCAATTTTGACTTAAAACCCTCTTTTTTCTCTTTTAAAGTGAAACTGTAGAGGACCACTCAAGCTCAACCTATCAGAACGCTGCATTCGGCTCCTGATTAGAACTAAAATTCTTTATTATTCGATTCAGAAAGTACTCTATGGATAAATTTTTTCACAAAGTGCTGCATTTATCGTATACTTTTTGATGGATAACACAAAGTTTACTTATTTACAACTAAAAAAGTTAGCTACCCCAACTTTAATAATAGATTGTTGTTTCTCAAAATCTTGCTGAGGGCCTGATCACAACAGGTCGAGGGCCGCATCTGGCCCCCGGGCTGCAGTTTGCCCACGTCTGGCCTATAATCCATCCCACAGGTGTAGCCTATTGAGCCACAATAAAAGGAAACTATAGGAAATGTTCAGTTTTATCACACAGCACAGTCACACAGCTGTTCTGCATTGAATGTTCAGTTCTCTCACATGAGTGTTTATTTATTTATTCCAGCGAACACACAAACAGTACTTTTCCCAGGTTACCAAGCAGTTCAATCTAATACAACGACATCCCCCATAACTTCACGTGTGTTAAGCCTCTGCAGACATCACTGACCACACACAGTAACCACATGTCTGTTTAATTTTGTTTACGTTGCCTCGAGAGCTTTTCCCGAAATGCCACAAACCCATGAGCTCGTTCTGACTGCACATACCAGCCCAAACGAACCTCCTACACTGGCTTCTCTCTGTCTGTCTCCGCCGGGCCCATAGCTCTAGTTATTTCATGCGTCACCAGCGTAATCATTATTACATGGTGTTTGTCTCTGCTGGTATGCCAATGTGTTTTTTCCATCTGGCCCATAAACCGCTCACTGACGGCAGGACGGGGAGTTAGATTAAGTTAAACAAATATAAATCGATTTGAAAGTTCTTCTGCAGATTAAACCAAAGGAATGGAAGAAGTTTCACATTCAGAGATTATTTGTGACAGCTTTAGAGCAACAGAAAAGTGAAGCAGGCTTAGTTACAACCTTAAACTCTCATCTCAAAGAGTCAAATAGTGACTCACTTTCTTACAAGTTCAAAAAGATACTGTTTAATAACTAGTAGACAACTGTGTAAGTTTTTGAAAGACTTAGATTGGACAGAATTTTGGCCGAACGTTCACATTTGGACAATTTTAAAACTAAGAACATACTGATATTTAGGGCTGAAAAAACACTTCTTTTGCAGCAACACACAATGTTCCTATTGATCGATTCTTTTATTAACTTTTATTGAAGGATTGAGTTTGCTTGTTTCTCTCTGAAAATCTGGCAACACAGGTCGGATTTTGACAGATGGATTTAGCTGCTGAAAGTGCATTGTGTTTACTTCAAAGACAATAGGAAAATAAACTGTCTACAAGAATCGTTGAAATCGAAATCGTGATCTGGCTCCAAGAAAAATTTTATATTATTTTTTTGCCACAACGCCCAGCCCTACTGATATAGAAATGTACATATACTACTTGTTGTAAGATGTTTTCATATTCATGACATCAAATAAGTCAAAAAGATTTGAAATCAAGAAAAAAATCTAATAAATAGATCCTAAATGCGTCAAAATGATTAAAATTCCTAAATAAGAAATGTGTACTATTGTTTTATAGTCTTACAGTTACATTGTCTCATTTGTTTCAAGCTATGAAGCCTCTAATATTTTTTCCCTGGTCACAGAAAGAAAAAGTGACAAGTGTGTGAACTGTTTATAATTTCTTAGGTATATTTACTGTGCTTTTATGTTAAATGTATTAAATGTTATCTGTATAAAAGACATCTAGTGTCAACACTCTCAACCCGTCTACCATGACCAAGGCCAGGGAGATGTCTGAGGAACAAAAGTGACTTTTGAACTACTCTACAATTAGCAAACAGCCTAGAGGACATACAAGATTACTTTCTATGTAATATTCTTCAGATAATACTCTCTTTTTGAAGTGCCACTATGATAGATCTGGGTAAAATGGAAAAAAATAATAACACAACGTTCTTGGAAACAGATCACGATCTTGATTTTATCACGCCTTATGTAGACTGTTTATTTTTTTTATTGTCTATGAGGTAACAACATGTGTTATTTTCAGAAAGTTAATTAATTCTTCACTGTGATTGGTTAAATCCAGCTCAAAAGCATCGCAAAGACGAGTCAATCGGGAGGGAAAATGTAATCCGTATTTGAACAAACTCAAAATAACAGTCTCTGTATCTGACAATTGTCTCTGTGCACAGAAGTCAGTTGACTTATTTATTTTTAAAAATGCTAACATCTTGCCGGTATGGTCATTTCCTGTTTAGTTCATTTCTATGAGGTTTTCACTACCTCAGCCTAAAATTAAAAATTACTAAAGATCTTTCAGTGAACAGTGGGTTGTTGGTGGTTTTCTCTGAAAACATGTTAAATACTTTACAAATGAGGAGAATATTTCACCAAAGGACCAAAGTGTGTTTTTAAAAAGATGTATTTGTGTCTTAATGCTAATGCTAAAGTCTGACAATTTGAAAATAAACAGCTTATGTGCACAGGGTCAATTACTGACTATACATCCACATTTGTCTGAAAAATGACTTACTCTGTCTTTACATTTTCAGACAAATCACTTCATTAGGTTAAGACACCCAGATTATTTCTGGCACTATTATAAGATAAAGCAAACTTTATAAGAACTTGAGAGCCGCAAAAAAATGGTGTGGAGGACCGCATCTGGCCCCTGGGCCTTGTGTTTGACACATGTGGTCTAATCTGCCATTTATACATATTTATACCATGTTTCCTATTCATTTTGTGCATTTTGGGGGGGGGGGGGGGGGGTCTGATAAACAGAATAAAACACACTTTTTAGCCTCAAAGCTTTAACCACGCCCCTTTTTAGTTAATTTATTTCTTTGGTTCTTTGGTCAACTACAGGCCTACATTACAGACACCTCTAATCTTTTAAATGAGACAACTTGCACAATCAGTGAATGTCCTAATATGTTTTTTTCCCCACTGTAATGACTTTAAATGCTTCTTAATGCCCTGCACAAACCCTGTTCTTGTAACGTCTGGTCCTGAGTGGAAAACTGTCTGAAACCGTCGCTCTCATGCTCATTTACGGCGGATATTGCCTCTCAGCGCTCTCGTATCAGTCTGTATTTTTAGAAGTTATCGTCTTTTCCCCCACAGCCGGATTTATGCGTGTCCCGGGACCTGGTGTTGTGTTTGGGATCGGGCCTATAAGATCGAATCAGTCAGGATCACGTCAAAGCGGCTTCAGGGCTGTCTGTCTGCTGGAAACTTTATTCACCTGATACGTGCAAACAGGAGGGATGGGAAACAGCTTAACGTCAGGAAAAGTGATCCAAACGTGACAAGTCCGGTGAAGTGTTTGTTTGGCTCTGGCTGCGTGGCTGTTTACAGAGAGGTTTTTTTACTCCAGATGCCCCGCAGCAGTCCTGGCAAAACCCAGAGAGCTGGCAACTGTTATATCTGAGCTTGTTATCCTTTTGGCTGCACCGTTTACTGTTGCAATTGATTCTGGTGACACTATACAAGCTGTAAAGAATTGCTCTTTTGTAAAATTAAGTTTAACATATAGTAGTTGAACATCTCCATGGCAACAGTGCAGGGCTTGTGTTTTCTTGGTTTGAGTCAAAATTTTATGTTTTTGCACAACTCTTCTGGCTTTATTTAAAAAACAGGTCAAAGCAAAAGAAAAACTAAAGAAAGGTAGGAAAAAATCATGTTTAAAGTACAAGATTTAAACATATGAAACTGAAAAGAGAAAGAGAGAAAGAGAGAGAGAGAGAGAAGAGGGAAAGACAGAGAAGAGGGAAAGAGAGAGAGAGAAAGAGAAGAGAGGGAAAGAAGAGAGAGGGGGAGAGAAGAGGAAAGAGAGAGAGAAAGGAGAGGGAGAGAAGAGGGGAAGAGAGAGAAGAGAGAGAGAAGAGGGAAAGAGAGAGAAAGGAGAGGGAGAAAAGAGGGGAAGAGAGAGAGAAGAGGGAAAGAGAGAGAGAGAGAAGAGGGAAATAGAGAGAGAAGAGAGAGAGAACAGGGAAAGAGAGAGAGAGAACAGGGAAAGAGAGAGAGGCGAGAGAAGAGGGAAAGAGAGAGAGAAAGAGAAGAGAGAAAAGAGAGAGAGAAGAGGGAAAGAGAGAGAAAGAGAAGAGGGAAAGAGAGATAGAGAGAAGAGGGAAAGAGAGAGAGAGAGAAGAGAGAGAGAAGAGTGAAAGAGAGATAGAGAGAAGAGAAAGAGAGAGAGAAGAGGGAAGAGAGAGAGAGAGAAGGAAAGAGAGACAAGATAGAGAGAAAAGGGAAAGAGAGAGAGATAGAAAGAGAGATGGAGAGAGAGAAAGAGAGAAAAGGGCAAAAGAGAGATAAAAAGAGAAAAACAAGAGAGAGAAAGAGAGATGAAGAGAGAGGGAAAGATAGAGGGAAAAACAAGAAAGACAGAGAGAGAAGAGGGAAAGAGAGAGAGAAAAGAGAGACAAGAAAGCGAGAGGGAGAGAAAGAGACAGGAGAGATATAGAGATAAAAAGAATGAGAGAGAGTCAAAGAGAGAGAGGAGAAACTGGGAGGAGGAAAGAGAGGAGAGTAAAGGGTAAACAGAGAGAGGACAGAGAGACAGAGAGCAAAAGAAGAGTGAGAGAGGGAGACAAATTAAGAAAGAGAGAAAGTAGAAAGTGAATGTCAGACAAGTCACATGCATGAGTTTAATCAACATAAAACTTTAAGGCAGAAATGTACTTATATTTTAAGTTAAACTGTCTTATACTTTTTACAGTGAGCTGACAGAGAACATCTCTAAATGTTTCTGGCTGATTAAATTAAAAATAACATATTCATGCTAACAACTATCATAACTGAATCAATTTGAGCAAATTACTCTAAGTGGGTAATGACAGAGACTTGGCAGCAACACTTCTGTCTGAGCAAAAAGAAGCTTTGTTCAGTTGGATGTACAAGAACCTTCTTGCTTTTTTTGAAGTATGAACTGACTTTTAATCATAAGAACATTCTCGCAGTATTGCATTAAACATCTCTCCTTTTTATTCACTTGTGCTTATGTCTTTCTTTTCTCTCTCTCTCTCTCTCTCCCTTATACTCTCTTGTCTTCCGCCCTTTCCCTCTCTCCCTTCTCTCTTCTCGCTCTCTCTCTTCTCTCTCTCTCCCTCTTCTGTCTCTCTCTCTCACTCTTGCTTCTCTCTCCCTCCCTCTTTTTCTCTTTCCTTTCGCTCTCTCCCTTCTCTCTCTCTCTTCTCTCCCTCTCCTCTCCCTCTTTCTCTCTTGCCTCTCTCTTCTCTCTCCTCTTTCTCTCTTGCCTTTCGCTCTTTCCCTTCTCTCTTCTCTTCTCTCACTCTTTCTCTCTCCTCTCGCTTCTCTCTTTTTTTCTCTCTTCTCTCTTCTTTACTTTCTCTCTTCCTCACTCTTCTCCTCTATCTTCTCTCTCTTCTCTTTTTTTCTCTCTCTTCTCTCTTCTTTACTCTCTCGTCTCTCTTTCTCACTCTTCTCCTCTATCTTCTCTCTCTCTTCTTTCTCTTTCTTCTCACTTCTTTTTCTCTCTCTCTTCTCTTTCTTATCTCTTCTTTCTCTCTCTCTCTCTCTCTCTCTCTCTCTTCTCTCTCTCTCTTCCTGACAAAGCAACATCTCTATGGAGAAAACACACACTTACAGCTAACACCAGTGCACTTTTAAGCCATTTAGAGCTAAACTTCCACTGTTCTGTGTACCTCGTCCTCATCATCCCTCGTTCATTTGCAGCGTTCTGACCTTTAGTCTCTCTTTAGTCTCTCTTTAGTCTCTCTTTAGTCTCTCTTTAGTCTCTCTTTAGTCTCTCTTTAGTCTCTCTTTAGTCTCTCTTTAGTCTCTCTTTAGTCTCTCTTTACACCTCTTTGTCCCGCTCTGTCTCTCCAAATCCATACCATAAACCCCTGAACCGGGCTCACAGTCACGCGTCCCACAGAGTCATGACTTCATCTCCCTCTGTCTCTCCGTTCGTCTGCTTCTGTTATTGTGGCTGTTGTGCTGTTGCCACGGTTACTCTCTCTATCGCTGCCAGGGCAGGAAGCGGCGCAGTTTCCCGGTTTTGCGGTGCGTTTTTTTTTTTTTTTTTTGGCTGCCTGAAATAAAAGGGCGGCCCCCGCGTGCTACTTCTTTGCCTCAGATAAACTCAGACGTTACATAATGAGTTGTTTGGACACATGTCTTTAGCAGCTCGGCGACAGGACGGTGGTGTTTTGTTGCCTAATATTAAACAAACAACACTCCGCCTTCACTGACTCACCTAGCCTGTTAATAATTACACAACATAATGATAAAAAAAATAATTGTAGATTAGCTAACCCTCCTGTTATCTTGGTCTGGGCTGCGAACCCTTGGTCATTAGTGGGTTTGTTACAAAGTATATAATCATGCATGTTTTAGCATCTTTTTAAAACTTTCTGTTTACTTTTCTGACATAACGCCACATCAACAACCTCAAAAAAAAAAAAAGGGTTTTGACTCGACTTGAATTAGCTGTGCTAAAAATACACTTAATTCGCCAGAAAACGTCTTGTAAGAGGTAAACAGTTTAGCTTCCCATACTTATACATGGTAAGGTATGAGACGCTTTCCCCTTCAGCAGGCCACGCCCCCAAATAAGACGTGTTGCCGACTGTATCTATACTCTGAATCAGATTTTTTTAATAATCACGACTAAATACAAACAAGTGGGTGGGGATAGGTGATAGGTGAGGACAGGGTTTTTCTGAGCACTCAATCATCAGCTGCAGAACGAGATTACTCAAACATGCAGGAATCATTCTTAATAAAACTTTGATTAAACTAATGATGAGAGAAGGCAGATATAAGTTAATAACTTGGAAAAATAGGTTTTACACAAAAGGTCTCCTTTAAGTAAAAGGGCAAGTACCCAAACAAACAGGAATAACCTTCTCGACACGCAGCATTTACAAAATGACAAAAATGTGTATTTTCCAAGAACAAACAGAACTATCTGAAAAGATAAGTCATATCTGAAGGAGCAGCGCAGTCAACAAATGTATTATTTTATATAGTCTACATAAAACTAAAGAGCAACTACTTTAAAGAAAATATGTTCCTGGAAAATATTCTGAAATGTTTTAATAAATTAATGATAGCTGAGTAAATGTAACATATACAGAGAAACATCACTTAAGCAATTATTTTACTCCACTTACTTAAAGGTAAACTACTAACTTAAATAAATGTGTTTTTTGTTTGTTTGTTTAGAGGTCTTGGAGGCACTAAATAAATAAATAAAAAGTGTAATTTTAGTCTGAGCAGGCTTTTATGACCACAAAAATGAACAATTAAAAGGAAAAAAGCTGCTACTTTAGCTATTTTTTTTCTTCACATTAGGGCAGAAAACATAATTGTCCAATAAGAATGTTCTAAAGAATGAGTTCTTTTATCTTCCTGTTTGTATTGAATTGGGAAGTTGACTTGTCACTTGCTCAAAATTACACGGTGTACCTTTAACTAAATTTAAGATTATCATAATAAACTATGACACTACATAATCTGTTTTAATATGAAAACAGCACATATATGTTGATAAAATTACAATATTACTACTTTTTTAACATTTTGCCATAACTATCATTAAAACAGTTTACATTTTAATTATTTGACACGGTTTTTCCATCTTTGAAGACTTTTCTAATCTTTGGTAAAGCTCTACATCTTTGCAGTGACTTTAAATAATAAATAGACCTACATATCACTCAGTTTAAAGTGAATGGGTTTATCTGGCACATACATTTCAAACGCTGGTCTAAGTAATAGACCGTAGCATGTTTTCCATCTACTTTATGACTCTCCCAGTGGGACGCCGGTCGCTCTGAGCTCTCACGTACAACTTTAGTCGTTTTTCATATTAACCAGGCCTGTTTGAACCTGCAGCCAAACTATGTCACAACTTTATAGCTCTCGTGTCTTTGAGTTCTTTTGAGTGTAGATAATGCAGATGTAAAGTCCGTTTGTTTGCCTCTAAACTTCCGTGTTCACAAGCGTATTAAATGTCAGACTGTTGGCAGCAGCGTGGAGCTTGTTTCATGTGTGACTGACCCGGAGCCAGCGGTGCAGAGTGATTTGACTGTGCAAATCAAAAACAGTACAAAGACTTGTCCTGCTGCTGGCTCACACTTCACTGCTGCATGTTTGAATAAGTTTCACAGCAGCTACTCCACATACACGTTCCTTTTGGCGGTACACAATAACATCTGTATAGTCTGGAACATTTAGTCATTATGTAGTGTTAGAAAATCAAAGTTGTCTTTTTTTTTTTTTTATTCCACATAAAACTATGATGTAGAAAAGTTCATCACTGTAATAGAGGTTATGCAGGTGACATAATTTGATTGCAAAAATGCTTAGCAACAATGTATTTCTTTGTTGTCGTGGCAACAGCTTGTCTGCTAACAACAGTTGATGATTTAGGACATTTTAACTGCAACAAACGGACTCAAAACATATTTTTTAATAAGAAAAAGGTAATAAGTTCAACTGTGTGTGATTTCAATGTGAGAAGCTAAAGTCTTGTTGTTTATCTGCTTTGCTACAACTGTTGACTTGATTTTCTCTTTTTACATGTCAGTTACAAACCCAGTGCTCAGTAGACTTGTTGTGGGTTGAATTTGTTATCAAACTGTAGTTTATTTTTCCTGTTTTAGCTGTTTATTGAACTCTTACAAGAGAAAATGTCCTTTCTCTCCATTAACTCTCACTCAGCATGAACATTTAGAATGATGTCACCTGCATAACCTCTATTGAGATACATATGCTACGATACAATACAATACAATACAGTAAATTGCATCACAATATATCGCAAAACGATATATAATGTCCCAGCTCAAAAAGTTACATAATGTCACTTTAACTACGTTGTGAAAAAATCTCAAAACAAACAATGAAAATAACAATAAAACTATCTAAAACTATCTACGTTTTCAGTTTTATAAATGTACTTGTGTTTCTGGTTTTAGTGAAAGTACCTGACCCACAGCAGGAGCTAATAAAATGTGAAAAACACTGCTCTGTCTGGAACATTTCATTTAAGCAGCACTCCACCATTATATCTGTAACAACCATCTTATCTTCAATATGTTATTTTGTAAATGCTAAAACACTCACTTTGCATTACATCATCATAGAATAACGTTTTATGAGCTCTGGGGGGAATATGTTTCTGATATATCTTCATTCATTATGTCTATTTACTTTATGATTAGTAATAGGTTTGTGGCATCAAAAATATTGTATTGATCATCGTATTTTAATTCCTCCACAGAGTTAGTAAAGTTTACTGTTCCTACTGTGTTTGCACTAGACTTTTACATTTAATCAGTATAAGAACTTGTTGTTTTAAGCACTTATGATCCAAGAGCCACACCTGTTAAATACTAGAAATGAACCTCACCAGAAACAAGTGGAAAAAACTCCAAAATAAACACTATAAAAGTTATGTATTATCCTAATTTAATGGTGCAAAAAATATACTTTAATAGAAGAACGTTTTTATCATCTAGACTTCTTTGTTGCACTAAATTAATATTACAAATCTGTATCTTTACAGCTTTTCATGGTCATAAAATGGACTATTTGGTCTAGAGAACAGTATCTTCTTGTTTGTTTCCATAGAAAAGTGTTTCCTTTAGCTGTATTTTTGTCACAATCTGGCATAAAAAGTATTTCTACTCAATCAGACTGTCCCAAAGTCTGGTTTTAACTTTGTATTTCTGCACCATCTCTCTTCCAGAAAGTTACACCGTGCACCAAGTAAAAGAAGATTAAGTTATTGTTTTACTAATATTAAGATGCATTTTCTTGATTTAAGTACAAAAAACTTGTCCTGTTGGTAGATAATTTTACTTATCTACCAAAAGGAATCTGTTCCAGTCGAGACCAGACATTTTTCTTGTTCAAATATAACCTTTTCCCCCAAAAGAATCCACAATACTGATGAAATACCACATATTTCTTAGCTTAAAATGAGATTTGCCAAAAAAACATAAAACATCTTGTCTAACTTTAAATGACTACAAAATTCCCTCTAATATCAAAGTTTGTACAAATTTTAACTGAAGGTTTTCCATGTCTTTTCTATGACTTTTGCACTACCATTCCCAACTTTTCCATGGCATAACTTATTCACAGACGTTTCAATCGTAAATGAAGGAATCCAATAATTTTCAGTGTTTTCTTAGCTCCAGCAGCAAACAGACGACCTAAAGATTTCTAAGTGTCAGCTACAAATTACAAATTAAATAATAGTTCCTTTCATAAGCAAATTATTTCAACCCTAAAAAGACTTGGAAAAAATATAGTTAATTCCTGAGTTTGCTTTGAATTTTGTGACAAATCAGGTCTTAATTTAAGGTCTTCTTAGTTAAATTAGAATAAAATAAAACTGCAATATGGTCTATTTATATATCTTAAATGGGTTTAGTTTTGTTGCAGCAAATTATCATAAGTTTATTTTACCCCAAATATTTTTACATTTTCCAAAACATTTCCAAACCTAGAAAAATTCCAAAACTTTAGCAGGGTTTCCAGGTTTTCCGTGACTGTACGAACCTTGTAATATGAACAAACCTTCCACTGGCAAATCTTAAAACACACACTTAACTAAACACATATTTTCTAATAAGTTTAATTAAGAAATACAGTAAATTCAAACTAGTCTGTATTAACCGTAACACAACAACACTTTTATAGACTTAAACTTATTAATTACCACTCTTAAACATTACAAACACAAGTTAAATAAAATTTCTACTCACTGTTTGAAGGAATGGGACTTGAGAGGTGCAGACTGATGTGAGACTGGGTGCTGCTTTTTGCCCGACAGGAACCTCCCTCTTAAAAAACACCGCCTTAAACAGCCCAGATCAGGACGCGATGACTTCACCCAGGAGCCAAAGAGAGAGGGGAGGGAAGGAGACGAGGAGCTAGGAGGTAGTGTGAAAGGGTAGCTGGAAAATAGGAAACTACAACCTTAAATGGACATGCCCTTTCAGCGTCTCTGCCTCTCTCTCTCTCTGTCCTCTGTGTGTTTAGCATCTCCTGCAGTTGCGAGCCTTATTTGGGTAGAGCCGGTTTGATGGAGCAGAGCCTTTGGTTGTGTTGGTGTGGCCAGAGGGAATTCTCCAAATACTTTTCGGGGAGCTGCGACTTTGTCCGAGCGGCGTAGAGGCGGGCTACGGAGGAGAACAGACAGACAAATCATTATTCATTCACAAAAGTCCATGTAAGTCCCGGAGGAGGAAGAGGGACAGTGTGAGGAGCAGCACTGTGATGAGGACATTTAGATATTTAGGCTGCAGATGCTGCTCTTGGATTGTGTCTGTGTAATTTATGTGTAGGTCTGTGTAAGTTTAAAGATTAATTCTTAAAATCATTGGGTCACAATCTTTTTGTTTTAGGTAAAGAGGGTTCCAATGGTATATTATCATGTAAGACAATGTATTGTCTTATTTTAATTATCTTTATACGGAAGCTCAGTACTGCCAAGTTCTACTTTATTTATTTATTGATTTTTCAGTTGTATCACAAAATGTCACGGTAAATCAGGTAATTACCTTATACTAATAGGTAATATTATGATACTAACAGATAATTACCTTATACTATCAGGAAAGAACTTAATATTAACAAGTAAAAATGTGATACTATCAGGTAATAACATGGCACAAATAAAAAGATATCAGGTATAAACATGATAATATCAGGTAATAACGTTATACTATCAGGTAATAACATGATACTATCAGGTAAAAACCTTATACTATTAGGTAATATTGTGATACTATCAGGTAACCCTAACCTTATCAGGTAATAATAACGTGATACTATCAGGTAAAAATGTAATACTATAAGGTAATAACGTGACACTATCAGGTAATAACGTGATACTATCAGGTAATAACCCTATATTATTATGTAATAATGTGATACTATAAGGAAATAAAGTGATACTATCAGGTAATAACGTGATACTATCAGGTAATCACTTTATACTATCAGGTAATAACGTGATACTATCAGGTAATAACCCTATACTATCAGGTAATAATGTGATACTAACAGGTAACGTAATACTAACTGGTAATAATGTGATACTATCAGGTAAAAATGTGATGCTATAAGGTAATAACTTGATACTATCAGGTAATAACCCTATACTATCAGGTAATAACGTGATACAATCAGGTAATAACGTGATACTATCAGGTAATAATGTGATACTATAAGGTAATAACGTGATACTATCAGGTAATAATGTCATACTATCAGGTAATAACGTGATTCTATCAGGTAATAACGTGATACTAACTGGTAATAATGTGATACTATCAGGCAATAACATGAATATAGATATTAACTAGATTTAGAATCGAAAAGTTTTTCTTTCTTTTTTGTTTGTAAAGGTTTCAAAACATGTTTGAGCTGAGAAAAGCCTCAGATTGAACAGGCAATGATGACAACAAGCGATAAAAAATGTGTAATTTTAGTGTTTTTGATGTAAAAACTAGCTTGCATCTCTAGAATTTCCTTTTGTGAAAGTTCAGCTCAATATTTGCAAAAAACTTTCTATCAAGTGTTCATTCAAGTTTAAACATCTAATGGATCAATCGCAAGAATAACTGAACAACTAATCGATCACCAAAAAACTCATTAGTCGCAGCCCTACTTGTTACCACGAGGGCAGTATGTATGTGTGCATTATTAATATTATACAAAAAAACATGTCCAAAGATTAGGTGTGGATTTTTCTGTGATAATTGCTATAAAGACAAAATTAAAAATTCAGATCTCTTGACACACGCATACAGATCTAAATCTATCCAAAAGGGTAGAGAAAATTTTATTTTTTTTTTCTCACAATGTCCAGACCTACACTGTAGAGTCAAAACCACCGTGGCCAAAAGCCAAAACATTTATGGCAGGATAATTATTAAAACATGTTACAAGAGTGTTCCCCAAAGCTAATAATGAACATAGACAGTGTATTTTGTGTGTCTGCGTAGGAAAAGTCTGGTTGTGTGTTCACACTTTAATGTAATAAAGTCGACCAGGCCTCTATGAAACAGCTCTGCTACTCACACTTAACATGTTATGTAATTTATAAAAGCCAATAAAACACAATGTAAAGAACAGGTGGTACAACCGGGAACTCACAGGGACATAACAGAGACGTAAGAGCTCCAGTGTTCAGACGTCTGTGAAAAGAACTGAAATGGAAAAGGCTGTCTTTGGAAACATGTTGAGCTTAAATTACTCTGCTGTTTTCAAACCATTCCTTCTTGAAGAAAACCCATTAACCTGTTGTTATTAAGCGTATATCAGAGGAGAAAAACACAAGATAAACTTTCAAAACGGATATGTCTGTTCTTGAACTCTTCACACACATTTCCTGCCAAAAAGGTGACTGAACCTAACACCCTTGTATGAAGTTCCTGTCATGACACTAAGGCTAAATTATTGTGTTCACTTTAACCTCAATAAATAAATGTGAAAATCATAGAGTAAAAGATTAGGGGCATCATTTATCAGTCCAGGTGCTAAACAGCAACAATAAACTGAAAATATTGCATGTGCTCGTTTTATTGTAAGCAGCATGTAAGATCAGGTCTATGGAAAGCTGTATAAATCACCTTCTCTTCGTGGAAATGATATTGCTTTGCCTATAGAATGTTACACAGTCTGGCTTCAATATCTTCATGGAGAACAGTATTTAAAAGTCAGAACGATGGCGAGGCACCTGCTCATTGCTTAAAAAGGGTTTGTTTTGAGGTTGTTTTTGAGCAATAAAAACACTGAATTATATATTCTAGATACAAGTTTAATGCTGTACTAGGAGACACTCTTCGCCAACGATGGCCAAAGGTTTTTCCTTGGTGAGCCAAAACTAGGCAAAAATGTATTGCACTGAAGCATGTTGAGAGTCAAATTTAATTTCCTGCATGCTTTTCTGTGTGGAGTTTGCATTTTCCTCCCCATAAATGGTAAATGGTCTATTTATATAGCGCTTTTCTACATTTGCAGGCACTCAAAGCGCTTTACAATCTAGTATCCACTCACCCAGTGTTAGCAGACACTGAGGCAATGTGGGTTAAGTGTCTTGCCTAAAGACACAACAACAATCTACTCCTGTCGTCCCACTGTGGCACCTGGTGTTCTAACAGTCTCCCATCCAAGTACTAACCAGGCCCTTTCTTGCTTAGCTTCTGAGATCTGACGGGATCAGCCTTTGACAAACAGGTATGGCCGTGTCTGGGTGGTTTCCTCCGGGCTCTACAGTTTCCCCACCAACAAACAACATGCATGTTAGGGAACGCTTGGTGGTGGTCTGAGGTTGAGGCGCCAGGTGTTTAGGTGAATTGCCAACTGCCCCAGGACGGCTTGCCATCACTGAGGGGGAAGAAGGGGGGTTGCTGTGTGAAGCACTTTGAAAGACATCTGTCTGTGTAAATGTGCTACAATAATAAAACCTTTCCTATCATTCAATCATTCAATTTTGTGTTTTAAGTTGTGTATTATCTATATTGTTAAATTTTAATCAGATTACACCCATTGCCGTACACAGCACTGTAGATTGTAGATTGTTCTGCTAACAAATACTGCAGCTTTATCCTATTATGTTACTGTTAAATATTGGCTTAGTATGTTATGATTATTGATGAAATATCGTTGTCCATGTCTTTATATTTTTTATATATATATAGAGCTGGCAAAAACGATCTGTGAATGTGAAACCCAGCAATACTATATGTATTAGTCAAATAAATGTAGACCGCGGTATTTTCATAAACCTGCGTACGGTCCTGACTACACCTGCTTTGGTGTCCTTTTTACAAACTTTTCAACACCAAATTTTTTGAAAATAAATCATCCTTAAAACCTCAGCCCCCTTTGCAAGCCAAAAGCTTCTGGACAGCAAATCAATACCGTCACCTTAAAATAAAACAAGGTACATTTAAAGGCACTTTTAATGATATTGATATATATGTACTTGGATAATTGCAAGATAGATATGTTTAATCCCATTTTGTCAACATTATTTTGTGTCTACGGCTTAAACATTAAAAACACATGAACCAGTTATGGATAGATTTATTGAACTGAACCTCATTTTGAAGCAAGATTGCCACTTTATAGACTGAAAGATCGTCTGCAAATAAAAAAAGTGAATAGAAAATCCAGTTCAGGTAAGAAAAGTGCATTTCTAAAACTCACTTCCACACATTTAAATAGTCTAAGTGACACCGGTCAAACTGCAGCAGTATTCAAACGGTATTTTAATGAAAGCGTATAGAGCCGGCTCAATTGAATTACCTCGTAGAGAAATGTATATGTAAGTATTTCATTACACTGGAATGTGCAGAGCTAATATTTTTCCGTTTCAGTTCAAACCAAGGCTGTAATAAAGCACTCTGTGAATAAAAACAATCTTTGTGACCAGAAATTATTTAGAAAAGGCACAGTATTCGCAGCTCAAGTCTTCCTGATGCATAAGAATAATCCTGTAAAGTCCAAAAATGTATCACATTTATAGACAAGGCAACAGCGCCACCTAGCTCTGCAGGTTTTGCTACTGTAATTTCTCTGATATAAATAAAAGCAGGAAGTGTAAGGCCATAGTTGTGTCACAGATTGGTGGATTTTTAGATTCACGGTTCAGACCAGCTGCAAAAAGATTAAGAAGCAACTTTTCACCTAAACTAAACACTTGATACATGATCAAAACGATATGCAGATATTTGTTTCTTAGCTTAATAATTGTCAAAAATGTCTACATGAGTTTGATTATATATAGATACATGGGGAAAGATTGTTTAATATGGCTTTTTTTTTAATTTAGAGAAACTAATGGCCAGTTTTGATCATTGTTGCCATGTTTCCTGTCGGTTCTTTTGCAATGTCGTGTTCAAAAAATTATTTTGTGCATTTTCTTTAAGCAATTTGGTCAGCCACAATAAAAGATGTGCTATAGAAGAAAGACTGATGACGATCGATGTGCTAAAGTATCTGTCCATCTTGTTAAAAGACTTCCAAGACAATTACTTATTTAACTGTGGCGTCCGTGGTTTTGCCTCAAAAGTACAAATCTTCACTGCACTCCATTCACTTTCTGTGGGAATTAGTCGAGACCAAAACATCCAGCTTAAGTGTGATGTTTTTTGTAGATTTTCACTGCCTTAAAACGAGAACAAGCAAAACTAAAAAGTTGGGGATAAAATGGCCACTATTATAAACAATACCGTTCTAAATCTTACAGTAAGACAGTAATAACAACTCCAAATTTAGATAAATGTATTGTAAAAGTAATTACAACGATAGTAGACTAAAAATTTGCTAAAAATAGATTATTTGCCAAGTTTTTTCAATAGTGTCTTACTTGAAGCTACACACATTTATAAAGCAGCAGGAATAAGTAAGTATGCAGGTAATTAGCTTAGGAATTCAAAAACATTGATTAAACCCCCAAATCCTACCTAGTATTTTGTAGTAAAAATTGTTGATTCCCGTCCAGTTATCTTACTTAGTCTTGCACTCAGAGTACCTCCTGACTCTAGGTTTATGGTAATTAGGCCGGTTTCCAAGTAATATATTGTCAATTTTCCTATTCTCAATCTATTTCCCTGTTTTAATGAAGGCTATGCTCCAAAAGTTTCCAAATTAATTAAAATTTCACTACAAATGTTTTTATTTTCAGACAATATTGAAAGTCTAAAATCATTAAAAGTATACCTAGTTGGAAAAAACACTAAATTAATCGATCAGCAAGGCATGTTTTTAGTCGACCAAGAAATTCTGACCACAGCCCTAATGCCAAGACAAATGGCCTTATTTTAGCATTTTTAATTATTGACCCTATTTTGTCCCGCCTACTTTTCTAGGATGTGCACTTCCTGTTTAGCTGCATTTAGCCTGGAGATTTCAGTCGATGGGTTTATTTTAACTGTCAGTATATTTAATTGAAATTGCCGCACAAGACAGACAAACAAACACGTTAGCTACCTTAACAGAGCTAAACAGGAAGTGCATTTCCAAGCCAAGTAGGGTCAATAGTAAATCAAACTTTAGCCTTAGCCTGGAGATGGAAACACCAACTTGTGTATAGCATTTATCTTGAACATGTTGCCACTTAATATAACTTTCTGCCTGCTTTTTTAAATATTTTGTTATTTTAGCAACACTCTGCTAATCCCCAAAGAGAATGAATGGAGCTGCAACAGAGACAATCCACACTTTTTCAGGCAAACCAGAACTGGCAACGAAAAGTGTTTTTTCATGTTTAAGACTTGAACTGAGTGTAATTCTATAACAAATCCCTTTTTAGATTATCCAAAGCAGCAAAGGCCACTGCTAAATTGTGCAAAAGAAACATCCACTGCAATATAAAGTCACTTGTCTTTTCTAAAATTCTGTCCGTCAAGCGCAGACTTAATTCCTACAGTGGCTTCATGTCTTGTATTATTAATTGTAATCCAGTTTTAGCGTCTGTTTGCTGCTACATAGTCAGCTCCCTTCATCTGACCGCTTTAAAAACATGATTCCCCCTCCTCTCATGTTCACAGGGCCTCAGGGCGGGCGTGGCAGTTGTCACAGACCCTGACGGGGTGGTCCCAGCCTCGAGACGGGACGGGTTTGAAGTGTGTGGAGCAGGACCCGCACACGCCCTGTCCGCACGCCCGGCAGTGGTGCTTGGACATGATGGGAGTGAACGCTTTGGAGCACTGGTGGCACTGGGTGATGTCGGCGTCCGGGATCCAGTAATCGGGGCGCGCTACGTCCTTCACAAAACCTGAGACAAGAGAGAGAGAGTAATTAAATCAATCTGTTCAAACCATAAAGGACAAATGTAACGCAGTGTTTGTATCGATAATGTCCTTTTAAGTGAAACTGAACACAAAATCAACTTTTTTTTCACTGTCAAGCTGTGTGTCTGGAGTTTCCAGGTCTTTTTAGTGCAAATTCACTCAATTTGCAGTTATGTGTACAAAAAACCGCTGCCACAATGGTCAGTACACTCCCACGTCACATCGAGTTGATGCCACAGTCGAGTCGCACAGTTAGGCTTTAAAAACTGCTCCTTCAGTCTTTTGGTTCAAATGGATAAGGTTCAAAACTCTTAATTTTAGAAAATACTCACATGAGATCATGTACTTATGAAAGGGAAAGGTTTCATACATTTGCAAAATGAATAAAATAAATTCTGAAGTGCAATCAAGCAACTAGACCTGCACAGCCTCACAGCTGTAAACCTCACCACACGTCGCTCCGACACAAAACTTGCCAATGTCTATATTTTGTAATCAATGTCTGTTTCTACCCACTTGGCATCCCTTAAAAGTCCTACGGGCGTCTCCCACTTTTGTGAGCTTGTTTGAGGCGCAGTTATGGGCAGACTAAGTCTCTAACAGCAAGTTTAGTTTAGCACTTCATGTTGTTATGTGCCTCTGTTTTGACATTTTATCTAACAAGAATTAAAAATGAAAAGAGTCAGGAGTTTTCTATGTTAATAATAGAGTAAGAGGTCCATCTACTGGCTCCAGTGTGCAATACAAAAGAGAGCTAAACAAACTTGTATTGTAATGAATATCATTTGACAACAGAAATCATACTGGCATTTAAAGAATGACAATCATAGTGACATCTAGTTAATTTATTCTATAAATGTATGGTCTTGTTTTTAATTATTTTCAACTTAAAACAAGAAATATTAAGTTGTGATAAACTTCTAAAGAATAGTTTTATCTTGAAAACTTCTAAATGGATCAAAATGCTCCTACAAAAATGTTAACCACAAGATTGAAGCAGCAGCAGTTAAACTCATTAGAGTAGGGATCGCATTAGCATTAAAGATGTCATCAAAAGACCAGCTATAACTGTAATCAACCTTCATCTTTTCGATATACTACAAATAAAAGTCTTCTTATTTACTGAAGTTACAAATACTGCATGTACAATTGCATAAGTCTAAAAAATTGAATATTCCCTAAGTTTTAGACAAATTATTTCAAGATACCAACAGTAAATAAGTTGCTGAAAGTGATTTATTTTTGGCATTTTTGAAAAAAATTGTCGGCTGAAACAAAACAACATTTTTATCCTGCATTTGTCAAAAGATTGTAATGATGCATTCAGAATACTTCTGTGGCATTCTCAAACCCACCACAAGAGGGAACCAAACATCAGGCTATAAAATGTGCTTAAGCCGCTGCACAAAGGATTTAAAACATTTTCTACATTTTAAGAGCTGTCACTGCTGTCACTAGGCAGAAGAGCCCGGGGCTGTCTGGCTGCTCTGATTGGCTACTTTCAAGTTTATCATCACATTTACGATCTGACAGAAAGCTTTAATAGAGTCACACTTAACCCACAGACACCACATGTTAGTCTCCCTGAAGTAAAAAAAATCCTCGAGTGTGCAGAAGACTGTAGACAAACTGATGAATGTTTAGTGAATGAAATATTATAAAACAATAAAGGAAGACATAACCAATTTTATATTTTACGAAGAAAGTTGTTACTCACAGAGAGGATAGTCCACGGCTGTAGAAACCATGTCGAGTGTGGACTGAGCCACTTCTGTGACTCTGCGAGCGATTAAACCCCGAGGCTCCACTTTACACACTGAACACAAACACACAGACACGTAAATGATACAACTACTTCTACTTCTTATATTCCCAGGGTTAGTAGTACAGATTTTAACAGAAGATTTTTCATGTCTTTTCCATGACTTATCTCTAAACATTATCTTTTTTCCATGACGTTGTATAACTCAATGACCCCCGTGTTTCAACTAATTATCCACTTTTAAAAACACATTTAGAAGGAATGCAGTAATTCTACATATTTCTAAAACAATTGCCTTCAGTATCTTAAGTGTATTTAGTAACAATCGCAAACAAAAGATCCACAGATTTCTATGTAATCCGTCCCATGATAATGATTCAAATGAATTACTAGCTGTTATAAGTGTCAGGCACAATATTTTAACTCAAAAATACAAAAGTCATGTGTTTTGTAGAAATTTTGAGACAAACTTAATTTATCTAATTTGTTGCACTGCAAAAACTATATATTGTATCTAGACTTGCTTAAAATGACTTACAATCAGAATTTTAATCCAGATTTGAGCTGTTTTAGCTGGATAAGATGTAATTGGTTATGTAATGTAGAGTATTTCGCTGGTTTCAAGACATTTTTAACTGGTTATAAGATAATTTGTCTTAAAACAAAAACAAAAATGTGGTAAGAACAGTTTTCTAAAGCCATTGGCAAATACAGTAATTTAGCTGGAATTAAGAAGCAATGTCTTGAAATCAGTTCGAAACACTTTGAAACAAGGAAAATAATCTGTCTCTACAATAAATTGAGGTTAAATTAGGTTTAAATCCTAGAATCAAGCTAATTTATCTTGTCTTGAAATGTATTTTTTGCAGTGTGCAAGCACAATATGGCTCTGTTAAGATAGCTTACATGTTTGTCTGTCCTGTGGGGCAATTTTGAACAGATGTAATGATAGTTAGAATAAACCCATCCATTGACTGAATTCGACAGGCTAAATGCAGCTAAACAGGAAGTGCACTGGAAAGTGGGCGGGACAAAATAGGGTCAATAGATTTACTTTGGCCCAGTTGTCAAAAAATTATTCAATATTTATTTTTTTAAACCCAAAATGTTTCAAAACTTTGTCAAAACTATTTAAATTCCAAAGTTTTAATTGACCTTTATTTAACCAGGAAAGTCCTACTGAGATTCAAAATGTTTTAGCAAAGGAAACCTACGCAGACACGGGAAGAACATGTAAACTCCACATAAGGCCTTTTCCCACTGTAGGAACTTGAACAGTTTATTATTAATTTAAGTGATGTTTTTATGTTTTGTTGATCACACTTTTATGTGGAATTGAAGAAGGCAACTTTTTTTCCCCCAACACTATTTAGTGACAAATTTAAATGTTGCAGATTATACAGATGCTAAAGCTAAAGCCAGTTAGACCCACACACAGTCATTGAGACAGGGTAGTTCTTCTGACTAAACAGCGACTGGAGGAATGTTGGGACTAGTTCTTGGTACTTTCATGTACGAAAATGTCTATAGAAAAGCTCCGGGTCGACTGGGAATCGAAACCAGGACCTTCTTGCTATGAGGCACATTTTCCACTTTCCAGGTTTTACGTTACGAACCCTGTATTACCATCACTATTTGTATTTATTTCATCATAGAAGCTGCATAAAGAGTTGAGTTCTGACCCTGGCTGTTGGTGTCGGCCGGTCCTCCCTGTCTGTAGCAGGACTGGCAGACCCGCACCGGCCCGCTGCCCCAGCCTCGCTCTGGGACGGGCATCCTGTGACTGGAGCAGGGGTGACAGAAGCCCTCTCCACACGAGCGACAGTGGTGCTTCCTCTCCAGCTCCTCGAACACTTTCTCACAGCCGTGACAGGCCTGAGGAACAGCAACAAACACAGTGCAGACTCAACACAAAATATGAAGCTTAAACCATAAAATGTGATACTTTAAAACTAGCTTTTTTATTATTTAAAGCTTTTTATTGGAAAAGACAGAAAGTGTAAATGGATGGAAGAAAACACAGATATTTTGACGCTGACGTAGACAGGAATCTAGGGAAATAGCTGGAGTTTGTTTTTGGCAGATCACCACCAAGGACCATGTGCTGCCATGTAGAGTTGTAGTTCTTTAGTCACTTCATCAATTAATCGCCTGATTGAGTCTAATCAACTATAATGTGTTATTTCATTTAAATTATAACATTAATTTTTGAGCAACAACAAAATATGTAAATTAGGTGAAGATCTGGCACTAAATTATTGGTTTAATCGGCAAATTAACATTGCCATCACTTTGCGCTGGTGTCTTTACTTTGCCTGGGATCCAGAACCCACGCTTCAGCAAACTGCAGAGACTGGGTCTGGTCACCACGCTCTCGCCTGCATTTCAGATCAAATCTACATCGTACCGGGAGTCAGATTAGTTTATTTGTGTGACGAAGATGAAACAAAGAAGCTGATTGGTCGTCTGTCATTTAGACCAAAATCTAACTTCACTCACCTCACATTAAAATCGTTTTTTGCTTCGCTCATTGATTCTGTAGAAATCCGTCTGATTGACTAATATGTCAATCACGACCACTGAAATTTGAAAAGAGTGGCCAGACGATATATTTTTATTATATCGTCTGTATTTTCTAGGCAAGTCTTTACTAGCAAAAGAGTATAATGTAACATATTTACTTCCAAAATCTGGGCAAGGTTAGGGTGAGGATTAGGGTTATGTTAATTTGGTTAAGTTTAGGAATTTGGGAAAGATTTGCTAACCGGATCACGCATAACTGCATTGAGAACCTTTTTTAGAAATCATTTTCTCGACACATAGTTTTTCTTTGCATGAACATCTTTGACCTTTTAGTCTTTTTATAGCTCAAATAAACGCCCCCTTTTTAGTCGATTAATCTTCAATGGGACATGTCTTTTCTTTAGTCGACAACAGCCATATATTTGTTTTACCATTTTACCAAAGAATCATGTCCAAACTATAAAGACAAGTCTGGTGAGGAGTGGGGAGATTTAGAACATAAAAAATAATAACTTTTAACACGTTTTTAAGCCAACAAAATTAATTATGGTGTGAGTTAACAATATTTAGCTAACAGAGGTACAATGCACCCTCTTTAAGTAAAAACTCACACACACTTTCTGATAAAACTAATGATGTTTTTTCTTACTGTGATGTCGTTGTTGGGTCTCCAGTAGGGCGGCGCCACTTGGTCTGTGAGCCAGGCAGTGACGGCTTTAGTGGGACCGGTGCTGTACTCGGACACAGACTGGATCATGAAATTCATCCCGTCCAGAACCCTCTGCGCCGCGTTCTGGTGATTGGTCAGAAATGTGTCGTTCTGAAGAGGAACGTCGAGATGTTTGTGGTCAGAAACAATAGTTTTCACATGAAAGTACCAAGTATCCACATTCCTCTTGTTCCCATTTAGTCAGAGGAATCACACATTGCCCCTGTCAGTCACTGAAAGAAGATCTAATTGGCATTAACATTAATAACTGTGTGATCTGGAACATTAATTCAAAAGCAAATAAGTGAAGCTAAGAAACAGAACTTGTTTTTGTTCCTTCCAGGTGAAATGAACTAGTAGTTACTAATTAAGTACTGTATTTTGGGAGGCACTGTGTCTAAACAATTTCTCTTATGGATCAGAAACATTTGAAAGTTAGTGTTGTAAATGCAAAGTGTCTTTAAGAGATTCCTGGCTTGACTGACAGTACCTGCCCCTGAGTAAGAGCTAAAAAGACCCTCTTCATAGTAGTAGTTAGGGGAGTAGAGTGGTCAAATACACCACGTATACAGATACATGTCCAATCCAATTCCCTCAATACGATACATATCAAGATATCAAAAAACAAATTTCCAAAAATGCTCATGGAAATCTTACATCTAGTTAAGTTTGAAGGTGCTCATTGGTGATTGGGAACGCAAAGTCACAGAAAGGGGCGCAAACCTGGATTTGATTGTTAAAATATTTGTTTAAAAGCATGTGCTGATCTGTTTCCCACACATAGCGTCTCACAACAGCCTTCTTCAGGGTGTGATTCTAGGAAATCCAATAATCAACATGTTTTTTGTTAATTTTCATAAGAAAAAGAGCAAAGTAACAATGATGTTGATTGTTTGCCAGTTTGCGCTCCATGATTGGGCCACTTCCCCTTACCAGGTGTTGTACATCCCTTATTCAATAAATAGGGGTAATGGATTGCTGAGAATCACACCCTGAAGAAGGCTGTTGTTAGGCGCTACGCATGGGTAGTAGATCAGCACATGCTTTTAAACAAATAAGATTTAAACAATGAAAAAGTCCAGATTAATAAAGGCTTTTTAAACTTTTCTTGTATGAAGAGTGCCATGAGTTTGCCCCCTTTCTGTGACATATCGAGATATTTTTTACTGGTCGAGATAAAAAATGAACACTACTTGTAAAAATATTTTCAACGTGTTTGTGAGTACAGGGTTCCTTAAAATCAACATTAAGAATCTAAAGAACTTTGATTATGCAGAATAACAAAATGCAGAATCATTGCATTTTCACTCTGCTTTTAATGTTACATACAAGTGTCCCATGGACAAGTTATTTATCAAATCAATAGTTTCAGCCTTAAAGTAGCCGCCCAGGATCAGAAATGTAAAATTCATGATGAATCACGATACGTATTCCGAAACGCCTCCCTGTATCGATTTGCGTATTGTCAACAACTTTGTCACAATATGTCCCAATACCAAGACATCAAGAACAGCCCTAGTAGTAGTAATAGTCGTCAAGGTTCCTACTTTGTTCAAACATGTGTCAAATAAGAACGGGAACTAAAATAAAATAAAACACAAGGAACTGAAAATATTTCCATTTATGGGCACTTGCAGATAAGACCCCTAGAGTAATTTGGGCCACATTTTAAGCTTGATTTGACTCTACAGAAGTTTTGTGAGGCGTTGGTCAAGCAGCAACAGAAATGATTTCTTGCGTCACTCGTCATGGCAACATTTTTGAAAAGGACAGTCAATCAGATTAGACAAACAGTGCCAGGCTTCGCTGCCTAGTCACGGCTCTTAAAAGACAAACTTTACATAAACTATTTTCCACAGTGCGCTGACTGTTTTTATATTAACATGCTGTTCATTGATACTTGCACTGAAATGAATGTCAAATCACTGTCCTACTTACAAGTGAGAGGCAAATAATAGTTGTCAGTTGCTGTATCCTTATGTCTGTAAACAAATGTGATTCTAAAACAATCTTAAAATTATCTAGTGTGCAGTTGTCTTCATAGAATACTTACATTTGGCTCCAACAAATCACATAACATATCCAGTATTATAATCAGCATACGCTCCTTGTTGCACATTGATATTAATAAGGAGCACACTCTTGGTCTTTCCATGACTGGTTCAATGTTAATAGATTTAGACTGTACTGCAGCTCTTTGACTCACCCCCTCCCACACGTGTTTGACCTCTGACCGGACCACGCCGCTCTCCGGGTCCTGATTTCCCATCCAGTACTGTCTGCTGCGGTAGATCACTCCACAACTCGCACACTCCAGCACATAACTGTCCGCGGAGGCAAAAACAGAAGAGTTCAGCAATGGAAATGTTAACAGAAATAAATGCTAATATTATGACTTACCCAGACCAGGCGTACTTGGCCAGTCCAAACCACGGATTGTCGCCAGATGCAGAGGTTTTCGGCACGACTATTACCTCTCTGCCTGCTTCATAACATCTCTAAAACAGAAAAAATGAAATCACGTTTTTAACCACTTTTATTTTTACGAAAGAGAATAAAATAAGTTTAAAACATCAGTGTCCTACCTTACAAATGAGGACCTTGTTGTTGAACTGGTGAGCGTACTGACACAGTCCATCTGCCATGTGAGGGACCCGGTCTCGCAAATGGTTCATCCCGTTTTTACACCGAATGCTACAGAACAGAAGCCACATTAATGAGAAAAGTGCTAATTATTACTAAATATACAACAGTAACATGCTAAATTTGTAATGGCCAATAAACATAACTCCTCAATTAGGTTAATGTGTACATTTTTTACTTTGCGAAAGGATAACAATCAGTGTGTTAAAACTGCTTAACGCACGGTGCAAAGGTTAAAATCTCAAATAAGGCTGGGATTTAATCAAAATATCAAGAGATGGAAATTCAAATGACATGTTGAATCATTAATAACCAAACCTTTATCAGTAAAAACTTCCACTTTCAGTAAAATCGCCCGGCCCTGCCTGAACTCAAAACTACTATTATAATTAGTTGCATTTACGCTCAAATTATAATGACGACACAAGGTCAGATGTGGTCAGGAGCCAATTTTTCCTTTTATCAACTGATATAAATGAGATTCTTTCATTAGTTTGTCAGTTTAAGGGGGACCTATAATATAAAATGTACTTTTCTGAGTTGTTGACCATGTTACAACAGAGTTCTCTCATCATTAGTTTTAGCCAAACGTGTATTTGTATTGATTCATGCATGTTTGAGTAATTTTGTATTGTCCTGAAGCTGATGTCTAAGTGCTCAGAAAATCCCTGTCTGTGGCCTATTAAAGTTAAATTTTACACAGAAGAGGCGGAGTTCTGCAGTTTTGAACAGAAAGTCAACGAACCTGCTTTGATTACTAAGCAGTTTTAAATCTTTTTGTGCTTTACAATAAAGAAAATGTGAATTATTGATCTGCTTTGTTTAAGAGTTTGTTTAGTTTGCTTAGTTAATAGTTAGTATTATATTTTGCCCAGAAGTTTATTTTTGTATATTTTCTCAGAAGTTTATGTTTTGATAAATGAGTATTTTGTTTGTCTTATACCTCCCACCCCATTGTGTTAATTTGGGTTTAGTCAGATAGTATTTAAAACCTGGGGTTCTTTTTTACTGAATGATCCCACCACTGCCACATTTGTAATGGACCAATGTCAAAGGCCAGGACAACAGGGAAAAAATTAAGTAATTTAATACAATTAACCAAATTTAACAAAGGCTCAAAATGCAACCAATAACAAAATTGTGGGCCCAACAAAGGTCAACTAAAAATAACAGTAACCTGACTTCAACAAAAAAAAAGGACTTAACCCCTTAAGGCACCAAGGGGACACGTGCAGCACCTCCCACCTTTTTGTTAAATTTTCAGTTTTGTCAGCTTTCTCATAAAAATAACAAACGTCTCTTTATTTAGAATAAAGGGTTAGTTAGTTAGTTAGTTAGTTAGTTAGTTAGTTGGTTAGTTAGTTAGTTAGTTAGTTGGCGTAACCCGCTTAGCTCTTCTGATGAACAAAATATACCTAGAATTATGGTAAAAGAAAATACAAGGACTTTATAATGGGCTCTGTCACGTTTTAAAAATCTAATTTAAGTCTCTAAAACACATTTTTTTATTTAATTACCTTCAGCTTTTGGAGAAAAATCAAGACAAGTCAAGACAAAAAACAGCTTTACTCTTGTTTATATTTACCAAAGAAAATCTAGGCGTTTTGGTGAAAAAAGGCTGGTTTCTTATGAGGTTAAATACTATCTGACGTAACCAAATGCCATAGTTTCTTCCTAAATATACAAAAAAAATCACAATAGGTCTTTGCCAATTCTCCTGGATGAGTCTGAAATGTGAACTTTGAATAAACTCTTATATTTTAAAAATACATTTCAAATCTAATTGCAATCAAACAAAGTATTTTTCAGCAATAAAAACACTTATAATTGAATAAAACTATACACAATAAATGTCCTTCTGTGGAGCAGCTTTACCATCTCTAGCCACATGCTTGTCTCTATGGAGATATAAAAGCTTAAAGCCACACTCTCTAAGCAAAGCAGTATTATTCCCATGGAGAAAAGACAATTACAAACCCTCCACTATCTTGCACAATGCACCTTTAACTGTGTAATTATTGGGTTAAGCAGAAACGCATGAATAAAACCTACTTGCAGCTGAGGCAAACAGCGGAGCAGGTAAAGTACTCATCCGGAAAGAACGAATACAAGGTCATTTTTTCATCAGAGAGTTCTCCACAGAAACGCTCGCTCAAGGCCTGCGCACATTCAGCAAAACAACATTATAAAAAAAAAATGATTTCAAAATGCAAATGATTTCTCTGTTGGCGTAAAGTACTCACCTGCAGAGCCCGAAACACGATGGCGGGTTGTCGAGGGGAGCGAGTGTGCGTGTTCCTCACTTGTTGGGTCACAGCCTCCAGGAGCCTGCTGTAGTCTGTAGGGGGCGCTATCGTCTGAGTGCCCACGTACTGCACGGAGCTGAAGGCCTCGGTGCCCAAAGCCAGGTCATGGAAGCGCTTCTGGAGCAGTGTGTCCGCGTGACCAGGCACTTTGGAGTCTGAAACGAAGAGAAAATATGTTCACATTATAAACTGCACATGCTTTAGCTAAAACGTTTTAGATCTTTTTGTGCTTTACAATAAAGAAAATGTGAATTATTGATCTGCTTTGTTTAGTTGAGTTAAGAGTTTGTTTAGTTTGCTTAGTTAATAGTTAGTATTATATTTTGCCCAGAAGTTTATTTTTGTAAATTTTCTCAGAAGTTTATGTTTTGATAAATGAGTATTTTGTTTGTCTTATACCTCCCACCCCTTTGTGTTAATTTGGGTTTAGTCAGATAGTATTTAAATCCTGGGGTTCTTTTTTACTGAATGATCCCACCACTGCCACATTTGTAATGGACCAATGTCAAAGGCCAGGACAACAGAGAAAAAATTAAGTAATTTAATACAATTAACCAAATTTAAGAAAGGCTCAAAATGCAACCAATAACAAAGGTCAACTAAAAATAACAGTAACCTGACTTCAACAAAAAGAACCAAAGGACTTAACCCCTTAAGGCAGTGGTTCTCAACCTTTTTCAGTCGCAACCCCCAAAATGCTTTAGCTAAAACGTTGTCAAAACCTAGACTAAATGTGGTTTCAATTTAGTATTTAGATGTTGAAAATTATGACAATTTTTACTTCTGGCAGCACTATAATCATATTAGTTGACCTAATAAATTTAGACAATTTTGTATTGTAGAAAAACATACTTAATTAAGATATATAATGCATTATTACTTGTTAATGGCCTTTAAACAGTAGCTTTATCTCTCTGATTTTTGGAACTTCAAATAATTAGTCTACAAAATGTTTACATTGTCTTCATTTCATTCAGGTGTTCATAGAGCTGGGACATCTACGAGGGTGGTAACTACAAAGAAAAGATAAACAACCCTAGTTTGCACCTGACATGCTGATACAAGCACACACATTTTGTCAACAGAAATCCTCAAAACAAGTCTAGCAACAACCTAAACCTTAAAAACAACACAGCAGATCATTTTGGAGCTTGAGCCATTATGGTAGAAATCTGAACAATTTTGAAATTAGGTTTGTAGAGGAGAAACTGACCAAACAAGATTCCACAGACAAGCTTCAACGAGACTAAATACAATGTTAGTTGTTACAAATATATTAGTTAATTGTGTGAGGACATTTTTAAACTACTGTTCTGTTTTAATGTGTTTTGATAAAACGCTAAAGCATGATTAATTCTTCTAAACAGCAAATTTAGTCTTTTTCCTCTGCGTAATCACGCAGAAGCAACAAAAGTGGACTACGATGTATTGGACAGCCCACTTCAGTTTCATTTCTCTGTGTGAAAAAAGTCGCACACCCTTTGAAATACAGAATATGTTATACACAAGATAAACTGATTTTTCCTCTTTTCACATCTTTTAAAATCCGGAATGCCAGCTTTATACAAAATAGGGATGGGAGGATTCATTTACGTCACAATTCGATTCAGTTTTCGATGTAGACACGATTTTTCATTTAGTTTGACTTTGTTAGTTTATCTAGATTAATAACAATTTATTTTTTACCCTAAGACACAAAATAAATCATCGCTCAAGGCCTGCACACCTGCCTTTGGCTTAAACTACATTGAAAGCAAAGCCACCATTGGTGCTCAGAACTTGTGTTTTTGTATGAACAAATGAACAGTAAACACTCATATTTATTGTCCATACACAGGTTCACCCATTATTTTTAACAGAACATAATAATGCACATTCAGTCAGGTCTGGCACAAGTTCACACTTTGTTTCTTCAAACATTGTGGCTATTATTGTATTATTATCTGTATTATACAACTATAGTGTGTGTGTAAATCAGTAGCTGCATGAGCAAAACTGATTGATTCTGGCCAGAAAAATGCTTTAGAAATCTCAATATAAACAGGTGAAGACAAATAATCAATATAGATAAACTAATAAAGGTTGTTTCTTACCATGTCCGAGCAGCTGTGTGTGAGTGGTTTCCTGAAACACTATGGCGGCCGGTCCCAGGCAGGACAGGGGCACGTCGAGGCCACAGCGGCTGGACAGAGCTCTCAGTTCTGGGGTGAAGTGTTTGAGGTAAGCCCCTGACGCGCTGCTCAGGAACTGGAACATGTCGTTGTGAAGACGCTCAGCCCGAGTTCGATAAACCACAATGTCAGATACGGCCAGCACCTGGGACGAGAAAGAAAAACATTACACATGCTGAAAAACAAAAACAAATACTGTATGCTACTAATACCGCTGCTTCGGTGGAGTAAAAGAATAAATGAGTTAACAGTTTGCTTTTTCACTCACTCATTGAATTATTGTTATGTTATTATTTCTCGTATTTTATTCCTAGAACTAAAGACAAACATCAAGTTCAAATAATACCTATGATAAATATAATACAAGCATAAAACAGAAATATTACTCACAAAAACACAACAGTATATAACGTACATGATAAAAGCACTTATTTTGCACTAAAGACTTATTTTACATTTAGGCAAACACATAGTAATCCCTTCATAATTGTAGTGCTGTTGCCAACCAAAGAAATTCTTGGTTGACTAAAATTATGTCTCATCGACCGTTTAATCGACTAAAATGGGTCACAGCAAATAAAGTTACAGTATTCTTTGATGTGACTATTTATTTGACCTAAGCTGTGCTCAAAAGACTAAAGTTTATCTAAAAACAATCATTTCTACAGAAAATGATTAAGAAGCATGTACGTATATGTTATATGTTTTTCAAAAAAGACAGATTAGACCAAGATTCGGTCCCAAATCTCTCGGTGATTCACTACTTTTCGTTGGTGTTGAATACAAATCCTTATAATCCAATAAAAGAATTAGTCAACCAATAAAAAGTTGGTCAACTCAGACTCTATCGACTGATTAATCAACTAAAGGGCCTCAATATTAAATCATTGACCACCATTTTTATTTTCTAACAAATCCCTTCCTCATGCTTACCTTAAGCAGGAGCCTCATCCTTTGGTTCTGGTTGGCAGCAGCTCCCAGCAGCCCCTCTGTGTCCAGAGCCACCAGACACAGGTCAGGGTCAAAGGCTGCCCACACGCCCACAGTGCAGGAGCTGGGAGACTTGGAGGTGAGAAACACACCCCTGCCTCCAAACAGGATGTGATTCAGCGTGTGAGATTTGCCATCTCCAGTATTCCCAAAGATTGACAATACTTTGACTCCGGCCACATCTCCACAGCCCAGTTTGTCTAAAAACTCAGACTCATCTCGGACCTTTAGAAAGAAAAATATCACAATTAGAATGACCATATTTCTATTTATTGTTTCTGCCTTAAATGTGTTGAGAGACATAAAACCAAAACAGTTGCTGCTGCACATGTCACTTTTTACCAACTGCTGATTGTACAAATGTCCGAATTAACTTTTTCTGTATTGCAATGCGTTTGTTTGTGTTGTCTTACAAGCATCAATGCAGTGTGTGTTCAAGACAAAATTTCCGCTTGTTGAACAGTAACATTTAACTCAATTATTTTTATTGACCCCCAAGTGGAAATTCTTTTTATTACAGAGCCATGCAGAGTACCAGGGTTAGCAGAAGAAAGTAATGAAAAACAAACTTACAAAAACAACAAACAAACCTATGAAAAATATTTGTATCATCGATTCATCATGTTGTAAACTACCTCATTTGCAACAAGGCCTACACCCACGTCACGTCTATGCAAATATGAGACTCATTCTTTTTCTGTCTAGTATCTACTTTGAACTGCACTCTGTGAATCCAACTTACTTTGCTTAATGTTAGGATTTCCAGCCATCTGTTGATGACATTAGCATTTTCTTTTAATAATATAATGAATTAACTTATTCGGTCATCTTTATGGTGCCAGTTGTTCTTAAAAGTGTCCTAAACTTGGACAGCTGTGCAAAAGTTTCAAGTTTCAATTTACTTTTTAAAAGTGCCCTTTAGCTGCAACAAGTTGTATAATTTTGTTTTGACCAGCATAGTTGTGTCATTGTCGACATTGCTTGTTTTCCATTGCTCTGAGGCCCATGAGTATATGTACGAGAGAAGTGTTTTAATAAATAGAAGAAACATCAAACACCCACCACCTATTGCATATAAGAATATATTGTATTGAAATGATTTAACAATATGGTTACCCACACAACACTGTTACAATGTACAGGCTGTGTCTTGCTTTGTGTCTGTTGTCCTTGAGTTGACAATAGCTGTTATCTTGTGTACTTAATTATTTGTACTCTCAACTGTAAGTAACATAATGTACTCGAGTCCCAGCTGCCACAAAGAACAGGTTGTATTCACATAGCTAACCTTACAGTGTCTATATAAAACATGCCATGTCATTTATGAGCCTCATTGTTGTGGACTTTGTCCTCGTGACAAAACAATCGAATTAAGCAGTGCCTCCCAGTAGGTCAGCTGGGCATGACTCACGAGGGACTTCCCCAATAAGAAACCTCCTATTATCTCTCAACAGATACTCAAGACACAGTTTAGGGCCATGTTGTTACCTCGTCTTGTCTTTAACTACTTATTTAGAACTTAAAACATTTGCCAAAGACAGGAGTTCCACAGTCATGGTCAAAAAGTAAAACCTTTATGAAAGAAATCAACAAAAACACATAAGCTAACGTTAATATTCTAGCATAGCAGCACAGCAATGTAATATGAGCATCATAACAAACAAGACAAGAATTTCATTACAAGACTGCTTTAAACTTCTTAATATAAAACGCATGTACATACAGTTTGATCATCTGATAGTAAATGGTCTTTTCTGTAAACACTGTTATTGTCGTTTTAGTTGTCAGCGCCTTGTGTGCTAATGTAAACTGTTAGCAGCCGTTAGCTTAGCATCGGTGGCTAGCTCACTTTACCTGGAGGTTTTCTTGTTCGTCCACCAACAGGAAGCTCCCGTCGCCGCACAGCCGCTCCTCGGGCTTCAGCGAGACGACAGACAGACTCTCCATCTCCTTCATGAGAATATCGGACATCCTGATCAAGTGATTATGGCATATTCGTGAAAGCGGACGGGAAATCGAAACTTTAACATGACTCCTGTCTGTCAATCACAACAACAGCGCGTGGTGGAGAGCAGCGCTGTGGGCGGGGCGAGAGAGCACGTAACGGGGGATGACGCAGCACGTTTTTTGTTGCCCTGGTGATGAAACAGCGCTACTCTCTGGTCAAAAGAGGTGATGATACAGTAATCAAATGAATAAAAAAAATAATAATAAGACAAGTTTGTTTTCTTTTAATGTCATTCTTGCAGTATATGTTTACGAATGCAATGTAGGCTGCAAGAACAAATAAATATAAACAAACTGCCAACAGAAAAAAATAAATGAATACATGACCACAGTTTAGGTAAGTGGCTACAATGATATAAATACAATAGGCTTTAGAGTACAGCAGATGGAGGAAAAAATATATTAAAGTGTATTGTTAGTAAACCTAATATATTACATATTTGAGTAACTAGTAGTGTAATTAGTTACTCTTTAAATCTGCTTTTAATGTTTGATTAATGTTTTAATTACAATTTTTATATGTTGTATGTTTGTTTATCTGCCTTTGTTTGTAAAGCATCTTTGAGTGTCCAGACAGAAAAGCGCTATATAAATAAAATGTATTATTAATGTATTATAATACTTGTAATTAATTTACAGTTACTAACAAAAAAGTAAGTAATTAAGACAAGTTAAGTAAAACAAAACACAGAGACACAGATCAGCAGTTGGATCAGGACACAGTATCATTTCTAAGGATGATTTTACTTAATTTGAGCATATTTAAGAAGCTCATTTGTTATTTGCCTTTTTTTAAATGCCAATTATAAAAGATAACATCTAATTTTTTTATTAATGTTTGTCATATTACACACAAAGTAATCCTAAAGTAATTTAACTAAGTTACTTTCTAGTGACTGTAACTAATTACTTTTTTTTTTTTTTTTCCTTTTTTTTCCCCCAACACTGTTCATGTCCCATTTCAACTTCAGCCATTAGAGAGATGATCAGTGAATTATGACTCATCACATAATTGCAAGATTTTGCTAAAAACTAGTCCTATTATTCACATTGCTTGACTTTGATAGGCTTGGTGATATGTAGCCTATTATTTTACTTGCTGATTTGATATTTCTCAACAACTGTCACCCAAAAACAAGCAACAAAAAGCATTTAATTTAGTGATTTGATTTGGAACAAAGGTGATGGAACGAAGCTTTGCTGTAAAAGGAGTTCAATGGAATAATCTTGACAATCAAATCAAAGAATCACGAACAATACTGACATTTAAGAAAATACATAAAAGCCGATTGTTTTGAAAAGGTATAAAACACAATTATAAATGGTTGTGGTTAAAAGAATAGATTTGTTTTGCTGTGAATTGTGTTATGTTTCATTCATGTAGATATTATAAGATTACTCTTCTTTCTGCTCCTTTTCATTCGTTTTTAGTTTGTCAATTTGATACACATATCTCCTTGTATATAATGAATGAAATGAAATAAAATAAAACACGACAAACCTTTTACTTCTTTTTTTTCCTACTATGACTAAACTCATTAATCTACAACAAAAATGCTCTTACACAACATTATTTTTGACCTTCCCTCTTAAATATGAACTATTTTCAGCCTACAGAACGATATAAAACAAAATTAATGGACTCTATCAGAAAAATATGTTCTTTGTGTGTAAATTATCCTTTTAATTTTTAGATTTAAACACTACTTCCTCTATACAATTGTTCTATTTTTCAGCATTTCTTCCTAAACTGCTGTTTCAGTGACTGATGTGAAACTGCATTTATCTCAGACACAATCACGACAAATAAAACATAAACCTAAACACAAGCTCAAATCCCAGTAACATTTGTAAACCATAAAACTGTCATGTTGCCACACGGAGGTTTTTATTGTCGCAGGAAGAGTCTGTCATGTTAGAGTTCCTTGCTAATGTTCATTAAATATTTGTTAGCGCAGATCTATAAATATCACATGTCACAGAATGGCTTCAGAGTGGCGCCAGGGCTGCTGCGTGTCACAGAGACGAACTCACTATAGGCAGACTTTGATTCATCTTACTCAGGGCAGGCCTCATTACGCTCTGCCTCACTCAAGTGTCTGTCACAGCGAAAGGTAGAAATGTACTTCCTGTGCACCAAAAAAGAGACACAGACCTACTGCATTGGGAGAAAACGTAGCTTGTTGTAAGAAAAATGTCTTGTTTTTCATGCAAGAATTTTTATTACAATAGAGGTTATGCAGGTGACATGACATCATACTAAATGTGAGTGCTGAGAGTTAATGAGAGAAAGAACATTTTCTCTTGTAAGAGTTCAAGAAACAGCTAAAACAGGAAAAATAAACTACAGTTTTATACAAATTCAACCCACCACAAGTCTACTGAGCATTGGGTTTGTAACTGACATGTAAAAAGAGAAAATCAAGTCAACAGTTGTAGCAAAGCAGATAAACAACAAGACTTTAGCTTCTCACATTTTTCAGACATTGAGTTGAACTTATTACCTTTTTCTTCTTAAAGTGAACCGTGGATATAATCACATGTTTATCCTAAAACACTTATAATATCATCACTTATATAAATACAGGAGAAATACTTAGGAAGTATTTGTAGTTTTATTAAAATAGTGTTTTAAGGAAATGACATGGAGGCTGCCATTTTGCTGCGGTTATGACATAAAATAGTGTTGTCAAGGTAACAGGCAGTAGCAGGTAACTAAGCAACATGAATTCCTGGGTTAAACTTTGTCAGTTTGAGCCGGAGCAAAGCCAAATACAGAACGATTATGTGGAATCTAGTAAAACTGAAGATAATCAAGAGGAAGAGGCAAGAACTGGACACTGTCAGTTGTGTTTTTGTTTCAACTGTTCACAGATGAAACTGTGGGAGTAACCATGGAAACACTATTTTATGTCATGAACCAAAATGGCGGCTCCCTGTGGCTTGAAAACAACATAAACAATGACAATTTTATAAAAAATAGTAAGCAGTTATATATTTGTTTGTAATTTATTTTAATAAGCATGACCAGTACTAGTGTTTTAGCTATATTTGTCTTCATAACCAGGGTTCCCTTTAATGCTTTAATGAAAGACCATAATCAGGCCCCTGTTGTATTTTTGAGAAATAGAAAAGTTTATGAGACAAAAACTTGGACAATAATGTGTAAAATTTCTAGATTATGTTAAACATTTAAACTAGAAATTTTACACATTTATTGTCTTTTAAATGTTTATTGAACTCTTACAAGAGAAAATGTCCTTTCTCTCCATTAACTCTCACTCAGCATGAACATTTAGAATGATGTCATGTTACCTGCATAACCTTTATAGAATTTCAAGATTAAATTCACTTTGTTGTAAAGTCAAAGTCATAAAAAGCAATTCTTCAATATTAAAGTTGGGCTAACTAACTTTTTTAGTTAACTGATTAAAAAGGCACTTTTTAGAAAAAAAATGAGATTTCCGAGTACTGTCTGCAGCTTCCCTATTGGCTGTGCTTGGGTGGTCCTGTCCAGTTTCACTTTGCTGTTTGTATAAAGAAGTAAGACGTAACAGCAAAAAAACCCAAATACATGTCGATATTAACCACGTGTCAAAGGATTTACGAGAGAAAAATGTCAGACTTAAACATAAATTGTGTATGAAAATCAGCTACCCCATCTTTAATTATTCAGTGTAACAAAAGCATCTAACACTGTAATGTTAATATACAGTTCATTTTTTTTAGTTCTAACACCTAAAATGCCAAAATGAAGGTTCAAGAGCATAATTTAAACTACAAAGAATACGTAAAATTAGTTCTTTAGCATCTTAAAATGAAAATATAACAGACACAACAACATGTTTTAGCCAAATAATAGTAAATAGTAAAATAACTTATCCATGTTTCTTTGGCCAAGACACCAATCTTTATAAAGAGATATTTAGCTATAAAGTTTATTTTTGGATTAAATGAATAATGCTTTGTGAAGTAAGAGACGCTGCAACAATAATACAGAAAAAATGTTAAAAAATAATGATAACATAAAATGAAAGTATGATCTTTTTAGAGTAGATAAGCGCAGTGTTTTTTCTTCAGTCTCACATCAGAGGCGCAGCAGATGGAGCGGACTTAGGGAAGATAAAGTGAAGTCTGGAGGGTTTGGAGAGGGTCCCGCACACACCCAGAGACAAATGTCTGAGAGAATCAATTATATCTCCAGCCCATCGTTCGATTAATGAATAATTAAATTTGCCCTGTACAGATTCACGTAACATAGATCAGAGGAACATGTTTCTGCCGCTGATGTAAGTCTATGACCTCACCTTATGGACGCCCAGTTCAAGGACAGAGACATGGCGTCACTTAAGAGGAAACTTCAGGACATTTCATGCAGTTATGGTTGGATTTTTATTTAAGGTTGAAAGAAGTGGCTAATACTTTAGATAAGAGCACATATGTACCTGCAATATAAACATGAATACGTAATTTTTCAGTTTAAAGGAATGTTCTGTTCTTAGTATGAACTAGATCAATAATTAACTTTTTTATTGTAAAAAACAAAGAGCTACATAGCTTCAAAACACCACAATATTGTCTAAAATGTGACTAAAGTCGGTTGCAAAATCAGTCCTCAAACAAAGGTTTCTATTCACTATGGCAACTTATCTTTTCGTTATATTGTGCCACTATGAGATGCATGTTTAAAGACGACAAAATCTTGAGTTTTATCCATGTTATGGTAGGGTTCTCTCATCATTAGTTTGCTCAAAGTTCTATTTGGATTGATCCATGCATGTTTGAATCTTGTATTGTCCTGCAACTCATGCTCAAGTGCACAGAAAATTCCTGTTGTCACCTATATCCCCTCCAACTTGTCTGTATTTACTTGTGTTATAATTATATTAACTATAATCTAATACTTGATAGAATTAAATTTCACAGTTGCATTTTGTTTATTTTGACTATTTACTGTTTTATATAAGTTCAATTATTATATTTTTCTGTGTTTGGGCTACACTTGAAACTGTTTGAATTGTACCTTGTAAAAAAAGTGCATTTGGATTCAGGAAGCCCATAGATTATAACTTTTTTTGTTATTATTTTGACTTAGTTTGGTGTGATAGTCTTTGTGGTAGATATTTATCATAGTTTTACAGCAGTTAAGCTGCAATTTATGAAGAAATTGGAAACTAAAAGTAAAGAATTACACAAAGTAATCTGAGTTCTAAAACAGAATCCTATGTGTGTCGTCAAAAAGCGTCAAAATGCAAAGACAAATTTCACACAACTGACAGTGTCCTGGGAGTTTAGGCAACAATCATTTAACACAATTAAAGTGTTAGAAGTTAGAATAATTTGTCACATTTTCACTCTTGTGTTATTTATGTTGATTGGTAACATATGTCGTATTTACTGAACAAAAGATGATAATAAATTTCACCAAAACAACCAAACTGGGTAAAAACAAGATCAATGTTTAGTGCAGTCCTAATCATAATCGTGTTTACTATGTTTTACTAAAAATGTAGTCTAACCTGTCATGCACACTTATGTCAAATATGTCACTTTTGTGTTCATATAAACAAAAAGTGACATATTTTATTCATTAGGCCTACATAGAAAAACAACAATAGAGTTTAACAAAAAATCTGTGTTGTCCAAAAGAAATCTTGTGGTTCCATTGTTTATTAGGCTATTATTTGCTTTTATTCATCTACATTTTGTTGTTGCCATTGTCATCAGCTCCAGCACATTTTGGCACTAACACCAAATCCCTGAGCCCAGACTGACTCTCAGACTTCCACAACCCAACCTTGGCATAACTGTAGACTCTTCTTCTTCTTCTTTTCTATTTGGCTGGAGGAGGAGGACTTTCGCTTTGCCCTCTCGCACGAGTCCGAGGCGGGTCTGTTGCTCCACGCGCGCCGCTGTTCGCCCTGGTATTTGTAGTACGTCCCACTGTCTGCGCGTGCCGTGTTGACGTGCGTAAAAACTACACTTCCCCAAAGCTGTCACCGAGCGCTCCCGCCTCCCATTGGCCGCTCGCCTCCGCCGCAGCCCCAGAGAATGAATGAAATTAGAAATAGCAGCTAGATTACATGTACAATACCGGGCTCTGCAGTGTTGCACTCTATCATTCTATATCAAAATGGCCACAGCGGTACAGAACCCACTCAAATCGTAAGTAGGCTGCTTCTATTTTTACGCACTCACTGTTTTCTTGTCCGTACACGCTTGTCACTGCTGTTACTACTGTATTGCGAGGGCAGATTCCTTAATAAATCCACGCATGACTGTATAGCCTACCTTTGCATAAAATCAATAGCAGACATGAGACGGGGAAAAGTTGCGTGGATTTTTAGCCAAAGAAGCAAATCGTGGCATGTTTTTTGCGCAGAATTTGCCGAGTAGAATCCAGCAGGAGCAGAAACAGTGTGGATGTGGGGGATAGATTGAGGCAAGCTATATGGAGGAATGCCGGAGGTAGCTTTGGGTGACCCGGTGTGTCCCTGGCGAGAGGAGGCAGCCAAGATCACGGCCAAAAACCCAGCCGGAGAGAGGCAGCGCTGGCCGGCAAAACAATTGCTTGGAAGCGGTGTTACAATAGAAGCTGGCACGCGTTTGGATAGACCGGTCAAGTGCTTCTGTATCGTTGTCTGACTGCTTTAACTCTTAACTTGATCCATCCCTTGCGCTTATTACGGCCATGTAATTAAATGATACGGTTGTCTGGCGTTGTCCAAAACTAAAACGCACAAAGAAGACGTCTGTTTTTCTTTTGCAGAGATGTATTTTATTGGTATTTTCACTCGTTTTTGGAGAGGTCTTTGTGGTAAATAGTGAATTGCAGACGCATGTTGCCTGTCTGTCTGGGAATTATCCAAAAAGCTGCGAGTGAAAGAGTAAAACCGGCAAAAAATTAGGCTACAGTTAGAAAAGGGAAATGAAATGTGAAGATGTGATTTTGGGAGGGCTTTCTGCAACAAAGAAGTCCTGGATTTTGCTGAGGGGATGTGATGCGAGGAGAATGCTGTGATGTTGTTACCTGGAGAGGATATTTGGGCAGGTTTGCGCGTGCCTGAGAGTGCCAACCAACCTGCTGTCTGCCTGCCTGCCTGCCTGTCTGTCTGTGTATGTGTGTGTGTGTGTGTGTGTGTCTGATTGTCAGTCATTGTGAGAGGCAGCAGAGGAAGAAGGCGACATTTCGTGCAATTCATGAAGTGCTCTTGACAGAAAGGACCGGAATGAATTGCGATGCTGATTTGTCAACTGTGCTCCTCCGCTCCCATTGGCTGTGATGGTATTTTGGGTTGTTCAAGTCACTGCTCGCGTCTAAACAGGAGATTTTAACAGGGATGAAGCAAATTTGGATGCTTTATGACAGTTGTATGTGGTAGACTATAAAAATAGCCTACATTGAAATTGGCTGAGTGCAGTTGTTTTGTTTTGGTTTAAAATAGCACATCCTGTACATACAACGACTTCCTGTTCAATACTCTTTTATGAGGTTTTCACTACATCAGTTTAAAACTAATAAATGCTCTTTAGATCAGACAGTTGTGGTGAATGTTACAGAAAACATGTTAAAGACTTTACCAATTAGAGGAATATTTCATCAGAGAACACTTCTGTGTTTAAAAAGAGACATAATTGTGTCTAAATGCTAACGCTAACAGGAAATGGTTGTATGTACAGAAGTTAGCATTTTTGAACAATCGCAAGCCAACTGAAATTCCGTGCACACAGTCCATTACATCAATTGCCGGTCTGATTGGCTTGTGTCATGAATCATTATTACGTTTTTTTTGTTTAGTTTTTTAACTAGCTAATTAAAATGGAATCAAAACTTGCGATTGATAACTGTCAAAAAAAATAATTAATTAATTAATAAAAAAAAAAAGTTTTGATAATTTGTTTAATAATCTTGTTGATGTTAGCATTAGAATTCCGTTGTTGCTATGGTTACTACTACTGCTAGCCTCCGGTTAGCTTTAGCTGTTTATTTGATTAGCTTATTAGTATTTTTTCTCATTTAGTCAGCCCTAATGTGTATGTGTTTCTGTTTTTTGCGCGACAGACAACATTTTTTTATTGATGAGAAGTCATTTTTTTGTCATTATAAAATTTCTACTACAACCTCGTCAAAACCGTGGTAACGTTAGTGTTATCGTAGCCTATCATATCGTGGAAATTTACCGGCTCATTTCTATACCACAGAAGTTTTAGCATTTAATTGATGGTCCAGAGATTTTATGAATGTTAAGCAGGACATAAAGTCTAATGTGAGAAAAGTGAGAAAAGAGGATGGAGATAGAAGTAGGAGACAGTATGGCAGCTTGTTGTGTTGGTGACAGATTAAAATAGAACAGACAACAAAATAAAAAAAGAAAAAAAGAAAGAAAGAGAATAGTCTTGGCTAAAAGAACTAAAATTCCAAATATTCATCTTAATTTTGAACAGTTTTGACCATAATAATTTGCATTGAGCTTAAGCTAATTTGCCAATGAGATATGGCTAGTCAAAAGTCTTGACAATATAGGTCGAAATATTCTTACCTAAAGAAAGCTGACAAAATTTAGGGCAAATATACAGATTTTTAGGGCTGGGTATTGCCAAGAGCCTTCCGATACGATCAATTTCCCGATACATGTATATCCCAATATACTCACCTCATGTCAAGATATATTTTAAAAAAAAACAAAAAACATAGAAATCTGCCAATGCAGAAAACTACTGTGCATTGATATTTATTTTTTTATTCACAACGTAGAAAAAACCCCTAAAAGTATTGTATCTTAGCTGTAAAAACATGTTTTTTTAGTATAAAGTCTCTAAAATCAGCGTCAAAAATGTAAATTTGATTTAGTTTTTTTTTATGTTGGATACAAGTGTCTTACAAATAAGTCATTGTTCAGCTCAATATTCAGCCTTAAAGCTGCAGTCCAGGTTCATAAGTGTAAATTATGAGTTAAAGTATCCCAATACGCCTCCCTGTATCGATACGTGTATTGCCAATGAATTTGTCACAATATATTCCGATATCAATACACTGAGTACAGCCCTACTGATTTTAATACTTTTTTTTTGTTTAGCTCATAAGTTTTTGCAGTATTATTTGTGAATTTAAGTCTATTAAAAGCGCTAACCACAAACACTGTTAAATAAATGAACTCTGTCAACACTGTCATGAGCCCATCTTCAGGATTTTGTCTTTTTTTCTTTTCTTTTTTTTTACTTAGACTTTCTTGATTCTTCAGATTGGTAGGGTAAATGCTGCATAGTATTTACCGTAATTTAAAACATTCCCCTTTCCCCCACTAATGTAAGGTCTAAGGACAGGCACTTTGAAGTGTGGCTGCAACGCTTGCTCTCTGAACACATAAGCTTTCACATGGAAACAACAAAATTATCCACTCTGCTCCTAAAGATAATCTACTCCATCCTATGGAACAAATGGACATTTTCTCCAAATGGATTTTCCTTCCATAGAGACATAAAATTCATCTTCTTTGGTACAGCTCCTACACAGCAGACTTTAAAATCTTGAACTGAACACAGCTTGATTTAAAGGTCCTGTTCATGATTTTTGCTTCTTTAAAAATGTAAGCAAACAGAATAATTATTTTTAAGCTTCTTACATCAGTCTACATGTTTTGCTCACTTACCTAAGGCGTTCACCATGTGTTTTAATTTTTTTTTTTTTTGTTTTCACGGCTATTAGGAGCAATATGAGTCAGTATGCTAGAACAACAACAACAACAACAACAACAGACGAACAGTGAAGTTTGGTGAACAAGCGGGACATAAAATCAGGGCATTGTGAACTAATTATCACCTGAATGGATACATTAACAAGATAATTGTGCTAGGGGATAATTGATTTTTTGTTATTTTATTGCAAAAAAATCAAGTATAGTTTCTTTAAGTCTAAAAAGTAAAACCATTGTCTACATTATATTGACATATTTTCTGTTAAATCTCATTCAAACGTAAGACTTCCACAATTTTTTCTGTAAATGTAATTGCATCTAAGGTGTTATCAAAACCCATCAATACGTTTTAATCTGGCTCAGCCCTTTTTTTCCAGATTTAGCTGCTTAAATATGTGCAGCCTGATTAAAAAAACATAATTTTATTTACATAATAATATTGAAGGATGTGCATATCACTTACATTACACAAAAGAGATATGCACCACCTCAAAATCTACATCTGTACATCATAGTGTCTGTGTGAAAAAAAAATGTCTGCTACGCCCAGCTTTTACCATATAAGTCATTAAAACTTTTGCATTTGACCTAATTTTAATGAATCACCACACTTTTAATAATGCATTTAACATTAATTTTAGGTTTCAAAGGCATCAAAATGTTTGTTTTTGTTCACTATAATCAGGGTGCGATTTGCTGGGAGGGACGGGGGGATTTTCCCTCCTTCTGGTTTTTCCATTCCTCTCTCTTATTATACTTTCCATTTTTCCTCCATCTGCTTTTATTTTGTATTAACTTTTGGGGGGGATATAAAAGTAACAAAGACTTTGTTTCATATTCTAAATTTTACAGTGTTCTGTAGATCCCAGCATTGTCTCATTGATGTTTTTCTTCTCTTGCTTCAGCTCCTTTGCCTTTATAAAGCCAATAACGTCACAGTCCCTTTCTGATTGGCTCTTCCTCTCACCTTTTCCGAAGAAACACATTGGTGAAAGCCACAAAATCAACTTGGGGAAAGAAGAGACATGCTACTGTATTGGTGCACATGCAGAATGACTTTTATTTGTAAATAACAAAGATACATTTTTCTTCCCCTTCTGTTTTGTTGACAAATTGCACCCTGACTGTAATAGAAGAATTTCTCAAATTTGATATTAAAACTATACTTTTTGTAATTTGGGCTAATCTAGCAGGAAGTCTGAGGACCAAAACAAATTGGTCCAAGGGCCACATTTGGCCCCCGGGTCGCAGTTTGGACATGCCAGTCTAGCAAATGCTTGATAAATCTTGCTGAAAATGTCATAATTTTGCATACAAGCATGACATACTGAAAGCTTGCAATATACTGTATTTTCTCATACTTTTATAATTGATAACTCATTGATGTTACAGTGATAACTTAAATATTAATTAAAGATGTTTTCCTATTCACCTGTTTTTTCTCCCCATAAAAGAACATTTATTATTCTCACAAAAGAAAGCTGCTTGCATGCAAATTACAAAACCAGCAGAAGAATAAGAAAAATGCAGTCAGAAATCAGGACAGCCATTAAAACTATACCTTTGGCTCCTGAGACTCTTGTCGTTGGACATTTGTGCGATTCTTTATCCAATCGTGTGGTCAGTGTCCAGATCCCTGGGGCCTTCAGCTGCACCGGGGGAGTTTAAATTGACTGATTTGCATTGAATTTTCTGTACCAAAGACAGACTATTAGAGGAACAGTGTGAAGTCTCCCACAAAAAGTATCTAATTAATGCCCCTGTACTTTCAGAAGCTCTCGTTGGCTCCTTTTTCCTTCTGCTATTTTTGCACAGGAGATTTTAACATTCGAAGTATAAGGTTAAGCCGCTGTAGAACTAATTTGTTTTTAACTTTACTGATGAAATGAGAAATTCGGATTTAAATTATGCATGTCTCTGTCTTAATTTCTGCTTTAGGACTATGAAAAAACAATTATATTTTACTTTGCTCAAGGGTGAAGGCACAAACATCGTTTCGTGGAAGGTGATTTGGTTCATTTAAACTTGTAGGTGGTAAAAAATAGCAACAAGATTAGTTTTGTCACAATACAAACATTTGCAACTCAATCATGCGTCATTTTCAACACTGATTTTAGCACCACAATTAAACAATGCTCATTTTAGGGCGAGGTTTTGGACAATAGACTTTCATTTTCTATCGCTAACATGATTTTGTTTGTGTTAATCCAGAAATAGTTTCAGTATCATGTAGACTTGAACCATCATTTTGTTCATGATAAGTTTGAGGTAATACATTGTGCTATATTATCTTTTAACTGTGCATAAAAAGCAGATTATTTCCCTGTAAAGATGCATTCTCAGTGACTGTAAAGGCTCTGCAGAGGCTAAAAAAATTCCCAAATAAAAAGACTATAGGACAAAAAGTTTTCAAAGCTGTGAGAGCAGAACTTTTTGGAACCGATCCAATAGAGGTTATGTAGGCTAAGTGACAAGAAATGCATGAGAGTCAATGGAGAGAAAGAATTTTTTTCCTGTAAGAGCTCAAAATACAGTTAAAATAGGGAAAAGATGCTATATTTGAGAAAAATATAACTCACAACAACTCTGCAGAACAATGGTTTTGTAACTAATATGTAAAAGCAAAACAACAACAACAACAACAAAAACAGGTAAACAGTGGCAGAAAAGCAGATAAACAGAAAGCCTCTCACATTTATCAGACTCTGTGATCACACACAGTTGAAGTAATCCTTTTTCTTCCTAAAAAGATGTTCCTGAGGACATAAATTGTAGTGCTGCTGTTAAAATGTCACATATCTCCAACAGACGTTAGCAAACAAGTTAGACAAGCGCTAGACTGTTGCCATAACAACAGGAAGCTAGTTTCTATTCTAATTTGTGTAAAGCAAAAATGTCAGGGATTTGGACACAATTTAGTCTATTAAAAGCAAAGAAGTACGTTTTCTCCATTGTGTTGCCACAACTTTGCCTTAGTCAGAATGTTTAGGAGTAATTTTCAGATAAAGTGATCACCTACTGGGTTCAGATATCGGCGCCGATTCATGAGACTTTGGGTATTGATCCTGTTATATCACTTCAGCCAATGCTCTTGTTGTGTCTTTTTAATTTGAGACATAATAAGACTTTTTTGTTGACCCATCTCATGTTGTTTGACATTTGATTCATATAAACTTGTCATGTTGATATTGTATAATAAAGAAGATTTACCTTTACATAACACAGACCCATTTTCTATCAAGTTAAATTTGTCTTGAGAAGAAAATAAGTTATATTCAATCCTTACATTTGTATCGGTCAATACCTGAAGCCAATTTATTTTAAAAAAACAGTATTGGCTTTCCTACAAAGGAATACAAATAATTTAGATGCAGTTTAAAATGTATAATCATTTTATAATGTGGACATGTTAAACTACAATGTTGAGCTAAAACAACTTAATTATTTAAAAACAGGTTCACTTACTTCTGCATTGAAAATTACTGCACTTCTTCACACCTTTCTATTCACTTTATGTTGCTCCACTTTACAGAAACAATCAGCTGATTATTTTTTCATTTGTGCCAAAACGGCTCCATTAAGGAGCTGAATCTAATGTGTAAATAAACTGCAGAAGTGAGTGCAGAGCTGTGGGTGGATCAGCGGGGAATCGGACAGACAGCTGTCGCCTTGTTCACTGGAGAATAACAAATACTCATTTTATGCATGAATTACAACTTCAACAAGTTAAATTAGAAACAACTAATAAACTCATTAAAGTCGATCTTTCTTTGTCATTGAGTTTGCATGTTCTACCCATGTTTCATTCAGACACCTCTTGATCTTGTTTATGTTGTATGTGGATTATAATAATTCACATTTTGTTTATTGTAAAATTGACCATTGATTCCTGTTTAAAAAGGCAGAACTGATATTTATATTTAAGTAGTTTTAGTTCTCCATACTGATCTCTAATCAAATCCACTTTATTTCTATAGAACATTTACAGTCATTTCCAAAGTGCTGCAAATGGAATAATAAAATAAAACAGCTAGAATAAAACAGACTAAACATGCACACAATTAATTAAAATAATGAAACAAAACAATGAAAGACAACAGAGAACTGCACAACTCACGAGGTGTTGAAAACAAAGAATGAAAGTGGTTCTTAAGACGAGACTTAAAAATGGTTGGTAATTTTCACACTTCAAACACCTCTACCTCGTCTCCAGAATCCATTAAACACATGATTATTATCGACATGTATTCATTTTGTTTACAAATATGGCTTAAAAACACTTGTAGAGGACCACTCAAGCTCAGCCAGTCAGAGCGCAGCTTTCAGCTCCTGATAAGAACTATAATATTCTTTTTATTCAGTTCAGACAGTACACAGAGGTCTCATTTTTTCCACTAACTGCTGCATTTACCACATACGTTTTAGAAGAAAACACAAAGTTTACTAATTTACAGCTCAGACCTGGTCTCGCCTCTTCATTGTAAAATTTTACTTCAAAAAACATCAAATTTTAAACATTTTTATTTTTTGGAAAGAGGCTACATGCCAATTTTTATCTGAACTTTTGAGTGATGCACAAGTAAATACAGACAAGTGGGCGTGGATAGGTGGTAGGTGAAAACAGGGATTTTCTGAGCACTTGAGCATTAGCTGCAGGACAATACAAGATTATTCAAACATGCAGGAATCAATGCAAACAGGGCTGGACGGAGCGACAAAAATGGATATTTAGATAATTTCTTGGCACATCTCGATTACAATATTCAGACGATATTACCTCAGACACATTTTTAATGTGTTATTTAAAGTTTAATGATGAGAAAAGTTAGGTTGTAGTTGATTTAAGACATTTTTGGTTGCCTTGCTCTCGACAAAAAGGTCCCTCCTTCTCAAAACCAGTGAGTGTCTCATATTCTGACCAAATACTTGACCCACACTGCCCTCACAAGACCGCATATTCAGAGGTTTATGTGCTAAAATACTATTCAGAAAGAAAAAATGCAGCTAAACAAGACTTTCATGTAGAGTTATAAAACTAATAAAAGAAATAAGAAAACATTAGTGATTAATATACATTTAAACAACTATTATTGAAGCACTTTTTACTATAAACGGTACACTCAATATTTCATTTTTGCATATCTTCGAAACAGCTATCACGATATTATCTAAAATTTGATAATTTGCCCAACTCTAAATGCAAATACAACTTTGAGTAAACTATGATGAGAGAACACTGTTGAAAAATGATTAAAAACTCGTAAAAGTGGTATTTACATTTTAGGTCCCCTTTAATAACATTCAAATTTATCTTTTCTATCATGATGCAAGTTTTAGTATCTGATTTTCGATACTTTTGACAACCCAAGTACATCAGCCCAAACCTTCTGCCGGTGTGAACATAAACACATCCTCTCTGTGCGTCTTCGGGGTTATTGTTAAGCCGTGTTGTGAGAGTATGTTTCCACGCTGAGCCTCGACGTAGCCTTGATAATTAGCACAAAACACGACCGCCGTCACAGCCCTATACAAACGACACGCAGAGTCAATGAAATGAGCACATAAGGAGAAACTATGGCCTCACTGTGGCTCTAATAAGGCTCTGACTGTGAGCCGGACACATGCTGCTGCTGCTTTAAATAAACCTAACACGGGTCGCTAATTAACATGTAATTACAGTCTTTTATTTACTTATAAGCATCATAACGGTTCTTGAAGACGAAGGAAGTGCCAGTTAAATTGTTTGTTGATCAGTTATTCACTAACACAGCTCATGCTAAGGAGGATACCAGTCTTTTTTTTTGTCTGTTTGGTTATCCCATCCTATGATCCAAATATAAACAAACATGTTTTAGAGATCATTGTTATGAAGCAGGGCTAATTAGTTATTTTCACCCGAGAGCCAGATTTTTCGAAGAGCTATAGTTTGAGGGACTGACTACAAAGCGGAATTGGCTACACAGAACTTCAGTTGGCTTGTGTACGCTCAAAAAAGCTACATCCTGTATACAGACAACCACTTCCTGTGCAATGCTTTTCTATGAGGTTTTCACTACAACAGTTTAAAACAAATAAATACTCTTTAGATCAGACACTTTACATATTAGAGGAATAATTCACCAGAGACACTTGTGTGTTTAAAAAGAGACATGATTGTGTCAAAATGCTAACGCTAACAGGAAGCGGTTGTTGTCACGGCCCCTTTCGTACCAGAAGACCTGATTCGTACCTTTAGCTTTACTTCTTTTCCAATGTTTTATTTGTATCGAAATTTGAATTAAACACAGACAAAACTAAACTGTTAAACACAAAATTCCCTCACAGATTTCAACAAAGCAAATGCGTAAATGCCTGATTAAGCTAGTTCCGGCTGCTATCTGCTAGCTTAAAATGGCGTTAAATAAATGTGCCGTTTTGAGCTTCCTATTGGCAAACTTTTGCAAGATACATTCATAAATATCAATATGAAGAAAGAATGTACACTTACAAATAATGTGTTTCGGTCTGCGCATGCGTCGTTGACCTAAAAAGGAACTTCCGGACGAATCGGGTCTTTTGGTACGAAAGGGGCCGCGACAGGTACCTTGGAACCCAATATCCACACATTTTCAAAATACATCATTAAGGCACTACCACATAAAAGCAGGATAAAACAGGGCTAAACCAAAACAAAATCAATGTCAGTCAACCATCAGACTTGAACTAGACCAGATCAGAGCAGCAGTGGAACCAGATCAAGTTCCAAACCAAGACCAAGACCAAGACCGGAGGCTTTCCGTTTCTTGAAAAGTAATGAGAGGCTCTCACACCGCGATCCGTCCGGTCCGGCGAGCTGCGCGGCTCTGCTCCGGTCGTCCGGATTGTTTCCGTTTCAAGGAAATTTTTCCGGACTGCCAGAGCGCTCCGGAGCCCTTTTTGATGAAGTTGTGAAAACAGGAAACCAAGCACTCGCGGGTGAAGAGAATCCGGTGGTAAAACATTACGTTTCTGCTACTACAACAAATACGTCAAAATGCTCAACATATACGCGACTATTGAACACACGGGAAGTAAATAAACGTCCCGTACCCATTATGCGGCGAAAAATCCAACAGAAAATGAAGTGACGTGAAATAAGCCCAAAACTCGGCGCATGTGTTCCTTGCAGTGTTAATTTTGGCGAAAGATTTTAATTTAGTTTTAGTCTTAGTCTTCTGACTAAATTTACTTTCTATTTTAGTCTAGTTTTAGTCATCTGATCCGTCCTAGTTTTAGTCATGTTTTAGTCGACTAAAATGTCATGCAATTTTAGTCGACTAAAATCTAACTCGATTTAGTCAACTAAAACCTTTTCACTGGTATATTATAGTTTCCTTTGAGTTAAAACAATCATTTAACTACAAACCTCATATAAATAACCAATCCAGGTGAAAACAAGCAAATTGTTTGGTGAAATTTTAAATATAATTATGTTCTTTATGTTTTATTGAAAATATGTTCGAACCTGTCATATGCACTTTAAATTGGTGATCAGCATGTGTGTTACTGTAATGTACAATGCCTTTTTGTACAGTAAAACTCAATTGTTCACCACATAAACTTAATTCGTTTATGTTATGTTTTAATTATTACAAACTAAAATAGCAGTCTACATGAACTTAGTGGTGGCGAAATTCTCTAACCTTTGAATATAGCTCAGCGTGTGCAGTTTCCAAATGCCGTTTCAAGTTAGTGTTTTGCCCTTTGATTACGCCACCGCACGGTTTACAGGTTGTCCTGTTGTCTTTGTTGTCGAAGGTGAAATGAGACCACAGACCGGGCCGTCTTTTTCTCCCAATCCCAGTCCCCAACATATTTCACCTGTGCTCCCTGAACTGTCGCCCGTCTCCACCGCGTCTCTGCGCCACCGTTCAACAAGGCGCGCTCGGCAGCAGTCGGCTCTGTTCGGCAACTTTCGGCAACACGCGAAACAATACGCGCTGTGATTGGCTCTGACAGCGGCCGCAAGTTCCACTCGCTTCATCTCTCCTTCTCTCAACTTTCTTTCGTCAGATTTTGTTTTCGTCTCGTCTTCTTTTCGTTGACGAAAATGTCGACCGTTATCGTCATCTTTTAGTCATTTTGATGTAATTTTATTTAGTTTTCGTCTCGTTTTCGTCTGTAAAAAACCTTCGTTGACGAAATATTTTCGTCATGGTTTTCGTCAACGAAATTAACACTGGTTCCTTGTTTACATATTCATGTGCCAGAGATGGTGGCACATGGATATGAGAGATTGCGTAAACTCCCCGAAACTCCGTTGAGCGTGAATCCCTGTGAATTTAAGGTCTCGCGAGGCCAGAGTCTATACATACGCATGCATATTCTGGAGGCAGTGTGAGTGACAACCGGACCCAGACAGATCCGGATCTGGATCTGGACTGGAGGCAGTGTGAGCCTGGTGTAAGCCTCTGCATTTGGTTTACATCGGATATAAAACCACATCTTGAACAGTACTAGCTCACAAAATCGGAACTTGGACTAAGCCAGAACTATAAGATCTTACATATTTAAATTTCATAATAGATAGTGGTTCAAACAATTCATACGATTACTGAACAAGAGAGCTAAAATAGTGCACTAAGATCAGACACAGCCTATTTGGTCCAGTTTATGGCCTATTTTATGAAGCTGGGCCAAACATACTATTTAGTATAGCCCTGTTATAAAGTGAACAATTTACTTATGTATAGTTAATGTTGTCTTAATGATGTGCAAAATATAAATATTGTTTTTGTTGTGCAAAAGGCTAAAGAATTGAATACAAATTAAAATCAAACTTGAAAATTTTCATTGAGTTGATTTTCCTGCACTTTTCTGCATATTTTAGGAGATTTTTACCATGTTATAGTTTTAACTGGTCGAGTGTTGGATTTAGAGTGACTCTTGCATATTTGAGTAATCTTTAGTGTAATAGTCATATATTGTACATAATACTATATACTATATACTGATGCCACTTTATCTATTTATCCTGTCATATCCTGCACTGTGCCATAGCAAACATTTATTGTAAATAATAGTCTTGTAATTATTGTATCTTTATATATATATTTTAAGTCTATTTTATTTCTATTATCTTATTTGATTGCATGTTTCTATTTTCCCTGCTGTTCTTAAAATGTGCGTTGCAACACTGGAATTTCCCCATTGTGGGACAAATAAAGGATATCTTATCTTATCTTATCTTATTTATAATCAAATACAAATGTATGTTGTGATTTCATTTATTTTGTGGAATTTATGTTTTAAATAAATAAATAAATACATTGTTTCTATTTTCCACAGTAAAGATGTGTAGTGATCTTTTTTAATTAAATTGTGTAATAATAGGTCTATATATATATATTAAATCAGTATTGTCCAGTCCTATTGTAATTGTAAAATGTCCCCTTTGTTGATTTTCAGTATTTCCACAGCAGCAGAAGCTTTTGTCTGTGTCTGTCCTGGATTACACTTGTTTAATCTCTGCATCTGCCTTGTGTCTCTCCTCTGTCCTGCCTTCACCCCCCACTCTCCCTCTCTCTCTCTCTCTCTCTCTCTCTCACTCTCTCTTCTCACTTTCTTTTGTTCTTTCTCTCTTTTCTCTCTCTCTCTTATCTCTTCTTTATTTTAGCTCTCTGCTTACTCTCTCTTTTCTCTTTCTCTCTTTTCTCTCTTTATCTCTGTCTCTCTTTTTCTCTCCTTTCTCTCTCTCTCTGTCTGTATCTCTTTTCTTTCTCTCTCTTTCTTTCTTTCTTTCTTTCTTTCTTTCTTTCTTTCTCTCACTCTCTTTCTTTCTCTCTCACTCTCTTCTTACTCTCTCTCTTTTCTCTCTTTTTCTCCCTCTCTCTCTTTCTCTCTCCCTCTCTCTCTCTTCTCTCTCTCTCCTCTCTCTCTTCTCTCTCTCACTCTCTCTCTCTTACTCTCACTCTCTCTTTTCTCTCTCTCTTAGTCTCTTCTTACTCTCTCTCTTCCCTCTCTCTTTCTCTCTCTCTCCCTCTGTGTCTGTCTCTTTCTCTCTGTCTTTTTTCTCTCTCTTTTCTCTCTCTCTCTTCTTACTCTCTCTCTCCCCCTCTCTCCCTCTCTCTCTTCTTACTCTCTCTCTCTCTCGCCTCTCTCTCTTTCTCTCTTCTCTCTCTCTCTTCTCTTCTCTTCTCTCCTTCCTCTCTCTCTCTCTCTCTCTTTCTTTCTCTCTCTCTCGCTCTCTCTCTCTCTCTGGTCATTTCTTCTTCTTTACATTCAGAATGAAGGCGCTGGTCTAATATTCAAACAGGAAAAACTCTCTAAACATAATCAGATGTCCTTTTCCCCAAAGTTCACTCAAAGGTTTTTCTGCTGATCTGAAACATCTTGAAACAGAAATGTTTTAATGATGGGCTGAGATTCTGAGTTTACCCAATTTAAAAGGGACTGCTTGGGTACTTTTGCAGTTTTGGAATGTTTTGTTCAAGAGTAAACATCTTTTCTATCTTTTCTAACACACTGGCATTCATTGATTCTCAAATGAAGGTAAACATAATCAGGTTTTATATATTCACTTTTAGGGCTGAGAGGACAATATTTCCCTTTATCACACTTTACTGACGCCTTGTATTCAGTTTTCAGAGCTTCTCAGTTTATAATGGACACGATACATGTCTGATTTACTTTTGGGTGACACAATGGCGCAGCTCTGGCCTCAAAGCTATAAAGAATTATCGGTCAACATTGTGGCTGTACCAGCATGCCAAAGCCTAATCCCATCAGATCTCAGAAGCTAAGCATGTTGGGCCTGGGCAGTACTCTGATGGGAGTTTCGACTCTCTTCCGAAAGTCATTTTCAATCTGATTGAAAATGACTTTCGGATGAGAGTCGAAACGTCTTGATCTTCGGAAACACTGTCCAGATGACTACTTTGAAGACTTCTACTATTACGTAACATCACTTTCCGCTCTACTGCTCATGCTCCATGCAGAAAGAGACGCTGTCTATCCAGTTGGCTGGGGAAACTTCTTTGATTAAAACAACAAAACGGGACGAGAGCTAGCTGTTTCGATAAGACGTCTAGCTACTGAAGCTTCTCGACGTTTTTATTTGAATGTGAGTTATGCTCCCAAATCACAAATTTTGAATATGCAGCATAACTTTTCTCACATTGATAAACTCTTGTAGTTTACTCACAACAGCCCTGGCTCATGCTGTTGCTACAGCTTGGTCAATCAGCCGTGGCTCTAGCTGCATTCCAGGTGCATCTGCATTGCTCATCTCTCTATAGGGAGTTTGCGCTGTGTCTGTGTGGGTTTCTTTCAGGTTTTACAGTTTGCGATATCACCAAAAACATGTAGTGCCTCCTCTCTCCCTTCCCAGGACGACAGATGTAAATAAGCTGTAAAAGCTAATCTGGTACAAATATCTCTGCCATTGTGCTTAATGTAATTGTACATTGTCCTAATACCTTTAGCAGCTATGATTGTCATAAAGATAATTATAAAAAATGTGCGGCTTTGAACCGCATTTTATTGTGAGTACACTTTTCTATGACAAAAAAAAGTATAAATCAAAAGAGTTCAACAGTGACCGCCCAGTAGTTCCGGTACTTTCTATTATAAATTCCAAACGAGTTTCCAACAAGAAATGATAAAAATAAATAAACTAAAAATGAAATAATGTTTGAAACTCATGGTTAATCAGCTATTGGTGGCGAGTAATGAGCATGAGACCTATACTACAATTATATTCAATATGTGTTTCTGCTGCTTTATAAACGGCAAAGTTATTAAGACGTTTTGCCAAATATTAAGTTTTACATTTATTTTTTATACTGAGAATATCTGCTTTAGGGATACTATACGGTTAGGACATAGCTGTCATAATAATGTAAAATTTAGACATCTGGAACCAGTAATCTTCCATCAAGCCGCCTTTTCAGTATAATGTATTTTAGGACATTTCTTCTCCAAAATCTCACTTATGCAATTTTAATCATCACCACTCAAACCACAGCGGGTCCTTTGTATCCCACACACTAAACACTTCTGTCTGGTTTGTTAGTTTTACACAACAGCGAGTGACAAAAACCCTAAACAATCCTATGCAATGTAGCAACCAAAACCAGAAGACGCAGCATAATATATAATTCAAGCTCAAATTTCTCTCCGACAACAGCAGCAGTGCAGTACAGGGTCCATATTATTATCTCCGTCCTGCCTGGCTGCACAGAGCTAAATGAGTTCACGTAATAACCGTCTGTGTGTGCAAACAGTGCAGCCGAATCTAGGCCCAAACACCAAGACAATCCCTATCTCTCCTTCTCTTTCTCTTTCTCTCATTTGCAGTTGTGTTGTTGCAGTCGTTTTCCCGCTAAGAATAAGCCTCAGGTCTGGCGTATATTTGAAGGTTTTTTAGCTGCTCCTTTCATGGTCTCTATATTTGGTTTTTGGTAGTTTTAGTGGAAGAGGATGGAGAGAAAGAGCATCACAAAGAGGCATAAGTATTTTTAGCTGTATGACCTATTTCTCCAGTGCTACCTTATCCACTGTCAGTCAGAGCTAACCTTGCAGGATTCAAACACAGCTTAGCATGGAAGCATTTGTGATTTTTTTTATGGTTAAACTATGAGTTTAATGTTGTTTTAAGCTAACAACAGAGAAATCTAGATGCAGGTCTGATGTAATTTGAATTCATAACATTACACTGCAAAAAAGACCTTTAAACATTTTGCTTATTTTGAGGTAAAACAGTCCTTATTTCAAGTAAGAAAATGTGATGTTTTGCACAGAAAATACTAGTTTCAGTAGGTCTGATCGATCTGGGGAAAAATATAATCACGATTGTATTTCTAATATTGATTGATCTCGATTTTTGATTCAATTTTGTTTGACCTTTTCAAAAACAAATGAAAAATGCCTTTCATGAACATAAACAAAACAAAGATGTTTTTGAAACTATTTATCAAAATTCTTCCTCAAAGTTTGACTTTTGCTCCAAAATACAAATCTTTATTGACAAAAGATTGGTTTTTGATCTTTCAATTCAAAACCAATCAACAAATAATTGACGATTTAATTCAATTCAATTCAATATTGATCTTTCAATTTTTCGATTAATGGCCCAGCCCTAGTTTCAAGTTCTCTTGACAAGGTTTTTAAACAAATGCCTGATTCAAGCAATTATGGCTCAAAACAAATACTAATTTGCTTGAAATAAGTTTTTATTTCTAGATAAAGTAAATCAGGATAGAATATCTTAAAACAAGTCAAATAATCTTAAATGCTTAAAGGTGCACTGTGTAACTTTCTGGAGGTGAAGAGGTATCTACACAATTCAGTAGAATTAGAAAGTTAAAACTATACTTTTGGACTTTCTGATTGAAAATGAATACATTTTTTGTCATAATATGAACAAAAATCTGCTAAAGGAACCACTTTACTGCGGAAACAGACATGTTCGAGCCCTCCTCAAAGCCAAATAATAGAGTATTTTGTGGTCATGCAAGCCCGCTCAACGTAAAAACGCAGATTTGTATTCATTATTTTGTGTAATAAAGACATCTAAATTACAAAAATATGTGTTTACTCAAGTTTATTTTTGGCCAAAAGGTTGCACCGAGCACCTTTAATTCAAGTAATTTTTATCTAAGTTAGATTTTCCTTTTTTGCAGTGTAGTTTATAATAAAGACAATATAGGTTTGAGCTTACACTGCAAAAAATGAATTTCTAGACAAGTTAAAGTTGCTTGATTCTGATTTTATTCTAATTTCAAGCATTTTGACTAATTTAACCTCGATTTATTGTAGAGACTTTATTTATTTATTTATTTTTCTTGTTTCAAAGTGTTTTGAACTGTTTTAAGACATTGCTTCTTATTTCAAGCCGATTGGTTATAGATAGATAGATAGATAGATAGATAGATAGATAGATAGATAGATAGATAGATAGATAGATAGATAGATAGATAGATAGATAGATAGATAGATAGATAGATAGATAGATAGATAGATAGATAGATAGTCTGTGTTGTAGGAAGACACTTTTTCAAGATCAAATTTTTCATTTTGTTCAGTTACTAATTAGCTTTTGTTTTATGACCAATAAATCAATTATTCAGTCAATCAGTTGTTCTAGTCTTTACAGTGAACTACAGCACATGCATTTGAATTTAGATGAACATTTTAAGGTAAAATAAAGAGAATAATGAACAAAGAGTTTATATTTGAAGATTCATGTGACCCTGGTCTGCGCTGCTGCTGCACCAAGAGGAACAAAAGTTGATCAAATTAATAATTCATTGCTTGTTTGCTTGTGACCTACAGCCTCAAAAGGGGGTTGGCCTCAGAATGTTTTATTTATTTGTTTATTTCAATGGGGATATTGCACATTACTGTAAATAGAACAGCTGTAGCCCTCAGGCAGTGTTGTAGTTACAGATACAAAAACACAAACATAATCATAATGTTTAATATATTTACATTAAGGATAAAACAATGTGCAAATCTCATGATGCAATATTTTTCGTATATAAAGCTCACAATACGATATTTATCACAATGTCACGATATTGAAGAGGGCCCACAATACTGAGATTATACTAACAATAATAGACTTACAGTTGTTCTTTTTATCAGTTCCTTTTCTTTTCTTGGTACAAATTCATGGTTCCAGACTAAACTTCTTGAGGTGGTGCACATTATTTTTGTGGAAGATGTTACATGTTCATCCTCTAGTAAATTAAGTTACATTTTATACATTTACTTGTGCAATTTAGCAACCAGGGGCGTCGGACTGGGCGGGTAAATAGTACTAGTTTCCCCGGGGGCCAGGGCAGGAAAGGGCCCCACAAAGCATTTAATTTTGCTTACGTGAAATAAATAGTTGTTTTTGTGATATCAAAGAGCTTCATCACTCCGATGAAACATAATAAATTGACTTTGAACATAAATAAAGAATAATATTTGGGCAAAACATAAACAAAGAGAACAGATGGAGAGATTATAATATTATAAGCCAGAGTTTCCAGATTTTAGTGAACAAAGCCAGAGTTTGACACAAAATTATCAGTTCAATAAATATGCATTTTCACAGGGTTTTGTGTTGAATATAATCAATAGATCACAACTTCTCAATCCTATATGTGAGTGAAGCTGATAGGTATATGCATATTCTAGAAGGAAACAAAACCAAAATGATAAAACACAAGATTATGTGTTAGGGGCCCATTAACAACGTTTGTACCCGGGGCCCAGAATTTGGTGCTACGTCCCTGTTAGCAACTAACTTGATAAATAGGGCCCTGTATGCATCAGAAAGTTTATAGTCATTCAGTGTATGTCATAAAGTAGGGCTATTCAAATGGCGGCCCGGGGGCCAAAAGCCGCCCACTAAGACATATGTTTTGGCCCAGATTGGTAAAAAAGACCTTACCCAACCTGTGTAGTTTAGTTATTCAGTAGCCTAGAGTATATGTATTATTTGATAAGTACCATTTTGTTGCTAATACTGTTGGTGATTTATGCTAACAGCAGTTGAAGATTTAAGACGTTTCACCGTTGCCCAATAAATCATTATTTAAGAACTTTAAGAACACAAAGGTATTGCATTGAACTGTGAGTGATCCTAAAATCTGTCAATGAAAATGTGAAAGAAGCCTCTGTGTTCTTGTTGTTTATCCGGTTATTTTTAAGGTTTTATTGTTGTCTTTTATTTATCCCCATGAAAAGACATTGCTAGTGAATAGTACCTTTTCAAAATGTCTATGAATAATGAATGCAAAACACATTTGTAGTTCAGTTTTGTAGTCCGGCCCTTAGACCTTAGCCCTCCGAAAAATTGGCCCGCTTGTAAATATACTTGAATAGACCTGTCATAAAGCTATTATTTATTGTTATTTACACAGAAACTAAGTTATAGAGACTTGTTTTTGCTTCCATTTGTCATAAGCTTAACTCAAAGACAAAAAACTTCTTGCAAATATTGTTTACAAATCTGTTTAAATCTGTAAGTGAGTACTTCTCCTTTGCTGAGATAATCCATCCCACAGTGTCACAGATGTGGCTTTTCAGGACAATAAAAGAATGCTAAATGTTCAGTTTGAGCAAAGCACACAGAAGTCACAACATTTAAGTGAGTGTATGTGTCCACAAAGCTGCTTCTTCTTGCTTTGACTGTTCACTTCTCTTATAAACAATTTCCAAAGCATCTTAGAGACTTTGGCAACGTTAGTTATATTTTTATTCAGTGTCTTTTGACGACAACATTATGGTTCGATAAACTCATGGATATTGCTGAATGTCTGAAAGTAGATGTAAATGGTTATGGATCTGTTTTGGTATTGATTAAAAAAACTCATTATTTGCAACAGAGAAAGCCAAGGCACTGTTGATTATAAGGTTTAAATGAGCTTAAATAAATTGCTTTTTTTTTTATACAACATGGATATTTGAATGAATGTAGCAAGTCTGACTTAGCACAGTCTTTGTCCCTGAAAGCCACATTTTTTAGGATGTGTTGTTAGATTAAGGCAAAAATCTCACTACTGATTACTTTTCTCAGTAAGCAATTCATTTTAGGCTGTCAAAATTCTCTTGCAGAGCTAAAGTAAAGCCTTATTTTTTGGGGATTGTGTCTTTGCTGGTGCCAGGCCCTGATCACAGAAGTCGTTTTTTGAGGGCGGAGTCTAGTTGAAAACCAACGTCTGCTGCCTCTTGCCTCTGCAGCACTTTAATAAGGATGCAGACTGAAAAGCGGGGGGATGTGTGATGTGGGAAGGGGGGCTAAAGAAACACACACACAAACGCACACACACACACAGACTCTCCACGTGCACAGACTCTTCACGTGCACGCCCCCAGATACCCAGAATCCATCGGCGTAATAAGAGGCCAAGTGCAGCGGTGATAAATCTCACCTGAAGGAGCTGTTGGTTTGGAGCAGATTGGCTTTAGCCTGATGTAGTGTCCTGATGCTGCTGCAGCTACAGGCCCCGTTCACCCACTCAGGAGCTGTGTGCATAGGCTCAAACGCATCGCACAAATGTAGGCCTTATTACATGTGAGCCAGGTGCATAGGCTAAAACATACTGGACAAATGTAGAACTAAATACAGATGAGCAATGTGGCTGAAACACATCGTTCAAATGTAGGTCTAAATACAGATGAGTCAGATGCATAGGCGCAAACGCATCGGACAAACGTAGGCCTGAATACAATTGCCATGTGCACAGGCTGAAACAAATCAGACAAATGTTGGTTAAAATACACGAGTCAGGTGCATAGGTTAAAAAATATTGTTCAAATGTAGGTCTGAATGAGCATGATCTATGTGCATAGGCTGAAACATACTGTTCAAATGTAGGCCTAAATACAAATGAGCCATGTGCATAGGCTGAATCATACTGTTCAAATGTAGTCCTGAATATACAAGAGCTATGTGCATAGGCTGAAACACATCATACAAATGAAGGTCTAAAGACAAGTGATCCATGTCCATAGGCTGAAATATAGTGTACAAATGTAGGCCTAACTACAAGGGAGCCATGTGCATAGGCTAAAACGCACTGTACAAATGTAGGCCTGAATACAGATGAGCCATATGCATAGGCTAAATCGTATTGTTCAAATGTAGTGTTGAATAACCATGAGATATGTGTATATAAATGTAGGTCTAAATACAAGTGAGTCATGTGCATAGGCTGAAACATATTGCACAAATGTAGGTCTAAATACAGATGAGTCAGATGCATAGGCTAAAGCACATTGTACAAATGTAGGCATGAATACAGATGAGCAATGTGCATAGGCAATAACACATCATACAAATGTAGGTCTAAATACAGATGAGCCATGTGCATAGGCTCAATCATACTGTACAAATAAAGGCCTAAATACAGATGAGGTATGTGCATAGGCTGAAACACACTGTACAAATGTAGGTCTAAATGAGCATGATTCATCTGCATAGGCTAAAACACATCATACAAATGTAGGTCAAAAATACAAGTGAGCCTTGTGCATAGGCTCAATCATACTGTACAAATGTAGGTCTGAATATACATGAGCTATGTGCATAGGCTGAAACATACAGTACAATGTAGATCTAAATACAGATGAGTCAGATGCCAAGGCTGAAGCACATTGTACAAATGTAGGCCTGAATATAAGTGAGCCAATGTGCAAAGGCTAAGACATACTGTACACATTTTGACTGAAATACAGATGAGTTATGTGCAATGTAGGTCTAAAAATGCAAAGACAAAACTGACACACTTTCCTGGAAGTTTAAATAAATAATATTTTAACATGAGTGGCATGAGTGGCACTTCTTCAATGTATTTCATTGTTGTCGCGGCAACGGCTTGTCTGCTAACAACAGTTGATGATTTAGGACATTTTAACTGCAACAAAACATCTTTTTTAAGAAGAAGAAAAAATTATTAAGTTCAACTGTGTGTGATTTTAATGTCTGATGAATGTGAGAAGCTAAAGTCTTGTTGTTTATCTGCTTTGCTACAACTGTTGACTTGATTTTCTCTTTTTACATGTCAGTTACAAACCCAGTGCTCAGTAGACTTGTGGTGGGTTGAATTTGTTATCAAACTGTAGTTTATTTTTTAATATACAGCTATAACAGGACAAGCAGACAAAAAGACGATCTAAATGTTGCTAAGCATTTTTGGAATAAAATGATGTCAGTGCATAACCTCTATTGTAAAATATTATCATTTGTCAAATCTCAACATCTGTGTCATTTATGTGGATATTGACCCATATATACTATGTGGTTGCTAGGTAACAGTTGTGGGTTCACCTCTACATATGTCATATTTGCTGGACAAAATACAACTACAAACTTTATAAAATATCTAGGTAAAAACACGCAAACTGTTTGGTAAAATCTTAAATATAATCATGTGTTTTACTGAAAAACAGTCTAACCTGTCGTACTCACTTTAATGTTCTGTAAATGTCCTGCTGAATACATTTCTCCGGTCTGCGTCTGGAAAAGAGAAAGACTGCTGCTACCTGCTCCTCAAGTGAAACCAAATGAATTACCCGATGCAAATTTCCATCAGTGAGTTTCAACTAAGGCCGTTTTCCCAACAACACATTTAGATTGTTATTGATCTAGTCCAGTGATTCCAATTTCTCTGCAGCACATGGCAGACAGAGGAGCTGCAGCTTTCTCCCATCCATCCACATACGCCATGTTTGGATAAAAGCATCTCCACGGCTTCTGTTTCACTGCTCTGTTTGGATTAGCACAACTTTATGGATCTCATGTCATGTTTACAGATTCAGAGAGGGCACTTTTACATATGTACAGGCTATATTAGAGTTAGGGTAGGGTATCTGAATTTCAAACCACAAAACTAGCTCTTTTTAGCACTTTTCTTTAATCCAAGTTTTGATTAGGAATGAGATGATATGGATTTTTTTAAACTGATACCAATATCCCGTTGGTTAGTCCTAGATAGTCTGGTCCGGAGGGACATAGGCTATGTGAGCTGGTTGCCATGGTAATGAGTTTATTTCTGTTGCTAAACTTAAATTTTTCATCTTAACCTTTACCCAGACCCTTTTCCTGTGCACAGAAGTCAGTTGGCTTATTTATTTTCAAAAATGCTAACTTCCTGTTGGCATGTTCATTTCCTGTTTAGTTCATTCCTATAGGGTAAATGCTAGATAGTCGGGTCCGAAGGGACATTGATTATGTTTAGGAGAAAGGGTAAGTTCAAGGGTTAGGGTAAGGTTAGGTAAAAGGTTTGGGTAAAGGTTAAGGTAAAAGAAAAATTACAGTTTAGACCTGTGCAACAGAAATAAACTAATTTCAATGGCAACCAGCGCACGTCTTTCCCAGACTATCTAGCACTAACCTTTCTATGGGGTTTCACTAGCCAGGCTAACGCCACCTAGTGCCTCCGCTCCATTTCATTTCACTCCAGCAACTAGGTCAGGAGTTTCAGCGTTTGTTTATGCTTGAATCAGATTGAAAAACGATCGCCCAATCAGCGAACAGCAAACAGCGTTTACGTCAAAGCCAAGCGTCTGTTTGTAGTTCCACAAGTTTGCCGTTAAATATTAATGTACCTGTATTCATCACAGAAACCACAGACATGTCTATCATTACGTTTACACGCAGCTAATAAACCGTTAGCATTAACCCGACTGCACACAGCCATGTCAACACCTGCAAAAAACGAAAATACTCATACTCCGTTTAGTAAAAATTAAGAATAACTACTCATGTAAACGCTAATCGGAATATTCCGATGTAAAAGAAATATTCAGAACTCCTCGCAGATCTGCTCCTAGCTACGACTAAACACAAACTGTCTGAAGAAACAAGGAAAACATGCGTACGGAGACAACACCGGGTCGCTTATGAAGGTTTGTTTTCGTGTGTTAACACTGAACAGATTATAACGCTATGAAAGTGCAAAAGACTGACAAACCCTGTGTATTTCTGGCTCCTTATGTAGGCTGTTTGTGGTTTACTTTCCTCCGAAGATGTGGCAACAAACCGTCTAATCTGTTCAAGTGTTTGTGTCTTTTGGTCAAAGCACCTTTCATTCTAAAAAAGTTAAACAGCAAAACAGTGTCCAGCGCTTTCTTACCTGCGTTGTAGAGGAGGAGATCTTTATTTATTTATTAAAATATTTAGAATTCAGATTTTTTTTGCATACATTGTGTGTTAATGTTCTGAACTCAAAAATCTTTTAATGCAAAGTCATGCTGTTTATTATCTTCAGATATATGAAGGCAATATCGTGAAAAAGTTAGGTATTCCAGCTTTCACACAGTGTAATGATGCTCGACTGTATTTTGACCTAAAAAACATTTCATACCACCATGAAAGACACTCACACTGTTCATCATATGAACAAACAAACAAGCTCTTATTAAAGCTTGTGCTGCAGCCAAAGTCATAGAACAAGAATATACAACTTAAACATGTTAGTGATAAAATCAAAACAGACTTATCGTTTCTCTCCAAATCAAAGAGACAATGCTCAAACAACTGCCTGTTCAAATATCAGCCAAAATTGAGTCCGATAGCCGATATACAAAATATCGTCTGCAAAATTTCAACCGGCCAATATATCGATCTGTCTCTATTTAGTCGTGATCTAAGCTTTAAGAAAATTGGTGTAAGTGCGACTATAGCCCATCTTTTGTAGCTAAATATCTCTTTTGATTAAAATAAGTATAACATAATCACACTCCAGAGGCCCTGAGCTCACATTAGCCGGGTCCTCCTTCGTGTCTGTCAGATGTGTGTTATGTAAGTGCTGCAGAAGCCTTCAGTGCAGTGTAAACTCCGGCCTGTTACTGTAGAAGTGGTGACAGTGAACGGACAAAGTGACGGATCCCAGCTGCTCCAGTGTCAGCCTCACTGCAGCTCCTGTCCGTCTGTCTGTCACTGAAACACACACACGCTCTCATATATTACACTATGTAGAAGTTATCTTGACACGCTATACTTTTCTAAATTCTAAATTGTATTATGCCTTTGTTAGAAGGGTTAAATCTACATGTTTTTCAAACTGTGACTGTCCAAACCAATGATAACTATTGTTTTATCATTCAGATGGATAGCAGCTTAATTAAATATTGCTCCAAGGCATATTTTTGTTGTAATACTAAAAAGTGACTGGGTCTAGCCACTACATTAAATCATTGGATTGAAAATGTGGAAATACCTTTTAGATATTTATTGGGAAAGTACGATATTATTAATAGGAAAAAGTAACTCTCGCTCACTAGCTGGTCTTTTGCATTGTTTCTGTTCAGCTTGCTCACACATATAGAGGGACAACACAGTCTCACTAGATGGCGTACTTTTACCACGACACAAAAACAGCGTATTTGCACTACGACTTCAAAGCTATTTTTAGTACTTATGTTACGCCGTGCATTTAGCACGATATGAAAAAGCGTAAAAATGACACGAGATTTCACATCGTCAAAAAAACACGAGTTTTAATTGAAGCCACGTGGGGACATTTTCTTCAGGTGAATTGGGTCAGTTTAGGCATAAAGTTACTAAAATTGGTAAGATTAGGTCTGGGGCTTGGGGCAGGTTAAGATTAGAATCAGGATTTCATGAATATTCATAAATAAGAACACGTCTTAACAACCACCATTCAAATGAATGGGGACTGTGACACGTACTATAATTACGCAGGACGGCCGTGAACTCGTGCTAATCATACCTCATTTACATATTGTGTAATGTCGTGGTAAATGTACGCTTTCTTGTGAGATCGGGCTCAGAGGGACTATCGATCTGCGTCACTTTCCGCTCTATTGCGCTTGTCGCCTGCTGAAAGAGACTCTGTCCGTTTAGTTGGCTGGGGAAACTTCTTTGATGAAAACAACAAAACGGGTTGGGAGCTAGCAGGTTTCGATCAGGTCTGAACTGGTCTGACAGACGTCTGTCTCCTGAATCTTGAAACAGTGTTTTTCTTGCCGTTTTTTCACTCACCTGTATGTAACGTTTAAGGGTCGTAAGATCGACTTTCATTCACAAATGTTGAATTAGCAGCATGACTTTTGTTTTCACACAGAGATAAACTCTTGTAGTTAGCTAATAACAGCGCTGGCTCGACTTGTTGCTACAGCTTGGCCAATCAGATGCGGCTCTTTCTGCATACCGGCGCCCTGTTAATTAAAAAAAAAATAATAAAAATCCCTCTATAGAGAAAAAAGTAAAGAAACACTTAGGACAACACCAAACATTGTAATGTTGCACTTAGCTAGATTTTCATGGACTGTACAGAAGGATTTGATAAAAGTCATATTTTTACTTTTGACTTGTCTGGCCACTGTTTCCTTCTTTAGATTTTTTAGTTGTATGAAAACCAACATAGCTGCTTACGGTGAAAAAAATACAAGGAAAAATATGAACAAATATCATGTGGAACTGCAAAACATTGGGTATTTCTGCAAAACCAATGAACAAAGCAAAAAAAAATAAAAAAATTTGTATGTGAGGTGAGTGACGTTCGATTTTGGTCTAAATGACAAATGACCAATCAGCTTCTGTGTCATGTAAATAAACTCATCTGACTGGCCAATAATTTGGGGAGTTTATCTGAAACTCAGGTGGGGGGAGTGGTGACCAGAAGCACTCTTCCCATTTTGCTGAAGTCCAGGCTATGTTTTTACAACAGCGATTTGTTGTAAAAACAATGTCGCCAATATACACAAAATGAAGCAAAGCCAACCATTTAAATATGTCTGTCATTTTTTTTTTTTTTTTCAATTGCCAAATTCCAAATTTTCTTAAAAATGTATTACTCACATTATACTTTTACAGCAGTCCACATGTTTTGCTCACTTAGCCTTTGCTCTTGGAACCTTATAATTCATCACCACAATGAGTTTCAAAGCTTTTGTTCACAACTTTTAGAAGCAAGCACAAGTTGGTCTGTGTGGAGATGCTAATGATGCTCGCCCTGGGTGAAAACTATCCTGCATATTACTGCCAACTACTTGATACTATAGATACTTGGACAATATGTCTGCGCTGGCGAAACTGATATTATGTTGTTTAATTTGGACAAAGAAAAATAGGTACAAATTCTTTACAAATGTGTAGCCAACATTTACATAAGCCTAAGTGAACTGCAGTGACGTTTGCAGTTCATATCGAGAATCATATTCCAAAATACTCGCAATATCTCACCCCAAATTGTACTATAACTGAAAGCTGACTCCAGTAAACAGCTTAAAACCCAATATTTGAGTTTATACAGAGAATCGGACAAACAAAAGCAGATGTGTGTTTGAAAAAGAGGTCACACTAGTTCTTACATTCCTGACTATATTCATGCATTATTGAGATTTCTTCCTGTCCCTGGTTTGGCTCACATACACATACAGTAGTTTATGGCTTATTTGACTCAACAGTGGCTGCACTATTTACTCTGCCTATGAGTAATGCTACGCAGCGGACAGTATTGGGACATGCATTAATCAAAGCACAGTGCAGTTCAATCTTTGGGATTAGTTTGGCTGTTTTATTGCACCATTTGGTTAAAAGATGCTGACCTCAATGAATTGGACAGGGCAGTATATTCCTCAAGAGCCTGTGTCGCAGTCAGGTATTTAGGCCACACAATCATTATGCAGAGGAATATGTACAGACGATTGCAAAATCCATCTTTATCTTGTGTTTTTAGAGTTAATGATGTCCGATTTTCCAAGTAATAGACAGGCCTATTGTATTTGTATTAACTGATTTTTGCAGATATGCAGTATTAGAGCAATTACATTTAAGTCTGCATTTATATATCTGATTCAGGCCTTTCAACAAATAAGAAATTGTTGCTTATTTTGAGGTAAAAATGTGTTCTTTCAAGTTAAATAATTTGCCTGTGAAGTAAGAAAAATTGACTATAGTTGTTTTGAGCAGAAAATGCTAATTTCAAGCACTCTTGACGGGATTTTTAAGCAAATCTATTCTTGATTTAAGCACTTGTGGCTTAAAACAGATACAAATTTGCTTAAAATAAGTTTTTATATGTCGATAAGGTAAATCAGGAATATAACAAGTCAAATAATCTTAGTAAGACTTGGTCTTATTAAGTGAAAAAATCTTAAAATTAGTCTTTTAACATTAATATGCTTAATTCAAGTCATTTTATCTAAGTTAGATTTTAATTTTTTGCAGTGTTTTTCTATATTATAGCATGATAATCATATTTTATTCATAGATCCATTTACAGCATTGAAGATAGCCAAAAGAGAAAAAATATATACATAATTTAAGATTAGCGATTGTTGAAAGAATGACCCATCGACAGTGAAATCTTTATATTTTATTGCTTTTCCCAGATACCACGGAAAAAGTCCGATTTGAGTTCTTCCATAGTATTCATCTGAAACTTTACTCGCTGAAAACATTTGAGGAAAGGTGAGACGCTTAATGAAATACATCAAGCTGATTTGGATGTTCAGCCTATCTTATTTATGCTTAAAGGAACCGTATGTAAGATTTTGATGTCAGATTTCATAAATGTGACCTATATGTGCCCAAAGATACAAGGTCAACAAGTCCAAATTTACTTTTATTTTTACTGAAAGTCAATGTAATTCTGAGTTATTCTTAATTAAAAAAGTAATGGACATGATGTCCCTTTGTTGATGTTTACATTTATTATCCAATCAGAAAGCAGAATAAGCCTCACATGACTCTTTCATTTGGGTTGCCAGTTTGGTTTCTTAGAAGCTGAAGTTAATTTTGAATCAGTAATCAGTAGCTTCCTATCTTCAATGGATGGGCCATTCCACACTCTGGCAACCCATGTTCATTTGTGATTGTTATTAGGGATGTCCCGATCCGATCACGTGATCGGAAATCGGCCCCGATCTCGTGGTTTCAGACTCGATCGGAATCGGACGCTATCTCCCGATCAGGACTCGGAAATATTTATTCTCATTACTTACTTTAACATCATATCTAGTTACGCGGTGGCACAGTGACCCTCAAAGCAGTAGCAGCGCGTAACTGCAGCAGCACGTCATATAGGCTACGGCCGTCATACGCGCAGGAGTCGCTCATAATGGAATCAAGTTTGATTTGGTTCTAACAATTTACAGCAGCGGTGTGAGACGCTCGTCTGACGGCCGTCAATACGCTACACGTCCCTCAATAGATCAGACTTCTATTATTATTATTATCAGCGTCAACGGCGCGTCTCCCGGACTTTTCAGCAGGAAAAACACAAGAAAAAGCCGCGCAGAGACAAAATAAAGTTCAGATGCTCTTTCAAAATACGTCAACTACAAAGATTACAACCATTAAAACAACATGTACCGTGCCCAGAAGCTCCGTGAACGACCGTGAACATCGCAAACTTTCCGACTTCAAACACAAACTTTAAATCACGTCCTTACGAGGCTCTTTTCTCCACAAATATGAGTCGGACTGCTTTAAACCGCACATTATTTTACAGCTGAACTTGTAACGAACGTGTTTGTGAAAACAGCGCTGTTCCTTCTGTTCAGAATCGCTTTATATGAGCCGTTTAGTCCTACCTGGGTCTATTTTCTTTCTTTGGCTTCTCTCCAGCGGCTGCTCGGTGCTGCGCGTGCCTGTTTGGGTGCTAAGGCGCGTGCACGTGTGTGAGAGAGAGCGAGTGAGAGATTGCCTGAATCCTACACTATTAATTGCAGGACGGGGTGAAAAATAGAAGAAAAATTAAGATTCTTAGTACAACGTGAAGTAGGCAAAGAGATGTTGGTTTTCATCAAGAAAAACGTAATTTTTCTGTAAAATGAAAGCTGGAGATTGCAGTGCAGTTCTTAAAAACACATTACTTGCCTTACTTGAAAACACTGTGGCACTTTTGTTTTCTTATGCCTGCTGGATATTTTAAGTTGATGCTGTTTTTTCATGTTAGACCTTTTTAATTTAATATTTAGTGTTGCACTGCAAGTGAAGAATTTATGTATTATTTGATTGTTCAAGCTACGTCACAGAAGTCAAATGTTAGTGCTAAATGTTAAAAAGGTAAACAAAATAAAAAATAAAAGTCATCTGGGTTTGTTTACTTTAACATTTAATGTTTTATAAAAGTATCGGATCGGGACTCGGTATCGGCAGATCATCAAAATCAAATGACTCGGACTCGGACTCGGGGCCAAAAAACCTGATCGGGACATCCCTAATTGTTATACCTTTCTAAAACCACTAGTTGTGGATATTACATACGGTTCCTTTAACCAATCACAGCAACGAATCGTAATAGCCTATCCAATGTCTGCGTTTAATAAAACAAATGTCTCACACACACCTCTCCATTCTTTGTTCAAAAAGAAAATACTCTATGTTTCTGCTAAAACAGAATCAGCAGCTGCCATCTTTTTTTTTTTGCTTGATTCAGGCGCTACTTCCTCGTTATTGCTAACAACCCTTATTAGATACAGTCGGCAACGCGTCATATGTTTAAGTATGAGGCGACGCTAGCATCACGTTTTAGCTCGCAGCTACTGTTAGCATTGTTGAATATATTTACATTGTTGGATCACTTTATTTATCTCCCTGTCTTTGTGTCTATAGTTGACACAATATATTCACGTTAAGTTTCCCCCTCAGAGGTCCGTTAGTGGGCGTGGCCTTTAATGCCGACTGTATCTATCCACCTTGATGCAATGAAATTGGTCCGTCAATCCACTGGGTCAAACTCCAAATCAATCAAGCTACTGGATGATCAGATGGATTATCTTGATCACGAGAGAATCCATCTGGCTGGTCAGGTTATTTCTCAACCTTTTTAAGTCATACCCCCCAAAATAACAACCGTTGGCAAACCCCAGAACTGTTGGATACCCGCAAAGTGAGAGTTTTGTCTTATGTTTAATTATAATTTGAAGACGTAAGCCAAGATAAATTCATCTTCAGGCCAACAAATAAAAATCTACACCTGTCACTCCATTTGAAAGGTGTCAAACCTCATCTAACAATATTTATCTTCATTTCACACACCCCAATTTTTCAGGGTTTCTTACACCTTCTAGATATAGCCAATATGACAGCAACACACAGAAAAAAGCTTCAATTTAGCTGTATAGGCCCATTTTTGGACTATATACCTGTTTTTGCTCATAAAATCGTCACAAAAGAGAAGAACAAGCTGCAATAATACAGTGGCTTCTATATATTCTTCACTGTCAAGTAAGCATACATACTATAGTAGCCCACTGCAAGCTAAAGCCGTGTAATTATAAAAAGAATATAGAAAATAATGAGCACAGAACCAGATATAGACTTGAAAGCCTTTTCCATTTGCTGTTTCAGATGCAACCTGCAGCGCACTGGACCAGAGGCTAGAGCCGGAAATTGTGCTGCATATGCAACTGCTGCACAGATTGGAAAAGGAGAGCGAAAAAGACAAATTATTTCAGCGCGAGTAAGGGGCAGAGCTAGAGAGAGAGAGTGAGAGAGAGAGAGAGAAGGGGGAGAATTGAATTGCGGCGGGTGGAGCGGTGGGGAGGGGAGGTTGAATTGGTAAAGGGTGATATTGCATAGTTTAATCTGTTGAGTTGAGCGGTGGCAGGGCTCAGGCTGTGGGGGAGGGGAGAGTGGTACAGTACAGGCCCAATGCTATTACTTCTGTCTGTCTGTGTGTCTGTCTGTCTGTGTGCAGCCCAATCTATGGCCGGGCAACGCAGTGATAAAAATCGAATTGAGATCTCGTTCCTCTAAATGCTACGTTGGTCAAATGTGCGATATTGTGATTTGCAAATGTTCACTTAAGCTAAGACATATTTTTCACTCATCTTTTATCAGCCTAAGTGATTTATTTACCATGAATTTAATCAATAATAGGCAGACCTTCTCCCAATTTTCAAATGAATTAATTCAAATTGAAACTCAACCACTTTTTATTAATGCTAATCCGTTTGAAAGGTGTTTAAATATAGCTTTGGCTTCTATTTCGAGTCATTTCAAAATACTCAATGTAGTCATTTCTAGTTTAGGCCTGCATCAGTAGACAGTAGCCTCATTGTTTCTGTTCACAAACACCTGATGTCAAACCAATCAGGCTGCTCCTCTCCACTCTCACTCCTTTCTTTCAGCTCTGCCTAGTTAGCTCTGTTTTTGCGCGTGTCTTTTGCATTATTTTGATTTCAGATTTACTCCATTACCAGGGCTCTCAACTTTTGATTTTGGCTTGGAGTGAGATTTTTTGTGAGGGTGCAAATCATTTGTAGGTTCTGGGGTGGAGTGAGGCGCTGAAATCTACATGGAGAATTTGTAAAGCAGTGACCTAATTGAAAGTCTGTTTTTTTAGTGGTTGATGGGCATCAGACGTATTTCAGCAGTGTGGAAACCATGTCGTACATGGTGAAAAGAATGAGCGGGGGGTCTGGGGGTCCTCCCCCAGAGATTTTTGAAAAAACAGACACATTTTGGTGCATTTTGAGACATTTTACAGGCTTCAAGTGGCTGAAAAAAGTGAGACTAAAATTGTCGTATTGGATAACACTTTGAATTACTCTGAGCTTATTTTATAAAAATAAAAAATTAAAACAGGTGGTCAAACAACCAAGTGAATAAAAGATAAATGGCAATTAGGCCTTCTGTTCACGTGGCCCTGAGGGGTCGAGTCTGGGAGTTCCCCAGGAGATTTTGGTCAAAATATATGTAGTTTCCTGCAATCTGAAGTGTTTTTAACTAACAGATCCTATTTTCTAGCAGATTTACACTGGCACAAAGTCAGCTGTGTGTTAGAAAATTTCACCTTGAAATTTCTACTTTTAGGCCTTCACATGTCCAAATCCTGTCAGTGGTTCACAGTGGAGTCCTAATACTCTTTGTTCTGTCCTGCTCAGTGAGAGACATGTCAGTGAGGGGGCTTCAGACTGCAGCTCCTGGTTTTGCAGATGTTCAAACTGCAGGTCCTGAGACTGCAGCCTCCAGCTCTACCTCTGCTGGCTTTAGAGCTGCCTCAGTCTGTGAGCTGCTGCTACTTCACAGTGGACAATGTACATAGGCTCCTCCAACAACAGTTCTGCCTAAACCTTTTGTGCAGACACTTCGTGGACTTATGTTGGTAAATACTTTTTATGGCATAATATGAAAAAAACAACACTTTTTTTATCAAAACAAACATGTGTGGGCCCTCCTCCTCCCGGGCAAATAACAGTCCATTTTGTGGCAATACAAGTCTGTTTTTTTTAATTATCTATTTGGTGTAACAAAGACATAAAAATGTCCGAAACATGAAAGTATTATAACATTGTAATATTAATTAGAAGTTTTTCATGTTAGCTGCTGAGCCCCCACACCCCCTTTAAAGGTCCTTAAATCCCTTTCAAATGGCCCTGCACTTCCCACCGGAGACCGTGGAAACAGAGTCAGCCTTTATGCAGCATTGACAGTGGAGCTGGGGCTGTAGAGGCTCTAAAACTCCACAGACTTTACAAACATGGATCAGGACGTCTGAACTCACACTTCGTATCTCTTTTACGTGTCCTGTGTCCTGGGACAGTGAATGAAATGATCTGCAGTGTCCAGGACCTTAGTGGGACTCATTTTCAGCCCGAGAAAAATTTTAATGGACCAGCCCTCTGACAAATAAAAATGTAACCGTGTGGGCTCTAGCTGTTTTATCACCCTAGGCGAGAAATCAAATCACGCCCCTGATAGATAACCACTCTAGACCCTCAGACCCATAAGCCTGTAAATACAAATTTAAATCTAACAGGGTTCAGATGTAATTCAGGGGTGGTCTGGGGGAATTCTCCTACCTGGAGAATTTTTATAAAATCAATGCAATTTCCTGTATTTTGGTGAGTTTTAGATGCGATGATCCTATTGTGTAATGTCAATTTTATATAATTAAAAAGACATGAGGCAGTTAAATAAACAAAAATACAAATAGGGTCCCCCCATTGAGGCCAGATTTAGGGGGCCCAAGCCCCAAATGCCCTTAGCTCCGCCCCTGTAAAACTGGGCTTTAGGAGCGTCAGGCAGACTGACTCGGCCTGACAGGACTGTCCTGAGTGATCAGAGCAGGGAAAACACGGGAGCTGCTGCTTTTATAAGGTTAGTGTCTGTTAATGTCACATTCAGGGAAAAGTAAAAGTTGTAAAGACCTCTTCAAACATTTCCGCGGTGCGCCGTTTTGCGCGATTTTCTCAGCTGTTATTTACACACGTTATCTTTCACTGTACATTTTGGGCCTTTTCTCCGTAAATATAAGGCTGATTTGCACAAACTATGGATCACTATGAAGCTTCAGTTTCACAGAATATCACTGGGAGTTTGAAATGCGTCTCAAATAAACGATCTGTCTGTTAAATAGCTCTGATGTGACACTGCCCTGACAGTTGCACGCAGCTTCCCGAGGGAGGGAGGGAGGGAGAGAGAGAGAGAGAGAGAGAGAGAGAGAGAGAGAGAGAGAGAGAGAGAGAGAGAGAGAGAGAGAGAGAGAGCGATTTTAAGACAGCGCATCTGAATGCGTTGCCGTTCTAGGCTCTATACATTTGAGACTATTTAATTTTGGTTTAAAAAAAATTGTGTCTGATTTTTCAGCGTGAGAAATGCCAGGTGTGGCGTGAGAGCGTGTGAAGGAGGTGAATTGCGTGTGTCACACGGTCATTGCGTGAGAGTTGAGAGCCCTGTCCATTACATAAATATATAAATAATATTGGATTGTCCTTTTTTGCAATGTTTAACCAGGACATTTTAATAGGGCAAAAACAAAAAACAAGAACAGGAACAGGAAGTGTGCTTGTTGTTTTTAGCATGGCTAGTTGTTAGCTTTTCCATGAGGGTTATTAGGGATAAACTAGCACCATCTTCTGAAAGTTGAAAAAAGCTCTTCAGGTTTGTGGTCAAGAATTAGGAGATTCATTAGGTAAGTGAGCAAAACATGTGGGTGCAAAATGCTAACAGTTATGAGGTAAGTTATGAACATTTGCTTACAATTGTAGCTAATTTGTTGTATTTCAAATGTATTTTAGTGTAAATAAATTAAAATCATTGAATCTCCAGCACAGATATATTGCTAATACCTGAATGGTTGCACATTTCTACCTGCATCTAAATCATGTAACATTTGTCCATTAAAATGCCTGAAGTAGCTAGTGTATTGTTGTTAGCATTGCGGCTAACTGCCATTAGCATAGCCTCCCCAGCACATTTAGCTTTACCTTTCTTACATTGTTTTATCGTTTTCAAAATGTATTTAAACACAGACAAAACTAAACTATTAAACTCAGAACTTCCTTACAGTTTTCAACAAAGCAAATGATTGTAAATGAGTTTTTTATTATTATTGTTCCAAAGCCGTCAAAGCAAGCTAGTTTCGGTTGCTAACTGTTAGCTTAAAATGGCGATAACTAAATGTGGCGTTTTGGGCTTTCTATTGGCAAACTTTTCTGATATACATTCATAAATATCAATATAAGTAAATACAGTTTACCGTACACTTACAAATATTAGGTTTAAAAGACGTAATATTGTCCTGCGCATGCGTGGTTGCGCTAAAAGTGGGCAATGAAACTCTCCTAAAAGCTGAAAAAAGTGGTGAATAATTCAGAATCAGAGCTTGAGAATGCAATAAATAAGTGAGCAAAGCATGTGGACTCATGCAAAAAATATTAATAAACAGTATTTATATTTTTAAGAAGGTAAGTTAAATTGGTTGAGTGCAGTTTGTTGAGTTATTTAGTCGCAATCCAGTTTTCTTGTGCTATAACTTATTCTGTAAATTAAACAATGATTTTTTTTGTTCAAGTACATATATAAATCTGATATTTTTCTAAGTCACACCTTACAATAGAGGCACACCAGTGTACCCCATCACTAGGGTTGAAAATCACTGAACTAATCCATCAACTTGTCTTGTTTTAGCCGACTAAGGATTTCTTTAGAGAAGACTGTGGTGACCCCTGTCTAATATTAGCCCCCACATTCTAAAAAAGAACCGAGCTTCACGTTGGTTAATGATACTCAATGCTGTGCTTGTCTTATATATCCATAGAGAATGATTATTTAGTATGTAACCAGTGCTTTTTTGATCAGTGTGATTGTTTATGTCCTAAAAACTTGTGAGAGTCTGATTTGCAAGTAATGTTATAGCTTCTCTAAATCAAAATATTACCTTTTTTTCCTCAAACTATTACATCCATGTGCTTTTATAATCATTTTTTCTCAATTAATTTCCGAGGCATATTCTCAGCGGAGTAATAAAGGTCCGTAAAGTGTGCTATAAAATCTCCCAATACCTAATTTCCCTGGGCTTTAATTACCTCATTCACCATTACCGGACACATCTATTGTTTTAGCTGGCGTCTTGTCAAATTGTGAATTAATTTCTGTCATTGTAGCTCAATTTGTCTTTGCCAATGAGCTTGTTTGACCTCTAGGGGGAGCCCTCTGTTTCCCTATCAGCTGGAGAGGGGCCTAATTGGTGTGGTTAATTGTGCCATAGCTATGAACAGTGCTGGCAAAGAGGAAGAGAGAGAGAGAGGGTAAGGGAGAGAAATGGTGCAGCGATTTGGAGTGGGCCACTTGTGTGAGAAAGGAGAGACTGCAAACCTGAAGGCTGCAGAGAGAGATGCTGCTGTTTCATAATGCTGTTTCACAAATTGCTTGAAACTGTGTAGAGTTTATCTGCAATTAGGGCTGGACAATATTGACAAAATTGAATATCTTGACATAGGGCTGTGCAATTAATCGAATTTCAATTTCAATTATGATTATTGCTGTAATCGATAACAAAAAATGTGTAATCGAGTAATCGTCGTTATTAACATTAACCTGTAAGTGGGTTTGTAAGTTCATTTACATTTGTACACATACGACAAACTATTTCAATGAGATTTGACAGCTCTTTCATTTTATCGTCTCATGCCAAGGTTGTTCAAAGTATCAAAAACGAATCGATCAATATTGATATTCTGAAGATTTTTAGAATACTACTGAGTTATATTAAAAGAAGTCTTAAACCAAAATGTTTAAGAAAGTACTTTGACATTTTGTATTGAAAATGTCAATTTGTTGTATAAAAATGTAATTAAAACACGCATTTTGAAGTATTGTGGTATCAAAATTGGCATCAGTAATCAAGTTTGAAAGTTTAGTTTAGTGACAACAATAGTTCACACTCAGAATTTAAGGCACGCTAATATCCCACTTTCTGTCTAAGAAAATAATCGCTTGAATAATTGTGATTTCAATTATGATTTAAACAATCATGATTATTATTGCCATAGTCGAGCAGTCCAACCTTGATACATTTTTGGCTCATCTCGATAACAATATTTGGACAATATTCAACTTAAACGTGGTAAATATTTTGATACGCATCATTTTGAGGGAATTGTACTGACACATGTATTGAGAATCGGGTATCGTGACCACTGTATCGGGATACATATTGTATCGGAAGTCTCTTGGCAATACCCAGCCCTAGTGTGTACTCCATATGAACGATTTCTGACTTTGATTTGGTTTAAATTAGGCAAATGTGGCTCTTTTGCTGTTGAAGCTTGCACACCTCTGTCCTAATCACAGACCACAGCTTGAAACTGCTGCTGGTGTGAGAACAGTGCCTCCGACCTGCAGCTCCTTGCTTGTGCTGGTGGAGCTTGAGGGATCACCCACAGCCGCAGACAAAAGCGAGCGGGGGGTAGCTCCTGTAGGAGGGAGAGGCGAGGGAGAGGGTTTGGTTGTCTGTGGTGTAAATACGCTGCTCCCTCCCAGTGCTGCCAGTTTATCCAGCGCCGATGGTGAGGCCTGTCTGGCGGATGTTTGCAGAGGCAGCGCTCACAATCCAAACACACACTCAAACGGAACAATGCCCCCGACGCTTCAAACCACACAAAACTAAAAATGTATTGTGGCTGTGTAAACAACATGTACAATGCACTTGACTGGAGCTGCAGGCGACGCGGTGTTAGTCATTTACACGCCAGTTTAAGTCGACGTTGTTGGGCATTTAAACGGGAAATGAAGCCAAGAGCACATGGCTAATTTACATAGACAAACACAAACGCACAAAGCTTTTTTATACTCATTGCTTTCAATATAAACACTGGCAACATAACTACAGCCTGGAAGTAAACTGTCTTTATACATTAAGCACATTATTATGCAGTTGGCGTTGTAGTTTTGGCTCTGGAAAAGACAGAATCTATGTTTTAAGTGAGTGTTCAGTAAATGCTTAAGTCTGTAATTTGTGAATCAATGTTTAAAGTTGTGCTGTGATTTTTCTGAAGGATTTGTGGCAATAACAATTGAAAAATATATAATTATTATCATTGCGTGTGTGGGTGTGCGTGGGTGTAAACTTCAGAATGTTTTAGGCTGTGTAAGCCACATTTTTTCTAACGACAGGATAGTTTGTATTTGCATTAGATGCTAGGACTGCTGGATTATGATGAAAATAGTAATCATTCACGATTATTTAAATCATAATTTAAATAACAATTATTTGTTTAGAGAGACTGCAGAGCCTTAGTGTCCCTTAATAGAGAGTGAAGTGATCAAATGAAATATGTGACGAATCTCATAGAAATAAACAGAAATGTACTGCACACTTGTAAAGAAAGCACCCTGTTCATATCAAGAAAAGTTACAATTACTGTCAAAATTACTCGATTACACAATTTTTGTAAATGATTACTGCAATAATCGTAGCTTTAAATTGATTAATTGCACAGCCCTGGGGGTGCACGGTAGCAGAGTGGTTAGAGCTCTGGTTTCCCAATAAGGAGTTGTGGGTTCGACTCCCAGGTCGGACCAAATCAACATCTTACGATCTCTCTGGGTGGAGTTTGCATGTTCTCCCCATGTCACCGTTGGTTTTCTCCGGTTTCCTCCGGTTTCCTCCCACCTCCAAAAACATGCATGTTTAGGTTAATTGGGCATCACTGTAAATTTCCCCTGTGAGTGAATGAGAGAGAGAATGATTGTCTGTCTAACTCTGCGATGAATTGATCACTGCCCAGGGTGTTTCCCGCCTAAGGCCCAAAGTCACAGGGATAGGCTCCAGTCACCCGCGACCTCTAACAAGATTAAACGGTAGAAAATGAATACACAGCCAAAGGACAGTTGATTGGCAGGCCACAGGGTTTGAGTGGGTCGCCGTGTGGCACAAACATGGCGGTGCCAATTCTTATGCAGTCACTTTGTGTATTTACGGAGAGAAAGATGTCTGTACTTTTCTTTCATCTGCATTTAGCAAGAATTAAATTTTTGTTGTTACCGATTGATTCACTGTTTTGATGCTTCGACCAATCAGCTTCAACTGCTTGTCACAATATTCAGCTTTTTTCCTAAAGGTGACAATTATTCTAAATCAGGTGTGTCAACGCTTTTTTCACAGTGGATTTCATATTGAAACTAAGGTCTTGTCCACAGAAAGACAGAACAAGGTTAATTTTAAAAACAATCTGCATAAACATGGAGCTGTTTTAGGATTTGTGAGCGTTCACACAAATCAGTAAAACCAGCCTGAAGCCTTTGTAATGCCTGTAACTGACCAGAGTGCGGCGCTGTGACACTGACACAGAAAGTCACAAAAACAAGAGAAAGACTAGACACCAGCGCTATGTAGGGCTGGGCGATTAATCGCATTTGCAATTAAATCGCGATATGACAAGACGCGATTATGTAATCGCAGAGACGTGCGATTATTGCCCACGTGCGTTTTGTTTTGGAAGTAATTGAAGCGCTGCGTGTAAGTGCGGCCGTGTGACTGCAGCGCCTCCGGTCTGCAGCTTCATGTTACGCTCCACCGACACCTCCGTGACTTGTGCTTCACTTTTCTCTCTGTAATTCGTGTGCGCATGAGATCGACGACATGTAATGACAGTACCAGGCTCATAGGTGTAAAACTGTGCTCTTTTTAAAACTACAGCAAAGGATTTAGGCTTAATGCAGCGGTGAACGATATGAGCCCGGAGCCAGTGCTGTACTGCCTTCTTTCTCTCTTTTCTTCACTCACTCCGCGGACTCTCTTCGTTAGTGACACGAAACATAGACATAATAGCGGTTTCGGGTGGATTTCTATCGCCTCTCTTTGCCTTTTAGCGCGTATGTGCGTGTGCCACTGACTACGAAATCCCACCGCGTTACGAGTCCGCCCCGCGCTGTAACATGAAGTAGTCCGCGGTGACGCGCTGCCAAACGAAGGATAAACTATTTAATTCCAAACACGGAGCACTCCGGTTCTCTGCGTGGACAGGGACAGGTAATCGTCCCGCCTTCTGTCCTGTCTGTGGAGCGGGGGATGAGCGAGTGAGTGGCAGAGACGGAGAGAAGGAGAAGCAGCAGCAGCAGCAGCCGAGAGACGTGTGCGTAAAGTTAAAGGGGAACAAACTTAGCTTGGATATGAAAGCCCATTTTACACTGAGTAGCTCTGGAATTAAATATAAGTTACAGATATCACTTATTTGAACTTAAATAAAAATGAACAGTGAATGAATTTGCACAAGTTCAGTATAACTGGTTCATGTCTGTAAAAAGCAGAGCTAGTTAGGCTATAGCCTATAGTTTTATCCACCTTCATAATTAAATTAGTTAATTAATCTTGTTGATCTAATCAGTGTTGGGGGAAATGTATTGAAAAAGTAATTAGTTACTCATTACTTTTAACTTTTTGAAAATGTAATTAGTTACAGTAGTACAGTAGTAATTGCCTTAAGAGAGTAACTTAGTTATTACTTTTGGATTATTTTGTGTGCATTATTGCAAACATCAATCAAAAATAGGATTTAAAATTGTATCATTGGCATTTAAACAAAGGCAAACAACAAAAGAGTTGCTTGGATTCAAATTCAGTAAATTACAAGTCTTTTCACAGTAACTACTCAAACATGTAATTACAGTAACTAAGTTACACCCAACACTGGATCTAATTTAGTCAAAAATCATTTCACAAGTACATTTCTAGCAAAATGTAACAATTCTTATAATAAACTGTTGATTTTGTGTTACTTTTGCTCTTGTTTTTATGCTGTGGGAGAAAATCGCAAAAAAATCGCAATCGCAATATTTCCTGGAAAAAATCGCAATTATGATTTTTGGCTAAATCGCCCAGCCCTAGCGCTATGTAAACAGAAACTTAGCGGAGAACTCTAAACCTACAGAAAAGACACACGAAGTGGATTTATGCTTCAGTTTCAAAACGGATTTAATGGAGATTGTGGTGGGTTTACTTACGTTTTTTGTCTTCTTTTGTTTATGGAACAATCAGACGGCAGATTTTGTCAGTGAACATCATATAAAAGTCAGTACATTCTGCAGATCAGACGTGATTGTCGCCGCTCCTTTCGTACCGGCAGACCCGATTCATCCAGAAGTGTGATTAGAACATGAACACATTGAAAATAATAATGTAAAAAGCTTGTTTTTAATCTTTTTTGTGAATTATTTAACTGTTTATGAACAAATAACGAAAAGTATTGTTTAAGAAATCGCCAAAAATTATATTTTTTTCGAGGCTTGTAAGGTCACGTGTGATGATGCGTTGAAGGGTTGAACGGAAAAATCAAACTCTTGTATTACACAAGATAAACTGCTAAAAGGCAAATAACGGCTGTGGGTAATGAATATAAGGCTTGTGGATGACGATAGTAATCAGTGTTTAAAAAGAAGAACAAAAATAGCCCTTTTTAGGAAAAAGGGAACTTCCAGACGGATCGAGTTTTCCGGGACAAAAACGGTCATGACAGTGACTTTGGGGCAGTGATGTGATCATGAAAAAAAACAGTTGTGGATACAAAGTGACTGTGGAGACGCTAAACTGGAGTTTTGAAATCTTTTCACTCTGGGACTTGGTTTAAAAAAATATTCGTTTTCAGTGTCCTGAAATTCCTGCTTCGTGTGGACGATGTGTGGTTTAGGACAAATATTTGTGCTGAAATGCCTGAGCTTGGCTTCGTGGGGACAAGGCATTTTACGGAGCGGAGGGCCATATGATACACGTCTGTGAAGTGAATCATTCAAAATTTAGCATTTGACCAAATTTTTTATGAATCACCACACTTTTGATACGACAATAAACATTGATGTTAAGTTTCAGAGGCACCAAAATGTTTGGTATTTGACTATAATAGAAGAATTGCTCAAATTTGACATTAAAAACTTTTTGCATTTTGGGCCAATCTAACAGAATGTCTGAGGGCCAAAAACATTTGAGGGCCACAATTGGCAGTTTGGACATGCCTGCCTATAGACTGTCAAGAAGCTCTGCAGATGAATCTGACATGAGCCAGGTCAACAGGTGACATCCCCAGTCACAATAAGAATGCATGTTTTTATATTTTTTGTAATCCTTTCCCTGCACACAGTTGTTGTTTATTGTTGTTTAAAACCATTCAGAAGCAAACCTCAGAATAATAGATTTTAATTACAACAGCCTCCATGTAATTGCTCAGACTCTTTGCATCGTCTTATCACTCTCCACTGCATTTCGTCCACAGCTTACGTCGCCCTCGCTCCGGGAGCTTTCAGACGCTGCTTCCTGTTTGTATGCATTAGCGCGCGTGTCTGTCGGCGTGCGTGCGTGTGCGTCCTCTGTGCGTCCTGCGCCCTTCAGAGTGGAGCCGGTGATTGTCATTTCTGTCATGTCGGGCCCAACACTTTGGTAGTCAGCTCCTGTTTGAGGCGAGTGGGCACGGTGCCAGTTCATTACTAAACCTGGTCGGCCAGCATCAGTCTGTAAGAGATGAAAGCAGATAAACCGAGAGGCGCAGGGGCGGGGGGGAAACTTAAGTGAAATTATGCTAAAATACACTTCTCTTGTTTGGTGGATCAATCGCATTACATCAGTTGGAGTAAGCTGCTTTTGCCTCTTTTCTGTTTTTGTCGAGTCATCCAAATCTGACAACATTACCTTTCAAATGTTGACAAAACATGATATTGGGGCTGCAAAATGTTGAGTAATTAATAATAAACAGATTCATTATTGAGAGATTGATCGATATGGGGTTTTCTTTGGACAATGCCGATACCGATATTTCAGAATGTTGTCATCCGATGCCGATATCAATTATGGACAAAAATGTAAATCTAGATATATTTTGTTCATATCTCGATATACAATATATATATATCGATATTTTTGAATTTGCATATTTTAAGAAAATTTTTTTCTCTCTGCCTTTAGTCTGCTAATAAAAAAGTAGAAACGTAAATTTTCATTGAATAAACTCATTTTAGTTGTGCCTTTTTCTGAGTAAAACTAAATTCTATACATAACACAAGTTTATAATTTGACAATTGCAACAAAAATAAATCTTCTCTTTCTCTTTGTCACTTTTCTGTAGCTGCTTTTCATCAGTTTTAGGAGCTTTTTTTCACCAGTGATTCAATATCTCGATATGTACGATGAAGCCAAATTCATATCTTGTCCAGTACATATCTTGATACACGATATATATTAATATATCGACCATCCCTACTATCAATGGCTGATTTTCATTTTTTAGTTTTAAAAGCACAGCTGGGGTGAGATAAATAACCAAAAAACCTTCAAGCTAAACTATTATTCACCTCAGTACATCTGCATTTCTTTCACACACAAAAAAAATAATTTCATAGCGCAATGAAAGATATTTATTGTTCGTAATGACAAACAAACAAGCACCTATTAAAGCTTGTGCTGCCGCCAAAGTCCTATTGTTTCTCTCCAAACTAACTCAGACTCACCTGAGGAAAAGCCCAAACAACTGCCTGATCAGAAATCGTCCATTAATTGGTCTATTCTCTAACTGAAAAATTGTCAACTTATCAAATAATTATTAACTGTCTTCCTAAAAGTTTTATGGTGGCACATATACGCACGCAGCGGCCAGGAACTCCATTGGTTTTTTAATCTATGTGAGCGTATTAATTATTATTTATTCATTTTAATAACTTACACACTGCTGCTGTGTGTTTTTGCTGTGTTTTGTACAATGTCATAATAACAAATTGACCTAATCTAATCTACCTACAACACCAAGCAATGACGAGGCGATTCTGTAATTTTAGTGTTTTTGATGGAAACACTTTTTTAACAGCAAATCTACACCTCCAGAATGTTTTAAAGCTTAAACTTTGCAAACATCTTGCACTGAAGTGACTTTTGCATTCTAAGCAACCAATCAATTAATCAAAAACATAACTGCCCAATAGATTATCAAAGTAATAGTTAGTTGCAGCAGCCCTACACTTCATATCATCATTTGATATCCTCGTGTGAACTTATTTGTACTTAGTTGTAGGATTTTAAACAGAATTGCCAATCTCATTAAATGTTTTACACTATACAAAGTTGTCTTCAAGCCATAGAATCAGTGTATTTTTTAATTGTCAATGCATAAAGAGTGAACATTCTACAATTATCAGCCCTCTCTTACCACTCAAGAAAACGGAATTTGCGCTCAGCCAGAAATTCTTTTACAATACAAGTGTCCTTAGCAAAAAGAGGCAAACATGCATTAACTCCTATGCATTTGTACTTTTTTCATGCAAAATTTGAATCAGATAGAAATATTTGTTTTAGTTGGAGGACTTTTGCTGCAATTTATTCTTACTTGAAGAATCGATCAATCAATTTGTTGATTAAAATTTCCTAAAATAATCATCACCAGCCCTCTCCTCTTTCTCTAACAAATAAATGTCCATTGCATTCTCAACATTGAAATAGTTTAGACATCATCCAAATTATTCATTCCATAATTGTGTTTTTTTTGTTTTGACTGAATGTTGACAAGTTATTTATAAACCATTGAATAGAAATGTATTTTGTTCATTATGTGATGTAAAGCTTGATTGACTGCTTTACTAAGTCCAATTATACAGTGGAGCCACTTAAATATTTATGTTCATTAGGGCTGCGAGATTAACGACAAACTAATCAAAATCACTAATGCTTAATTAACAAATTCTAAAAATATGAGTGCAATAGTCTCATATCTTTAGCTACAAAGCTGTATTTTTGTAGAAGCAGTATTTTATTATGAACCAAATCCTACCATTTTGTGGACTAATTTTCAGATGGTGTTATGAAGCTTGGGATGCAGAGCTAAATTCCATCGGTGGAGGGAAACAGGCTCATCTGGCAGGACAAGGACAGGCTAATCCAGGAGAGGTGTGAAGGGTCAAGGAAGCTTCTCCGGTCTAGCCTCAGTCATTGCCAAGTCAGAGTTGCCAAGTCTGCTTCTTTATAGCAACTTCTTTTTTTTATATATTTATTTATTTATTTTTAGTTGATTATAAATTTTGATGATTGTGGCAAGCAGGGGTGAGCAATTATTTGTGCCCAGGGGCTATGTTCGAACAGTGACAAAGGACCAGACGACAATTACTGTTGTTACTGTAAGCCCATTTTGTATTAAAAATACACTGTTTATCTATTAATTTTGTCCATTCATTGTGTAGTTTAAAAACACAAGTGCAAGCTCATGCTCCATGGCCAAGAAAATCAAATAAAGGAAATATACACAAAATTTTAGATTTGCTAAAACGTCTTGAAATCTAGATTTCAATCTTTACTTTTTCTGGTTAAGATGGTTTTAGTTGATGGACTTGTTTCAAGATGTTTCTGTCCTATTTTAAATAGATTTGCAAATTTGATTCAAGCTAAATATCTTGTAAGCGCTACCAGATATTATCAATTATATTTTAATCTGACTAAAATAACTATAATTAAGATAAATATTCTGAAATCTAACCTAGACAAGATAATAAGGCTTTGCAGTGTAAATAACACTTATTCTCAAAAACATTCTGAGGGCCTGATTCAAACAGGTAGAGGCCCTCATCTGGCCCGCGGGCCGCAGTTTGCCCAGGTCCGCAGTAAAGACTAGGATATGGAGACACTAGAGCTTGGTTTACTTTCAAAAGTAAATTCCACATTGTAAAGTGCCATAAACTTTCAAATATTAAGAGTTTAAAGACATCGCAGGCTAACCGTGCTAACTCAGAGCCAGTGCAGCTGTTTTCAGTCTAAAAACACATCTATAACTTAATTTTCTGTTTCTCAAAAACATGCCGGGGGCCGCAGTTTGCCCAGGTCTGTTGTATAGATTGAACTAATTTAATTATTCTTTTGTTGTTGTTCTTACGATTATATTGTGACATAAATAATCATGATAATCAACCAAATAATCTTGAGTTAGCAAGCATCAATGTTAGATAATAAAAATAAGCAGATTGAAAAAGTGTGTACATACTTTTTAGATATTTCATGGCAAAGAACAAAGTAGGTAACACCACCATCTGAACCTATCATCATCACATTTTCAAACATGAAGGCAGCCTATGCAGTCACATCTTTATGTTTTCTGAAAGTGGTTCAGTCCTAATATTTTTTAACTATAGTAGATTGTCATTTAGAACCCACAATGTGCTTATCTTGTTAGTTACAGCTTCACTTGACACATTCTGTATCACTTTCCACAATCAATTTCACCCAAAAACCAAAGCCTATTCAATCCGTTAGCCTGTCAGTTCCTTTAGCAGCACTGCGGGTTCAGCCTCCATCGACTGCGGCTGTGCGATCGCGCGGTGTCTGTCTGCGGTCTGTTTATGTCATTACAGTCGAGCTAATAGAGCCGCAGCGACCACAGGCAAAAATCAAAGCTGTTTTTCAATCTCTGCAGCTAAATAATGCCGCGTGTAAACAAATGCCGGCCTACACTTGCCCGTTAAACTTTTCTATTTAATTGAATTGCAGTTTTGTTAAAGGACCCGCGGCTTCTAGTTCAAGTCTGATTCATTTTCATAAGCGTTTGGTAAAAGTTTATTGGTTTGGGAATTGGGCTGTTGTGAATGTTGTTTTGTTTTGTTGCCAGTTGTTTGAAGATTATGAATTACTCCACACAAACTGTCAGTGTGGCGTACAGACATCTACACATCTCTGTCTATAACAAAATGTGTTCTGTGCATTTGATCTATGTTTCAGACACAATGCAGCAACCAGGTGAAGTCTGCCTAAGATTTTCTGCTATTTTAACATCGGGCTAACGCTGCATCCGGTCTGTCTAATTTTGACACCAGTTTTAGCGTTGATTTGCAATATTTTTGACTACTCTACTTTTAGCTTCAGAGCTTTTGCCACGCCCCCTTTTTAGTCGGTTAATCGGTCGATGGGACATGTTTTTAGTCGACCAAGAGTTTTTTTGGTCAACCGCAGCCCTAGCCACTAACAATAATAATATAACCTCCACAACATAATAACATAAACACGGGTATATAATATAATACAGAGGATGTAAATGAACAGAACAGGTCAAAAAATTTATTGTCATTGTCACAAAGTACAAGAAAACTACTTTTGGAGTGAGCCTCTGGGCTGCTGCATCTTTTGTGCGCCGCCACTCGCTCTTCCAAACATAAAATGCAACAAACAAACAAACAAAAATAATTATTATAGTCACGTGCCTATCCATTGTGTGGCGAAAAATCAGACAGAAAATGAACTGTCGTGAAATAAGTGCAAAACTCGGCGCAAGAGTTCTTTGTTTTGTGTCAGAGATCTTGTGAAGTCCTAATTTGTGGGTGAACCTCCGTGAACTCATGGTATCGCAATGCCGGCAGCGTCTGTAAATATGTATGCATAATCTGGTCGCAGTGTGAGTGACCACCAGACCCAGAAGGATCCGAATCTTGATCTGGAGGCAGTATAAACCTGGTGTAAAATGTGTCAAAGTAATGTTCAGGCATTAGACATAAAGACATTTTGCAATGATTATTTGTTTGAGTTGAGTTGCTGAGAGATGTTAGATAATTATGCTTGTGTGTTTCTGATCACTTTTTTCTGAGCAGCAGAGCCTGGCACTGTCTTGTTTTTTTCTGATTGGCTGTTTTAAAGTTACTCATAGCATGTTGTAACCTGATCTAACATGTTTCTCGGGCAGCACCAACTCTACTTTGAGCAAGCTAATGATGGGAAGAATACACTGTTATGTGTTCTTTAAAGCAGGGGTGGATAATTATTTTTCACAAAGGCCATATTTGAATCCAGACCTGGACCACGATCATTGGTGCAACAGATGTCAAATATAGTTGTTTAATCTATTATTTTGTCCAGTTATTGGGATAATCTTCATCAGAAAGTAGAAAAGTGCTGCTGCCTTCTCGTCTGTAACAAAGCTTTTGTTGGTTTAAAGATGAAAAGACACTCGCTCTCATTATTTTAGTCATGTAAACCTCATATTTTTTTATCCTAAAGATATAATTTCATTGTAGTGGTTCAAATTCTTTCACCAAAAAGTAAGATAAATAACACTGACATGAAGTTTATTTTAGAAAATGGACGTTTTCTCAAAAGTTTCTCTTCAAACGTCTAATGAAAACAAGGAATTTCAAATGCCTATAAAAAGAGAACGGATTCATGTAGAATAATAATTCCTTTTTAAATTAAATTAGACACTTGTAGGTCTTATTTGACGTACAACATGTCATGATTCCAGTTGCACAAAGTGTTTTTTTTTTTTACTTTAAAATTAGAAAGAAGAGCTGGAGTTAATCTCTTTCTAATCTTTCTTAACTATGCCAACCTTCCATCATACTTTCTTCTTTAGACTTATATCCCCCTGCTCTTTCCTCCACATTTTAACTTTCTCCTCCTCACTCATCTCTCGCCCGCTCCAGCCTCCAAACAGCCAGGCAGTCACGCAGCTCTCCTATCACATTATAATGAGATTGGGAGCACACCCCAACAGAAAGAAGCCATTTTCTACAGCTGCCAACTTATTATCAAGGAGGTCTGAATTTCTCCCTTCGCTCCAAAAGGCAGAGGAGGAGACGAGAGGGGAGGTTTTGGGGGCGAGCTTATTTACATTTTGAGTGTTTTCGCTTTACCAGTCTCTCAAGCCGTCCGCTGGTTTTGGTTTTGGTCACTAGTGCAGTCCCAAAGAAGCATTTCCACACTTCATGTTCCTCTTAAAATTTTAAAAAGCAGCGTGTAGGGCTTTCCGGACCAGTGTGCCTCTGAAATACATTATGTGCTGCTGCTGCTGGTGTTGTGGAGTAGCTCTCGGAGTAGCCATGTTTGGTCTTTGTCCTCATTAATATTTATACATGCTGCTGCTGCTGGTCTATAATCTATAGGAAAGTCAACTTTTAAATACATTTCATGGAGAAAATTTGGAAGAAAGAAGAAGTAATGCAATGTAGACGCTTATTTAAAAAAGAAATGGTTTGTATTGCCAGTGTGTGTGCTGTTACCATGCCAATGTTGTTTTTGGATTTACCATGACAACAAAACTCAACAAACAGTGTTTTTGTAGCTCAGGTGTTTTTGCTGCTGGCTAGCTCACGTTGTTTATGCAGCGTGGATTAGATGTAGAAGTTGTAGTGAGTATATTGGCAATTTTATCCTCTATACAGTCAGGCAATTATTGTTCTCTGGAGGGCTGGACTACAGTCATTCATGCAACAAATTTTCATTATTGCAAACACTTTTCTGACAGTTTAATCTTACATTTCATACATTTATTGTGGTCTTTATTAATACAAAAGTGCAAACACACTTGTAAAATATATATATAATATAAAGAACCTACACTTGTTCAAAGTAAAATATAACACCTTTTTCAATTTTTAATGACACTTTAGTCAAAACTAATGACACTGTGAACAAAAAAAATGGTCGTCACTTTCTGCTCTACTGCGCATGCTCCATGCCAAAAGAGACACTGTCCATTTAGTTGGCGGGGGAAACTTCTTTGATTAAAGGGGACCTATTGTGTTTTTTTTAATATATATATTTAGTAAGAAACTAGAACATATGCAGATCAGTAATTTACCTTTTGTTCATTGTAAAACACAAAATTAATCTAAAACAGCTTAAAAATAGGAACAGCTCTACTGACTTCCTGCTCAAAACTACAGAACTGATAAGCCCCACCTCTTCATCTTACAATGTAACTGTTAGAAGCAACAGATTTAAAATAACAAATTATTATTGTTGTAAAGTGGCTATGGGACAGTATTGAACCATATAAGCTTCACTTTGAGTATTGATCTTTTGACATATAACAAGTAAACACAGACAAGTGGGAGGGGATAGGTGGTAGGTGAGAACGGGGTTTTCTGAGCACTTGAGCTCAAACTGAAGAACCATTATAACAAGGTTAAAAACTTAGAAAAGTGAATTTTACATAATAGGTCCCTTTAAAGCATGATGTAAGCTAGCTGTTTGGATCAGGTCTGAACCGGTCTGACAGACGTCTGTCTCCTGAAGCTGGAGTCAGTGTTTTTCTCGCCGTTTTTTCACTCGCCTGAATGTAACTTTTAAGGATCGAGTTTCATTCACAAATGTTGATTTAGGAGCAGAACTTTTGTTTTCTCACACCAATAAACTCTTGTTGTTAGCTGACAACAGTGTTTTTTTGACTTGTTTCCACTGTTTGTGTTTATGAGCGGAGGCTCTTTCTGCAGGTTGGGTGCGTCCACATTGCCCGTGTTGATTAACAAAAAAATCCTTATATGATATTATTCCTGGATTTATGTTATCGCATGCAGTTTCAGCATTTTGTCTTTCTTCCTTTTGTTTTTGTGGTAAATCCAATTGTCACTCGGTCAGGACTTGACTAAAGCTGAACAATAAAAGAAATGGCTGTATTTAAACTGTAACAAATCAGCCCAGTCTCTGGAGAAAACGTAGATATACAACAAAATGACAAAAATGTACAATTAGCATGTTTCACCCCTTTTTGCATCAATATGTTACTAAAAGCCAAAACGTAAAATAATAATAAATCCTATACGCCAAGCCCCAGTCCTAAACTTACCCGTTAAACCTAAAGAAAATGTTGCCACGTTGCTTCAATCAAAATTTTACATTTTGGCTTTAACATTGACGATACAAAAAAAAAAGTAAAAATGCTTATTGTACGTTTTTGTCATTTATGTTTTCTCCGAAGACTGTGTTGAAATCAATATGTGATAATTATTTCCAAAAGCACAGGAATGAGATCACAATTACATTATTCCGCTTTGGGACACTCAAAATTGTTTTATTTTAGCACACAGCACTGTTTCACAACTTTAGAGGGAGCGTGTAATGTCCACCAGAGCTGTCTCATGTGGTTTAAATGTTAATTTGTCTTTAAAGGTGTTTTCATTTGGCAGTGAGGGTTGCGTTTATAGTTTAGTTTGGATTTTGCAAAACCGAATCAAATTTTCCATCCAAAGTTGTGCCGTTTTCATCACAACAAACGGCTCTTCGGTGCATAATAAACCCACTCAATCGTCATAATTCTCATAATTGCAGCTGCTGTGCATTCTTCAGCCCAACATCTCTCTTCCCCCCGATGTCTTCTGCAGTGGATCTTTTTTTTTTTTTTCGTCGGGTGGGGTTAAGCTGTGACTCACCACTTATTTGTGTGTTTTTCTCTCTCCACAGGCAATCTGGAGGAGCGGTGATCAAGAACAGGTAAGAGACAGACGTGAGCTCGAGCAGACAGCAGCAGCAGCAGAACAAAGACACGAGGAAATAACACTGAATCTCTAATCAATCTCACTCGTTAACAGCCAGGAAACACGGTGCATATATCGCCCAAACGTGTTACTGGCTGCTACTGTATATCCCGTCACTCATCTGCCTCCCAATTATCACTTTCACTGCAGATATTCGGAGCTAATGGCGACGTTAGCGCAGATACTCAGACTGAAACCTCGTCAGTGACTGCTATAAGATCTTTCACCTTCATAAAATCATATTAATATAAACTAAGAATCATTATAGACTCTGCCACTTAGGTCTAATGCACTGTAATAATTGTTAATAACCTGAATATGAGGATAAAGATTGTGGAGTTGAGTCTAATTTACATGTGGAACAAGATCAATCAAGTGAATTTTAAGAACTTTTAACCATTTCACAACATACTAAGATCAAATACGACAAGAAAAGGGATTGATTTAGTGAGTAATAAGAGTCTAAATGACAACAAGGCTTTTTGAGAATTGGCAATATAAATATCACTATTAAAATGACTTTTAAGAATCATTATTTTTTATTCTCATTTTGCTCAAGAGGTACAAGTAGCTCTCAAATGTAATACTTAGCAACTGTATTACAATTAGGGCTGCAACTAATGATTATTTTGGTAATCGATTAGTTGGCTGATTATTGTTTGGATTAATCGATTAGTTGTTTAGAATGCAAAAGCGACTTGAGTATAAGATTTTTGCCAAATTTGAGCTGAGTTAGCGTTGCATGAGGACGTTCTGGAGATGTAGATGTTAGGTTTGTCAAAAGTATCTGAAACACTGATAATAATCAACACACATCAAAACTAGATACTCCTTTGAACAAGTATTGATAAAAATACCGTTAGCATGAAAAAATGTGATATTTTCTGATGAGTTTTAGAGTAATAGTTATCAAAACCAAGATGCTAATTAAAAAAGAGTGTTATATTTTCTGTTGAAATCTATTAAATAGAAATCTGAAAGAGAGCATTTTTGATGATAAATGTATCAAAATTAGGCTTTTATCAAGAATCGAGTTTGAAATTTAGTGACAAAAACATGATTTTGGTCTGAAAGTTACGCAGCCCATAGGCCTAAATGATAATGACATTTTTTGTGGGGATCTACTTGTCTTGTGCCCCATCTAAGGCTTGTAATCATTGTTATGTTTTTCACAGTTGATTCTTTGCAGAATGAGTAGATTTCTGTTGTTTTAATTTTCGTAATCATAGCTCTCTAGCACCTTTTTTCTATGTTTGTTCATCTTTATTCTCCAGCAATCATTGCTTCAAAATTGTTTTGTTTAGCATAAACCTTTAAACACAACTGCAACTTCTTACTTAACTTGTTTTCTATAAATGATAATGCACACAGAATTTAACAACATCACACTGTCGACATATTGTACTGCTTGGCACTTTTTTATATTAACGTGTTTAGGATCAATTCGGCCATTTACCAAATAATGAAATATAAAATACAGTAATAATCCACAGGTGCTAAACAACTGAAAGTATGCTTTCATTTGAAGAGAATTTTGGCTCTAAAGTTTAAACGTATTGCTATTTTTGTCATTGCAATTTTATGATAATTAGCAGTGCTTCAAAACAATGTGAAATATGAGTTAGGTCTTTGATTTAATTGAGTGATTATTCTGTAAAACTTCATATACTATTGCAGATTCTTCTCTCAAAAACAATAACTTTACATACTTTCTATAATAACAGAAAAGCACTGACTGAACTTAAAACCGACACATGTATATTTAATGTTTGCTCCATGTCGTTTCAGTCTGGGTGAGGAGTTTTACAAGGAGGCGATCGAACACTGTCGCAGCTACAATGCGCGCCTGTGTGCCGAGCGCTCCATGCGGCTGCCCTTTCTCGACTCTCAGACGGGAGTGGCCCAGAGCAACTGTTACATCTGGATGGAGAAGAACCACCGCGGGCCTGGTACGAGTCTCTAGTGTTGTCCTGTTTGTGTGTGTGGAGGTTTGTGAGTGTCTAAGGAGGACTTGGTTATAGTTCGGGCTTGTGACATCAGTATTATTAAGCATATTCTGACTTTACTTACATATACGTAGTTACCAGTAGTGACTCAGTAGACTGTGACTATCAAGCTTTTTTCCACAACACTTTTGGTTAAAGTCTTAGTGCAAACTTGGAACTTCCTTATAAGTATTTTTTTTTTTTTGGAAACATCAGTTGTTAACCTGGATAGTCAGATCAATTCTTACAATTTATGTGAATCTCAAAAAACTTGAGACTTTATTCTCGTTTTTGATTTTGCTTCAAACAACTTTTAGAATTGCCGGTTAAGGCCAATAAGTGCACAGCATGGTGTTTCCCAACCAAGGGTACTGGCGACCCCAGTGGGTACATTACCACTTGCCAGGAGTTACGTGGAATAATTGCAGATTAAAAAAAAAAAAAAGTAGAATTGCAAGTATTTTTGTGTAAAAAATTTGTCGCACATTTTACATGTCAAGAGGAATTGTTTAATATAGAATTTAATTAAGCAAAAAAAAAAAATGCAATGCCAATAAATGAAATTATATGCGTAAATAAAGACAAATAAACTTAAAAGGGGGTACTCCATGTGTAAGATCATGATTTGGGGGTTCTCAAGACAAAAAAGTTTTGGAACCACTGCTATAGAAAGACCAAAGCCAACATAGTGCCGTAGTGTAGAAGTCAAGACTGCAGTAATCAAGAAGACCAAGACTTTTTTGAGATCACAAAGTCCCAAAACTGAGACGAGACCAAGACCACTGAGGGCCAAGAGACAAGACCGAGACTTTTATAGGTCAAGACTGAGACGAGACCAATAAGGACCATCAGTACCAAATCAAGACCACCTTTGTTATTCAATACAATTATCAGTGTCTACATGATCTTATTGTGCAGGACTTATTGCAAACTGTGCCTGGGATGTCACTGCTCTCCTGGTGCAAGTTTAGCCGAGCATAGTCGTAATGAAATGTGGTCTCTTTGTCCAAGACGAAACCGAGACCAAGACAAGACCGAGTCCAAATGTGCTCGATCAAGACCGGTCTCGAGTACTTCAACATAGTTCCGCCAACAGATGTCTTTTGATCTATTTTCATAGAGACATAAAGTTCTTAGCGTATGCATAAAAAAATGATTTGTGCAGCGGTGAATGGAAACAAATTCTCTCAAGAAATTGTTTTCTTGTTTTTTTTTTTCCACTGTTGTGGGGCTTCAAATATTAGTCATGATGCCCTGCCTTTTCTCAGTGGCTGTATAAATAATGTTAAATACCACCAAAAACTTTAATTTCACTTCATGGAAACTGTCTCATTGCGGCTCGTTCGCTTCACAGGAGGCGGGGACATTTTTTAACCATTCGCTGCTTTTTGATTGTTTTGTCATCCAGGAAGTAGAGCATAAACATGTGTCAGTGATTGTTGCCGTTTCTATGAGGTAAATTACAGCACAAAGTACAAAGTACAATATCATATTCTTTATTATTTGACACAAAGTCAAAGGAAGAGAACACATACAATCTGCTATTTCAACTCCTGCTCCCTGATTGGACGGCCGCATTTCCTGCTTTTTGGGAACCGTCTGCACTCTTGTGATACCTGTGGAGTGGAGGCACTAGCTGGCACCAGTCTGGCTACCAAAAACTAATTGGATTAAAAACTTTAAAAATCAGGTACAGCCAAGTATGTTTAAAAAAATCATATTAGTATGATTATTTTGGAAGTCCTGGAAAACTCCTGCTTTAACTCGTGTGCTGGTTTACTCTGGTCTGGTGCCATTTTAACATTAACATTTACAATTTCGGCTGTTGAACGGTTTAATTTACGCTTTTTTTTTTTTTTTGCAGTAGTCACAGCAGCATTGTGGGACTCATAATATTTCACAATAATGTTCTTAGAAGCTCTTTTCACAACTTTTAGAAGCCACTAGCTCAGGCTAAAGACAAAACAAAGAAGCACAGTCTGTGAGTTTTAGGGAACAAAGTACAGGATGGTAAAAGTCTGAAAAAAACTTGTCAAAAACATCTTAGTATGAATGAATGAGTGAAATTATTTATTTCAAGCAAGCATGAGCAGAATATCAACAATTAGGCTGCCAGTCTGTTTTACACAGAAAGACATTTGAAAGAGAATGAGAATATACTTATTTACTGTCACCCTTGGTAAACATTCTAGTCTATAAAATGTCCCGATAATAGACAGAACCTCTACGTGTGTGTTTGATGTTTACCTGATGTTTGTTGTGAAAACGGGAGGAGCCCAAATCACTGGAGTGAAAAGGAGGAGAGACGGAAACAGCTGCTGTGGATTTTCTACTACAGTTATTCAAAGTGTAGCAATGCACCACACTCGACAAAGAAAGATAGATTCAGCACAAATATCTGATCTATTTTAAAGTATTTCAGTCTGCTCTATTATTGAGATTATCATGCTTAATGCCATTACAAGAATTTAATCTAACATGCCTGATACTAATGGTTTTTTTAAGTCCCAGTGCAGTGTGTAGTATCAGCAACCACAGTATGATTTTAAAGTAAGATATCACCATGGAAACGAGCGCGTGGCAATCAAAAGAAAAATGAAAGTCAGATCTTTGGAGAGACGCACCCACTGTAATAAAGGTTCTGCTGTTTTTCAAGGTGTTTTTCAGCAATGAAAAGACTCAAAGTTAAATTATTTTAGACGTTTAATGCTGTACTAGGAAACATTCTAGGCAAAGCAATAACATCACCATGGAGACAGGCAAAGAGCGGAGTAGAAAAGTTACATAGTGCACAATTGAAAGATAGTTAAGATTCAAATACATATTTCAATAACTGCCTCAAATTAAACTAAGTACAAATTAGTTCTGTCAAATTGTTTATGTTGTTGTTCCGTGTTTTAATTTTTGAGCTGAATTTTCATATGACATCTTATCCTTTATGTTACTTTACTTTTGATGTTTGTTAAAGAAGTCAGTCGAGAAACCCACTGACTGTACATCGATATTAAAACTCTATGTGAACTCGCACCTTGTGTTGCTCGGCCTTTGTCCTATTTAATAATGAATCATTTGTCTCAGGAGGACATAAGTGGAAGTAACTGTTTTTTATTTCACTAGCAGTGTTGGGAGTAACTTATTACAAAAGTAACTCGTTGTAATATATTCCCCTTTTCAGTAACTAAGTAGTGTAACTCATTAATTACTAAATGTTGAAAATATAAGTTACAATACAACTCAAGATAATAGCATATAAATGTATTTATTTTATATTCTAATGAAAACAACTCTTCAGAACCAAAACGCCACTAAAATACTCTCTGTTTGCTTAAAGGTGAATAAAAGGTGAATAAAATATTATGAGGAAAATGTGGTGTGACGTCACATTTCTATAAATTAACCAGTAATCAAAAGTAAATGTAACAGGGTTATTGTTGTACGATGTCTTAACAAATGTGTGATTAGCTCAAAGTAACTCACAGTAGTGTAACTCAGATACAATTTTGACACAGTAATATTGTAATACTAATGTATTACATTTTTCCCCCCTGTAACAAGTAATATATAATGTATTACAATTTTACAATAACTTACCCAACACTTCTCACTAGATATTTCTAACACCCATCAAGCTCTGATGTTGTCAGTATCATGTCCTGTTTCCACCTCTGCCGGTGCGGCCCATTGGTGTGACCTCGAGGTTGCTCACTGGGTCTAAGGGTTTAAGGATCAGTGACATAGCCACTCTGGAGGACCAGGAAGTACTAGCTGGACTAGGCCTCAGGACACAACTCAGACTGACTGGGACTGACCACCATGACTGCAGTAGGACTGTAATACTTTATACTATGCATAATTGTACTTTTGTAAATAAACCATACTTTTGGGCTCAGATAACTCTCCAAAGATTTTATTTTCCCACACTGTAATAAAATTCCACAACAAAATCCAACAAGAGAAATGATCTCCGCTCATTAGGTTGCCAGTTTCTACAGCTGAAGCCAGCCGAAAACAAACCCAAATCAAATTACAGATTTCACCAAACCCCAGCACCTGCAACCAATTATCAATCAGTGTTATTACTGAAAACCCACATTTACACCACTACAGCACAAAACCACAACAATCAGATAAACCAATAATTACATCTGAGTTCTGGTTTGTCTTTGCCTAACCAAAACAAGTCTAATAATAACAACACCTGGTTATATAAATGAGTTAATCAGTGGGTTTCTAGGTCTAGACATTTGGAAGACAAAAGTGCTGTTCATTTTGAAATAACTCTTTTTATTATTATTATTATTATTATTTTGTTTTCCTTGCTTTCATTTTGTCTTTGTCACAGTATTAGATCAGGTTTTTGGTGATATTATCTGACTCTTGATAGGAGCTGGCAACGCAAATAAGCTGCCGTTCTAGTTACTTTTTAAAACCAGTACAAGTCCGACATGCAGCTCTACTTTATATGAATGTCCTGTTGCAATAATAACTCATTATTTTATTCCCCTCAGGTCACGCTCCAGGTCAGTTGTACACGTATCCCGCTCGCTGTTGGCGCAAAAAGAGACGGTTGAACATCCTGGAGGACCCTCGACTCGTACCCATCGAGTTCAAAATCGGTGAGGGATCTTACCTGAAAACAACACACTTTATTTGAATGTTATACAATATATGCTAGTATTAAGTCGCCTTGAAACTAGTTTGACAATGTTAGAGACATTTCAAATATACTGTGTTCATGTGAAAGATGTTTTTTTCTGACAACAAAGATTTGAAAGCTGCTGCTCCACTTTAGCACCTCACGTCACCTGCTGGGAGAATGATGAAAATTAATAATCTTCAGCATTTGAGCTCGTAGATTATAGTGTTAGATTTAAGGATTTTGCTTTAAATTGTTTAATTTCCAACCTAGAAATCTAGGTCAAGATACGAATTTGTTATTCCCAAAGATTCTCACTGGGTTTTCTAAACAAAAAAACCCAAAGTAGGCTTCATGAATTGTAATGAAATGATGACATGTTAACGGACTTTAAAGGATTGCTGTTATAAAACATCTAATTTTCCTCATAAGGCAGAAGGTTTTTTGCCTGGAAAATCTAGATGTTATATAAAAATTATATTGTCTGGCCACCGTGTCACTCTTTCAAATTTCAGTGGGTGTGATTGACAGAATAATTAGCCAATTAGCCAGTATGAAAACCAACATGGATATGTCCCGTGGAACTGGAAAACATCACAGATTTCTGCATAGTCAAAAAACTATTTTAATGTGGGAGAAATTAAGTTTTTGGTCTAAATGAAAGACAACAGACCAATCAGCTCTTTTGTTTCATCCGGCATGGGTGACCAGATCCACTCCTCTCAATTTGCTGAAGTGTGGGCTCTGCATCCCAGGTTTTTAAGGGTGGAAGAGGTGTGAAGGTCAACTGGTAAAATAAGGGTCACTTGAAGAAAAAGATTGGGAAGCAGAGCCTTATAGCATAAGAGGAAACAATTTGCACAAGAAAGATTCAATAATGAGTAATTTGTTGCCAAACATTATCTAAACAAATTCCCTTGTTGACTCTGGAGCATTGGGGACATGAAATATTGCAAGATGAACTCTCTGTCTCTAGTCATGCTAGTGTTGTTCTGATACAATTTTTCTTTTTTTTTTTTTTGCCGATCTGATACCAATACTTTGTCTCAAGGTATGTGTCGATACCAGTCCCAATACCAAATACTGCTTTATAATGGCTAAAAAAGTCAACTTATTTAAAATCAATAATCAACAATAAGTGAGCTAAACTCATACATCTCAAAAAGCAAAAAGTATTGGCTACAAACATAAAATAAAAGTCATGTGTTTAAACTTTAATGTACCCTTATAGATTTGGACTTTGAATTTTCAGTATATATATTTTAAATCTCTCTCCACCTTTGTGTGTCAAACACAACAGTGAGGTCTGTAAAAAGACGCAAATGAAACACAATATTGTATAAACAAAAGCCCGAGTTAGTATATTAGCCTGTTAGCGCCTCTAGTTAGCACTGTACTTGGACCATTTTTAAAGTTAGTTTAACCACAGTCCTTCTGCTATAAAGGCTAAATAAAACATCACAGAGGTAACACAAATATCTGTCTGTATATATTGAATATTCTATGCTTAGAAGAACCTCCACAGTCTTTATGCTCAACCTAATTAAATGCAATATAAACAAATGCCCAAGTTAGCATGTTAGCGCTGCTTACTAGCCCTGCTGTTGGACCATTTTTAAAGTTAGTTTATCCACAGTGCTTCTACTATACAGGCTAAAACAACATCACAGAGGTAACACGGATATTTGTCTGTATATATTGAGTATTCTATGTTTTGAAGAGCCTCCGCAGAGTCTTTACACTCATCCTAATTAAATGCAATATAAACAAATGCCCAAGTTAGCATGTTAGCCTGTTAGCTTCGCTTACTAGCCCAGCTGTTGGACCATTTTTATAGTTAGTTTAACTACAGTCCTTCTACTTTAAAGGCTAAATAAAACGTCACAAAGGTAACATGTATATTTATTAGTATATATTGAGTATTTTATGTTTTGACAAGCCTCCACAGAGTCTTTTCCAGCTGCTCTGAGCGTTAGCCGTAGCATTAGCCATGAGCAGAAAACAGCTAGGCGTATTGGTGCGTTCCAGGCAACTGGGAACTGGTATATTTCCTACTTCCCACTTGTACAAATGCGCTGGAACGCCAGTCGAACTGGTAAATCCCACTTATGAACTGGGACCTGGTCGAGGAAGCCCCACTTCACATACAAGCTCAACAATCACCACAATAAATTTATTTGGAGGGTTTAACTGACGCAAAAACTATGTAAACATTAGTTACAGGTCATTTACCGTTACTTTTGTTTAGCCTAAAGGTTAGCATTAGCATAATGTTTACATGCGAGTTGATTAGGTTGGAACGCTTTGAACTGGGAACCGGTATATTTCAAGTGGGAAATGTTCCAGTTCCCAGTTGCCTGGAACGCAGCATATACCCTAATAATACATTCATTCAGAACCCTAACTTCTCAATTCTTAAACCTTAAACTTGGCATCTGGAACTGATGTAAAACTATAATTTTTGCCACAGAAATCAGTCATAAAAAAGTCAAAATAGAAAGAAACTAGTTAATATTAAGTTAAACCGCATCGTGAGCGTAACAGAGAATCTTCTGTAAATAACTCTGAATGGTCATAGTATCGTTTTTGTCCCAGATTACGAGGCGTCCCTGAAGAAGGAGGGGGGGATCCCAGATGGCCCCGTGCTGGAGTCCCTTCTGTCGGGAGAAGCCCTCGACAAAAAGGTGGAGACGAAAGAGGAGGAGTCCATGAGCGAGTGCCAGGTTCACATTTGGTCCTTTTCTCTGATCATTCACATAACGTCATGTTCGTATAAGCGTCTGAATGTTAGTGCGAGAAACAGTGGCACGTTATAGCTTCTGTTGTTGTTAGAGTGTGTTCACAATGTCCTGGCTTCGTTTGGACTTAGCTTGAGTATTAATGCAGACCTTGCTTGGAGCTGTTTAAATGCAATTAGCAAATCACAAAGGCTGAAATCTTTTGTGCTAACCTCTGCAAAAACTAAACATCTATGTGACTCTTTTTATGTAGAATTGTGTTGTAGCACTATCACAGTCCTGTTTTAGCTCAGACGTGAGGCAGGAGTGATGATGTGTGAGATATTTAACATTAATATCTTAAACGAGGTCTGACACATTTCAAATGCAGCGTTAGACGTACAGTAGATTTACATTTACTGGTCTAACAGTTACATTTATCTATGGTTATGTCTTAAAAATAAAATAAAATAAAATAAAAGGCTTCTGCACAGCCATTAGTTCCCAAGTGTTAGATCAAAACTCAGGTTATATCTTCTTTTATTTCACTTTGATACGTTGTTTGGTCTTACTTTATGACATTGCACGTAGCCTACATTTTGTGTTTTTTGATATGATACCAAGTATTTTGGGAAATTCATTCATTTTCTTCTGCTTGTTTTTGTTAACTTGAGGTAACTAACTTTTTTACTTATGAATTATTAACCTTTGTGCTTTCCACCAAAAATTATATGGTAAATGAAGCACTTCATGAACAAACAACAGTTAACAGTTAACAGCTAACAACAGTTGATGATTTTGGACATTTTAACTGCAACAAACGGACTCAAAAACATCTTTTTTAAAGAACAAAAGTTCAACTGTGTGTGATTTCAATGTCTGATAAATGTGAGAAGCTAAAGTCTTGTTGTTTATCTGCTTGATTTTCTCTTTTTACATGTCAGTTACAAACCCAGTACTCAGTAGACTTGTTGTGGGTTGAATTTGTTATCAAACTGTAGTTTATATTTTTCCCGTTTTAGTTGTTTATTGAACTCTTACAAGAGAAAATGTCCGTTCTCTCCATTAACTCTCGTGCATCGTTGCCACTCAGCATGAACATTTAGAATGATGTCATGTCACCTGCATAACCTCTGTAAAATATACAACTTAACAAATGAAAACTTAAAAAATAACACATGTATATAAAGAATTTCAAACTGAAACTAAAAGAACAATCATATCAACACATAAACAAGTAAAAAACAGCTTGTGACAAGATGGACCTAACATTAACATTTGCATTTGCAGATGCTGAAAATGTAAAGAGTCAGTAACGATATCAATACTGTTGATTGCGAATGAAAAAGACTGATAACCACTGGACTATAGAATCAACCAGCTTCTTCTAATCTAAATGATACTTCTTGCATGTGTTTAAAAAAGCAAATCTGCCATTAAGATGAGGAACTAAATGTACATAGACATTTGACAAACTGTTAAAACTAAATTGATTTCACACCTCAACAAGACTCTATATCCTCTACAAAAAAGTATATATTTAAGAGTGGTAATAATACATTCTTTGTCCCAGTTTTATTACATTGATGACTGCGTTTCTTTGTGTCTGTCTTTGTGTCTGTTGGATTGGGTTTTTGGCTGTGACACCGGCTCCTGCTGCTCTGAAATCTCCTCCTGGCGTTTGGTCCGATGTGACTGCGCAGACTGACAGATCGTCCAGAGATTTTCAATTTATCATTCTCCAAAAACAAAATAAACTCGCCCAGATCTTGGACTAACTAACACAAAATACCTTCACAGCTCTGGACTGAAATCCGGCTAAAGCTAACTTGTTTGTCGATTGTTTGTGAGGCTTAAAAGGTCAAGAGAAGCCTAACGTGCTCGCTGTAGATCGATATATAGATTTGCAGTTATGTTTGATCCAAGCAAAGACACAATGACCTCATCACGATAAAGTTACAGTTCAGGAGGTAAGCCTTTATTTTTAGGACCTTAGAGGAAGTAATATGAAGGTTGTCACGTTCATTAATAAAACACCCTTATCCTTCACTTATATGAATGTTTATTTTGTAATTATTGATTTGTTAAAATATAGGCGTGCTAACAAACACCCAAAACACATGATAACTACAGTAAGGATAACCGGTAAAGCAGTGCCAGTAAAAGTCTGCATTATATCTTTACAGTGTTTGCAAAGTTGCTAGATTTTTGTAGATTTTGTACATAACAACAGAACAGAACAGAGAGATTTATTGTCATTAACACAGAGTACAACGAAATTACGTTTGGAGTGAGCCTCCAGGCCACTGCACCTTTTGCGCGCCGCCACGAACATGAAACACAAAGAAAACATACAAAAAACAAAACAAAAACAAAAAAACAATAAAGACATTTTAGTGTTGCAACACAAAGCAAAGTAAAACAGGTGATTAAGTTATATTGATTTTCAATTGCAATTGTATTTCCAGGTGCCACCAGATCCAAACTTAGATTATGGGCTTTTTTGCACTATGGGAACTTTTTTCAGCTCCTAGTACATTTTTAGTTCCAGTTTTCATTGTATGCCCATTCACACAGAGCAGGAACCATGGACTAGAGCCACAGTTCAAGGACTTTTTTAGCTCCTGCTCTATGACTTTCAGCTAGACCATGAACTTTTTTTCAGACACAAGCACATTGACAATACTAAGTTTGCTTAAGTTTATAGCTTTTGTACATCATAGTTTTATGTGGAGGAAAAAACAACTTTTGTTTTCTTCACGCACTTAATGATGTATTTAACTGTTTCTGACTTTACAGATGAACTATTTAGCCCCACTTTCAAAAGCTGTAGCAGTGTGAACACAAACATGGGGACAGGGTAGTTCCTCTGACTAAACAGGAGCTAAAGGAATGTGGGGACGTAATTCTTGTACTTTAATGTTCAAAAACACTTTATCTAGACAGTGGCGGATCTAGGGCGGTCTGAGGGGGGCCGAGACCACCCCCACCTAACCGTTGGCCACCTCAAGTGTCTTTATTTTCATGTAAAAACTGGAATAGGCACTTTTTAAGTTTATGTTTAGTGTCTTTGTATTCCCTTAAGAAATTCATGTAAGCACATTAACTTGAATAGGCACTTTTTAGTTAATGTTAGGTGTCTTTGTATTAATGTAAGCAGTACCTTAACTTTTAGGTACTTTTAAGTTCATGCTTTGGCTTGCATTCATGTAAGCAGTTTTGTTTAGTTTTTTGTAGATGATTCTACAAACGAAATATTCACAAAATAAACTAAAATTTTGTGTCAACCTTGTAAGATTCATGACCCCTGCCTGGCCACCACACAGAAACATTTCTAGATCCGCCACTGTATGTAAACAATGACTAGGCGTAAATACAAACTCAAGATTAGGAAAAATTAGGTCTAATGTAGAGATAAACCATAGACAAGGCAGTTTTAAAGAATGCTTAGCCCAAAAGAGGAGTAAAACATGAAAAGATTTCTCTCTAAATAAAACAATTATTGAAACTGCAAAAGCTCCAAATACCACCAGTTGTACAGTGACCACAGTGGTGCAGTTTGATACGTCTAAGAAAAAGAAAAGTTAATCTACCAACTTTAAGACTCCAATCTAGACATACAGTAAACAAAAACTGATAAGAGTAGAGTGTTTTTCCTCGTTGGAAAAGTAGTATGAACAAAACAAAAGCCCTTGCTGATAAGAAACAGGATGGACAGAAGTAGTATGGGCAGATTCAAGTCTATGTTTTTACCTCTGTGGTCTACATTTCACGTGTGTTTCCTTCAGGGTGGTTTTAGCATCGATACAGCTCTTGTTCTTGGCGGTCGCTGCACTTTCAGCACGATAAAGCCCGGCTCGTCGGAGTTTGAGCTCCGTACTGTAGAGGCTGCAGATCTCCAACTCAGACAGACAGTTAATCAATCAGCAGTGAATGGCTGAGGCGCACGGAGAGGCCAAAGCAGTGTTTAAAGTCAATAGAGCAGAATACTTCTCACTAAAACACTATTCACAACATCCAGGACAAAGACAAGCATAATGAATTTAACACAGACTTACATCTACGAATACTCAAGGGGAGTTTCCAAACAGATCGACTGTAGATAGACGTGAAGTAGATGAACTAAGAATGCTTTGTTATTTTAGTTTATTTAAGTGTATTTAGTTTATTTAAGTTTATTGCAATTTTTATATGAATGAACACAAAATGCAGCCAGGACTTGGTTAAATTAAATTAATTAAATAATTGTGCTGTACTAAAACTGAACATTGCAGAGTGTCCTTTTATGTGGACTGCCTAAGTCACATTTGACTGAAATTGGTCAGCAAAAACAAAAGAGTTTTGTTCAATGTACATATTTCAAATTAAATTTAATAATACATTCATACATGAACATTTCCTTTAAATTATGATGTCTGATATGCATTTAGTGTAATTCTAAGATGCAAGTTTAAAATTCTGACCCCTTGTAGCATAAATAACAATAGCATGGGGTTATGCTCACATAAACTTAAAGTGCCTATGACAGGTTAGACCATATTTTAAGTAAAACACAGTGAACATGATTATATTTAAGATTTCACCAAACAGTTTGCTTGTTTTCACCTCGATTGGCTGTTTTTATGAGATTTGTAGTTGTATTTTATCCAACACACAACTGTTACCTAGTAACTGCATTGTAAATGTGGCCAAAAACCCACATAAATGACACATGTTATGATTTGACAAATGACAAAATTTTGTAACACTTTATGTTTGTTAAATGATTATTTATACTCCCAGGAAACGATGTCGGTTTTGTGTAAATTGTCTTTGCATTTTGGCGCTTTTTGACGACACAAGTGGAGGGATTCTTAGATTACTTCCTGTAATTTTCAGCTTTTATTTGTCAAGTTCTTTAGAAATTGCAACCTAACTGCTGTAAAACTATGGTAAATATTTACCACAAGAACTATCACTCCAAACTAAGTCAACATTAGAAAAATGTGATAATCTGTCATTTGGGGCTTTTAAGGGTCACTGTTTAACTTTTTGACCAAAATAGACTTGAAGAAAAGTATGTTTTTGCTATTTTGATTTCTTTGTGGCAATAAATGAATAATTAAAATCCAAATCTTTACTTGAGCAGGCTGGCATGGTCACAAAATAGACTGTTATTTGGGCTTAGGAGGGCCTCCTCTTGTATGTTTCTATGGAAAATCTGTTTATTTAATTGTAATTTTTCACATTATGGCTTGCAGCCTATTTATCCCCATTCAGAATGTCCCAAAATATGATTTTAATGCTTCTATTTCTACTAAATTGTAGTTGACATACTTTCACCTCCAGAAATTCACGCATGAGAAATGCACCAAAGCCTGTAAAAACTTGATAAAGTAGTAATATTATCACTCCTAAATATTGTCCTGGTAATTCTATCGAGACGAAATGTCATCAATTAATTCATCGAACTAACAGAGATTTCCTCAAAAACTTTACAAACTTAAGCTACTCCAAAAGCCTTAACAATATGTATTATTGACTTAATTCATAATCCAGTCATTTTAACTTTCTTCACCCTGCAGTCTTATTGTTAGCACTCGTCACGACCATTACCATTACACGACCATTAAGTCTTTTGCTGCCTGAAGCCTTTCCTGTCATTTAATCCAATAATGTTTGAAGTAAAACAAATGTAAGTGATCACTGTAAGCCCCAAACACACGTCTTTAAACCTGACTTTTGTTGTGATGGAGAGAATCGCTCTGAGACTTCTTCTCCTCTGAACACTACGGCTCACGGCCCGCTGAGTCTGGACCCACAGGAGGTCCTCAAAGCACTCCCAGGCTTCCCAGGGAGTTTCTTAATCTGGCAACGTTAACAGCAGACACATTCACTCTCAAAATAGCAGTGTACTGTAACTCTATTGTCATACACACAATCAGTCGGATAAAACGCTTCCTTATTGGTCTAAGAAGAGGATTTCAAACAGAGCGGGCTGCTGGAAAAGCTTAGGAGATTGAGAACGGAGAGGCTGAGAGTGAAAAGGAGCAGTGTTTGACAGAGGTGTTTGTGATCAGCACACAGTTTTGTTTGGATAACTCGTGCAGATGTCACAACAAGAAATGACACGAACCTTTGCAGAAAGACACAGACGACAAAAATACACCTTGGTAATTTACTGAGTTTGAAAATTGTCAATACAAATCACAGCTTCTCAAGCAGCATTACTGTTTCAAAAATGTCACAAGCAGTTTTTAAGTATGTTTTTGGCATAATTTAGACAAGTGAGCTTAAAACAAGTTAGCTAAAATGTAAGAGTGTACTTGAACATATTCCAGTTTTTTGTCATCTTTATGAGAGTGCATGCAGTATTTCAAATCCAACAGTTTTGACACATAAAAGTCTTGTTTTGTTGTCAGTTGTGGTGATGCAAATCTTGAAAGTTATACACTATAAGCACTATAAAGCAATAAATTGTATCTACTAAAACCTGTAGCAAAACTAATTATGTGTGGAATGTAGAAATTGAATCAACAGGCTGTATATGAAAGTTAGAAATAAATAAAACCAAAATACCAGAAAAAAAAAAATAACAAGGGCATACTAATTAAAACAGATTATGTATTTGGGGCCAATCAACAAAGTTCGTACCTGGGGCTCAGAATTTGTTGCTGCGCCCCTGTCCACCTCACTCATCTCACTCTTGCTCTCGTGCTTCTAGATGTTCACGTTTCTCCTGTTGTCTGTTGTAGAAGCTGCTGGTGGGAGATTTTCCTCACGAGTTGGAGGGGGACGAGCTGGAGGAAGACGTCCCAAAGCGAAAGAACCGCACCAAAGCACGAGTAAGACAGCGCTGACCTTTACCTGCTCAGCTCTCTCTCCTTTTGACCTTTGTACAGTCAGTGCAATTTGAGATAAATGTTGGAGCTGATTTATATTATTGATCTCAGGGCTGTCATGTACATATTTATCTAGTAACTGTAGTGTTATTGGTTTACCTGTAGTAGTAGTTGTAGACTTAGACTTTCCTTTTGTAAGTTTATTTAGAGATTCATGCATGTTTGAGTAAGGTTCATTCTTACTTTGCCTGTACCCAATTTGTACAATCCAAAAAACATAAACAGTAATACTTAACTTAAAGCTTTTTACAGCAGTCCTATGTGTTGCTCACCGTGCATTCTTAGCCTCGTGTAATTGAGCACAATGACATTAGAAGCGCTTTTCTCAACTTTCCTAGTCACTGCACAGTTTAGCTGCAACTAAAAAACAAACGCACTTCCTGGGTTTTATTAGACAGGACACTGCAAACACATTTTCATTTAATATTTTGATAAGATATCTGTGCTGGAGCAAAGCTGACTTTTACCTTATTTTATGAATGGAAAGGACTTTCACTTTAACTAACAATGTAGTTTTCTTTGCTCAAATCTAAAATGGTCTAATACTATCTACACTGTAAGCTATAATTTTCATTGATAATCCCTGTGTCTAGGTAACAGCCACTGAAGCCCTTTCTTTTATTGCTGTTTATGAAACAGTATCTTGAACTGTAGCTGCAGCCAAGAAGTACTTTGTTGTGATTATGTTTACAATTAAGCAAACTTCTTTTTTCTTAAGTTGATTTAGTTGAGTATATAGAAAAATAGAAAAGAAATATATCCTCTAGTGTAGGCCATGTAACAGACAAATAATATTATCTTCTTCAGTCCTTATAGTCTAAATTTATCCATCATGGTCTAAGACAATCTGGACTACACATTGGTATAACAACTGAGAACTGCCCATTTCATTATCATACATTTTAAGTAACTCTACTGTGCTAAAAACCGCTGCCAACTTGCCAAGGTTAAACATCGGCTACAAATGTATTGATGCTACATTTGTATGAGATGTAGAGGGATTTTCGGTCGATGCGTTTTTCTCGCTGTTTTTTTCATTCACCTGAATGTAACTTTTAAGGGTCGTAGGGTTTAGTTTCATTCACAAATGTTGAATTAGCAGCTGAACTTTCGCAAAGTGATAAACTCTTGTAGCTGACAACGAAGCTTTTTCAACTTGTTTCCACTGTTTGTCTTTGAGCGGCGGCTCTTTCTGCAGGTCGGGTGCATGTGCATCGCCCGTAATGATAGACAAAATATGCTTCTATTCTAATGAAAATGATAATATACAGTTTATTATAGTTGGTAGATTTCCCTGGCTTTAATCTTTCAGTTTCTTTCATTGACGTTGGTCACAATGCAGCACATATGGATAATTTCTATATTTTAAACTACATTGGTCAGAAGACTTTAGCTTTCACATATTAACTATCTGCTTGTTTAAAGTTTAGTCCAAAGCCTCTGTCACTGTCTACTTCTCAGTTACACATATGTTTTCCTAAGAGACTAAACTGGTCGCTTGGATGTTACTTATTCCAAAGGTATCGACAAACACTAAAACAACAGCTCTTGCAATCACATTTATAATTACCCATTCCTGTCCTGATCATTCCTGTGTATCTAATCAGATCTTAAATTATGCCAACACAACTTTTTTTTTACAACTTTGATTAACTCATGGTGTTTTTCAGCTCTTCACTTCAGCGAGGCGTCCTATGGGAGGATAATCAAGTGTTAACAATGTATTCTGGCAGCTTTAGCGCACACACGCAGACGCTGGGGTTGTTAATTGGGGCGGTTGCTCCCCTGCTAAGTGTCATCAGCCTCCTCCTGCTCCAGAGCGCATGATTAGCATGTAGCAGCAACAGGAACGCACACAACACGCTCATTTCGGAGCAGCGCAGCAGAAGTTGATAAAACATTCAAACTTTATGTGTGTGTAATGTAAGTGAGAGAGATGTGAAGCGTGGCGTCACAGTGAGAAGCAGAAGGAACGTGATGTGTGCACCTCTCAACAAACTTTAGTAACTTTGATTGAGCTAACGCAGATGTAGGATGCAAAACTGACTATTTTTCATGGTGTAACATTGCTTCTTCATTAAAAACACAGCTGGAGATACTTTTCTTTCCCTTTTGAACCTCAGAAAACATAAGTCCTTTAAAATTGTGTTTAGTCACTGCTGTGTACCACGTCATACCAATTTAGTAGATGCTTTCTTATAATACAACAGCTGTGATTAAATTTGTATAGAAAAAAATTGCAATGATTGTGTTTGAGGCTGGTTTTCATAAAAGTTGTGGTTTTGTTTCAGGCCTACGGCGTTGGAGGAATGAGAAAGAGACAAGAGCCGTCCGCCATCGAAGACAGAGACAAGCCTTACGTTTGTGATAGTAAGAAATCTTTAAATTATCTGTAATTAAAATCCAATATTAACATTTGCACCAACACAGTGGTTCTTTACTTTTGAGTCAGTAACAGTTGAGCCGATGGTGCCTAAAGTCTGTGGGCTCAGTGCACAAAAAGCACACTAAAGCCTTCTGCACACTACAGGAGTTTTGGCCCAGTTTTAAGCCTGATATGTTCCTCTACGTGTTCAGGGAGACGTTTAAAAATCGCAAAAGATCCTAAACTCCTCTAGTGTGCAGCCAGCTTGTGGTTGTATTCATATCTACAAAAATTTTTCAGGTGTTAAAAAAGACAAACAAGACCCATTTACTTTTTAAAGCCTATTTGCAGAAAGCAGTGAGTAATAGTCCTCTCCAAACCAACTGAAAAATAATAAATTGTACCTGTTTGGATCAATGTTCTGCTGTGCACAGAGTCTATTTTAGTGACTGAAAGTGAAGCCCTAAACTCCACCATCAAACATTTCAAACTGCGGTCTTTGTTGGAAAACCAAAAGGTGAAAAGAGGGGCTGAGAGTGGAGAGCAGCAGTGTGATTGGTTTGACAGAAGATGTTTGTGATCAGCACAGTGTGGACAAATCAATGTTCATGTCACATTGAGTCTAGAAATTACATTGGTTCTTTCCAGTGAGACATAAGTTTGTGACTCTTTTGACTATTTTGATCTTGTACTTTGCACCAATGTTGCCACAAAATTACTCATTGGCCAGGCTGTTCAAACACCATAGACAGTTTACGTAACAAGCAACACATTTTTTTATATATTTAGCTTCACTTAAGTTTGTGTTTGGAGTTGAAAAGCAAATGCATGTTACTAACAATACTCACTGTTGAGGAAGTGACAAATCGTTCCATCCAAAGTCTATAAATGTGGCCTCTATGACACAAAGATGTTTTATTAGAATCTGGACTTAAGAAACAGTGAATGCACTTAACCTTTACTAAAACAGCATTGATTTTATCTTGTAGTTTGTGGAAAACGCTACAAGAACCGCCCGGGGCTGAGTTACCACTACACTCACACACACCTGGCAGACGAGGAGGGCGAGGAAGAGTCGGAGAGACATACACTCCCCTTTCAGCGCAAGAACAACCACAAACGTGAGTCCAAACCATGTCACCTCCACCACAGCTGATGCTAAGTGCTTATACTGGCTAATATTCTAAGACGTTTATACACTGCTTGTGTTGTGAATGTGTGCTTTGTTGCTTTTCCAATGGAGAATTTACGTCATGGGTTGAAATGATCAGTCTCTATGGAGAAAAGCAGGTGAACTAAGCCAGGTTACAGTCTTAAAACATGTAATTCTCTTCTTGTTAGCGCACTGCCTGTTTAGCTGTGGTTAGCCTAAGTTACGTTAGCTACAGTCAAATAACAAATGTTGTAATGATCACAGGCAATGCGTACACACACACTGTACCTCGTTGGAAAGCTTAGGTCCTGTAGAATTTAGTTTATTTTTACAGTTGTTATATGTATTTTGAGATCACCCAGCAAGAAAGACAAGCTAACGTGTTAGCTAGCTTAACAGAGCTAAACAGGAAGTGTGCTGCCAAGAAAAGTTGGTGCAGCGGATTAGGTTGAATAAGATCGTTCTCTCACATATCTCTCGCAAGTATTATTTTGCTTGAATCTAGTTTAGACCGTTTTAGTCCTTTTCATTCCCCAGTCAGAGTCAGTGTCGAATTTGAGTCAAAAGTCGATGTGCACATGCCCAGAAGCTTCTTCTACGGCAACACCTACGAGGACAAACAACATAGAATATGCTATATTCATCATTTACTTTTTAAATGTGCTTGTGTTAAGTTCAATATGAGCTTAACGTTTGTGAAAACCCAATATTTAACTGTTAATAAACTTAAGCAAACTTGAAGCCGTGAAACTTCAAGATCACCAACATTAGTGTAAAATTGAATGTTTTTTATGAGTACACAAAGTACAAGATTTCACCTGACTTAATAAAAAATAAACATTACTAAACTTTCTTAACAGACTTCTTTTAATCTCAAGTGATTGGCGTTCTAAAGTTACAACTGACAGATGGAATTTTTAGCCGTTTCTGGCAGCTTAAAGGTGGGGTAGCTAACTTTTTTAGTTGTGAATTTGTAAACTTTGCACTTTCCACTAAAAAGTATATAGTAAATGCAGCACTTTGTGAAAAAATAGACCTCTGTGTACTGTCTGAACTGAATAATAAAGAAGTTTAGTTCTAATCAGGAGCCAAATGCAGCGCTCTGATTGGCTGAGCTGGGGCGGTCACTCCAGTTTCACTTTGTTGTTTGTAAAAAGAAGTTTATAAGCCATAAATGCAACAAAAATGAATACATGTCGATAGTAACCATGTGTTGAAGGATTTATGAGAGGAAGCTGTCAGATTTAAAACCTAAAATGTGTTTGCAGTGTAAAAATCAGCTACCCCAGCTTTAAGTAATGAAAATAGTCAAGCTAACAGCTAGCATGATTGACTCCATTTTGGCAAGTGACTCCGACTGGGGAATGACAAGGCGGATTAGGATGAACAGGCTCGTTCTCTCACAAAGTTGATCATGGAGGTATTTATTGTTGCTTGAATCTAGTTTAGACCGTTTTAGTCCTTCTTTTTGGGCTTAGATCCGTTTAGTTCACTTGATTTTCTTCACAACGAAGGAATGCCACACAACTTCACTTTGCATCGGTGACTCTGCTAGCATATGTTTATGTTTTACAAAATATATTTATGAAATCAGGGTTGGGTTAGGTTTAGGAAAATTGGTTAACCTCAGGGTTTTGGAAAAGGTCTGCTATCTTGGTGTTTGATTAAGAAAAAGATGTGTTTATTTTTAGTTAAACAAGGATCTGAGTTGGGCTACAAACTGAAATAGTTCACCTGTGAATTTGAAAAGCTTATTTACCGTCTGTAAATGTAGAAAATATTACTAGTTTCTGTGTTTTTTGTGTAAAACTAGTCCATCACAGCAGTTGAGCATCTGTTTACTTGTTGCTATGGTAACAGCCACAGAGCAGTGATTTTTGAATGTGATTTAACAGCTGCCGGAACTACTTTTACAGCAGTTAGCATTAGATTTCTCTGTAAGCGTGGTTTTCTTTGGTCTTTTCAGTCCAGGTTTAGTCAATTTGAATCTTCTTGAGTCTTAAGCCAGTCTAAACTAGGCTAATTACAAAATAAATAGTTTGTTTTGATCATGTGGCGTGGGTCTGATGCAGTCATCGTTTACAATCAGAATATCATTGAAACCCATTGATCGTCCCGGGACTCCTCCTGCAACACTCTACACGGACTGGGTTTAGTGCTGATGGAGCTGAATCCAAATGTGCTCTCCTCATGTGGATCGGACGTCCCAGAGGAGGAGAGGAGGAGGGTTTTTAGCTGATTTCTCCAGTTTTCGCACTTTTCAAACTCCATGTCGCGGTGCAGGTGAAAACTGGCTGGAGAGAAGTTCAGCTTTTATTGTTGCAGGGTTTTTTTTGGACAAAACATTGACTGTAAAGTGACTTAGCTAAAAAGTGTTGAAAAAGCAAAGGTTAAGCACTCAAGATGAAGTCTGTGGAGTGCATGAACATGAACAAAGACCTGTTATTTACCTGGCTTGCTGAGTTACATCAGCAAAGAACAGTTTAGAGTTTATTTTTACTAGGAAGCACAAAGTTCTATAAAGTTCTCACAAAACGGTGTGTTCGTTAAGTTGAAAATTGATATCTAAGTCCATAAACTACATCCACTGAAGGGTAAAACAATTGATTGCATATGGACATGTTTATTTGATGATTTGTTACTGGTATTTGTTTGATTTTTGCTTCTGACACTTATCAACAGCTTGGAATATGAGGCTAAGCTTACACAAGTCTGTTTGTGTTTGGGATTACTCCTTTTGAGCTCTGTGCAAACTTGGAAATACATTAAATTTGTTTGTTCATTAATAATCGAATGATTGAATGAAACAAGTTTATCAAAAGATCACTGACTAATCAAGTCATTGTTATCTTGACTAAAATAAAGTGATGTTGACCGATAATTCTCCTAAAGTCCAAAATAGAGGGGTTTCAGAGGTTTTTTTTTCCCCTTATTATTATTTTTGTGTATCCTGTGTTGAATTGAGACAGTAAAACCACATCCAAACACATTGTACACTGCCAAAAAAAACCCTAAATTAAAACAGCCTGGGTTTTTCAAGAGAACTGGTGTCGGGTCGAGATTCAATAATTGCAAGTGCAGTTTTCTACCTATTCGACATAGTGGAACTTATTTTTTGGCTGGTGTTGATCCAAAACGTCTCTTTTTATTGGACATTTTTTCAGACTAAGCTATTAAGTTGTGGCTTGCACTATAAATAACAGTTACATAGTATTTAGTTTAGTATCATTAGTACATTAGTATTGATTAATATTAGCAGATAGAACAGACAGATTTATTGTCATTGTCACAGAGTACAACGAAATTACGTTTGGAGTGAGCCCCCGGGTCGCTGCACCTTTTGCGCGCTGCCACTCACTCTTCCGAACATGAAATGCAAAGCAAGTTACAACAAAAACACATAACAAAACACAGTACACGTGGTCACGTGATGGGATTTTTTGCGAGGAGTGGGTTGGGTAAAGAAAGGAAAGAGGCGGCAGACGTCATAGACGGGGGACGGGTAGGCGAAGATGTTAACAGGACAGTCCAAGATGTTTACAGAACAGTCTGTGCCAGTGGCCTTCAGGAGTGTATCTGAGTGTGTGAGATACTAAAGTTTGATACATACTATATCTCATTGTATGTAATGAATGAAATAAAGATAAATAAATAAATAACTCGTAAAGTATCGGAATTGTTGCATCTTTAATTGGCATATTAATCATCATCATACAGGAGACCCTGGTCATGTTTCTCAATTTAATGTTTTTGCAAATAAAGCTTACTTAAAACACAAACTACATTAATTCGGCTTAGTACATTCTTAATAACACCTTAACTAAGATTTAATTAAAATATAAACAAAGTAATAAGTAATATATGAAAAAGATATTGTCCGATCACTACCCCAACCTTAAATCCTAACCTTACTCCTTAATTACCATCATTTTCACACTATTGAGCTGCACATATAGGCCTTATAATAAGTCAATGAGAATCAATAATCGTCATATAAGCTGCAGAGTTCAAAGCTTGTGAAAAAAGTAGCACCATGTAGTCCTGAAATTCACAATAAGTAGTCATTAAGCCTTATTAAATGTTTTCTTTCATTAATTCACTATTTGTTCATGAATAATTAAGGCTTTATTTATGCTTTATTTATTTTTTCTACGGCAAATTAAGATGCCAAAACTCCTGTTAATAATTGAATGCAAGTTTTCCTTTATTGTCAATACAAATGTTTACAGTAATGACTTCAGGAAGTGGCAGACATTCACCAGAAAAGTTCCACAGAGGACTTTTATATAAAATCTACCCAAAAAGACATGTATAGTCATTTCTGTGTGTCCTGTTTCCCTCTCTCCGTGTCACCTCTTGTCATCGGTCTCGCTGGAGCTCTTCTCGACTCTCAGTGTTATTTGCACCACCTGCTCTGCCCCTCATGTGACGAGTCCAAATGTCTGCAGCAGCAATAGACCTCACTTCTGAATGTAATTTACTTTTGCTGCATCGTAGCCGCTTCCTCCTCGCGCTGTGTCACTCCCACCGGGACTTTTGGCTTTTATATAATAAGATAAACTGCTGGAAGTGGCGGAGTTATGGAGTATTGGCAGACTTCCTGAAGCTGTGAAGTGGAGTAGTGCTAAATCTGAGGGGGATTCGACTGTACAAGCATTTATTTTGTGAAGAGCCGCAACTGTCAAATTATCACTTGTGTTTGGAAATGATCACCAGTGAGATGGGGATCGCTTGTATCGGAAAAATAAATGTGGTGAGGTTGTTTTTTAAGATTAATTCATTACTAGGCCTTCAAAATACACTGAACAAATACAAAAACACACAACAATGAAAAGCAGTTTCTTCCACAATCTGATACTAAGAACTTCTCCTTTGCTGAGATAATCTCTCTTTGCAAATGGTATTTCAAAATTAAAGATCCTATGCTCGATTTTTGCCACCTTAAAAATGTAAACAGAAATAATTAATTTTAAGCTTCCTACAGGAGTCTACATGTTTTATTCACTTGCCCAATGCATTATTAGCCCACAAATTGTTCATCATGGTGCGTTTTTAAGCTTTTTTTTTTTTTACAGCCGTTTGGACAAATGAGACATTTTTAGAGTCGGTACATTGCAGAGTAATTTCCACCTGAACATACATTCTCTGGACCTGGAAACTGGGAGGTCGAATGTTTGAATTTGGAGAAGTTGAGAGCGAAGTGCAATTTTTGTTATATTGTCCTTTTTATGATGAATTCAGGAACCCTCTGTTTGATGAATTGTTTATTAAAAATCCTGAAAAGTTCTTTTTTGATGAAGATGAGAAGATGAGACTGTTATTTGATTGTTATGTTTACAAATTGGCTGTATTTGTTTCAAAAACCTAGAAGAAGCAGTAGACTAATTTATATAAGCCAGAGCATTTGTCTTTGATAATGTCTGGATACTGGCCTTTGTTTAATTATGGTGTGTTATAAGTCCATGAAGGGCTGGGCAAGACACAATAATAAAAATATATTCATTCCTTTTTTCATTCATACATTAACAAGATATATGTGCTAGAGGGAAACTGATTTGTATTGATTGATATTGCCCATCCATACCTTAAATCGGGTGTTCACTGCACAATTTTGGCCATCTGCAATAGAAAATTCTCATTATGTCACACAAGAAGACATTTCTATATAAAGCTCTAGGCTTTGTGTGGTAAAATCATCATCAAAGAGATTAGCACAACATGCTAGTGCGGCATGCTAGTGGTGTTTTTGTGTTTGTAAAAGTTGCTAAATGAAAAGATGAACTATAATGAGCTTTTCTTTAAAGTGTGCTGTTTACACGTTTTGACAAAGGTTGGTTGTAAACTTAACAGGACATCTCACTCTGCTACAAAAATGAATCTTTGTTCTTTTTTCACTATCAGACCTACAAGTCACAGTTTAGGGACACGACACTCTGAAATGTTCAGTTTTAGCATCATAAGACTTCTCAAAAAGATTTTTTCAGAGAGTTTGGCAGCGCATTAAACTCAATATACATGAAATTTTGTAGCTAACGTGAATACAACATAGCTTCATGTCTTTAAATAACTGTTTTGTGTTGAAAGAATCTGGGAATTTCTTGCATAGACTTTGGAATATCTTAAGAAAAAGTAGATTTATTTACAGTAATTGTCTGCTTCTCTTTCGTTTAGGTCTGTGTTGTTTGTTCTTGTCTTCTGTCTCTCTCTATTCTTCTCGTTTCTTGTTTGTTTTGAAGGACAGCACCGGTCTATATGCATCAGTCGTGTGGGACAATGTGTTTTGGTCAGTAAAAGGCTTGTTTCACCAGACAAAAACAACAAAAGAAATAGCTCTCCACTTTTGAAATGGCAGAGTAGACGATCCATCCACTCGCTTTGTTCCTTCAGGCTACAAAATAAGCAATTTGTGAAGCCGAAAAAACCTGCCAAAGCAATTGTGATCTGTCTCTCAGGTTTTGATCTATATCTTTGAACCATGAAACAGCAAAGAAAGAGAAATGCTATTAGAAGTTGTAAATGGCATCAAACATGACTTTTATTATATGTGCAATGTTTGTTAAAGGAGGTATATTGTGTTTTTTCTCATATTTTATTTATTTAGTGTAGCGTATAGATCAGTAGTTTGCGTTTTGTTTATTGTAAAAGTTGATTGAAACGGCTTAGAAATAGAAACAGGTTCACTGAAAGCTGTGATCACTTGTTGCTTTCTAAAAATCTGGTAACACTATACTCAGCCCCACGTAGTTTACTCAGAGGTTTTTTGAGTCATGGCAAGTAAATACAGACAAGTAGATGTGGATAGATGGTTGGTGGAAATAGGGCTGTCCTGCATCATTTGGAGAACAATACAAGATTACGCTAAAGCGGTTGAATGCAGAGGGCAAATTTACCTAGAGGGATAATAAAGCGCACCTTAACTTGAGCCTTGAATGAATCCAAATACAACGGAAGTAAACTGATGATGAGAAAACACTGTTATAATGGTTAAATGTCCCTTTAAGCAACTTGTTTTTATGTTACAAACTCTGTGCCCTAATAATGTTAGTGAACATTCTGCATATATTGTTTATTATAACCATGACTATGAGCCTTTCAACTTCTTTTTCAAGTTGTCGTTTGCATGTCATATTTCAACTTAATGCGTATAACAGGTTAGACCTAACCTGACCAGCCAAATATCTCACAACATTTGTGAATTCAATTTATGGCCTTTCAGCAGCCTGATTGGTTTGGAGTTGCCCAATCACATTGCGGGAGGGAGGTTGATTGCAATGACAACAGGAAGTATCACTTGATTCAAACAAACAAAGATGGCTGCTCCCTTAGATGTATCTGTTTCTGCTGCGTTTGATTCTGTTTCAGCAGAAATAGAGTCATTTCTTTTTGAAAGAAGAGCAGAGCAGTATGTGTGACACTTGTTTCTACCTCACGCAGTCATTGGATACACCATTACGAGTTGTTGCTGTGATTGGTTAAGCACAAATAAGGTCAGGCGCTCACCCAATCAGCTTGAAGTATTTCATTGATTGTCGCACCTTTTCCCAAACGCTTTCCGCGAGAAAAGTTCCAGATGAATACTGTGGAAGAACTGAATTCGGAGTTCAACACTTATCTGTCTGGTGTGAGCCAGGTTATGTTTGACCATATTTTCAGTAAAACACGGTGAATATGATTATATTCATTATTTTACCAAACAGTTTGCTTGTTTCCAACTAGATTGGCTTTTTTTACGGGGTTTGTAGTTGTATTTTGTCCAGCAAATATTGGATATGTTGGGATGAACCCACAATAATTTGTAACTCTGTTAAATAATCATTTAAACTCCCAAGTTATGTCAGTTTTGTGCAAATTGTGCTTTTTGACGACACATGTGGAAGGATTCTTTTTTACAACTCAGATTACTTCATGTAATGTTATGTTTTATGCCATAAAGAACCTTCTAGCAAGAATATCACCATGGAGTCAAGTTGTCGGCAGAGTCAATATTAGAAAAGTTACTCAATGCACCTTTAAAGTAAAAAAGCATATTTTCTTCCCTTTAAATTACACACATATTTTTGCATTTTCTGTAACTTAATTGACAACGCATAGTTTAAATTGTCTTATCTAGCCGCACAGACCAGTCCAACATGTTCTGGGCCCTGCTGCAGCGACACTTGAATCGTTTAATATCCCCCTTTTCTCTCGCCCCTCCCCAAAACCCACAGTAATCGCACACACAAGAAAAAAAAATGCAATCTTCTCTGCACAAATGAAAAAGCAGCCTTGGCTCTTTTTGGCCTGTGTGAGCCCGAGTGGGAGACGAGAGGCACATTTCTCCTATAGCCATGTATGTAACAGTATTAATGTGGGACCCTCACACGAGAACAGGCCTGCTGCGTACGTAAGTCATTATAGATTCTGCTCAGTCTAGACTAAAAACACGCAAAGGATTCATTTTCTTAATCCAGGTTTTTTTCTCTTAATCCAGGTTTTAAGTACATGTTCTGTTCCATATAAAAATGACTTGGAGTTTGATTCGGATGCTGTCAAACACTCAGCATTTGAAGGATTGTGGATGTTTTTTTTCTAGTCGTTAGCATTAGTCCCCAAAAAAACACACATTTTGAATAATTCAGAAAGTGTTAGGTACAAATTTATTGATCACATTAAGAATACATTGTATGTCAAAGTCTCATTATAAGTCACTGTTGAGTTTACAAAGACATTATTGGAGATAAAAATTAGGTTAAACTGACCTTTCAGATAACAGCTAGTGAAATTTATAATTGAGATTTCTGATCTTTTGCATGTTTTGAGAATCGAATCACCATTAAGAGTCTTCTTTCATATTTTACTCGTGAAAACAGCAGACAAATGGTATAAATATGACAAAATAAAAGTTGTGTATAGCAGTATTTCCCAACCAGGGGTACGTGGACCTCAGTCAGTACTCGACCATTTGCCAGGGGGTACTTGGAGTGATTTAAAGTCTATTCTCTGAGAGACCTCAGAGAATAAGCACAGAACTAATGTGGTTGTACTTGTACTTCCTGGTTCTGGTCAGGACTCAAGCAGCAGTGTTCTGGATGTACTGCAGCTGTTTTACAGCTGGATAGGCCGGTGAGCAGGCCATTACAATACTCAAACCCAGGGGTCCCCAACCACCGGTCCGGGGCCCAAAACCGGTCTGCCAGGCAATTGCTACCGGGCCTAGAGGATCTTTTAAAATGTACTGTATTTTGCTTTTTCATTTTCTAGTTTATCACGACTTCCTTGTGCTTTACTATGGAAATATTCTGCCATTTAATTAAATAAACTGCAGATTAAAGAAATAAGAGCTAAAAATATGCACAATTGTATGCATTTTGCGTTGTTGTTATTGGCGCCTGTAAAAGAACATTGTGACTGTACTGGTCCTTGCGAGAAAAAAGGTTGAGGACCACTGCTCTAACCTACTGGAGACAAATGCATGGATAAGGCCCCAAACCCACCGCAAGCGTAAAACGCGCGTAAAACACTCTACGCGAGCAGAAAATGCCTCGCGTTTGCACGCGTATTTTTTAGACAGCAGCCAAAGTCAATGAGAGCGGCTCCACTGTCCGCGTACGGCGCGCGTAGGGAGCAGCACGTCACACGCGCGCAGAACGCTCAAAATAGAATCCAACCTATTTTTTGACGCTTCACGCGAGCGTACGCGCGTATTTCAGCCAAAATACATAGAAAGCTTGTATTTTCTGTATGGTATTTCCCTCAAAATGATTTATAAAAGTGAATTGCATTAAATTATTGATTGTGCTCATTGTATAGCTCATAGTTTTGTGAGACAGTGACAGTTGGGCTTTCCAGCTCACGTCCGAAAGTAGTCCCCGTGATTGTCTGGATCATAGGCTGTACATCAGTCTATGATGATTTTCTCCGCAGAAAGACACGTGAACTCAGCGCTGCTCCAAAAGGTAGAGTGCCAACAAGTTTGATCTACGACTTGTAGGAGCCAAGACGCTGCTACTCGCTCCCTCTCCTCTCGCTTTCTCCCCTCTTTCTCCCTCTCCTCACGCTTTCTCTCTCTCTCGCTTTCTCCTCTCTCGCGCGCGCATTCTCCTCTCTCTCACGCTTTCTCCCTCTCCTCACGCTTTCTCCTTCTCTCTCGCTTTCTCCCCCTCTCTCTCTGTCTCTCTCACTCTCTCGCTTTCTCCTTCTCTCTCTCTGTCTCTCTCATTCATACGCGCTCGCATGTCTGTTTTCCTTCCTCCTGTCTAGGCTGTATTTACAAACATTTTCGTCACATCACATCACTTTTTTTTGTCCCTTCCAGTGGCGCCAAGGAACTCCCTTTACATTTTTACTACAGTAGGAACACTCCAGTTCAATATTTAGGTGCATTTACCATCAGAATTCAGTTGAAATAACTCGTTAAATATGATTTTGTGGTTGCAACAGAGGCGCGCAAGCCGGGCGACAGCGCGTTGTTGTAGCTGGCAGTGGGGCCGTCTATGCGTAGACGCACGTCTGTGGTTACGCGAGCTTACGTGCGTAAACGCTGCAGCGTGCAGTGGGTTTGGGGCCTAAGTCTCTCTAAATGTTTTTTACAAGTAAAAAGCTGCTGATGTTATTGATTTTATGTGGTTGTTAAAGTTCAATAAACTTTACAATCATTCAGTACTGTAGTCTTAATTTCCTTTACTGTGGCTCATGTCGTTTCATAATTCATATTAAATATGCACAGCCTCTAAAGCAGTGTGGGGCAAAGTGAGGCCTATGGATCAAATGTGGTCCTCCAGAGAGTCTAATTTGGGATGCTGAGATTTGCTAAAAATATTGATATTTTTAAAATGAAAGTCTGTGTACTGGGTTGTGTCGTTGAAGCCTCTTGGCCAGGACTCCCTTGAAAAAGAGATCTCCAAATCTCATTGAGACTTTCCTGGTTAAATACTGTAAAGGTTAAATAAAAAAATATAATACATTTGTTTGGTTAAATTTTGTGTTGAAAAGGCTGTTAACGAGCACCAATCCAGGAGGCTCTAAGTTGAAAGTGGAAGGTTTTAAGTTTAATATACAGAATTAAAACCAACCCACAAGATAAATCATTTCTTCTATTATCTGTATGTATCAATGTGATTCTTATTCAGTTGATAGCCATATAGTGGTCATGTTTTTGTTTTTTCGTAACAAGCCCCAAAAGCCAAAACACGACGATAACTTTTCACATTTATACATAAATTAAAGCTTGAGACAGTTTTTCATCAAAATAACTTCACCCGACTCTAAAAATTAGCCCAATAACTCTGAAAGAACACTTAAATCTGGCTTCAGTGGAAAAGCGGCCTGTTTATTCCCATCACTGCCATTACAGAGCATCCGCTGGTAACCATAAACCAAAGCTCCATACCTTGTTTTGTGTAGCTCTCTCCGCTCAGTGCTCTATGGCTGCTGTGTTTTTCCATTAGTTTGATAAATGACAGATTATTCCACCTGGAGTTGAGATTTTCTCTGTCTGCTCCTCGGGCCGTGCATCCTCACTTAACCCCCCTCTTCTCCTCACCGGCGCTGTTTTCTGCACATTGTTTTGCTCCATCCATCACGCGGCCGGGACTTTTTAATATATCTTATTGAAATGGCTTTCTGCGGTCTCCTATCAACTTCCTCCGTATTAGCCGGTGCTTCTGCCCTTCTGCTGCAATAATCTGGAGTAATAATACTTCAGTGGAACTTTACTTCACGTACTACTGCAGCTAACAGTTTTGAGACTCAAGAGAAAGAGTACAGAAGTATTTAAAGCAGAAGTATGTACTGTACCTTGTATGTCTTTGTAAGTGCACTGCAAAAACTGTAAATCTAGACTTGCTTAAAATTACTTGGAATGAGAATTTTATTTCAGATTTGAGCTGTTTTAGCTGGATAAGATTTATTTTTCTTGTGTGATGTAGAATATTTTTACTGGTTATAAGAGAAATTGGCTTAAAATAAGGTTTTCTTGACCCACTGACAAATACTTTTGGCTCGAAATAAGAAGCAATGTCTTGAAATCAGTTCAAAACATTTTGAAACAAGGAAAATAATCTATGTCTTTGTAATAAATCGAGGTTAAATTAGTCAAAATGCCTGAAATTAAGCTCAAATCCTAGAATCAAGCAATTTTAGCTTGTCTTGAAATCTATATTTTGCAATGTACATGTATTTGGGGGCATTTGAAGCATCTCTCAGTTGTCTCCTGCAGAAATTACGACAACTGCAACCTTCTTCCCCCACCTTCTTCCCAACACATTCCCAACCCGAATGTCTGTCCTGAGAAACACTTGCTCTTTGATATGTTTTATTCAGCAGTGTAAAATGTCTTTAGATGTGTCTTATTTCAATCTTAAAGTTAAAATAAAAAATTAGAACGTAAATGTTCCCAGGAGCATCTGGGAACAAATGACTGACGATGTAGCTTCGCAGTGAGCGTCCGCTTTCAGCTGTGTCAGAAGGGGGAGTCACCTGGGAGGCTTCTCTGTCACGTCAACTCGATGTGACGTCGGCGTAAACTGAAAATGCACTGACATTTGACCATCGTGGCAGCACAGTCGCGGTTTGTCCCGGAAACAGTAGATAATTCAATTTTGACCCCATACACACAATTTGACACTAAAAAAAACTTGATTCTGCGTTTAATTTCACTTTAAGGACTTTTCTTTTTAGAAGTTCTGTTGTGTTAGTATAATAAATGAGAGTTAGCTAGCTTCAATGCTATAATAACAACTTTTCAACTTTAGTGAACAAACGGTACATCATTAGACGGGACACAATTCATTTACATTTCATACTTCAGTAATACATCTGTGCTGGAGGAAAACTGATTTTTAGTTCTTTTATGCTGCGTTCACACCGGACAGCTAAATTCGCCTAAACGCGCGTTAAATTTCGCCGGTTATTTATGCTGTTGACGCCTCAATAAGCTTCTAAGCTGCTCTGACGCGCGTCAAGGCTTTGGTGGACAAAAAGACACTTTCAACGCCCCAAAGCGCTTCGAGCTCCCGCTTGTTTACAGGCTTTGTTTTGCTCGTAGACAGACCACGTTGAGAGAGAGAAGGAGAGAGAGAGAGAGAGAGAGAGATAGAGGCTTGTTGAATTTATAAAACGGTTTATAAGAGTCAAATCTAAACTTTGAGACCATTTGAGGCGAGAAATGGTGGGTATTATTACCAAATCCACTGTTATTTTACCTTTTCTTTGCTAAATTTCTGGACCCTCGGTCTTCACCGTGTTCCTCTGTTGGCAGTAGCTGCTAGACGAGAGCTCTCCGCCGTCTACATGTTTAGCTTTGCCCCGCGCCAGAGGCGGTGGCGTCATTACCGGGTTGCATTTATAAAACGGAGCTTACCCGATCACACAACTTTCTTCTCCTCCAGGCAGTCCCTTTGCTGTCCCGTCCTCGTCTCCTCCCGTTGTACAGCAGGTTTAAACACGGCACCGTGCATTTTTAATACATCCACGAGAGCGCGTTGTCAGTCCAGATCATGTCCCGTGTTTGCCGTGTCTCCAGATTTTCAAAGCAACGAACGGCCAAGTCTTTGAAAAAAGCCCCAAACAAGCCACCTTTCGTTAAAAAGTTACTAAAAGACTTCAGTAAACAGCCGTCCTTTCCTCTTGGTGTGACAGGGGAACAACATGTGACGTGTACAGAAGTGTAGTCTCTGATTGGTGGACGCGAGCGTCTAGACGCTGAAAGTTCAGCAGAGCCCAACTCTGGCGTCGACGCCTGATGGGGCAGCCAAAGCGTCCGCCGCAGGTTTGAGCTTCTTCTCCGCAAGACGCGGCGGCAGCAGACGTCTGAACAAGCGAATTTCAACGCCCAACGCGACGAAATTTCGCTGGACGCTCAAGACGCGGGTTTACATTGACTTAACATTGAAAATGGACGCAAATACGCCAAGACGCTGTCCGGTCTGAACGCAGCATTAGAAGTCAGGTATAGTGCTCTTTATAGCAGTAATTAAAAGATTTGTTCTACTGAAGGTAAAACAGCCATTATGAATACAATTCTGTTAAAACCACAAGTTGAAAACACAGATACATACATTCTCACGAGACTAGAATTACCTTAGTATTTCAAGTAACAGTGAGTCAATTATGGGAGAAACTTTGCAGACATTTTTACAGACATAGGACCAAAAAACTCGTTCGTATTTATTACAATCTGTATTCTAAACTATAGAGAAGAGCAGGAGGTAAGTTCTCAGTGCAACTTCAACATACAGTATAAATATCTTACAAGCCACAAATACACTTTTTCTCTCTTTATTTCTCTTATCAAGAAAATCGTGTTTGCAGAACATGCCTGAAGTGGTGCAAAGTTTACCTCAGAGGTCGGCCCCGCTGCATCCTGAACTTGAAATTGGTTTTGCCGAAGCAGAGAGAGAGAGAGAAGAGAGAGAGGGGGAGAAATGAGGGGTAGAGGCATGGAAGTAGAAAAAAGGTGCCACGAAATTGCAGCGAAATGAAAGGGTTGGATGAAAAAGATAGGAACGGAGGCAGGATGTGAAAAATGTGAATGAATTTGTGAAAGAGGCTTTTGGAGAGAGAGAGAGAGAGAGGAGAGAGAGAGAGAGAGAGAGAGAGAGAGAGAGAGAGAGAGAGAGAGAGGAGCAGAGCCGGCGTTAAAGTCCCTAAAGTAAGTCAGATGAGGACACAGATGGAGAGACGGGGGCCATTTTAGATTTAGACAGACAGCAGTGTAGAGCCGAGAGAAGCTGGATGTGGTTGAGAGACTGCTTTAAATGCAAACAAAGGCAACTACACCAGAGCTTTTACATGTTGGGTTTGAAGTCGTACTGTAGGTCTAATTAAAGCTGCTGTAACTTATTTTTAATCTTAATTTTACTCACAACATCTTGGAGCATCAATGGTTTTTACATTATGCTTTATTCTGTCCGCTAGCACAGATTTAGAGCAGTTTTATAAGACACAAACATGAAGCAGGCGTACCAGGGCTGGGAAAAAATGAAATCATGATATTTTGTCTTACACTGATCAATCTCGATAATAACAATAACAACAACTTTTAATATACAAATTTATAAGATTGTTTTTACATTATTTATCAATATTCTATCTGAAAGCTTGACTTTAGCTCCAAACTAAACCATTTTACTGACAAAGGATAGATTTTTTTTTTTGATCTTTCAATCCAAAACATACAACCAAATAACTGACAATTCAATTTGATTCAATCTCGATCTCACATTTTTTCGATTAATTGCCCAGCCCTACCTAGCACATTCTGCCCAGCCAATCAAATCTCACCCCAAAGAGTCTCATAATGACTCACGTAGAGCGAAGATTGATCAGGATAACTGTAATGAGTGGATTGTTAAAATATTTGTATTTTGGTAATGTTCATCATCATCATCATTATCTAAAACAGATGCTAAAGAAGCTTTAATCACAAGTACGAGTATAATTAACTCAAAATGTCAAAAGGAAAGAAATAATTTCAAGATGTAATCACTTTTTACATAAATATTAGATATTGAGAGTTTGAAAACATTGAAAATTATATGAAGAATGCAGCGATCGAATCGAAAGGCCAGAATCCATCAGTTTTGTTCATGCACTAAAATACACTTGCAGCCACTGACCCACACACACACTATAGTTGTAAAATACAAATGTTAACAACTGATGGGTGAATCTCTAAATATAGACACTATGACTTAATATTAAATGTTAAAAATACATTTGAACAATTATTATTTATTTTTTATTTTTTTAAATACAATTACATTTAAAACAAAGTCAACAAAAGTAGCTTTCTCTTAAATATAATTTATTTGGGTTTATTTTTCTGGCAATTTTTTTTATGTAGATAAAGTAACAAAAACAACCAAAATCGAAAACTGAATCAAAACTTGACTTAAAGGGGCACTATGTAAGAAAAACAAACAAACAAAGTGATTTCCACTTTTGAACACTAGAGGGAGCCTTTCACATGCATTTTGCCTATTAAGCATGATGCCATCTAGCGTCAATGATCCACATTCCGGCCCGTAATAAAACATTTCAAATACGTATAAATGTATCACAATTGATGTGGATTGGTTAACAGTGCTCTCTTAAGTATTCATGTTGTAAAGAATAAATATGATTTAAATGTTTGTGGACTATATGTGATAATTAAAATTCCTCTCAATCTTACACAGTGCCCCTTTAAGTGACTCGTCTCATCCCTCGTAAATACTGTATTTTTTCTCTAGAAGCCTTAAGATTTATTTTGAATGAAGTTCATTTTAAAAATCTGTGTTCATCATTTGACTTGTCGACCAGTTCTAATTATGTGTCCTTATTTGACCTGCATTTGACATTCTTCAATGTGCAGCATCTCAGCTGAAGAAAATACAATTTGCTCTTTTTGGTTGTACTTATGTTGCTTACATTGACAGGTTGTAACTTTGTTGAAGTAATCACCTGCATTAAAGTTAAAACCATTAGTTTTATGTTTTATTATGGAATATTATAGCTAAACAAGCACATTTCTATGGAAACAAGCCTTTAGTTTTATGTTAACAAGTGCACATTCTGAGGAGGTGCAAGACCACTTCATTAAGACAACATTGTCCAGCGAAAACATTACAATAAAAACGTGCTTTTATTGTAGTTTTTGGCAACACTGTAGATTTTTAAAGCCTGGTTTATTTTGTATTTTTGTAGAGCTAGGGCTTGGCGTTCTCTTTGTAGGGCGTGAGTTGTTTGTGCATTTATACCTGTGTTTAAAGAGGCTGCACCAGTTTTTTGTTTCTCATTTAATAAAGCATATATGTTTAGCCTAGTATCAATAAAACAACCCACAGGGTCAAAACAAAACTGCTTTGTGCCTCTAATTATAAAGTGTTATTCGCTATAAACCAGAAATTACATTGTTAGCATGCTCGTTGTCGTCAGTATTAAAACTCCGCTCTGGCCTCTGGAAGTCGTGAAAACCTTGATCTCATTAATTACAAAGTTGAGAATGTGTAAGTAAAGTGAGGAATGAATTTGGACCTTTAAGTTCAAAAAGGCTCTGCAATATTTTAGACGAATTAGCCAATTTCCCAGCGTCACAAATCTAATCGCTGCTTTATTAAGTTTAATCAAACACAACTCCCAATAGAAATTAGCAAAGGATAAATACATTAACTAGTGATTAGATTGGTTTAAAAGATTGTCTGACATGTTTGTGCTGTTTTTACTAATGCTATACCTTTCTAATTTCACACCTGCTTATATTAAACCCCTCCTGCTGTGATGTCAGTCTTTGTAATGAAAAATGTCATTACCTCAGCGCGCCGGCTCAAAGGGTCAGACGGATATTCTTTGGCCGGTCTCTGCTTTATTAAAATCTCCTCAGGCATATCTACTGTAGTGTTGCATTTCATATCTGCAGCTTTATTTGATTACGGCGCATTCAAGGCACAGAGAGAACGCAGGAAAAATCACCATTAATGTCATTATTATGTGTTGAGATTGGATGAAATGTGTTGACAGAGTTTAAACGCTTTGGCTTCTTATTATTATCATCACTGTTTGTAATTAGAATAAGCATAATGTTGATTGTGTCGTGTTTCTTTATTTAAAACTCTAATTATTTGTCAGAAGCAGCAGCTGTTGTTGCTAATTTGGAGTTTCTTTGACACCGAATACTGATCAAAATCGGCGACATAGTGTAGTAGTTAGTTATATTTACATTTCTATAGTAAAAGGGCAGACTGAAATGCACATAAGAGAAATTAGGTTTGCCCTCCTGAAGTGTAATGTTATAATTTTATCTATGGATCAAGGGTGAATGTATTAAACTTTTTATTGATGTAATGATCACTGTATGTTTTATATTTTATTGAACCCCAGGAAGAATAGCAACAGCTAATGGGGATTGCATCAATAAACAAACAAACAAACAAACAAACAAACAAACAAACACGTGACCGAAATATGTGTTTTTGTTCACTGGAAAAGTAGCTCCTAAATAGTGTCTTTACACCACAGGAGTGGTTCTCAAAGTGAGGTCCAGGGACAACACTTATCCAGATTTGGTTATAAACATGGTTTGATCTTTAAATTTACATTGTGATGCCATTGTGACAAATAATAAAGGATATTTGAGGTGCAATAGTTTCATGCCTGTTCTTAAAAAGTTTCATCTGCCCTGAGGTCATTTGCAACAATCTATTTCATGTTTTCTGTTCACTCTCTGCTTTTATGATGTGTTAATGCTCTGCTTCCTCTCTAGCCCATTCAACATGGGGCCCGGGGGCCAAACTCGGCACTTCGAGGGGTTTAATTTGTCCCATGAAGAGGCGCTGAGATTTGTTAAGAATGTGTCTGATTACATTTTAAGTACAAAGTACATTCAATCAAGTTTATTCTGCTAAAACATGTTAAAAAAAAATACAATTTAGTCACAATTTTATTGCAAATAAACATTTTTCGTGCTTTAGGCTTGGCCCTTGACACACTGCAAAATACGCCTGGTTTGATGCTCTGCTGAATTCCCTGAAATGCTTTTGGACTAAAGAGAAATGAACATTAAATTATTACCGCTTTTGTTGACATTACGCACTCATTCAAAGTGTGCAACATCTATGGCTTTGAGTTGTGCTAAAAACTGAACATTTCAGAGTGTAGTGATGTCGACTAAATACGTGTCCTGTCAACCAATTAGTCAACTAAAGGGGGCGTTTTTTGATCTGACAATTTATTTGACCTAAATTGTGCTTGAAAAAACTAAAAATCCAGTAGAATCCAGTAAAAATCCATTGCTTTTCGATATAAAGTTCCTTATAATCTCACTGAAAGAATTAGTTGACTAATCCAAATTTTGGTCGACTACTAGTGTCCTTTTATTGTGGCTAGTCAAGACACACCTGTACTGTCTAATCAGCGTCTTGGCGTGCCAAACCTGTGAGGCGAGCAAATCAGAACTAACACAGATTTAAACTAATTTATCAACAATATTTTGGAGTTCTGTTTATTTCTATATTTTTTTCACTTTCATCGGTCAACAACAAATCAAGCTCTGTCTTTTGTCTGCAGTGGAAATCCTAATATTTATACCTTAAATGTAATGTAACAGTGCTCATATGTTTCACTATAATCTTATTTACAGGTCGCGTGAATCTGAACAGGTGTGGAGTCACGGTAGTCACAGTATAAACAACATATTGACTTTCCTATTACAAACAGAGCCTGATGTTGACTCGCAGCAGCAGCAGCAGAAGAACCCACTGTAGGCGCCTCTGCAAGACAAAAACATTTGTTCTGGTCAAATAAATATCTTTCATCTTCCCTGCTTTTGGGGGATCGGCTCTTGCGATTGGTCCTGGCTGGTCCCCGGTGACACGCGCCGCCACATGTGCTCAAAAAGCGAAACTACACGTTAGGACTGCGAGCGCGGAGGTCTTTGTGTTTCTGTTCTAACGACCCCAGAGAGTGAATCAGCAGGTCCCGACGCATGTTAGGGCTGCCCGCTGGCTCGCCTGCGCACAAATAAATAAATAAAAATACAAATCCATCAATGATTAAATGCCCTGGGCTGTGTTTTAAAGCTCGCAGACTATAGACACGCCGAAGGGAGGTGAAACGAGGAAGCAAGGAAGGAAGAAAAGGGGCTAGGAAAGGTCTGAGGACTGAGATAATGAGCAAATATAAAAGACGTAGTGGACAGAACAAAGGAGAGTTTGAAGATGGACCTCCTGAATCTTGTGTGAGGAAACATATTTTAGATTCTTTGCTATTCTGTGTCGGTAAGGAGCTGAAAATGAATGTAAAATAGAAAAACTGCAGTAGAAAAAAGCTATAATGACAATAGTTCCACAATGCGTCAGAAATATGTTAATCGCCTTTGCTTTTAATACAGTAATATACATTTTTGTTGTTGTTTTTTTCCTTTAAGTTTTCATTAAAGATATGTTAACAGATTACTAATGCTGCGTTCAAATCGGACAGCGTTGAAGTGTCCTATTTTGCAAGTTTAAAGCAAATTTTGTCGCAGAATATTTTGTAAGCTTAATGTCCCAACATGTCGTGGGACAAGGACCTTTCTTTATGCCCTGACGCGCTTCTCAGTATTCCCGCTTTTTGCAAAATAAAAGAGAGAAGGAGGGAGGGAGAGAGATAGAGGCTTGCTGCATTCATAAAACGTATAGCTTAGGCAGTTCTTTTGCTGTCTCTGTACTCCTCCAGTGTCACGTCGTACAGCAGTGGTTTGAACACAGCAACGAGCATTTTTAATAGATCCATGTGTCAGTCCAGATCATGTTCCATATTGTTTTATTTGCAGTGTCGCCAGATTTTTTGAGCAACGAGCAACCAAGCTTTTGAAAAAAAAGCGCCCAAAAAACTTTATTTAAAGACTTCAGTAAACAGTCCTTCTTCCTTCTTGATGTGAGAGGAGAACAGCTGGAAAGTGTCTGATTGGTGAGCGTTCAGGCGAAAGTGAATTTCGGCACGCAAAATGCTAATTCGAGCCGCAAATTCGCTGGATGCCTCGAGATGCGGGTTTACATTGACTTAACATGTGAACTAGACATCTTGGACGCTATATGCTGAATACAGTATATACAGTCAGAGCTGGCTCCAGGCATTTAGCCTTAAATATTTTTGTTATGGTCTTGATCATTGTATGATTGGGCACAATATTGAAATATAATAAATTAAATACTGCAAATCTGTACAGACTACAAAATAGTAAGTTATAATCTCTAGAAGAGTAGGTCATTTGTTCGTAAACACATACAAATATGTAAAGAGGGCTTGGGGGTCCTCCTCCAAAAAGTTTAAAGAATTCGCCTGTCATTTTCTGTTTTTGATGCATTTCTAAAAGACATTTCTTGGTAGCGCACTTCCTGTTTAGCTCTGTTAAGGTTTGCTTAAGGGTTTTGCAAGGCAATCTCAATTAAGATATATCGACGGCTAAAATAAATCCAATGACTTTCAAGGTACAGCATGTGTCAAGTGTATGTGATCATTACGATTTATGTTTGTTTGTGGCTAATTGTAGCTAAACCAGAAGCGCTGCCAAGAAAAATGAAGGTGATGAGCTACAAAGCATAATTATTTATTCTAGTAAGCCTTACGCTGTCAGATAAACAATAAAAATACATTTTAATAGTGTTTTTCTGGTGGTTCATTTTGGTTGTGCTTCTGCTGGTGGTGATACTAGTAACAATTCAACTGGTTTGTCTTCCCCCACCCTTATTATACATTCCCCCATCCCGCAGTTACCTGACCCCCACCCGTGCACCCCCCCACCCCTACATGCCCCCCCGCGCGCCCCTGCCTCCGCTCCCCGTCCAATTACCAGGAGGACTCCAGCAGAACCGCACACTTCACAGCTTTCAAGTCCTGGAGAGAAATCCTCATGGGAATTATCCACCAAGACATGAATCCCCAAATGCCCCCCTACACCCCGAACCCCGCCACACACACACACAGGCACACACCCCACCCTGCGCCCATCCCGCCTCAGACCTGCTGCCAATAGATTCAGCCAGCAGCAGTCTCCAGCTCATTCCTGCCCCTCCTCTTACCGCCTCGGCCCGCTGAGCTGTCAGTATTCTCCAATTTCACATAATTAAACGCCTTACTTTTCATTTTATTAGTGCAAAAATTGGACTCGCGAAATAATTACTGATTTGGAGATGTTTGAGATTCAAGTGGGATTAGTGGCGTCTAGTGGTGAGCCTGTAAGAATTATAGACGGATGTTTTTGATTCTTAAAGAGAACGAATTATGCAAAATCTACTTTTTTTTTTTTCATGTTATAACAATGTTCTTTTATCTTTAATCACTCAAAGTTGCATTTGGATTGATTCATGCATGTTTGAGTGATCATATTGTGCTGTGCTGATATTCAATTGCTTAGAATATTCACTTTCCACCTATCCTCAGTCAATTGTCTGTACAGTGGTCCCTCGTTTATCGCAGGGGTTAGGTTCCAAAAATAACCCGTGATAGGCGAAACCTGCAAAGTAGTGATCTTCATTTTTTATCAGTAATTTGAGTTGATAACCTGCCTGGTTCTGATGTTGAGTGTCTTTTGTACAGGTAATAATGCGCTGAACACATGATTCACCGCGAGTTGCCCGTCCCGCTGCGCTCCACAGCCGACCGCAGAGCCACTGATCACACGAGCTCCAGAGCCACGAAACACATCCTTACTCTAGTGAAGTCACAACAGGCTCCTCAAACACATCTCTGAACTACACAAATGACGTTCCAGCGTGAACAAACTTGTCATCGTAACTACGAGCTCAAAGAGTCAAATCCTCACCTGGAGAAACGTCCGAGCGTCAGGTCAGCTTCCCCTGCATGATCCAAACTGTCTAAAGTTTTCTAAAAGAGCTTCTGTGCTGTTGTCTGTGAATGCTGCGATGTGATACGGTCACTAACAGTACGTTTGAGAGAAAAGCAGGTTACAGCGCACATCTTTAGGACCGCGCACTGTAAAAAAAAAAGCAAAATTGCACACACAAAAAATCTGCGAAAAGTGAACCGCGATAGAGCGAGGGACCACTGTATTTACATCTGACTACTCCAAATTGTGTCATGCAAAAAATATTGTAAAATATTGAATTTTCAAATTTGTCATGTAGCTTCCTTCCAACAATACCTGTGCTTTATGTGGACTGGGATGCACCAGTACTCAGTTCCACCACTTCTAAATATGACCCATTTGAGAAGTGACACTTCTCTGGAGATGGATTTTGCCAACTGCAACTTTGCATAAAGTTGCGGCCACCGCAGGTTTAAGCTTCCACTTCGCAAGTTGCCGCGTTTTCAGACGCGTTCAGAAGATTCTCCTCATTCATTTTAATTGTTAGGTTAGGTGTACATTTTGCAATAAAGAAATTGGGGTTTTCTGTTCTGCAGCTTTGAATAGGAAGTCAGTGAACTTATTCATTAAATTAGATTTCTTCCCATCTCCTTCTCTTGTATTGGCCGTCCTCGTCCTACTAGATGAACCGTTTCCCTCTGCCACTGGTCTCTGGCTCCAGTCGGGATTTTGGGCAAGTCCTGAAACAATCCTCTTAAAACAAAAATGTCATCTGTTGTAGAGGCAGCGACGGCTGTAACAAGTACAGCTTCTGAACTGGGTTTTCATAAGGAAAAGTTGTAAAAGTGAGCAAACTAGCTACGTGAACAGAAGCAATGTGCACATACCAAGACTCTCTGTGCTCATGCGCCCGGCCAGAGGCACTTTTTTTTTTTAAAGAGGATTGCTTGTATCATCCCTAGTCTGTTCTTTATTGCCAACACAGCCTGGTCCTTCAAAAAGAGAGGAATAGATACATTGAATTTCTAATAATGAAAATAACATTTGAAGAGCTTGAGGTGCCGAACTTGAGCTCTATAGGTTCTTGTGTTGATGAGAGAAATTCACTGGAGATGTTTTGAATAAAAGATGAATGTATAATTAAAAGTTAGCGCTGCCTGGTAAAAGACCTTGAAAGTTATTACTGTTGAACTGGCAATAAGTGTTTCTGTTTTAGATCCAAACAAGAAAAGTGCTGGATGAAAAGACCGGTTTATATAAGTTCGGTTAGTTTAAACAATTATTTTCTGATGATAAAGTCTTTCTCATCATCTTAACGTTGTTACAGTTCATTTCCATCCATCACAAAATCACTTCTCCGTCTGTTTCCCGCAGCGCTGTCAAGCTCCATCACCTCCTGCAACAAATAAAGAACTCTATACCTTCTTCTCCTCTCTCTCTCTCTCTCTCTCTGTCTGTCTCTCTCGCTCTCTCTTTCTCATTGTCTCTCTGTGTCTCTCTCTCTCTTTTTCTTCTTTCACTCTCTTTCTCTTTGTTTTCCCTCTCTATCTTTTCTCTTTATTTTGCTCTCTTTCTTCACTCTGTCTCTCTCTTTCTCTTCTTTCTCCTTCTCTTTCTCTCTTTCTTCTGTCTTTCTCTTGCTCTCTCTTTTTCTTCTTTCACTGTCTCTCTTTGTTTTCCCTCTCTCTCTTTCTCTTCTCTGTCTATCTCTCTCTTCTCTCTCTTTCTCTCTCGCTCTTTCCCTCTCTCCCTTTCTCTCTCTCACCCGCTCTTTTTTCTTCTTTCCTCTCTCTTTTTCTTCTTTCTCCTTCTCTTTCTCTCTGTTTTCTCTCTCTATCTCTCTTTCTCTCTTTTCTTCTTCCACAGCCTCTTTTTGTTTTTCCTCTCTCCTTTCTCTCTCGCTCGCTCTTTTTTCTTCTTTCCCTCTCTCTCCTCTCTCCCTTTCTCTTTCCCTTTTTCTTCTTTCACTGTCTTTTTCTCTTTTATTTTCCCTTTCTCTCTATTCCCTTTATTTCTCTCTCTCTCTCTTTCTTCACTCTCTGTCTCTCTCTTTTTCTTCTTTCTCCTTCTCTTTCTCTCTTTCTTCTCTCTCTTTCTCTCGCTCTCTCTTTTTCTTCTGTCACTGTCTCTTTTGTTTTCCCTCTTTCTTTCTCTTCTCCCTCTATCCCTCTTTCTCTCTCTTCTCTCCCTTTCTCTCTCTCACTTGCTCTTTTTCTCCTATGTCTCTTCTCTCCCTTTCTCTCTCTTTCTTCACTCTCTGTCTCTCTCTCTTTTTCTTCTTTCTCCTTCTCTTTCTCTCTCTTCTCTCCCTCTCTTTCTTCTCTCGCTTTCTCACTTTCTCTCTCTCTCTCTCTCTCTCTCTACTTTCTCACTCTCCTTCTAAACTTTTTCTTTTTTCTGTTGTGTAAATGCGCTCAGGGAAGGGGAACCGTTTCCGCGGCAACGCTCATCCCAAAAAATTTAAATCAGTTTCAGGCTTTTGGAAGAAAGTTTTTTTGTTTTTTTTTCCTGAGCATACTTTCAATTACCTCAGGCTGTGCACGTCGCAGAGTCAGACTGATGCAGGAGACGACACAGGAACACGTTATAACATTATTTATCTGTTTATTATCTGTATATGTTATTATCCAATTAAAAGACTTCACCTAACGAACCCCAGTGAAAAAAATCACATTCTTTCATGTTGTGGTCAGATGGTTTTTTGTATTAATATGCATATGACAAGTTGTTTTTAATAATTATGGAAGATTGATGCCTGTTGTAAACGTATAGATATTAGGATTCAGTATTTTGGTTTTATTGTAGTGTTTACTGTCAGATCTTTCACACTGCATCTTTGTTCTCATCAATATTCTCAATGACACAATTATATATATTAGTAGAAAAACATAAAATTATATTTGAAAAAACCTTCTGGAAAAGAAACATAGAGGGATTTTTTGTTTATCAACACGAACGATAGACACAAACCGTGGAAACAAGTCAAAAAAGCTCCGTTGTCAGCTAACTACAAGAGTTTATCACTGTGTGAAAACAAAAGTTATGCTGCTGAATCAACATTTGTGGATGAAATTCGATCCTACGACCCTTAAAAGTTACATTCAATAACAACAACAACCAACCAATACAACCAATAACATGCATGTTAGGGTAATAACCTCCAGCTACGGTAGTCCTGACCAAGCCTAGCAATAACATCTGGAGATTCTGTCCCCGAGCGCTGCACTGCGGCGATCACTGCTCCTGAGGAGATGCCCCAGAGGCATTGAAGGATGGGTCAAATGCAGAGGACAAATTTCCCTACGGGGACAATAAAGTATACCTTAACCTTAACCTTAACCTTAACTTTCAGGTGAGTGAAATAACTACAAGAAAATCACTGCCTCGAGCTTCAGGAGACAGACGTCTGTCAGCTGCTCTCGTCTCGTTTGTTGTTTTATTCAAAGAAGTTTCCCCATGTAAACAGACGGAAAGCGGTTCTTTCTGCATAACGCATGTGCAGTAGGACGGAAAGTTATGTCGACCGAAAATCACAACTCACAAATATTTATTTTTGTGTTTTTTGGTTGTAAAAAGAAATACACTGGTCACACTTGGTGCTGTGACCTGGATATCGCCGTCCTGTTCTCGGACCGTTTACTGTGGCTCTCGTGCTGGGTTTAAAAAATGTCATGTTATTATAAATATGAAGCCCTTATGAAGCTTATGCATATTAACCTACTGGTCTAGATCTTGATTTTATAGTTTTATTGAAGTTGGCCACAGGTCGTGGTATAAAATTATACTATAATGATTAAAAATATATGTTATAATTGTGGGCAATGGATTTGATAACTGGCAATGTATTGTCCAAAACACCCCCAAAGAAATGAGTCACAGTGTTTGATTCTCTAACTTTCTGTTCATTAAAGCTTCTCTTGTTAAGCCCTCAAAGGTTGTGATTTTGGTCTTTACAAAAACGAACTGAATCGAGATTATCTAAGAGCCTTTTTTTAATTATTGAATATGAATCTCACTTGAATTGTAGTTTGTGTGTGAGCGGCCGCTTTGCACTCATTATGTAATTATAACCTCTATAAATAAACAATAACGAACGTGAAGTAATTATAGAAATGCCTTTAAGTGAAGTCACAGTTGTGTTTTGATCTGAAGTAAATATCTCTCACAGCAGCAGCAGCAGCAGTATTAGCAGCAGCAGGAGGAGGAGGAAGTGTAGGTGGAGCAGGCCTCACAAAGAGCAGCACAAGTACAGTATATATGTAGTTGCATAGGAGCGTCGGAGTGTGAAAAAACACAAACTCTGCACTCCTGTCGCGGCTGCTTAATGAGCGCAGCCTCTGGAGAAGTCACACAAAACATGAACCACACACACACACAGAGACTTCCTCCTCTGCAGCGCCAAACAGGCCCAGCAACATAGATTTACTACTGTGGTCTTTGCATAATCACTCTGACTGTCCAACACCTCCCCCACAAGACTCACCAGCCTAATTTGATGAATGAGAGAGAAAGAGCGATGCCCATGAGTGTCTTAAACGCGTGCACCTATAGGTTTAGTGTGAAGGTGAAAAATATCCTTTGAAAATGTGTGAAAATAGTAACATTACAAGTTTGAGACATTTCAATTCAGACTAAATTGATATAAAATTGTACATAGATTAATTTGTTGTCACTGGAGAAACAAATCTACAGCTGTCTCAAACTCATGAGATAGTTTATTATTTCATATTTACACCTTCTCTCTAATGTGAACACTATTTGAACTGTGTACAGGGTTTTCACACCTCCTGGAAAATCTGGGAAAGACGCAGTCCATTTCCAGTCATGGGAAACACATGGAAAATGAGAAAAACAGCCAAATGTCATGTAAATAATTTTTTTTCTTGGAAAATTAAGACCTAAAGCACGCAAACAAGTAAGGCATACAGCCTCTAAAAGACCTTATGTGTAAGCTAGCTGAAATAATGAAAAAAACAACAACAACAACAACAAATTCGTAATGCAAAACTGCTAAAAAATTGACAGGTTAAATAGCCAATCAGAGACACGCATCTTCCGCCGTGTAAAATCCAACATGGCTGCTCATTGTTTCTGCAGAAACAATGAGCGAAGCAAAAAATGATTTTAATGTGAGGTGAGTGAAGTTAGATTTTGGTCTAAATGAAGACCAATCAGCTCCTTATTTCATCTGGGTCATGCAAATAAGCTAATCTGATTGTCCGGTACGATGTAGATTTGGTCTGAAACGCAGGCGGAGGGCGTGGTGACCAGACCCACTCTTTGCAGTTTGCTGAAGTGTAGGTTCTGGATCCCAGGCAACTGCCTCACACCTCAGCACCCCCAAACCAAAATATGTTCCCACAACCATTTGAACAGGAATTCTTGACTCTTTAACCAAATGTTTTAAATCGAAGCATATATTTTAACAAAATAGACTCAACAGATTTTAGTTTAACATCATTCTATTTTCTATTATCAATCATGTTTTCAGTTACTGAAAACCTGTAAAATGCATCACAATGCACCAAAATTGACTTAATTGTTCTGAAATTTCTGGGGGAGGACCCCCTGACCCCTCGCTCATGTTTTCACCTCAAAAGACTCTCACTGTGATGCCCATGAACCAGACTAAAAAGGCTGTTAAAGTGAGCTACTGCTTTGCCCACTCCGAGCTAAGATCAAATTTTGAGAGATCTGGCCATACTATTGTGTTATACTTGGATTCTCATAAACCACTAGGCTGCAACAAACTTGACAAAAGAGGCTAAATCAGGGTTATTCAATTAATATTTCTGAGGGCCAGATTTTTTCGGAGAGCCATGGCATCAGGACCGGATAATTGCATAACGTGAAAAACAGAGCTACACCAAAACTAAATCAGATCCAAGGTAAACCGTGAAAAAATCCTGAAACTTTAAAAATATGTATATTTTCATTATTTGGAACAATGGGTTAAGGCCCGGATCAAACCTCTGGAGGGACCATTTTGCACCCGAGCCTTGAGATGAGTAGACCTGGGCTAAATATTGGTGATGTAGATGTCGCAGTTAAATAAAAAACTTGTCCTGGAAATGTCCTGGAACATATTTTTGGGCCACGAGTGTGAACCCTGTGTGTACAATTACCAGAAGTGTCGTTTTTAAATATACAAATCATGCAATTGAAATGCCCAATACCTAAAATCCCTCTACCTGAATCTTCCCCAAAGCAGCTGCATTAGAAGTTGAGTTTAAGCTCCTTCTCTCCCCCCGTCCTGTGGCTGCTGCTCCCTTTAACGTGATGAATGAGTTTGTCTAGCCCCGCGTTCGTTCGTCCGGCCGCGCGGCGCACACATCCTAGTTTACATCAAGGATACGCAAATGTCCCGCGCACAGGGCCGAGCGGAGACGGCGAGGGCATGGGGAATGACACCCCAAAGTCAAGGTGCACAAGGACACGCCCCTTTCAGACGTCTCCCGGGACAACCGCAGAGGACAAGCAAAGATAGCGCTGCTCCAAATAAGGCTTTTGTTTTTTGTTAAGAGTGCAGTGTTTCTGATCAGGCTTTATCCAGTTGTTTAGGTGTCAATTTGTTTAATTTAAATGTTGGATTTTATGAATTTAATCAGTGCAATGTGTCCTGATTTAGTCCTGGTTTGATAAAGTATGAAAACGAAGCAGCAGTTTGACAAAAGCAGATATGTTTGTCTGATTAACTTTAGTTGCAATAGTCTGTAGTGCTGGTCAAAACCCATAAAGTATGCTGTTGAAATTACATTTTTTGATCAACTTGACCCAAAATAAAGAAGACATACTGTGCTTTTTCTAGATATCGGACAATAAAACATAAATATATCATCATTTTACTTAACATTTCTGCTTTTAGACATATTTACAAAGCATTTAAATGAGCTGTCAGTGTGTAAATGATAACTTTTTTGTTGATTAATTATAAAGTGTAGCTATATTTACAGTAATGATTAATCCAGTTTCAAAGATGAGTGTTGTCGTGTTGCCTCTCCTCTGTTTGTAACACACAGGAGCTGCAGACTTGTGCACATAATGGCCACAGCCCAATGTTTAAATGCAGCAGCCGCGCTCACATGTGAAGCTCCAGTCACAGATGAAGAGTCATCGCCTCCCCCCAATCACCCCCGCTCACTCCCCACACAAACACATACACTCTGTTTATTTCTCCTATTCCCATCACTCTTTTTAAATCTTTCTATCTGTCTCTCTCCTGTTTTCTTCTCTCTTTCACTTTCTCTATCCTCAATTTCCTCTTCACTCTCTCTCCCTTTTTCTAATCTCTCTCTCTTCTCTTTGTCTGTCTCACACCCTGTCTGTTTCTCATTTCTCTCCCACCTGTCTTTTTCAGTCTTTCTCCCCCTCTTTCTCTCACTTCTCCTTCTCTGTCTCTCTCCTTTCCCCCTCTCTCTTTCATACATCTCTCTCCTCTCTCTGTCTCTTTTTCCCCCTCCTCTCTCTCTCTCTCTCTCTCGCTCATACATCTCTCCTCTCTCTCCCTCTCTCTCTCTCCTCTCCCCTCTCTTCTGTCTCCTCTCTTTCTCTCCCTCTCTCTCTCTTTCTCTCTCTCTTCTCTATCTCTCTCCCCTCCTCTCTCTCTCTCCTCTCTCCCTCTCTCTCTCCCTCTCTCTCTCTTCTCTATCTCTCTCCCCTCCTCTCTCCCTCTCTCTCTCTCCCTCTACTTTCTCTCTCCTTCTCCTCTCTCTTTCTCCCTGTTCCCTCTCTCTCACTCTCTCTCCCTCCTCTTTCTCTCTCTCTCTCTCTCCTCTCTCTCTCTCTCTCTCTCCTCTTCTCATACTCTCTCTCTCCCCCTCCTCTCTCTCTCCCCCTCTCTCTCCTCGCTCTCTCTCTCCTCTTCTCTCCCCCCTCTCCTCTCCCTCTCTCTCTCCTCTCTCCTCTCTCTTCTCTCTCTCCCCTCTCCTCTCTCCCTCTCTCTCTCTCTCTCTCTCCTCTCTCCCTCTCTCTCTCTCCCTCTCTCTCTCTCTCTCTCTCTCCCTCTCTCTCTCTCTCTCTCTCTCTCTCTCTCTCTCATACATCCTCATTACTGCTCTGTGTCTCGTTCGATCTCCTCTGCGCCTCATTGTGCTTTATACCTCCACTTCCTGTTCCTTATTTGGTCATCTCAGAACTTTCTCCTCCTTAAAACCGGGATCATTAAGGCAGGACAAAGCAATCTCCAGACTCAAAACAAATGAATATCTTTGCTTTACTGTGGCTTCTCCGACAGAAAGTTACTTAGTGCTTCTTTAAACCTTAACTAACACATTAACAACAACATTTAATCTTATCAAAATAATGACATTTTTTCACATTTAAAGGACACATTATACTTTTTGCACACTCATTTTTGAGGGAAAACTCAAAAATCAAGCGGTAAACAATGACAGATATGATCTTGTGAAAAAATGTTGAAAGACGCCCCAAAACAGACAGTTAACATTATGGAAATGGGAGCAGTGTCCTGAAAAAATGTCATTGAAATGTCACAAACAGCGGGGTACTATTCTTTCTCCTCTGAGCCTCACAAAACTTAACTTAAGTCCATAACGCATCCAGACTAGTTTCTGAACCGTTAGCAAATCAGTCAAGATCAGTTTGGATATTTATTTGTGAAGATCACAAAGTTACTTTTCATTCTAGTAAAAAATGAACACAAAATGTTTATCTGGATCATAAATTATGAGGCAATATGATGTAACAATGTAGCCAGAGGGATTATTTGTTTATCAACACGAGAGATGTGCACGCAGCCGAACAGCAGAAAGAGCCGTGATTAATTAACACAAGCTGTAGCAGCAACACTAGCCAGTGCTGTTGTCAGCTATCTACGAGTTTAAACCTAAGAGTTTATCACTGTGCAAAAACAAAAACATTTGTGAATGATATTCATGTTCATGACTCATACACTTTACATTCAGATGAGAGAAACTCTTGTCTCAAGCTTCAGGAGACACACGTCTGTCAGACCGGTTCAGACCTGATTAAAACAGCTGCTCTCGTCTTGTTTTGTTATTTTTATCAAAGAAGTTTCTCCAGCTAACTAGATCTTTATGCAGACGGCATGCGCTGTAGAGCTCAAAGTGACATCGACTGAAAATCACTCTGTACAGTATTCTAGCTTATTTGCATTTTTATTTGTTAGTCTGTGCTTAGAGGACAAATGGGGACTGACACAAGAATAGAAAACGTCTTTTGACAACATTGGCACAAATATTTTTTGTTATAGTCATGATATAACAAAAAATAAATCTATAATATCGATACAGATGCCCAGATACCACACATATTTTGCATGAGGAAAAACTGCTGTGTATGCTTTGTACATTTTTGTTTGTTTGTTTGTTTCAATACAGTGGTTAATATAACTTAATACCATATTATTTGTCTCTCCAAGTGCCACTAAATTTACATCTTAGGCCTAAATTTGAGCTCAAAATGAGGATAGAAATCAGGTCTAAAATAGTAAGACATGAATACATTTGTCTCTTAAAAGCAAACATTCAAATTGCAGAAATAACACTGTTCTAATAAAAGAATTGGTCTAAAACCTGTGTTAAATCATCACATAACATCATATTTATCCTTTACCAAAACCATTACTTTGCAGTTCTTTCTCTCTCATTGCCATGGACTGTATTTCTCTTCCCTTTCTCCTCGTCACGTCTTGCTTGCTCATTCCATTTAACCACAGCTTCATTCGTGCACATAACTTTCACTCGTGTGTCCAGTCAGCAGGTTGCGTAACTCCCGCTGCATTGTGGGATACATAGATTTACCGATTGTGTGTCTGCGCGTGACTAGAGATGACATTGCAAACAGAATAGGACACAGGCCGTTTTGGCGCATAATAAAAGTTGATGTATGGCTCTGTATCGGCCGTAACAAAACAGGCAACGCTGCAGTCCTGGGCTAAGTCGTCTATAAATCATTCACGAGAAGAAATCACACATTTACAGAGAAGCTGCTTAACTACAGGCCCGGTCAATAAAGAGTTAAAATGCAAATTATTAATCCCATTCAGTTCCAGAGAGGACTGGCTGTGAGCGCGGCTGTGAAATCCGGTTTGAGTCGAGCCAAAAATCAGAACAGTAAATGTGGAGATGTCCAGAGTGACCAGAAGGCTTCGCAAATGAGATTTAAAGACAGAGTTAAGCTTTTGCAGTGAGTGTAGAGAAAACCCACCTGTTTAACCAAAGATGTTGTCTGTGCAGCGATGCTTTGGTGAGTATGTGTCCTAAAACAATGAATTAAGTGGGGAAACTATCTTCTGCTGAGACATTTCTTATTTGTCACAAAATTGTTGGTTTGATGTAAAAGAAAGCAGGGTCAGCCCTAGTACTTTTGGCGCTATAGACAAGAACCTCCCCTGCCCCAGAGTGATTTTTTTTTTTTTTTTAATAAAGAAAATAGATGTTATAATCCCATAATCTGGACTATTTTTGATCAGTTAATTCATTTTTTACAATTGTAAAAGGACAGGTCAGGACAAACAAGCCTCATGTTTTATGTCACTTCTATCGCTGTGGTTGGGATTTTTGGTCGACGTCACTTTCTGCCCTACTGTGCGTGTGCCGTTCTCTATCTGCTTAGCTGGGAAACTTATTTAAATAAAACCTCGAAACGGGACGACAGCAGCTGTTTAAATCAGGTATGAACTGGTCTGACAGACGTCTGTCTCCTGAAGTTGAGACAGTGTTTTTCTTGCAGTTTTTTCACTCAACTGAATGTAACTTTTAAGGGTCGTTGGGTCCAATTTCATTTACAAATGTTGATTAAGCAGCATAACTTTTGTTTTCGCAGTGACAAACTCTTGAAGTTATCTGACTACTGAGCTTTTTTGACTTGTTTCTACTGTTTGTGTCTATGAGCGACGGCTCTTTCTGCAGGATGGGTGAACGTGCATCGCCCGTGTTGATAAACAAAAAAAAAACCTTCATAAGTTCATCCACTATCTGTGGTCATAACTCAATGAATAAGTGTCTTATAGAAACTAAATGAAGATTGGCTAATAGTTTATGGGTGGGAGAGTTTTTTTTTATTTTTTTTAGGGCTGCAATTTCGCTGCCTCACCACTAGATGACGCCCTAAGCAACCACCTAGTTTGCCTAAGCCTAGGGCCGGCCCTGACTGAAAGAACATCTGATGTAAAGAGTCACTTTGGCAACTTGCCTGAACACACGCTTCAACAATAATTGAAGTATGTCTGATCAATTATCATTTATTTACAAAATGCTTCAATATCATATTCGCACGACATAATGTTTGTAAATTGTAATAATTCCGAACGTCATCTGAGTTTCTACTACTGTAATTCACCAAACTCAGACGTCTTCATTTAATTCTAAAATGCAAATAAAGTTTACTTTCTTAATATATTAAAACACAAATTTATCTAAAACAACGTAGAAATCTCTTCTGATTTCCTGTTCAAAATTGTCCTCTCTTCATCGTACATTTAACTGTAAAATGCCTTGATGACCATTTTTTGCAAGTAAAAAAGAAAAATAGTCGGACTTAGCACTCATTCTTCAGCTGCAGAACAACATAGATTACTTAAACATGCATGAATCAATCCAAATACAACTTTGAGTGAACTAATGATGACAAACTGTGGATTTAAAAAAAACAATCTATTAAAAAATAATGTGTGTTATATTTTCTATTTGACTTTAGAGAGGAGAAAGTTAGTCTGACTTCCTTTGGCCGACCTTGGCTGAAAAAGTTACAGAGTATAGTCTTAATAAATATTTAATCGTGCCCTGTCTCCTCCTCCTCAGAGCAGCTCAGACGTCTGGCAGCTCATGAGGAAATATTGAGTTTTGGTTTTGGTGGGTGGCATTGTTCGACAGTGTTGTGGTCTCACTCTTCCACCAAAAAGAAGAGAAAAAATGGCGAAGGCACAAGTGAAAAAACCACAAGACGAGCGCAGACGGCAGCCCCAAAAGCCACAGCATCTTGAGACGGAATCACAAATGAAGCAGACTGAGATATTACCCAGCATGCACCGCTCCAACTGTCTGGGGGATCTATATGATGAATCATGAAAGGGAAACCGGCTTTTTTATGATATACTACGTATGTTTTATTCCTTTTGCAGTTGGCTGGAGCTCTGGCTTGGCTTCTGTATATTATTTTTAATGAAATCCCTGTGTGTTTGGGATTAAAATGACTGTTCTATACATAGATACTGTTATAAAACCTCTGTGTTTTTTACATCTGTACAATTTAGTTGTGTAATGTTATTAACAAAGACACTTATTGTACATTAGCCTTATAGTTTTGCTTTAGCGTTTGTCTATTCTCCTGTTGTGAGTTGCAAGTATGCAGAAGACACCACAATGGGCAGAAAGGACATTTTTCTCCTCAAAATACAGCTGAAACAGGAAAAAACACACTACAGTCTGAGAGCAAATTCAACCCATTCCAACTCACAAGTCTGCTGAGTACTGGGTTTCTAACTGACAGGAAAAAAAATTAAATTAGGTAAAAGCGTAACCATAATATCATCTGAACCAATATCATGGAGCCGATACTCGATCCAGCAAAGTTTCTTGGATTGGCACCGATATTTGATTCCCAGTGTTGGATCGATGCATCATAAGCCTAACTGAACCCAAGGCAACACGCCTGCACCAGCTCTCTACTCCAGCCCAGGACTCTCGACTCAGGAACCGCTCCTGCTCTGGTTGGGCCGGTACGAGGCTCCTGTAGCCGCCCTGGAACTTTTTTGAACTCTTTTGTCTCGATTGATCGCTGCTCGTGTTCACTAAGAAATTAAACCGCTCCACAATTAGGCCATTTGAACTTTAGCGCTAAAGCATTTTTCATAGAAACCATGGAATTTGCACAGTAAAATAACAGTTGAATGTATATTTTTCTGAACTTAGGTTGTAAATATTAGTCATTCACTTTAGTCATGTTTCTATCAATGTTTAATGTTTTGTCTTTTCGTTTGTACCAGCAAAATATAATTCCTCTACTTCTAAAGCCGAACTCTTTTTCTTCTGACCCAGTCTAACCAAATTCATAACCTCAGTTATTAAGGCAGACCTGGGCAAACTGCGGCCCGAGGGCCAAATGCGGCCTGTTACAATCAGGCCCCTGCCATGTTTTTGAGAAAGAAATGCATGACGATGATTAAAGGGACTTTACTCGATTTTTTTGCAACAAGATAACTTAAAAGCAATTTCCCCCTAGCACTGATGCCTTGTTAATGTATCTATTCAGGTGGAAATTAGTCCCCAAAGTCCTGTCTATGTCTAATAAAATCCCGTTTGTGTGCAGCTTTTTCTGTTTTGTTTTTAGCATTGTGGCTAACTGTTGTTAGCATGGTGACTCACCTCGCTGTTAAAAGCTGTGAAAAAACATTAAAACTCATCATGATGAACAATTCTGAAGCTCAGAATGCATTAGCTACGTGAGGAAATCATGTTGACTGAAGGAAAAAGGTTAAATTAATTATTTCTGTTTGTTTACATTTTTAGGATGCAAAAATCAGGTACAGTCCCTTTAAGTGACAAAAAACAACAAAAAACCTGCAACATCTCGAGATTAAATTCACAATGTTATGAGAATGAAGTCAAAGCAATAAAAAAAAAAGTTTTTCAATATTAAAGTTGAGCTTTTCAATATTAAATTTGTACTTTGGATCATGGAACATTGTTACAAACATTTAACTTATCCAAGTCCTGATATTATTTAGTTGTTGTTGTTTTTTCTCATAAAATTACAGTTTTTTCTTTATTCTCAAAATGTAATATTATTATTATTTTTTTTTTCTCATATCAATTTTTTTTTCTTGAAAATCAAAACTTTTGCAAGCTTCAACTTAATTTTGTAAAACTATTAGCTTAATCTAGAAATGTGTCAAGCTTACTATGGAAGAGCAAAACGTTTTATTTGTCTTCTATAATCTGTCAAAGAAATGTGTTTGAGGCAAAAATCAAAATTTGTTGTAACAATGTTCTCAGCCCGGCCCTCCACCACTATTCTGGGTTTGATCATGGCCCGTAAGTAAAAATAATAATTGCCTCGCCCTGTATTAAGCCATTGTTACCTGGCTTTTACCAATACTGTACATTAGCTAATGCTACACAAAAATGAGGTAAATCTAATCTAATTCTTGAAATCTCACATAAAAACAATAATAAGACCGAAAATAAAATCTCTACGTCTTATCTCACAGTTTTTATTTCCCTCACTGATGTTTCTCTCCGAGTATACGACCTTTCTTTGTGAAGGAAAGCCATCTTCTGCGACTTTACACTCTTCTATTCCCAGTCTATATAACTTTCTCTTGTATTCCTTTATGTTTTTTTAATGAATTTCTCCTCCTCACATTCTCCCTCTTTTCTCTGCGAGTATATTACCTACGCGCCTTATTTTTTATGCCCTTCATCTGTCATGTCTTTTTTGCGATGTACATAAGGCTTTCTGCTCTTTAGGAGGCGCGGTATCCATGGAGACGGCATTGCTAGGCAACAGCCGTGTTCTCGCTCAATCTCTTCCTCCCCGTCGGCCAATCAGGAGCCGGCGAAGAGTGGCACCATGTGAGAAAAGTTCACAACTCGTTAAAGCCACGAGGAGCGAGGAGAGGATAGAAGTGTAGTGTGGCTTTGTGAAAGATCATTTAAATAACTGTTTTTATTGAAATAACACATTTTAATTAGATTTTTTATTTTATTTTGTTTCTTAAATGGCTTGATTTGGTTTTATTTGTGTCCACTGCAAAAAAGGAAAATCTAATCTAGATAAAAATGACTTGAATTAAGCATATTAAGAATAATTTTAAGATTTTTTACACTTAATAAGAAGTTTCAAGTTTGACTAAAATTATTTGACTTGTTTTAAAATATTCTATCCTGATTTACCCTATCTAGGTATACAAACTTATTATTATTATTATTATTTTTGCCTAAAATAAAAAATGTTATCATTTAGATGCCTTAGCTACAATAAATAGTAAATAGAAATCTGAGGTTTTACTTTGAGCAGGCTTGCATGGCCACAAAAAAAGTGTATTACGCCGGTCTCACACTGGATCCGGTCCGTACTCCGGTCCGGCATACGGAGGCTTTCCGTTTTTTGAAACGGCGGCACGGTGGCAGAGCGGATAGCGCTCTGGCCTCACAGCAAGAAGGTCGCGGGTTCGATTCCCGCACGGGCCCGGGCCTTTCTGTGTGGAGTTTGCATGTTTCTCCCCGTGTCTGGGTGGGTTTCCTCCGGGCACTCCGGTTTCCCCCACCAACCAATAACATGCATGTTAGGGTAATATCCTCCAGCTACGGTAGTCCTGACCAAGCCTAGCAACAACATCTGGAGATGGGTCCTCGAGCGCTGCACTGCGGCGATCACTGCTCCTGAGGAGATGCCCCAGAGGCATTGAAGATGGGTCAAATGCAGAGGACAAATTTCCCTACGGGGACAATAAAGTGTACCTTAACCTTAACCTTAACCTTAAAAGTAATGAGAGGCTCTTACACCGCGATCCGTCCGGTCCGGTGAGCCGTGCTGGTCTGCTCCGGTTGTCGGAATCGTTTCCGTTTCAATGCACTTTTTCCGGACTGCCGGAGCGCTCCGGAGCCCTTTTTAGTGAAGTTGTGAAAACAAGACACGACAAACAGGAAACCAAGCGCTCGCGGGTGAAGTGAATTCGGTGGTTTTCAAAGTAAAAACATTACGTTTCTACTACTACAACAAATACGTCAAAATGCTCAACATATACACGACTATTGAACACACAGGAGGCAAATAAACATCCCGTACTTACCCACTGTGCTGCGAAAATCCAACAGAAAATGAAGTGACATGAAATAAGCCCAAAACTCGGCGCAAGTGTTCTTTGTTTACATATCCATGTGCCAGAGATCACGTAAACTCCCTGAACCTCCCAAGTTGAGCATGAATTCCTGTGAGTTCGTACATACGCGTGCATATTCTGGAGGCAGTGAGTGACGACCGGACCCAGACGGATTCGGATCTGGTCTTGGATCTGGATCTGGAGGCAGTGTGAGCCCGACATTATTTGGCTTGGAGGAGCCCGAACACGTCTGTTTTAGCAGAAAAGCGGTTCTTTTAGCTGATTTTGTTCATATTATAGCAAAAAAATGTTATTTATCTCCAGTCAGATTGTCCCAAAGAATAGTTTAACTTTCTAATTCTACTGAAGATGTGTAAATGACTTCACCTCCAGAAAGTTACACAGTGCACCTTTAAGCAAATTTGTGTCTGTTTTAAGCCATAGTTGTTTGAATCAAGAATAGATTTGCTTAAAATACTTGTCAATTATTTGAAACTACCATTTTCTTTTGTCTTTGTCATTTTGTCTTGTTTTAAGAAAACTAGACGAGTCAATTTTTTTTTACTGCACTGGCTGATTAATTTGCTTGAAATAAGACATTTTTACCTGGGGCTGGGCTATTAATTGAAAAATCGTTACTTATTTGGTGGTGGGTTTGAATCAAAAGATCGAAAACCAAACTTGCGTCAATAAAAAAGTTTGGAGCAAAAGTTAAACTTTGATGTAGAAAATGTATATACTGTATATAGTTTTCAAAAAATAAAATAAATGGACAAATTAAAAGTTTTTGTTTTGTTTATGTTCATGAATGGCATTTTTCATTTGGTTTTGAAAAGGTTAAACAAAATCGAATAAAAAATTGACATCAATCAATATGAGTTTTCACCTAACACCTATTCCCACCCACTTTCATGTACTAAATTGCTGTTGTTCAAAAAATGTAGACCCGTCTTTTTAGTCTCTCGTCTCCTGTTGCTTTTGCTGCTCCACATGGTTTTTAATCCAAAGCCTGGCGGAGGAGCGCGCATCACGGGTAAAACTCGAGTCTGCCTCATTATATCAAAGATATAACGGCCCGCTGGACTTATTTTTAACGCTACTGCATCAGCACCTCAGCGCTTGATCCAAGCTTCACCGCGACATGTAAACAAACGGCGCTAGGGGATGACGTCACCGGCCTATGGATCAGATCGTTTATGCAAGTGTGAGTGCAGGCCGGCGTAGGCCAGACAACTTTCTGCAACTGGGCTTGAGCGCGGCACGATTACCCTAGTGTGAGTGCGCCGTAAGACTCCATCTACTAATTATTCAACTTAATGACCAAGAGACTGTACAGCTCTATGACAGTCATCTAATAGCTATATGTTTTATGCACACTATGTCTCCATAATTTATGTTGAGCTAAGAATAAAAGATTCATGTCATGTGATCTTGTTTTTGTTCACCAAAAGATGATTATTCTCGTGACATAAAAACAGATTTTAGTCCAAACAAAACAACAGACATATACACGCCCACACAGAGTGGCACTAGTAAACCCCCCCAGGGTGCTTCACATGTTCAGTCGTCTAAACAGGACTAAATGAAGAACATGGACCAGACAACGACAACAACTTAACAATAAACTGGACTCTACATCAAGTCTACATAAACGTCAAACCAGGATCAAAGTCGATAAAGGGTCATGCAAATATAAATAAATGTAAGAGTTCATTTGCAAAACCTGGTCTGATGTCAGTCTCGACTTTTAAAGTCTTGGTCTTAGGCCGGTCTTGACCCTCGGAGATCAGGACTTAGAACTGTGGTCTCAGTGAGGTTTTGGTTTTGATTAGTACAGTCATGAATACTCAGAAAGGAAAGCCACAGTATGTAAAATAGACAGGGTTCTCTCATATCCCTAAAATATTTTCTAGGACATTCCTAAAGAATATTTTAGGTAATCGCGACAGTTACTAGCAACATATTAGAAAGTCAATGGCAGACCAATATATAAACACACCCAGTAACAGGCACAAAAAAGTGGGGGGTCTGGGGTCCTCCCTCAGGAAAATTTTACCACAAGTGATGATATTTCTTGCATTCTGATGAATTTTGGCAGCTTGACCAAGTAGACAACATATTGGTTGATTAAACAATAAAAATCGTACCTTTTCAGAGCGACACTTATTCAATGGAGTTCCAGATTGAATTACCATAATTTCTGGATTATAAACCGCTACTTTTTTCACGAGCTTTGAACTATGCGTTTTATAAGGCAATGCAACAAAATTAAAGATTCTCATAGACTTACTAATAACAAGTGCGGCCTATATATGTACTTTATAGTTTTTCTTACTTAAAAAATAAATGTTAGGCTGATGTAACAATCTTACATCAGACTTAGGCAATTTGTCAAAACGTCTTCATATTTTACTATTTATGAATAAATTTACAACATTAATAACAAATACAAGAAGAAAAAAATATTATTTAATCAGTTTATAATGATTATTCTAGAAATGTCATACTTTTTTGTAGAAAATTTGTCACTCTGTTGTTCTCTACAGCAGGCTGCAGTTTGCCCAGGTCTGCACCATAGACAGTATATTGCATAGACACACATTTTCATGAGAGTAGGCTGGAATACTAAGCCGCACTAATAGAAGTACATTCACTTTTCATGTGTATCCAGGCAACAAAAATCTAATTAGTCAAGTTTTATTAGTTCCTGGACTTTGTACCACAAGCACATTATGGATGTAATCACTGAAATAAAACTCAATTATAATTTGTTGAATACAGTATTTAAATATTTTACATTTTAAGCTTCTTTGTTTATATTTATTTTCTTGTTGCAGCATCATATAAACATGTCATGATCCTAAACTACATTTTAATTTCTGTATTTTCTATATTTTATTTATTGGATTAAAGTACTAGTTTAATATCATAACAATAATGTGGCCTACAGTGAGATTTGCACATTGCTGCATCTCTAACATACAGTCTCTATTCTTTGAGTTTGTCTTTTGTCACAAGTGATGAGGTTGAATAAAACAGAATATACAGCACCAAAAAATTAAGAAAACATCTAGAAAAGTACATAGAAAAAACTTGCAGAGACGCCAAACTTGTTTCAGATAAAAATGACTGAATAAACAATAGGAAGTCACAGAAATAAGTTTATAAATCCTGCTAAATAAACATCTTTAGTTTGAGTAAATCTGTGCAGAAGCAGTGTGACAGCAGCTGCTCAGAGACAAACTGAATCATTATGAAACACCTTTTGTGCTCTCACCGCTGGAGTCCATCAGCAGACATTTTAATTGATTTGCAGAAAACGGTGAACAAAGACCGGGTTTGTTCTGTTGAAATGAGCGGATTGGAAAGTAAAAAGTTAGACTCGTGAAACTAATGAGTCACTGATTTAGGCTTTTCTACTGTCATGGATATTATGTGTTCAAAATGTATTTGTTTGCACCGAACCAACAAATCTTCATTGTTAGAGAAAATAATAAAATACATATTGTTTATTAGGGCTGATGCATTAGCTGGTTTCATTTAACTTTGTGTAAATTATCTGATAATCCATTGGGTTTGTCTGCTCAATGTTAGTCTGCTGCTTTTCTGCTTTAAGCCATCGTTGTGCCCTTCAGTCTAGTCTAAGAAGTAAAATACTGTACTGTATGTGTGTGTCAGTGATGTTTATCGTTTTAGTGAGGTAAACAAAATCAAATCATTATTAGATAGAGATAGATCAATATATTATTTTATCTTTATCTCTTTCCATTCCCAAGTCTGCGGTTTAGATTTTATCATTAACATGTCTTTAAGTTGTATTCTTGTTCTATGACTTTGGCTGCAGCACAAGCTTTAATAAGTGTTTGTTTGTTTGTCAATATGAACAAAATGAAATCAGCCTTGAAAATCGGCCACTGATATCAGCATCAGCTTTTGTGTCTACAGAGCCTCGTTAGAAGTCATTGTTGAGTTTTCTAACCGTTGTCTTTTGTACTAGCTTTTATTCTTGTGAAGAGATTCATTCTGTCTTCTTGTTCTAAGTTTCCAAAATTGTTTTTTCTTTTTGTCAGACAGGAGTGTTTCTTTACCTGCTTTACATGTTTCAGCTACTTCCTGTAGCCTTCCTCAGAAGCGTCACTGGTTGGTATGGTGACGTGTCTTGTAGGGTTCCCTCTATTGTCTGGCAAAACCGTGTAAGCAGCCTACAAGACACGTCACCATACCAACCAGTGACGCTTCTGAGGAAGGCTACAGGAAGTAGCTGAAACATGTAAAGCAGGTAAAGAAACACTCCTGTCTGACAAAAAGAAAAAACAATTTTGGAGTCTTTTGTACTACTTATTAATTTTGTAAATTCAGTTATGGTGGCTTCATTGTGCACTTACCTGTTTTATGTTGCTTTTAAGGCTCTGAACTGGTCTATAGAGGGATTTTTTGTTTATCAACACGAGCGCTGCACGCACACCCAGCCTCCAGAAAGAGCTGCCACTCATAGACGTAAACAGTGGAGACAAGTCGAAAAAGCTAATGTCAAGAGTTTATCACTGTGTGAAAACAAAAGTTTATGCTGCTAATAACATTTGTGAATGAAATTCAACCCTACGACCCTTAAAAGTTACATTCAGGTGAAAAAACTACGAGAAAAACACTGTCTCAAGCTTCAGGAGACAGACGTCTGTCAGACCGGTTCAGACCTGATGCAAACAGCAGCTGTAGTTCCGTTTCGTGGATTTATTCAGTCTCAATTCTGGTTGGTTCATTTTTGTCCGCTGATTGGCTGATTGTACTTCCTGGTTTTCCTGACTTAGCAGCTGAGGTGAAATGAAATTGAGTGGAGGAACATGTTTTCATATTTTGTAACTGTAAAACTATATACAAATATTTACCACGATAACTGTCACACCAAACTAAGTCAAAAGTAGAAAACTGTGAAAATCTGTCTTGCGGGCTCATACCTTCTCATAAAAATATGTGAAAATTTTAATAGAATCATTTTACTTCAATCAAAAGACTTGGGTACTTGTTAGTGAGCAGAACATTTAGCTTCTTTCACGTGAACTAGACTCAATCATTTCAAGTCACGTAAGCATCTGAGTTTACAGTGGAAGCAGTGCGTGAATTAAACAGTTAAAATTATCCACATTTATGTCTACACTTGCCAACATAGTATCTCAGAAAACACAATAGTCTTTCCATTGTGTGACTGTCGCAGAAACTCAGTCGTGCCATGTGGCTGTTTACATATTCACTTGTTATTTATTGATACCTTGATTAGATTCGACCTTCACTGCGGCGTCTGTGGGCGGCGGGGGGTGCGGGTCAAAAAATAAATAAAAAAAGAGAAACAGGAGGAACAAAACAACCAGTATTAGACTGAGTGGGCAGCGCAGCGGATGACCTTCAGAAACGCTCCAGTACATGTGTCTATACTCGCGCAGAGACAAGACAGTATCCAGACTGAAGAAATACCACTCTGGAATCATGTTTTAATGTGTTTAATAGTCTTTGTGATACGTTTGAGGGACAGAGAAGGTGAGGTTGTTCGCTAAATACTTATTTACATGTTACACTGTAAAAATAGGTCAAAGTACCTTAAATCTTTATGTTGATATAACTTGATAATGTGAGTCACAGATTTTCAACTTATGAGAGAGAGAGAGAGAGAGAGAGAGAGAGAGAGAGAGAGAGAAGAAAGAGAGAGAGAAGAGAGGAGAGAAGAAAGAGAGAGAGAGGAGAGAGAGAAGAGAAGAGAGAGAGAGAAAAGAGAGGAGAGAAAGAGAGAGAGAAGAAAGAGAGAGAGAGGAGAGAGAGAAGAGAAAAGAGAGAGAGAAAAGAGAGGAGAGAAAGAGAGAGAAGAGAAGAGAGAAGAAAGAGAGAGAGAAAAGAGAGAGGAGAGAAAGAGAGAAAGAAAAGAGAGAGGAGAGAAAGAGAGAAGAGAAGAAAGAGAGAGAGGAGAGAAAAGAGAGAGAAGAGAAGAGAGAGAAGAAAGAGAGAGAGAGAGAAAGGGAGAGAGAGGAGAGAAAGAGAGAGAAGAAAGAGAGCGAGAAAAGAGAGGGAAAGAAAAAAGAGAGTAAAAGAAAGAGAGAGAGCAAGAGAGAAAGAAGAAAGAGAGAGAGAGAAAATAGAGAGAAAGATAATGAGAGAGAGAGACAGAAGAAAAAGAGAGGGAGAGAGAGAAAAAGAGAGAGAATGAGAGAGAGAAAAGAGAGATTAGAGAGAGAAAGGGATGAGAGGAGAGAAAGAAAAAAAAGAGAATAAAACAGAGAGAGGGAAAAGAGAGCGAGAGGAACAGAGAGAAGAGGGAGAAATGAATAAGAGAGAAAGAGGGAGAGCATGAGAGAGAAATGAAGAGAGGGAGAGAGAAACAGACAACTCACACGCATTAGTTTAATCGACATAAAACTTGATGGCAGAAATTGTACTTACCTTTTTAAGTTAAACTGCCTCATATTTTACAGTGTGTAGCGACAACAGCAGACATGTTACTATAGCGACAGCAGCAGACAAATGACATGAAGAGCTTCAACATTCACCTGTATCTGTGCAGGAGCATTTGATTTGGCAGAGGTGGGTCGGTGACAGACTTCAACCTTTAGGAACCCCCAATGAATTGCCCTTCACTGCCTCCCTGAGGACAAGGACCACCCATCGATTTTGGCCACAAACCCGTTAGTAAGATTGTTTTGTAGTATAGACCTGGCAGAACACTTCCTGTTTAGCTCTGTTAAAGTTGGGGTAACTAGCTTTTTTAGTTGTAAATTCGTAAAGTTTGTGTTTTCCACTAAAAAGTATATGATAAGTGCAGCAGTTTGTGAACAAAATTAGACCAGTGAGTACTGTTTGATTTGAATAATAATTTTAGTTCTAATCAGGAGCTGAATGCTGCGCTCCTATTGGCTGAGCTTGGGTGGTCCTCTCCAGTTTCACTTTGACGTTTGTAAAAAGAAGTTTATAAGCTGCAATTGCAACAAAAAATGAATACAAGTCAATATGTCGAAGGATTTATGAGAGAATTTTTGCAGTGTGAAAATTAGCTTCTTCACCTTCAAGGTATAGCTACATGTTTGCTTGTTTGTCTTATAGCCTATTAGCATGGCACAATATTTACCTCGGGACGACTATAAACTTTAAATTACTCCATGACGTCAGAGTTTTTTAGAGGCTTTCGCATGTATATTTGATGTCTGTAATTTTCTTATTTTTACAGACTTTCCAGAATTGACGACAGATGATTTATGACAACAAACTTTTACTTCATTCATGAAATTAGCCTTTGTGTTTTCTGTTCGTTTTTCATGTGTTTTTCATGAGTTCATCATTCAGAATTACTTCTACACCATTAGATTTCTTATGAAACAGACATTTTTAAATATGAATTCATTTTAGCGTGTCATGATTCAAAATTTTAGAATTATGACATTATTTAGACAAGTTTGTGAGACATTTCCAAATAATGATGCTGTTCAACATTTTGTAGATGTAGAGAAGTTTAATATTTCATTCATACTCTTCATTTGAAATTATAATACCAAATACAACAGAGTGAGTTTGACAGAGTTAAGGCCAGCGCACACCGGGACGCTCTGCCGCGCGGCAAATTGGGCGCCTCCGTTATTTTCTATGAATGTACACACACCGGGCTCGCGGCGGCGCGCGGCGGCGCTTTACAACGCGCGGTGATTTGGTTTTGTTTGTTTCCGTCGCGGCGCCGCGCCAGGAAAATGACCCTGCCGGATCTTAAGTCCGCCGAGCGGGCCGGGTCGGGCCTAGAAATGTATATTATACGTTCGGGTCGGGTTGGGTCGGGCTCCTGCTTCTCTCTCGCGGACTTTCCTCGCTTCCCTCGCTGTCACCTTTTTTTTTTACAGTGTAGGCTACAGCGCGCGGTCCTTGTCTGGGTCTATGCTGTGTTAAAACGCGTCTTTTGCACTAAAACACAAGTTTGGGGACCTTTTCACGGCACCAGTATTCACAGACAACAGCACAGAAGCTCTTTTAGAAAACTTACGGCAGCTTAGATCAGTAGGAGCTGACCTGACACAGCCTCAGCCAGGACCAACCGAGAACTCAACCCGGACTAAACCAGGACTAACCCAGGACTGTGCAAAGAGCGCACGGACACAGCGGTGAATGAGCATGAAGCAAACGCACTAACAATCTGTGTCCAAAACACTACAGCCTCGCATTTACCACGCAAAACTACCACAACGCACGAACCCATGCACGTACGAGCTGCAGCTAAGCACACGGACACTTACCTCACTGTCACGCGTTGGCACCATGGCTTCTCTGAAGAAATAAATCCACAAAACGAACGCTGTCCATCGTGCTTAAAGTCTTGGCAGAGCCGTGTCTGCTCACAGTGTCCAAAAACAGTCCGTGCTCCAGTCCTGGATGGTCCAGCCGCTGGAAACCCCCGCGGTCGCGCACTTGGCCACTACTTGATCCACCTGAATCCGCGCATCACTGAAGCAATGTGTACGAATGTTTGGGCTGTTGTTTGTTTAAACAGGAGAGAAAATGTGAACGCCTGTTTGAGAAAAGTGTAACGTGTGTGGTGAACGATCTATTGGCTACTGAAATTACTGTAAATGATGAATGAGGGATGCCTTTCATTATTTAAGACAAAATTATCTTTTTAATCACCCATTATCACAGCGGATCGTTGAATAATAACGCCGAGCGTCGCGGCATTTGGTGAGTGTTGACGCTTGGGTCTGGCGCGCGGCAAGTGACGTGCCGCGGCGCGGCGCGCTTTGGTGTGGGTTGGCCTTTAAGCTGATGAGATGTGGTTTAGTCCTGGCTTAGTCCTGGTTCAAACCTGGTGCAGATCCTGATGCTCTTGGTTCGACACTCAGTAGTGGTGGGTCCCACAGCGAAACATGGGAATAGTTTCTCTTTGATAATGTTTTCGTGAGTTAGAATAAGTGACATGTTGCTGCTGTCATAAAAGGAAACTGTTCCACCGTCACAATCCAACTGGACTTGGATTTTCTGGGGTTTTTGTTTCAATTCAATCAATCTAGAGCCAGTAGTGTAAACGTCAGTGATGTATCCCAAAGACCAAAACCCAGATTCAGGCAGAAGCAGAGACACTGTTGCTCTTTGGACTGACTCTTTAGCTACACCTATAAACCAGTGACTGTGATCTCCCACCTCCACGTTCCAGCGGTGTTTGCCTGAGCTGAAGCCCTCACAGCCCAGGACAAAGGAATAGTTACTGAATCTCTCTGGGTTCTCTGGGACCTGAAGAGGAGTGCTCACATAAGTCACAGACGTCAGATTGTCTGACAGACGGATGAGTGGGCCTGCAGTGTTTGGGTCCAGAACGACAGGACTGAAGTCCACGATGCATCTCATCTTCTTCCAGATCCTAAAGCCAAGGTTCCCCAGGACTTTGGCCTGGTTTATGAGCAGCTCAGGTCCCACTGGAGGGAGGGACTCTGGGGCATCTTTAGGGCTGTAGGTGAAGATAAACTCCTCTGCTTTCTTCTGCAGCTGCTTCTCCAGCTCCTGGATGTTCTGCTCCACAAAGGCCAGTGTCTCCCTGAGCCTGCCCAGCTCAGAGTTCAGACTCTGGGTCTGTCTGCTCTGCTCCTCCCTGAGAGCAGACAGCTGCAGCTCCTCCTCCTCCTTCAGGAACTTGTGAAACCAGTCGAACTCAGCTCTGATGTGCCTCTCACACAGCTCCGCCTGTTGTTGTGCATGTCTGTGTGTGTCTCTGTAGACCTGCTCCAGACTCTGGGCCTCTGCTCTCTGTTTCTTTAAAGCCTGGAGCTGTGGGTAAAGCTGCTCCTTCAGCTCCTTCTCTCTCTGCTCCAGAGGCACCACAGTGTGCTCTCTGTGCTGAGAAAACTCACACACCGGACACAAGAGCCGCGCCTCGTCTCTACAGAAGAGAGGTGGTGTGTCTCTGTGAGAGACGCACACTGCAGCTTTGCCCTCGGTGTAAGAAACACAGAGTCCCTTCAAAGCATAGTTGACAGTAATAATCTCTTTAGAAGACCTCCTCCTGCAAACAAGGCATCTCCTTTCATTGCTTTGGTCCCAGTGAGTGTAAAGACAGCCAGAGCAGAAGCTGTGACCACAGCCCAGAGTCAGCGGCTCCTTAAAAGTCTCCAGACACACGACACAGGTCAGATAGTCCTCCACTGTGATCCTCTCAGCCATCTCTGCTCACGACTGAACACAAGAGAAACGATCATTCAGGAGAGATCCGCACAGTCGAGGAAGTAGCAAGTTTACTTTCACTTTCATAATCACACGTCACATTAAGAGCAGCTGCAGAGGGTGTGTTCTTTAGTCAGGTGAACACAAACAGGATCATTTAGTTTAACGTTCAGGCGACAGGTGGTCACATATAATCTGAGAAAGTAGGTTTGTGTGTGAGAGAACATTAATGTGTTTGTGATGTACGTAAATGTACTGCCGTTTTAAATCACAAATATTTATGTCCAGTTTAGTCTGGAAGAGAATCAAATATAGAACATTCTGAGGCTCATAATTATTGGTCACAATGAGTTTAGAAGTGTTTTCACAACTTTCAGGAGCCAGCACAAGTTGAGCCTAATGAACATGCTAACAGACATTTTTCACCCCAAATACTTTGCTGATAAAATTGTGCTGCTGCAAAACTGATTTCAAAAATAGATAAAGATGCGGCTGACGTTTGCAGAGTCTTTGTTTGTGACAGAGCCTGAGTTAAACTGAGTGAGTCTTTGGGTCTGGATGCGGCGCTGTACCTGTGGAGCTGTCTATTGTTTGTGCTGGTGAGTCATTGTAAGAGAAGAGGCTGCACATACAAAACAGACTGCAGTGGTTATGTGATTGCTTCCATTAAACGTGATTATGCAATCAGCAGCAGTGAGACAGTCAGAGGAGAGAGAGGGAGAGAGGAGGGGGTGATAGACAGAGGCAGGGGCGCAGCAGCAGCAGAGGGGGGATCACTCTCTTTAATAATTATTATGAAACAGAATCATGTGGAGAGTGTGAGGCTCGGAGCGCAGCGTGAAGCAGCTCCGTCCCACAACAAGCATCTGAAAAACAGTTCAGTAACTCCTGTCACTCTGCAGCATTTACATTTGTCCAAGTCTCACTTCCAAACAGAAATAGTGCACTCTTACACGCACAGTTTGAACAAACTTTGAATACATTTATATCATGGTCAGCACAGGTTTTGCTTCCATTTTTTGCATCAAACATTATGAACACAAACTTGTTTACAAATCTCTCTAAAATGTCTTAAGGATTTCTGCAGACTACAGGAGTTTTGGCCCAATTTTAAGCTCGTCATGCCCCTCTACGAGTTCAGGAGGTGTGGCCAGAGTAAGGATTTTCGTAAAAGATTTTTTGTCGTTTGTCTGCGGGTCAATGCAATTTAGTTACGACTTTTTGCTTTGTGTCGTCAAAGTGCGGGGATCTTTATATCATATTTGAACGAGCATTACGCACGTCATCTTCAACGCACCTGCTCTTTCAATAATGTGTGAAGAAACATTACTAAACTATAGAATAACAGAGTTTAAGTTTTTCATTTCACATCCACAAAGCGTCAGTGTAACAGTTCCTTACCTCTAATGACCCTCCGTTCTCCTGTGATGTTTATAAACAGCCTGTTCTCACAGATAAGCGTGTCAATACCACGCAATTGTAAAAAGCGTGTCACATGAACGCCATTTCTATTTTTTGAGTGTGTTTCACACATTTCTGTCCCAGTTAATTTCAATGGTGAATGTTAAGATTTGTCATTATTCATGAAGACTAACACAATCCTAATCCTAAACTTAACCAATAAGCTCTGTGCACGGAACTTCAGTTGGCTTGTGTACGTTCAAAATAGCTAACTTCTGTGCATACGACCATTTCCGTTAGCGTTAGCATTTAGACACAAACATGTCCTCTAGTGAAATATTCCTTTAATATGTCAAATCTTTAAGATTGTGTTGCACACTTGACTAGAAAACGTCTAAATGCTAAAGATTAAGTCACACTGTGTTTCTCGGTATTTGTTGTATGTAATGATAACTCAGGTTTCTCAGGAAGCAGTCTGCCCTGAAAGTTGAACGTATCTACGCCATTTGTCTCACTTCTGGTCTATCTCCAACATCTGTAAGCTTTGATATGTTAAATACTGTGTCCTGTTCTCACTTTTGCCCGTGTGGCCTCGACGCCCTTCTGATCTGGCTATAGGTACGCTTCTTGTTGCTTGTGAATTTTTTTTGGGCTTGCTCTTGACTGAGCAGCACTTTGACGTCATATACGATCAGATTTTTTGCATTTTTTAGATTTGACTCATGACAGAAATATGGACGTTTAGCTCATTCTTATGTCTTTAATAATGATCATATACTGTACTTTTTAAAATATCCCAAAATCATTAACCATCGTTTTGCTGTGACGCCTAATGTTTAATTAACTTATTATTTGAATTACTTTTTCATTGATGGTCTGAAGTCATTTGTTTTGGGCTTTTTTTTCCCCAAACGCTACGTTGCTTGTTGCTCTGAAAATCTGGCAACCCTGATGATCAGGAGAGCTGAGGAACAAACGGGAACCGAGGTAGAGCACGCAGGTTAATCCATTAAATCACTTCTTCGGGTTGTTTCATTTTTGGAAACTTTATTTTAGAAATCTACAAGTGTTAAGGCTATAAATCTTAATAATTCTTAATGCAGTATTAAGAATTATGAGTAAATACCTGGTCATTACAAATTAAATGGAAAATTACAACATTTTTGAGTCTGACTGGGCAGAAATGTGATTATTCTGTCTCTAAACTCTACCGCAGAAGTTTCATAATCTCCTCGGACTCACGAGTCACGACGTCTGGACCCAAAACTTGACTCTCACTTTCTCTCTCACACATCTCTAAGTTCACACGATACACTTTCCCTTATCGTCTTCTCTCTTTTCTCTTTCAGCCAAGAAAGCTGCCGACGGCTCGGTAATCGCCAACGGCTACTGTGACTTCTGCCTGGGGGGGTCGAAGAAGACGGGCTGTCCCGAAGACCTGATCTCGTGTGCGGACTGCGGGCGCTCAGGTAGGCCCCGGCTGCAGGAGGTGCTGGGCCGGAGGGAGGCGGTGCTCTGTTAATGCACAAACCCAAAATCTAAGGACCATACCAGTGCTTCTGTCCCAAACACAACATGTACAATACAAGATTAAGCCATTCCAACAGCCCGTGTCTGCTGTTTCTGATCTAATATGAGAGAGAGGTGCTCTTCATGTGGAAATGCTTGACTTTTTGCACTTATTTTCTATGTTTATTGAAAGCATTATAAACCTAATCGAACAGTATTTTTTAAACTCATGTCTCATTGTGTTTTGTGGATTACTTGAAAATAACAGAAACACTGATAACTATTGCAAAACGACTTATATGGGTGTTTTTCCAGAAGCCTTTTTATGACCCAATACAACTTTTTCAACAAAAAAAAGCAACAAATTACACTGCTACAGTCATCAAAGTGTAACTCATCTAACCTCACATCAGATGGATATGTACATCTCTGAATTTAGTTCTACACATGCTCAATCTGGATACTCTGTTTGTTAAAAAAGTCGTTGAGAAAAGATGGAATGTCACAGCAAATCTTTGAAGCTGATTGGTCGAAGCATCACAACAGTGAAAGTAGCTGAGAGAGTTTTTTTTTTTTTTTTTTTTGTCTTTTGGAAGTTAAATCCAGTTGAGAGAAAAGCACAGACATCTTACCAGTCTACAAATGCGCAAATTGTTCTCTTCTGTAATTTTGCTAATATCGAGTATGTCTGCTGGCACCATCATGTGTAGATTTCCTCAGACTCTACTGTCCAAACTGATCAAGATTATGTAAAAGTCACAAATATGGAGAGAATGCATCTGGTAGAACCAGGTTAGGACTCACCTAAAGTTGTGAAGTCCTGCTCAAAGAAGCAAAATGTAATCCATAACAGGAGCCAGTTAGCATACATTTCCCAAATCCTTAACCAAATTAATTTAACCTAAGTCTAACAGTAACCCTAACCTTACCCAAATCCCAGAACTAAATATTTTTTAAATTTACACTTTTGCTAGCATATCCACCAATGCAAAGTGATGGTGCATGTACTGTATGGCATAACTGGGCTGGAGAAAAAATCAGGTGAGCGGCAGATGGGTTAATGCTAGAATACGTTTTTTTCTGTCCTGATATCAATTTTAAAAATGTATCTTTAAGTATCTTTTGACACCCGAAAACAGCCAATACCAATGTAGAGACTCCAGACAAAATGGCTCATATAATCATATCTAACCTTTATTTATTGTGGTGTAAATAACAACTTAATGTCAATACAATTTCAAACATTATGAGATGAGCCAGTAAACTGCCTCATTGTTCGCCATTTAAGGGCACAAACAAGATACTGGCTGAACTGACACTGGTCTCACACTGCCTCCAGTCCAGACCCAGATCCGGATCCGTTTGGATCCACGCTCTTTTTCACGCTCAACATGGGAGTTTACTCGATTACTGACATTTGCGCCAAGTTTTGGGCTTATTTCATTTTCTGTTTGATTTTTCGCCGCACAATGGATGAGCATGGGACGTTTATTTACATCCTCTGTGTTAAATAGACGCGTTTTTTTCGAGCATTTTGTTGCTCCGGCTGTCCGCAAAAAGCTCCTTCCAACGTAAAAGACCGGATCAGAGCCGCGCGGCTCACCAGACCGAACTGATCGCCGCGTGAGAGCCTCTCATTACATTTCAAGAAATGGACTACAGTAGATGAAGTGTGAGCCCGGCGTGATACAGAACAGAGCAGAAAGATTTATTGTCATTGTCCCAGAGTACACAAAAATTACATTTGGAGTGAGCCCCCGGGCTGCTGCACCTTTTGCGCGCCGCCACTCGCTTTTCCGAACATGAAATGCAAAGCACACATACAAATAAATATATAAATAAAAGAATGGCTGGTACCTGATTCAGCAAAATTTCATGGATCAGCATCAATATTCAATCCAAGTATCAGATCGGTGCATCATTTGGAACAATGTTGGGTCCTGAGGAGTGGTGGTTTACATTTTAGTAACATAAATAAATTGATTACTATGGCAACCGGCTCACACTATCCCTGCAGATGCTGCTGAGTAAATGCACTTTGCCACTAAAAAACGTAATTTAATTTACAATAGCTACATAATGGTTAGGGTTAGTATTAGTTATAAGGGTTGATAACTGACCTCAAACTGGATGTAGCAGTGTCATTTGTCCCTGTTTAAAAACACGTATTGGATCGTAACATGGCTTCTTGTAAAACAACCATATATTTTGATTTGGAGGAGCGTCTGTATATCCTGTTTTATGCTCTCACTGCTCTGAACATTTACTGACGGTTGTGTGATCATTGTGAACTTCTGCGAGCTGTTTACGACTTTAAAACTAAAAACTTGAACATGCTTTTAAAAGATGGATGTAAACTTTTTATTATTTTGTTTTTCACGCTGTATGACTGAAGCACCAGTATCTGTGACTTTGATTTTGACATGTAACACTTTGTGGCTGTATTTGATTTGATTTTTTGCTGTGTTCATACATATTCACGAAAGATGACAGTGCATTTTGGCATTTCCCCTTTACATTCTTTTGGTGCATGTCCGGTTTTGTTGTACAGACAAACTCTAACATTGTCAAAGATGTATCTAAAATGGCACCTTTGAATTTGTATCCATTCTGTTCTTCTGAATGTGAATGTGGTTTAGTGAGATTAGAGTAGTTTTTATATGAGTTTAGCTTCTAAAATGTGTGTGCTTTTATTTGGTTTTGAATAATAAGTCTGAAGACTGAATATTTATGTGTAAAATGGCCTAATTGTATGTATTGTACAAAGCTCCTTCTCTACATGACTCCAATTATACAATAAAAATGTGAACCCAAAGTGCACATGTGGCTTGTAGTAATTGGGCAAGTGAAATATTGGTATGGTCCTTACACCTCATAATACAATCACATATGTTCAGTTTACGTTTGGTTTTATTCTTATTGATTTATGTCAGATCGATCAGCAGCAAAGTGAAGATTAGAGCACTATCTTATCTTCACAAAAAGTCAGACTCATGTAATAATTATGCTGCATTCATGTGGTTCCTCGTCAGCTCGGGTTTTTCAGATGAGAAGTTTGCATTCATGTGGTAGTTTGCATTCAGTATGCGTATTGAAGTCACCAATAATTGAGTTTAATAGAGGTAACAGTGAGATATGTTAACCAGGAAAACATTTGATCATACAGTATTTACTTTAAACACGGATTAAGCGTTCTCAGGATACAAACAAGTGACTGCAAACCCCTAAATGTAGTAATATCCAGTAATAAATGAGCTAAAACAATAAAGATGATGTGCTGAAACATCAGATTTTCAACAGTTTCCACGCTGCCGGTGATGTTCAGTGTTAAAATCAAGAGCATCTGACTGGAGGAGGAAAGTTAACATTGAGAGTAAAGTTTTATCACTCTCTCCTCAACAACTACAACAGCAAGTTTGGACTTAAGTTAATATAATGTGCCAATTAGAGATACAAAAGACATGGAGAAGAATAAAGTGACCCAACAGCCCAAGTTTGTAAATATATCCAACAATGCTAACGGGAGCTGCAGGATGTCTCTACAGAACAATCGGTTTACTTTTCTGAGATAACACCACTTCAACAGCCATTAAGCAGTGGCGGATCTAGAAATTTTTCTGTGGGGTGGCCAGGCAGGGGCCATGAATCTTACAAGGGTGGCACAAAAAGGGCGGCCGTTTATGTGGATAGTTTATGTGGATATTTCGTTTGTAGAATCATCTACAAAAAAACTTAACAAAACTGCTTACTTGAATGCAAGCCAAAGCATGAACTTAAAAGTGCTTTTAAAAGTTAAGATGCTGCTTACAAAGACACTTAACTAAACTTAAAAAGTACCTATTCCAGTTAAGGTTTTTACATGAAAACAAAGACACTTGGGGGTGGCCAGCAGCTAGGTGCCACTGCCATTAAGACTTAATAGTTGTGACTCGACCTGAAATAGTTGTGCTCAAAATGCACTAGTGTCTTAAGAAAGTTGCAGCTCCCAATGAATTCCTATTGATCCCATAGACCCCTCTTGCGCCTGACTATGCTGGCTATGCAAATGTTTATACGTGTCAACATTTATACGCCAAAGACGGGTAAGGTTAGGGTTAGGATTAGGGCTGGGTTTAGAATATGATTTACAGCTTTGTGATATGTTGAGAATTGTCAAATATGGACGTCCAGTCTGACTGGAGAGCTCCTTCTGGCTTGAGGTGGAGAAGACGTAAAGTTTTGCAGCTAGACGCCTCTAAATGAAGTTGTTTTCTGACTTTAGCAAGCCTCTGCATTTTTCAACTCCCGAGGACCACATTAATGCACCATTAGTGCAATTTTCAAACTTTCATGGGTTTCAGGAACAAGGATTTCTTCTTGTTGTAAAGATCTGGCAACGACTCTCAGTTCTTATTGCTTTAGCATAAATCATATTGTTCATTCGTTAATTTTTTTGTGGATGACTAGAGCCTGACAATGTGACTGTGGGCCTTAGGCGGGGAACACCCTGGACAGTGGCCAACTTCGGGTTGAGACAATTCACTCTCTCATTCACTTGAGAAAATTTACTGTGATGCACCATTAACCTAAACATGCAGGTTTTTGGAGGCGGGACGAAGCCGTAGAGCAGGGGTTCCCAAACTTTTCAGGCCAGGACCCCAAAATAGCCATGTAACTAACTTGCGACCCCCACAGCAAAATAAAATAGATGTCAGTAATAACTTTGAGTTGGAAAACTATTAAAATTGGGGTAAAATGCTCCTATTTTAGCATATTGTTGATTTTTATAACAAAAATGCTGTCAAATGAGATGCTTCCAGTAAAAAAAAACAGCTTCTAAACCAAATCAAAAGTGTCATGAAACCATTTCACAACCCCCAGATTTTGCTCCGCGACCCTCACTTTGAGAACCACTGCCATAGAGAACCCACAGTGACACAGGAAGAACATGCAAACTCTACCCAGAGAGATTGCTGACTTGGCTCGACCTGAGAGTCAATCTCCTTATTGGAACCAGAGCTCTGACCACTCTGCTACTGCAAATCAAATAGTGGTATACGTTATAATGAGGAAATATCCACATCATAAATCTCCAAATGAATAAGGAACCATGAGCCTGAAACCCATGAAGTGTTAAACTCCCCTCTGACAGTCACTCATCTTAGTTAGATCTGAGAGATAATTGATTAAAGTGAAAATGTAGTTTCTCCATACTCATACATAGCCTATATACTGAATACTGCTTCTGAGCCCATGTTTGTTCCCATAAACACAAGTGTAAGTCCCAGTTGAAGGACATGGTGTGTGCCTGTAGCAGCTGTATAGAAACTGTCGTGTCTGTGTGGTGCACCAGGACACCCCTCGTGTCTGCAGTTCACTGTCAACATGACGGCCGCCGTGAGGACCTACCGCTGGCAGTGCATCGAGTGCAAGTCCTGCAGCCTGTGCGGCACCTCCGAGAACGACGTACGCACCGCTTTTACTACTACTACCACTATAGAGGTTATGCACGTGACATCACACTGTTTAAGAGTAGTGAGGGGTAAAACACATGAGAGTCAATAGTACAAGCTCAAAATCAACTACAACGCCACAAACTATTCAGTTTGTATGCTTGTTTAAAGATAAAATCAGATAAATAGTAGTAGGAAACCAGATAAACAATACTGTAGGTTTCTCTCACACATCAAACCCAGTGTCAATACAAAAAAAACAAGAAAAAGGAAACAAAAGAGCAATGGAACAACTGTTGGATCTCCAATAATATATTATCACACCATGTTTCAGAAAATGTTTTAATGAATGCTATGTTTATTGTTATTTTTTTAAACATATCTTAATTGTTTTGTTGTTTATTATTTAGCATCTCAAAATGTATTTAGTTGGATAAAGATTTTCTGCAACTTAAAGGTCTTATATTACACTCATTTTTCACCCTTTAAAATGTCGCGTCATGATCAAAAACATGCCTGATGTTGTGTTTTGCTTCATCTTCATCCATTTTAGCCCTATAATCCTGCATGTTAAAGCTCTATTCTTCCCTTAGACTGAAAACATGCAGTTTCTCCTCATGATGTCATGAATTGAAAATACAGGAAGTGCTCCACTCTGTTTTAAATTGTAGACACCTTTACTAGAGCCACCTGATTACTTTCTTCAGCCCTGGATATATTAAACCTACAAATTTGAAGCTATAGTTGTTGTATTAACCTTGTTTGAACTGCTTCACTTCATAGTTTAACATAAGATATTGAAGACATAATTGTCCCAAAAAGGCTTTTAGTTAAAGTTCTTCAGGAATTCTATCATCAAGAGTTACATTGAGGTTAAAACAGCAGCTAACAATAAACTACCACTTTATGACATCACAAGGTGAAGCAAAGCATTTTCAGCTTTGGAGCTTTAGACTGTCCTAGATTACTCAAACATTTGTGAATGAAACAAAATATAACTTTGGGGATGTTTTTGGTGAAGTAATAACATTCTAAAATGACTAAGAGCTACAAAAGTGAATTTTGCGTAATTTGGGACCTTTAATTGTAGCGTTTTCATAAAACATATTCTGACACAGAAGGTATTTAACAGAACACAGCAGTTTGTTAGTTTGTTTCATGACTCTATTGTTTACATTGTGCTGCTAACACAATTCACTTGACACAATGGTTTGATGTCAATATCCCAAAAAAATAAAGTGATGTGCGTGCATAATCTCCATAACTACACATGCTTAACGTAGCTGTTGAGTCTCACTGTTCCTCTGTGTTTCAGGACCAGCTGCTGTTCTGTGACGACTGTGACAGAGGCTACCACATGTACTGCCTCAGTCCTCCCATGTCCGAGCCGCCAGAGGGTAAGACTCATAACATACTACAAATGTTCTGTTTATAACTCCAGCAACGTGTCCGAATGTCCACACAGTCATTGGACTAGTCAGTCACTCACTCTGGATGTACACAGACTGCGAGTTCGGTGCGGGTCAGGATTCACGCGGGTCCCGCAGAAGTTAGAAAGTGCTTAAAACCAATGCGCACATGTACACGGACCTCCGAGGAGTGTGGGAGCCGCGTCTGCTTCTTTATAGCGACTTTGGGCTTCTTTTTTCGAAAATCGCTAGTGAATTTTGATTGCCGTGGGTTGCATTTTTTTGGGCCTGCTCCTGAGAGGCATTTTGGCGCCATGAACACGGTGATTTTTCAACATTTTCCAGGTTTTATTCACAGAAATATACTCACTAACGAAAAAAAATATGAACTTTTAGCATATTTCCATTATTTTAAGTCTTTACTAGTGATCAAACACTATTTAAAATCTGCCAAAATGACTAACTCTTGTTCTGCTGTGACGCATCGTACTTAATTAATTGATTATTTTATTTCCTTTTTTATTGAGGGGTCGCTTTTTTGGGGGCTTTTTTTCAAAGATTTGGTCGCTTGTTGATCTTTGAAAATCTGGCAACCCTGTCATGCAGGTCTGCGGAAAGAATCTGCATGAAGTCTATTTTTCCCGGAGACCGCAGCGGTCTGGTGCGGCTTTCAATTCATTATACAAGTCTTCTGGCTGGAATTTACGTGAATCCGCGTGGCTTTGGACAAAACTGGACCTCAGTTGACAGCATCTGGTGTAACAGGCAGTTTGCAAGAAACCCGCACGTGTCCCAAACCGAACATGTGTACATCCAGGGGCATTCATCTGGTCTTTCGGACACAAAGCACACTACTTTCGGAGTATATTCGCTGCGTTAGCATCTTTATGGCTAACAACATTCAGTTACGAGTGTTTTGTTTATTTTCCAGCTCAAGAGTGAGTTTAAGGGGCTTTTTATCTTTCATTCAGTCATGTTGTTTCCTGACGATGTCCGCTTTGTTTTTCTGTTTCTCGCAATACTGTATATTGTGGTTCATGTTGACCGTTCTAGTGACCATCGATGCTCACTACTTTTCCAGATGCATTGTGGGACATTTTGAGTGCACTACAGTTTGACCTGCTGGACATTTGGACACCACTACAAAATGGCCTGACCACTATATAGTGCACTATATAGTGGTCAGGGCACACTGTCATTGCTCACTTCGTATCGGAAGCACACTTTTGTACCTTTAGCCTAGCTTTAAAATAAAACAGCCAGCTGACTTTTGTGCACACCGCCAATTGGCAAACTTTTGTGAGATACATTAATAAATATCAATATTAAAAAAAAGATAATAACACAAAAAATGTGTTTAAATTTCAGCTTGCGCATGCGTTGTTGCGCTAAAAGGTACAAAGTGTAGGTTTATAATTTGACTTCCTGGTTGTAAAATATTGACATGACATCTGAAATGACACACTGTATGTTGTATGTCGGGTCAAAACTCCTCTTGTGTCAGACATTTCGTTCTTTTTAACAATCCAAAACTTTATGTGAACATCTTTAATTTTGGTCTTTTGCAGCACACAGAGATCATATAAAACATTGTGTACAGTGTTTGTGATTATATAAACTAATGCAGCAGGTGTTATGTATAGAATATTTGACACAAAATGGTCGCTGGCGGGGGGGAAGTTTGACGCGGTTGTCATGGCTACGAGTTGTGTGTGTGGAAAAGATTCAGTTTCCATGGAAAAAGTGTCACTGGGCTGAAACATGCAGAAGCCACGCTCGCTAACGGTGTCAGCCTCTGCCCACGCACCGTCGTTTACAAGGAACCAAACTGTTTTTACACCTCCAAAGACCTTCCCCGGCGCTAAAGAAAAGAATTCAACAGATACACGTGTGTTTTTAACCGCGGGAGCTGGAGGGTCACGGCACTGGCAGGGATGAGAGCGCGAACAAGTGTAATTAATGTCACAAATCCGGCGGGCTAAATTCAAATTGAACAAGTCCAATCCGGTTTAGAGAGGCGCCGTGGGGGTTTTCATCTGCGTACTTAGCACAGTTTAATCTGCACATGCAGCTCTTACAATGGGATTAAGCAGGAAGAGGACAGCTGTCAATATAAGACACATGTGAGAGGCTGGAAGTCAGGATACTGTCATGTTTTTGTTCTGTTTTCATCATAATATCTGCTACGTAACGATCAGAGATGGTAAAAGTACTGACGGTCACTACTCAAGCAAAAGTACAGTTACTTGTGTAAAAAAAACAAAAAGTCTGAAACGTCTTGGCTTGAGTAAAAGTAAAGTAAACGTGTGTAAATGTATTTAAGTAAAAAAAAGTAAAAAGTACAGTCATACTACCAAAAGTTATTATCTTGTCTCAGTTAAAACTGTTAATACTAGAAAATACTAGAGATTTCTTATGTTTTCAGAGATTTGAGCTTGACTCAAAATTGTCAATGAGGTGAGTAAAAATGTTAGCAAATAATTTGACTTGAGATAAAAACACATTTATTGAAACAAGTCAGATAATCCATCAAGTAAAACCATCTTGATTAAAAAATATATAAAAAATAAAGATTAAAATCCAGGTTTTAATATATACTGCACTGGCAAAATGAGACATTTTTACCTCAAAATGAGCAACATTTTTGTATTTTTTGAAAAGCCTTTTTTGCAGTGAAGATTTGTTTTTTCTTTTTTGCCGTGCATAAAGTTGACTTGTAATGTTGTGGAGAGTGAGATGGGTTTTACAATGAATCAACTTTAATCATCGACTATTTTTTTATAAATTATAAAGTTTTGGGGGGATTTTCACTTGTTAAGTTGTTCACAAACAAAAATCTGATAAGCTGTGCTGTTTGCCTGAATGGCTAAGAAGTTTCATTTATTTTTAACTTAAATCCCTATTGATCAGACTTGCCATGTTTGTCTTTTATCTATAAATGTAATTGTGACTTCTCTTGTCTGTTTTAGGGAGCTGGAGCTGCCATCTGTGTCTGAGACAGCTGAAGGAGAAGGCCTCAGCTTATATCACTCTCACCTAATCCACAAGGCTGCCCCTGCTCTGCCCCCTCAACCCCTCTGCTGCCCCCTGCCCCGCCTCCTGTGATCCTGTACCTGTCCTACAACCTCTTTTAGCCCCCTTCCTCTTTCCTGAACCCTCTCGTTGCTCCTGCTCCTGTCCCAGCCTCTCTCTGTCCCGGACCCTCTCTCTGCAGCCGTACAGTGTTTTTGACTTTAGACTCTGAGCACAGCACCACAGGGCTCTCTCATCCTCTTAGCTTCTGTTTTCGTCTGGACCTGAAGTCAAACCAGACTCTGACCTTTGACACTGAGTGAGACCGAACAACTGATCCACCAATCAGAGCGCTCCTGCGTCCACAGCCCCGCCTCCCAGTGACTTTTTATTATAGACACATTTAATCAGAGCATCGGCCGTAGATCAATATAATTTATTCTGCTGCCTCCAGTAAAGTAGGAACAGTTCAGCCTTTTTTAAGGCACGTAAATAAAAAAGATGGCAAAATATTTGACTTTATCAGCAAAACGAGTTGAGTACTTTAGTGAGTTGCTTTCTAGATCGCAATCTAACTGCCCAGAAGACTGATCCGACTCTAGGAGGGATAGGCACAGTTAATAAGCACACAACACAATGATTTAAGGTGTAGTTGGTACCACATATTATGTAAGTAACAAAACATACAAAAAAGAATAATACAATAATAGAATATATAAAACCCCAATATTTACAGTCTGCAAAAAGTATGAGTAGTTTCTTTATTTAAAGTGAACCCTGGATATAATCATATGTTTATCCTAAAACACTTATAATATCATCACTTATATAAATACAGGACAAATACCTTGGAAGTATTTGTAGTTTTATTAAAATAGTGTTATGAAGAAATGACATGGAGGCTGCCATTTTGCTGCGGTTATGACATAAAATAGTGTTGTCAAGGTAACAAGCAGTAGCAGGTAACTAAGCAACATGAATTCCTGGGTTAAACCTTTTCAGTTTGAGCCAGAGCAAAGTTAAATACAGAACGATTATGTGGAATCTAGTAAAACTGAAGATAATCAAGAAGAAGAGGCAAGAACTGGACACTGTCAGTGGTGTTTTTGTGGCAACTGTTCACAGATGAAATTGTGGGAGTAACCATGGAAACACTATTTTATGTCATCAACCAAAATGGCGGCTCCCAGTGGCTTGAAAACAACATAAACAATGACAATTTAATAAAAAATAGTAAGCAGTTATATATTTGTTTGTAATTTATTTTAATAAGCATGACCAGTACTAGTGTTTTAGCCACATTTGTCTTCATAACCAGGGTTCCCTTTAAAAAAATAGATCAATCATAAGCAACATTCACAATAGGAAAAAAAAAACACAATTCAAGGGCGACTTGTTCCCTGAATGTAAGACTTGAACTTTCACAGTTCACACACACACACACAATGTTCAAAACCAGTTTAAAGTTCACCAAGGACCGGGCACAACTTTAAATGAAAACACGGTTCGGAAGCTGCACTTTATGTTCTAGTTTTTTACACACAAAAAACACAATAGGTTCCCTTTAAACATGTGCCATGAGTCTAGATTATTCGTAAGTTGAATTTTTTGTGAGCTACCAATAACGGCCAAAATAACAGTAACAGCTCTAAAATGTATCAAACCATTTAGCTATATCTCTATGAGCTCTTCCACAGTCAAACATATTTTAGTTTTAATTGCTGCGGTCTTAAATTGTTCTGAAACACTGGACAGCGGCACTGGAGGGCGGGGCTGTGTGAGGAACAGTACGCCCGGGTCACTTCATCAGCCGATATTACGACTTCTGTGCAAAGAACACACACTCCAGCCGACCAAGTGCCCTTCAGCGGCGCACTCCTCCGCGGGAAGAGCCCTCCGAGGACCCTCACCTCTCCAGCTCAAGCACTCTCGGAAAATTAACACGACGGATTTAGAGCCAGGCTGAGGACCCGGGCTTTTGGACGACACGGGACACTCACCGAGCAGCAGGTTTTAGCAGCAGGTTAACCAACTGTGAATCCTCCTCTTTGCTCTGTCTGGACGTGGCACAGCTGAAGTCTACGTGACAGGTTCTCAGAGTATGTTCGAGTTATGACTTTGTTTGGTGGGATTGTAGCTTGTGGTGAAAATTAACAGTAGTTTTGCATTAGTCAAGTTGGGGTTTGTGAAGAAATAAAGCATAATAAATGTTGAAAATTACAGGAAGTAGAAACAAGCTGAATTAAAAAAAAACAATAAGCAACTCTCTAATAATAAACTGACAATTGGTTGTGTTCACATTCTCTAATGTTGTTGCATAAGGCCTAATATTGATATTGTATTAATCTTGGGATTTCTACAAGTAACTAGACGCATTCTCTTTTATTACAACATAAAAATGCATTTTAATTACATTTTATTTTAGTTGTCTTCCATCTGTCTTACAAATGTTATAGTTGCGATATCACACGGTCAACATACTTACACTTTTTCTGACTGTGTAGAAGAATCATTTTAAAAACTAAAGGTGTTTTCAGGTAACAGAATTTGTCCAATTATAACCCATGAGTACATTAATTTGATTTAGTCCTTTACAACAATAGTTGCGAGGTTGTAATTTAAGGCTTGTGAGAAGAATTTTAGTTCTTCTCACAAACAAAACATGCTAGCATTATAATATTACATGGAACGTCAGTTGACTTGTTTATATTCAAAATAGATAACTTCTGTACTTCTGTAGTATTTCCTGTTCAGTTAATGGAGTTTTCACTACATTGGTCTAAAATTAATACATATTCTGAAGATCAGACAGTGAACAGTGAGTTGTGGTGGATATCTCTGAAAACATGTTAAACAAACCAGGAGAATACTTCACCAAAAGACACTAGGCCCTTTTCACACTGCGGCTAGGCTAGTTCTGGTTTTCTGGCTCGTTTTGATCATTTCAAGGTCAACAGATGAGACATGACTCTGGGGCAGTCATGATAATAATACAGCGTAACTGAGGAGACACTAAACCGAGTTTTGAAATCTTTTCACTCTGGGACCTGGTTTCAGAAACGTTCATTTTAAACTCCTGCTTTGTGTGGACGATGTGTAATTTAGGTCAAATATTTCTTCTTGATTTTGTGTGAACAGGGTCTTAACGTGCTGATTGTGACTTGTGTTCACTTTGTGTCAATAAAATATTTATTATTTAAAGGTGTTTTAGCCAACTCTCCTGAGAGAATGAATAGACCAGAAAGGATATCCGCTGGTATTTTCAGACTGGAACTAGCCTACACGCAGCTTGAAAAGGGTCTCTTTTGTGTTAATAAAGACACGTGTTTGTGTTTAAATGCTAACAAGAAACACTCATAGGTACAGAAGCTATTTTGAAAATAAACAAGCCTATTGACGTTCTGTGCACAGAGCACATCATTCATTTATCAACATTTGATGCATCTGCTGCTCTTAATCTGTTTTTTATTAGCTCACTTATCTTTTTCAGCTCAGACTGGTCACTTTGTTGTTTGAACGAAAAGTACCCTGCATTTGAGAAATCGTCTCTGTTTTAGAAATCAGCTTTATTCCCTGTAATTTCCAACTTTTTTACTAATTATTTCTTCACAAGCTTCATTTTGACTGATGTAAAACTATCATAAATCTTTACCACAGCGACTATCACACCACATCATGTAATAATCAGAACAACACGAGAACCTGTCATTCGTGCTTTAAGACTATTATTATTTCTTCAAACTGTACAAAAACGTCTCCATCGACTCCCAGCACAAAATAAACCATCCGTAGACCTTTTGCATGGGACTTCAACTGCATTTTGGGATCGAGAATCCAAACGGCCGATCAGGACTTTCTGATCTCGAACTTGTAAAATGACTCTTTAAACTGTAATCTTTTCACAAACTTCTCCTTCACCTTTCTCGTCAAACGGTGCAGAATGTACGATCAAGTGTGGACAATGCAGATTCTGTCCGGCTCCGGTGAAAGAGCCGTCAAACTTTGGTTATTTATTGACGTTATTTTTTTGTTTTTTGCATGTGAATCAGTTCTGTTGTTTTCATATTTTGACTTGTAATGGAAAAGAAAGCACACTTAATTCGCAATAATGTGATATAAAGTCGTGTGTGTGTGTTTATTTGTGTGAATGTGGATGTTGTCTTTTTGTGGCCAGTTTTTTTGTTTGTGGAGAGAAAGAGAGAGACGACAGACAGGAAGTACTGAATGTATGTCTTTACCTCTTAACAAAGAAGAATTTCTCATGATCTTTTCCCAAATGAAGCACTTACACATCAGCCATTTCTGATTTTTTTTATCTTGTATTCTCTTAATTGTGATGTTCCTGTTTTGACAAAAAGGCCGTGTTGCAACTTTCTGATCTTGTTGAGGTAATAAGCGAGAATTTATCTAATTTGTAGTGTTTTAACAGACCTACAGTATCTAAAGGGTCCATTTTACGCAAAATGTTCTCTTGTGAGTTTTTAGCCGCAATAGAATGTTGTTCTCGTATCAAAAACATCACTAAAGTTTTGTTTTAATTCCTTCACAAATGTCTGTGTAATTCTGCTTTTTAGACTGTCTACATCTGCAAAGCTCAAAACGCTCTGTTCCACCTTGTGATGTCATGAAGGTGTAGTTTTAGCATTGGCTGCTTTTTTTTTTTTTTTTTTTTTTGCCCAAATTGATGTGACTGACAGCAGTGCAACAGAATAGTCTTAAACTCACTGTTTTTCTAATTAATTTTGTTTTATCTTTTGTTAAGTTGAGATTTCCACAGAAAGTCTCTAATGTTGTCAGTTTGCACAGACAAGTTTAAAGTGCCCATGACAGGTTGAACTACTAATTTCACAAAGACGTAGTTAAGATCATTATATTTAAGGTTTTACTAAACATTTTTCAAATTTCATTCCACTTTGGCCATTTTTTAGCCTCAAAAATATACTTCCTGTTCATCAATGATGACATCACGCTAGGTACTGTAGTTGCCTAGAGACCATTTTATAAATTGGGCCCAAACTCTTCAAAACATTTTTTTTATAACTTGAGCTATAAAAAATATACTAGAACTCACTTTTTTATTAAATGAGTGTTTACAGGGCCATACAAATCAGTTTCTTGTGAGAAAATTTAAAATGTTTTTGTCTCCCTGTTGTGATGTCATCAGTTTAGAAATCTGCTCTACTTCCTGGCATTTTCAACATATCTTCACATTTTTCTCCACAAACTTGTTCTTGATTAACACAAAACTATCATTTATAATTACAACAGGTATTAATCTACCAAAATAAATACAAATTTGAAAAACGTTCAAACCTGTCATACGCACATTAAATTAGGCTAAAACAATAGCTGAGGGCTTCAGTAACAGGCAAATCTATGGCTTAAAAGGTTAAGGGGATTCTAAGTAAAATGTGTGAAGATAAAAACACAATGGAGCACTTCCTGTGTTATGACTTTATGACATCACAAGGTGCAACAGAGTGTTTTCTGCTTAAGAGAAGATTCTAACTTAAATAAGCAGAATTTGCTTGGTAAACATTTGTAGATGAAACAAAACACAACTCCTGGTATATTTTTGATTACGTAAATGTGACAAGAAAAAAAAAGTGTAATATAGGCCCTCTAAGGTAAAGCTGCAGAGGCTACACAATGCGGTAAAAACAGTACTTTTTGTGGAATTTTAACGGAATGATTTTGTCTAAAAGCATTGTAATATATTCTGTTGATCAGGAATTACATGAAAGAAAATTAAACCTTTTGTGAAACAAAAACTATGTGAGAAGTGAAAGTAGCAACCTCGAATTACAACATTTATTATTTGTCATACATTAAAAATAACCAAAAACCCATTAGCTTTAAATATTTAGATATTGAAAATATTACTTCAAAACCCTTGAGAAGAAAAGTTGACAAGTTTGACAAGAAGAAATGCAGCGCAAAATTATGATTTGTTAACAGATTAAAGTTAAATCCAATTTTAAGGTGTGGTTTGTCCTTTGGTGAATAGTTCATCACCTGCTGTTGCCATGGTGAATGTTTCACAATAAGATTATCATCATTACATTGATTAACCGTGTTTAAAATGACTTTCTGGACCAATTACAGGCGCTATAGCTTACCCAATGTTACTCAATTACCTCATGCATTCTGAGTCTTCACACTTTTGATTACAATGTGTTTTGAGGACTTTTCACAACGTTTAGAAAAGAGCCACGATGCTAACAACCATAACAAACAAACTTCTGAGAAATGGTGCATCATTAGAGACAGACAGGACACTGATCTAACTTTCATCAGAACAGATTGGTTAGTATGTGTGAATCTTTAAAGTTTTACAAAAAATTGGGTACAGCCTTTTTAAAGCTAGCATTATGTCTTGTCTTCGAGGAAAATATAGAAGTTTATAACCTGCTGTGGAACTTCACAATACCTTCAGACAACACACTTCAGACAACAGAAAGGTTAAAAGTCCTAGTCACTTTATAAATACCTTAACATACTGTAGCTAAACAGGAAGTGCTCTGCCAAGAAGAGTACGGCGAAATAAGGCGAAAACTTGATTTTTGATTTCTTAAAAATGTAAGCAAACCAAAAATATTAATTATAAACTACCTTCTTCCTTCTATATGTTTTGTTCATTTACCTAATGCATTCTGAGCCTCCAAATTGTTCACCACAAGGTGTTTTAAGCTTTTAGTCGGTATGCTAATGGAAGTTAGCCACAATGCTAACAACAAGAACAGACTAATTTAGTTGAGTTTGGTGAACAAACGAGACATTAGACATAGACAGGACATTGTGGAGTAATTTAAATATATAAACAAGATATCTGTGATGGAGGAAATTAAGAAAGGTTTTTTTATTGTAAAAATTGAGTACCGGTATAGTCCCTTTTCAGACATAAATCATCTAAAACTATCTCTAAAGGTCCATGAATCCTAGATACTGAAAACTGACTGTTGTTGAGATGTTTAAAAGCAAAGTGTGTAAAATGGTCCAAACTTTTTAAAATTGAATCTTTGTACTGTAGTTTTTGGCACTTAAAGGAGAATCACTTTGATTGTACTTCTGTGGGAGAGGAGTTTGAACTTGAAGTGTTGTAAATGTATCAGCGCATTGAGCCTTTAAAATGAACGTGGAGACTGCAAAGTTTTATAATGTGGCATATTAAAACTCAGTATGTTTTTATTAAGCACAAAACTTAATTTATTCTTCAAATTACAGTTGCCAATCCAGCTAAATCTAACCCAAAGTAACAAACTGTAATGGGCTCTGTGCTTAGCAACGTTAGCTAGCCTGCTGTTAGCTCTGTGTTAGCATGTCCTGTCAAATTCTGATATTCTTCCAAAGCTTGTTTAAAATCAGAAAGTACTGTAAGTTCAGAAAGTGAGTGAACATAGCGAGTTGTAGATGTAACTGACGACATGTTAAAACCAAGCCCCGGTGATCAAAGATGGCGGGCGCTGTGCGTCAATGGCTTTTGCTCACTGGCGTTCGTTGCCAATATGGCCGTTAGCTTTAGCCTTTTGCTAGGTGCTCTACAGGCTATGGAACATGCGCAGTTGTGTTCCTCCATAACTCCCCCCGCGAGGAGTGAGCCGAGCTCGAGCCGAGTGAATCCGAAAGAAGCCGAAAGCTCACACGTGACCGTTCTGACCAATCAGAGCGGCAGTTACAGTGTTAGCAGCGGTAGCCGAAGCTAAAGCTTAAAAAGCCATTTTATACGAAACTAAAACCTTTTGAACCGGAAAAAAGTTTATGATGTGAATCTAGGTAAGAATGGGCTGTGTGCACATAATTTCAGTTGGCTGCGTACGTTCAAAAATGCTAACTTCTGTATGTACGACCACTTCCTGTTAGCATTAGCATTTAGACACAATCATGTCTCTTTTTAAACACACAAATGTCCTCTGGTGAAATATTCCTCTGATATGTAAAGTCTTTAACATGTTTTCTGTAACAACCACCACAACTGTCTGATCTAAAGAGGATTTATTTGTTTTTTCTATGAGGTTTTCACTACATTTGTTTAAAACGAAAAAATATTCTTTAGATCAGACAGTTGTGGTGAATGTTACTGAAAACATGTTAAAGACTTTACATATTAGAGGAATATTTCACTAGAGGACACTTGTGTGTTTAAAAAGAGACATAATTGTGTCTAAATGCTAACGCTAACAGGAAGTGGTTGTCCATACCGAAGTTAGCATTTTTGAACGTACACAGCCAACTGAAGTTCCGTGCACAGAGCCCATTGCCGCAAAGTCCGTCAGTTCTTAAAGCTGTAGATGCTGTTTCTGGCGAACACGGGCGGTTTGTGTTTGCATTGCGCTCTAGGGAAAAAATCCTTTCTAGCCTGTAGAGGCATTTTCCCGCTGCAGTACCAATGGAGCGGCCACTGGGGCTGATTTACAACGGCTGCAAGCTAGCAATACCGTATCCAGATAATATAATAGATCCATGGTTAAAACCCTTACAAACCAGGAGACTTGTGTGTTTACGAAGAGATGCTAATGCTATTTTAGCTCTCTTAACATTCAAAACTTAAACTAACTGAAATTATACATGGGCATGGCAAACAAAAAATAATCAAACAAACAAAAATATTGAAATAATCCTAATCCCCAAACATTCAGACATTGCTTGGTTAAATCTATAATTAATTTATTTTTAGATTTTTCATTTAAATAGTAAAAGTTAGCATTAGCTTTGAGACACAACAAGCTAACTGCAGCTACACAAGCCCACTGAGACAAAACAAATTCTAATAATGAACAAATTATGACAGGGCTAAAAAGACTAATTTATAGCTAACAATATCAAAACGTACCCACAAGATTGCAGATTAATTATTAAGTGTATTTATTTGAGAAACTGCGTGACTTTAGGCTAACTCTTGTTGAATAATATGCCACAAAATAAAACTATGCTGCCTGTATTTTGAGAGAGAAGAGTGGCCTGTCGAGAGTTATTTTTGTTGAATTTGTGGCCATTCTTGTAAAATGTTTTTCTGTGATTTTGCTTGCACTTTTTTTAATTTCCCAAAAGTACTGATTTGTAAGAATGTGAGTGTGTATGAAAGGAACAATGTCATTTACTTTTATGAACAATTCTCAATGTGACTGTTGGTTGTAAACATTGGATTTTTTACTTTGTGGGAGGATCGGTTCTTTTAGCGACACCTCCGTCTACATTTTCTATTTTTGACCTGTGTATCCTGGAGAAGGTTTTGAATCTGTGACGCATCAAACAGCTGCAGTCAATCATTGTGTGAATTCATAAGGCTTTCTCAAAATGACCACTTTTTTCCCTCGAATCATTTTTTCCATTAAAACATGAGATTGAACAGTGACCTTTTCGTCTGTGAAGTTATTTTGTGCGACTGCTTTATTGTTTGTAAAGATCAGCTTCTGGGACAAAGTTGGTCTGGGGTCATAATGTAGTCTGTTTTTAGCTGCAAACTCAATTCAGTCCAGACATTTTTAAAAGACTTTCTACCAGGCAAAATACAGTATGTCCTTTTTCTATCAATATCTTATGACAATCAAAAAGGTTATGTTGTGCATCTTTATTAAAACTCACTGGAAAATAAGTAGCAAATGTAGATATGTTTCAGATTTCAAGTTTGGTACCAGGACCATGCCTCTTCTGGCTGTTATAAAGCAGTGGTTCCCAATCTTTTGGTCTCAACTACCCCCTAATTTTTGTCACACATGCCAAGTACCCCCTGACTTGGGATTTTAGGTAAATAATTAGATTTTTTTGCGGTATTTTGTAAAGTCAAATCATAACACTTTATTGTTGTATGATTTTTATGCTCAAATTATCTACAATTATTAAAAAGGTACAAATAAAATCTTTAGCTTTGGAACATACCAAAATATAAATTTTTTAAAGACTGAAACCATTCCATGTACCCCCTGGTGAGTCTTTGTGTACCCCCTTAGGTCTATGTACCCCAGGTTGGGAAACACTGTCATAAACCACCAAGCTGCTCCTCCCTCTGTTTGTCGTCTTTGTGCCTCTTCTTCCCTCTCCCACTCTCCTTTTAACAGTTTTTTTTATTGTTCAGATCCGTCTCAGATTCCATCAAAACCTCATCCAATACTGACATCAGTAGTAGGTTATATTGTTAAATATTACTTTGCAGGGCCAGCCCTGGGCATAGGCAAACTAGCCAGTTGTCATCTGGTGGTGAGGGCTCCAAATTTCAGCACTAAAAAATCAAGTTCTTGCTCTCATAAGCTATTTGTCAGTTTTTATTTTGTCTCGACACATATTAATTTAGTTATGACCACAAAAAGCTGATGAACCTAAAAGACTACAGATTTTTTTTTTTTTTTTTTTTTTTTTTTTATAAAGTGGTGTTTAGGGGGCGGGACTCCAAATGAAATCTTACCTAGGGCACCAAAAGTACTAGAGCCGGCCCTGTTACTTTCATTGTCTCTTTTAAAAAAATATTTAAAATTATTTAATTGCTTCCTCATCAAAACACAATTGAGTTTTGTCTAAAAATCTAAATTCTACATATATACAATACATATAAGGAATGGTATAGATTTGGCATATTTTCGGTTTTAACAATTCTTCTGTAAAAGCTGAAGATAATTGAGGTAAAAATTAGTTTTAGGGACCCAAAATACCCCCCAAAAATGTAGGCGGAGCCAATACAAAAGTCCTAGTAAAATGTTTGAATTTTTGGGGGCCTTTTTTATTTGGAGGTATACAGCTCAAATCTGAGTCTGGATCATCCCAGAGGTTGATTTTGCTCTAAATAAAAGAGATACAGTAGTATTTTAAACATTTCCAGGTGCTATGAATGGAATTTTGAAAGAAATAATCTGACGTCCCATTTAAAGATGTTCTATGTACAAATGTAAATGAGTTCCAAAACAGCTTAATTTGGCCATATTTCAATAGGTGGTGTTCTGCACCTAAATAAGCAAAAAAGTGTGCCGTGGCTCAAAACAAGTTAGGAAAGACTGACATAGGGGGTACAAAGGTTGGAAACCATGGCGTTAGGCCTTTTTATGTTCTGTATGTTGTGTATTTATTGCTTTATCTAAATGAACCAAATGCAAACACAATCACACATAATATTTTAACTTTCAGCTGTTCTCCCGTTCCAGCCTCTCTCATCGTCACATTCAGACATATTTAGAGACAAATACATCGTCTTTCACAGCTCTAAACATTGTCCCAAACAGCTGCTGGTTGCCCACCATTGTTTCCCGGTGCTGCAGAGGAGACACGGTTTGCTATTCCGGGCAGGTAGACTTTTGCTATTTGTGATGTATTCCTGGAGATGAGACATTCATCATTGCGGCGGCGGCGTTGGCCAGAGCTGCAGCAGCGGGTGAAGTCAAGCTGATCAACCATTCCATTTTTTCTCTCCATGCAGCTTCCTCCACAAAAAGACAGAAAGAAAACTAGCGCACACTCTGTTCCTTGGGGAGGTGTAGGTATTTTTAACAATATGGTCCAAAGGAAAACTCAGAATTCCTCCATCCTTCTTCCCGTCTGTTGGCGAGGATCCAGGCTGTTTCCAAAATCTCCCAGACGATCCCTTCCCCCCCACCGCACTTCTGCTGCCAACGTACTTTTGAAGAACATGCAACGAAAGGGTTCATTACTCTGACCTCCAGCTGTTTCGGCGCTAATGCGATTCAAAGTAATGACTGTTTCTGCCGTATCAGATCAGATTCCCAACGTCAACATCTGTAACTACTGGAAAAGCGGAAAAAAACAGCTGTATTAATGGTAATACTCAAGTTTTCTGTAGGGTTTATCAATGCAACACAGCTACACGTTGCAATCAGGACATAAAAATGACTAAAACAGATAATTTAAACAAAGAAAAATCCATTTAAATTATAGTTTCCATAGTTACCGTATAAAGAACAGCTTTTCTATGGAAAGATGCAAGAGCGGGCCTTCCTTTTGGCCAAATAAAAGTGAATTTTTGTAATAATGCAAAAAGGTACACTGTGCACCTTTAAAGAACAGGGACAATGCAAAAAAATAAAAACAATTATTAAATAAAATTAATATTTGAAGGAGAAAAAAACCACTGACTAAAATGGATTTGTTGACAACTTACATACAACAACAGTTCAGATGGTCCTTTTATTGTGGTCAGCCTAGAACACATGCACATTATTCATTCTGTCAAATCATTATCTTGTCATGTGTGAGACTGTGACAAGTGCTCACTTAGATTTGCAAACAATATTTGAGAGAATTTTTTTAGGCTGTCACTTTAAGTTTGCCAAATTGAAAACATTTGTTGCGTTTTTGTTTCTGTTGATTGAATAGTCAGCATTTTGAGTCATACACTCAAGGAAAAAAGAAACGCAACACTCAGTTTTCGGAATTTTTGGTTGGTGCAGAATAATTTTATTCGTGAGATCCGCCTGTTTCATATGAACTCTACATCCATTTCTAATCCTCAGGCCAACTCTTGTGGCGTTTACACATTTTAGAGTCCAATAACACAACCAAACCACAGAGCAACCCCCAAACCAAAAGTGACAGAGTTTCATCAGACTGTCAATAGTTCACGTGACCCCCGTTGGCCCTGGACAGCGGTTATTCGTCGCCTCATGGATCGGCAGTAGTGTCTGAGCCCATTTTTCCACCAGTGCCGCCCTCATGTGCTGCTGAGTTTTTGGAGGATGTTCAAGTTGGTGGACGCGTACACTGAGCAGATCCAAGAAATTTTCATCGGGGACCATTGGGACTACCTCTGCAAAGTCCAGCGACGATGTGCATTTGACCCGAGCTCGGCGATGTTGGGGGGTAAGCATTGATCCAACAAATGGCCAATATGGTCGAATACAAGTCAGCGCAGAGGCGATTACTGATGGTTCTGGTCACTGGCCTGTGGTGTGTCCCAATGGTCTCGGCTGTGGACCTGGTGGCGGCTGAACCTGTCACGGAGATGTGCGGGGCGCTTGGTCTTGTGCAGCGGTCGTTACACAGGGGCCACCAGTACGAGGGCGGTCGTTAGAGGAACTAGTGGCCTGGTATTGTAAGACGACTAATGGTAGAGCGGTGACTCCAACCACCCTGGCGACACAAGACAACACCGTCCAGCTTGGAGCTTGATCCATCTCTGGTTGGACAATCGTGGCATCGTGAAGAAGTGTGTTTTTGGCTTCATGGTGCCTTTTATAGAGAAGACTTGAACACAGTTAACCAGCGGTAAAAGTCAACTCTGAGTTTCAAACATGATTTTGTGTGAATAAATGACCCTGTAATGCACTCTTTATTGTTCTCACAATCAGTCAAGCCAAACCAAGAAATATGTTCTCCTGTCTGCAGCTTATGGACTGAAACCATGACCCATTCTTACAAACAAAAATTTAAATGTTGCGTTTCTTTTTTTCCTTTTATAACTGACAGTTTTGCACCTTTTTTTAAATGACTGTTCACAACTTTATAGATTTCAGTATTATAAAAAATATCAGCAGAAACAAGCCAGAAATGTGAGAATAAAAACAGCATTCAATCCGTACTTGACTCTGTAGCTTTCTTTGGGTTCTGACTGATAAGTGTTGGTCAAAATTACAAAAAATCATAAACTAACATTCACAGAAATCAACATTTGCAAAGCTGAATTAATTAAAGGATTTAAAGTCCAAAATGTCTCCAGTGCACCTCACTATCCACTGTACACTCCTCCTCCATGTTGAACTCCCCCACCAATTAACCAACCAGACAGAGGAGAAGAACGAGGAGACGGAGAGACGACGCAGAGAGAGACAGCTGAGGAAGAGAGACAGAGAAGAGATGGACAGGAGCGAGGGAGGAAGGGAGAGAGGAAGAGAGAGAGAGAGAGAGAGAGGAGAGAAAAGCTAGGATCTTGAGGGAAGCGAGCATGCGAGAGAGAGAAGGAACCGAGAGGGACGAGGGAGACGAGAGAAGAGAGCAGGACGGACGAAGCCTTCAGGAGGACGAGAGACTGCAGATGAGAGGAGAGGAGAGAGAAGGATGACAACCGACTAAACTCGGAAGAGAGGACGAGAGAGAGACAGATAAGTTCTAGAGAAGCAGAGAGAGCGCAGAGGACGAGAGCTCGAGCCTGGAGACGAGAACAAGATAAGACCGACTGAGCGACGAGAGGAATCGACGAGCCGAGATCGACGCAGCCAGGAGACGAAGAGAACGAGAGACGAAGGAAGAGTAGACGAGCGGACGGAGAACGAGAATGGAGAGAGAGAGAGAGAGAGATAGAGAAGAGAGAGAGAAAGAAAGAGAGAGAGAGAGGAGAGAGATAAGAGACGACAGCCAATCAGACGCCATGGTCCGGTACTATGGCGACGGGCAGGCCTGTTTGCTGTGTCTGCTGCTGCTGCTGATGGGCGAGTGATGGATTACAGTAATGGGATAGGGAGAGAAGAGAGAGAGAGGAGAGAGAGAGAGAAGGAAAGAAAGAAAAGGAAAGAGAGAGAAGGGGGGAATGAAAGGGAGAGAAGGAGAGAGAAAGAGAGAGTGGGAAAAGGAAGAGAGAGAAGAGAAAGGGAGAGAGAGAGAGAAGAGAAAGGGAGAGAGAGAGAAAGAGAGAATAGATAAAAGGAGAGAGAGAAAGCGAAAGAGAGAGACAGAAAAAAGGGAGAGAGAGATAGCAAGAGAGAGAAAGAAGGAAAGAAGGAAAAGGGAAAGGGGGAAATGAAAGGGAGAGACGGAGAGTGAAAGAGACAGTAAAGAAAGGGAGAGAGAAAGGGAAATGGAATGGAGGGAGAGAGAAAAGAAGAAAAGAAAGGAAGAGAGGGAAATAGAAGTGAGGAAGAAAGAAGAGAAATAAAGGGTAAAAGACAGAGAAAGAAAGAAGAGAAAGTGAGAGAGAAAGAGAGAAGACAGAAGAGGATGAGGGGGGGAGAAGAAAAGAGTGTGCAATGTGTGTGATGAGAAAGAGAGAGAGAGAGAGAGAGAGAGGCAGAAGAAAAGGGAGGAGGGGGGGGAGAAGAAAGAGAGTGTGCAGTGTGTGTGGTGAGAAAGAGAGAGAGAGAGAGAAGTCAGACTCATACATAAAGATATTGGAAATGTATGAATGCATCTGAAATGAAGTAAGAAAGATGAAAAAAATGAGAGAAAATGATAAAAGCAGAGGAGGATTGTGGGACGGGGGAGGGAGGGAGGGAGGGGTGTTGGTAAATGGTTTTTTGGGGGGTTGCTGTGTGTGTGTGTGTGATTGAATTTCTGCGTCTGTCTGTCTGTCTGTGAGTCTGTGTCTGGGCCTCGCTCTGACCATCCGTCCTTGAAGTGAACATTAGAGACTCACCTTTACCTCCTTCTCCAGCAGCAGCAGCGCAATGCAGCTCTGTCACCGTTTAACGAGGCTTAAGCTGGAAATACACGCAAATATTAGGCTAGTTTTGGTTCATAACATCTAAATATAGTGTAACAAAGCAAAAATAACATATTTTTGTTTTGTTTGTTAAAGCTGGAGTGGATTTGCAGTTGTCAGTGCACTCAGACAACATTTAAAAAAGACATATGATGCATTTTTCTGAATTTAATCATGCTGTAACGAGGGTTTTATCGTCATTAGTGTATTTGAATTGATTAATGCATGTTAAGCTTGAGCGTTCGAAAAAGTCCAGTTTTCCTCCAAAAAGGTTCATTTGGCCTTCTTTTTAAACTCTTTTTTAATGAAATAGGAAATCTACACTGTAAACCAGGGGCAGGCAATTCTTTTCCTCGAGGGCCATATCCAAACCCAGAACAGTGGAGGGCCAGACTGCCAACATTGGTATATATTAAAAAAAAAAAAAAAAAAAAGTCATTATTGCAAATACATTTCTTTGACAAAATATAGAAGACCAGTACAAATAAAAGGTTTGCTCCACCATAACAAACTTGGAACATTTCGAGATTAAGCTAAAAGTTTTATAAAAATAAAGTCGAAGCTTAAGGAAGTATGATTTTTTTTTAGAAAAAAAAAACTCTTTAAAAAATATGAGATTATAGAGAAGCTATATTTAGTTTTAGCAGAGTAAAATTGTAATTTGACACTAAATATTATCAGGATTTGGACTTAGATGAGTCAAATATTTGCATAAAAACACACAATAGATGGTCCATGCTCCAAATTACAATTTTAATCTCGTAAAACTTCAAGTTTAATATTGAAAAATGTGTTTTTATGGCTTTGACTTTATTCTCATAACATTGTGAATTTAATCTAAAAATGTTACAAGTTTATTGTTGTAGCAAAAGTTTTTGTCTTTTAAACTTCATCCTACATTTCTCAAAATCATGCCAGGGGCCTGATTGAAACAGATCACGGGCCGCATTTGGCCCCCAGGCCACAGTCTGCCCAGGTCTGCTGTAAACCTTTACTGTTAACAGCATTTTACTGTTAACATAACAAACAAAAAGTATTATACCGCAAATTGCAATGGATTCTTTGAAGAAAAGGGGTGGGACTGCCACCACCAAGACAGTAAATATACAGTAGCATACTGTCACCTGCAATGGGAAAACGAGGGATTTATTTTATTTTAGCGGTGAATGTAAATAATAAAGGATCCAGGGAAATAATTGGCTGTGAGAAAGTGCGGGAAAATCAAAGTGGAGATTTCAAAAACTGTAATTAAACAGTAATTGGCTCTGTGCAGTTGTCTTGCGTACGTTCAAAATACTACATCCTGTACATTCAACCACTTCCTGTGCAATGCTTTTCAATGAGGTTTTCACTACATCAGTTTAAAACAAATAAATACTCTTTAGATCAGACAGTTGTGGTGAATGTTACAGAAAAATGTTAAATACTTTACATATCAGAGGAATATTTCACCATTGGACACTTGTGACTAGTTGCTGGAGTGAAATGAAATGGAGCAGAGGCACTAGGTGGCGTTAGCCTGGCTAGTATTTCCCGGCCGGCACACTGGTATAAAAACACTGTTCTACGGTAAGTTACAGTTATTGTTGCTATACAGTAATATACTGTTTGGTAAAAAACAGTATTTATAGGCAGCTAATTTGTCTGTAGTTTACTGTTACTGTTACCCTTTTTGATTTGACAGTGTAAATATATGTCCATTTTTCACTTATTATCCCTGCCCACTTGTCTTTATACCTGTCATTACTCCAAATATTGAGATTTCAGCTTGTACCACTTTTTTGTGCAGTTTTCAGTAGAAAGTCAATGGACCTGTTTATACTTCTAAACCATTTGAGATCACATGATTAACAATGAACAAACAGTAAATTACTAATCTACACATGTCACAGTTTAAAGGTGCATTGTGTAACTTTCTGGAGGTGAAAAGTCATCTATACAATTCAAATTAGAAAGTTAAAACAATACTTTGGGACTTTTCACCTTTGTCTTCTTTAACAACTTTCTAATGCATTATTTCAAAAACAATTCAAATACATTTAATTGTTGAGAAAGTATCTAATGGCAGAAAACAAATATTTTGCAAAATGAGCAAAAAGTTATTATCTTGTACAGAGAAACAGTAAAATTAGTATTAAGCGGATTACATCTGGTTGAAATAATATTTTAATTAGCCTACTGTAAAATACACTTGGCTTTTTAAAACGGCATAATATGCAGACTTTTTTTTTTAATCTCATGTTTTTGTATTTTTTCTTTCATTTATTTGCTGAAATGATAAAGCGAATGCCATGGCAGTAGTAAATGTGTTTTTGAGCGTGAATATTTCCTCAGAAAGTTTAGAATCAGACTTTATGAACTCAAACACACAGCTCAACACTGACCCCTACAGCAGAGCGTCAGAACAGCAGATTATCAATGGTAAAGTAAAACTGGAATTACAGTACGATATTTATATTTCTTTATTAAAAATACACACCTCAAAACAGAATCTGCAAAATACCAAGTCAATTCAAATAAAAAGCATTTATTTTTTATTAATTTTCTTTGACAAACTTCATTCTTTCCATTTAGTCAAAGGTTTCCTCCATGTAAACAGCAGCACAACTTTTTATTCTAACTTATTTTTTCATTCAGTAGTCATTAGCATGAAGTCTGGATGTCTTAATTTTGTAGTGGTTTACTGTTAAATATGTAAATAGTTCATCTGTGAATTCTAATATCTTGTTTTCAGTCTGAAAAAGACTAAAAATATATTATTTCTGTGTTTTAATCGAAGCTAGTTCCCTCACAGCAGTTGATCTTTTGTTTATCCGTTGTCAAGGTGACGGCCACAGAGCAGTGATTTAAAAGGAACCCGAGAATTTTTTAATGTTTGTTTTCGAGTTTTCCTTATATCATCAAAGATATAAATACACACGAAAATAATCTGAAAAATCTACCGTTTTATTAAACTTTTAAGAAATATATTTTCACGGAAGACGCCATCATTGTTTACAACACAGTGCATTATGGGTAGTATGACGTCGAATCGTGTAACTACGAGGAAAGTTATGAAAGCTTACCACATTCTCCTTGTTTCCTCCCGAGACGAAATCACAACCAAAAGCCACACAATGTACAATTTTACAATGTGTTGTCGACGAAAAACTACTGACGCTCCTGTTAACCAGATCAACGGCAACTGTTGCAGCTGTTGTGTGCGTCTCACGACTGACGCTCACTGCGCCAGTGCGCCACACGATTCTGCGTCATCACCTCAAGATGGCGGCGCCCGTAATATCAGGAAGTTGTTATAAACATAACAATTTTACGTCAAACGGCGAATATTTGTTTACTTTAAGTTCTACTTTTTAGTAAGTATACCTACGCGAAGTATTTTCGATCTATTTATGTAAATATTCAGGGTTCCTTTTAAAATGTGATTTACTGTTGCCGTAGCGACCTGTGCGTTAATCATTTTGAACACACAACATTTAGCATTAGCATTCTCACTGATTGTGGTATAAAATGAAATAATAAATTGATAAACATATTTTTTTCGTCAAATAATTTTCAATTCAGTATTTTTCCTGCGCTATTTGCTTAGCATAATTTCACATAAAACTTTAGAGTACCATAACAATTAGGGATGGGTGATATATCGGTATCAGTATCGGCCGATATTTACGCTTCAGTATCAGACCGATATCAAAAAACTGCGGACATTTGTTTGATATTTTTAGCGGAAGATCTCTAGTCTCTCTGTGCATATTTACCAGTCTCAGTTTGTACTGAAAACATCAAATTAGCAATTTTGAACAAACTAACCCCTGTCTGAGTGTGAGTTCGGTGTGAGTTCGGTGCCAGTCCCAGCACACGTCCAAGAGTGAGCGGAAACAATTCGTAGAGAGTCTATTTTTGTCGGAGGTCACAGCGATCTGATGTGACTTTCAAGTCGTAATTTGAACATTCTCGCAGGAAACGTGGTTTTGGACAAACACGGACCGCAGTGGACTGCAGCTGGTGTACGAGGTACTTCGCAAAAAACTCGCCTTGTGTCTCGGACTAAACTCGCCTCACAGTCTGTGTACGGGAGGCATAAAGAATAAAAAAGATATATGAAATAAGCTAAAATTGGTCTTTATATTTACACAATAAAACCACAGATTTTTTATCCCAGATAAATATACAGTATATGTTTGTAAGTTTGTGATCTTGTGATTTTAAAGCAGAACTAATGAACATCTGCAGTAGAGCTCCCCCTACAGTTCTAATGTGCAAATATCAGTATTACGCCTACAACAGCACTATTTTCCCTTATTTAATCAAAGTATTTATTTTTCATATAAGGCAAAAAAAAAAAAAGTAGGCCTACATTTAAAATATTTTACACTGTCAAATATAAAAATAAGAGTCAGTGTTTCTCACTGTCGACAGAAATGACAAGTGTAGTTTTTCCAGCAGAGAGCAGACGTTTGCTTCAAATGTTTGGACAATACAAACATGACCATCATAGTGACTTACAAAAACATTTAACAAAGTCAAAGTGTTACTTAAATCTGCTTTAAAACAGAAATATCGTTATCGGCCACATCAAGGGGTCAAATATCGGTTATCGTTATCAGCAAAAAAAAAAAATATATATATATATATATATTAATATCAGCCCATCCCTAATTACATTGCAATCTACATCTGTTTATCTTAATTAAAAAACAATTTAAATAGCCTAACATTAAAACTACGGTCCAACCCAAATCAAAAACATAAAAATAATCCAAACTGATTCAAGTCAAGTCCTGTTGTTTGTATTTACAGTTCAAAGACTCTTTTCACCACTGATGCTGTCGTCTTCCTGCAGAGAGAGGACAAAGTAGCTTATAAACAACAGAAAACATAGAGTTATACAGACATTGTTCCAGGTGTTTGTTGCTGTATTTACCTGTTAGCATGCTCCGCAGTAGAAAGAGTAAACCCACCACTGCTACAATTACTATGAGACTGAAGACGATGAACATCCATTTACTGGGCTCTGAGGAAGAATGAGACGAGTCAGTGTGAAAACTGCAGCATGAACGCTCTATGTTCACTGCTATGAGTGAACAGTAAACAGTGACTTATTAAAATCCTCTTTTTGAGAAGCTTAATGTTGCTGTTCAGCCATTTGTTTCTTTCTGTTGTTTTACATTTGCTTCAGTTTTGAGTGTCACTTCTTTGTTCCTCATCCTACTGTTACTTCTTACTTCTTTTTAATCACTTCAGACTTTGATTGCTCTCTTCATGCAGTGTTTCCCATTAAGACTATAGAGCCTCCATAATCTGAAAACAACCTAACAATAAACTGATGGTGAAACAAATTATAATGTATCAATGTAGCATTGTAATCAACATTTAGAAGTCTATATATTTATTCTATAATCAATGTTTAGATTAGTATAGACAGTAAGGGACTTTTAAGGCATACAAAATTGCATTAACTAAATATGTTCAGTTGTTGAAACACTTGTACCCAGAGTCTGTGTGCAGACTTGTGCTTCATGGTGACTGATCATGCTCTATGACAGTGCCTTTGACATCTGTCTGTGTATTTTCTCTCATGATCCTTCTGCAGATGGACGTCCCAAACACTGACTGAACGTGCAGCTCTGGTGCCCTCTAGAGCTGGAATCTGCACATGCAGCTTTTTAAAACCATCAGTGGCTCTTGAGATTTGATTGAGAATGAGGAACTAGATCATAAAAAGTTAAAAAACTTTCTTTATTATTCTATTCTCTTTACAGTATATATTTATTTTAAAGTATCAGTTGTTTAGTGTACATGCTAGTTATTTAATCATTTCACAGCTATAGCTGGAGTTCACCTTTCTTTCTCTAATAACGCACAGGTGCATTACAACATGAAAAGAAGTGCTATAAGTAAAACAAATTAGTCTTGTCATTAAATTAAGTTTGCAAATTCACAAATTGTATTTCGTAAATTATTGTGGTAATTCACTTTACTGTCTAAATGTCTTTTCTTTTTCTTTTTTTGACAAAAGACAGTTGCTGTTGAAGGTTGCAGATCTCTGCTCTACAGGCTCATGAAGCCCTGCTGTACATTTGTATTTTGTTGGAGGAAGATGAAACATAGTTTGTTGGCTGTGTGGTTTTGTAGCTAGGATAAACTGTACTGTAATTTTGCACATGGTCAGAGTCGGTGCATTAGAATATGGTATAAAGACTTTTGTTATTGCACAAAAATGAAATGCTAATGCATTTTGCTTTAACTTTTTATCGGTGGTCCACTCTTTGACCACTGTTGTTTTATATGGTTGTTTTATTTGTGGTGTAATGTAATTTGATGTGGTATGTTTAACCACTCTGTGTGCCTTTTTAAGCTGCCCCTTGGGGATAAATAAAGTGTTCTGAATTGAATTGATCAAGATCTCCAACAGGCAGCTCTCCACCACCTTCCAAGAAGCACCTCAAAGGATTTAGAAACTATCTATATAATGCATATTGGTCTATGTATGACAGTGCACAGAACGTCTGTGGCTTGTTCATTAAAAAACAAATAATATAATATTTCACTAAAATGTTCATTTCTCTTTCTGTTCATTTCTATGGGGTTTTAACTACTTCAGTCTAAAATGAAAAGTAGTTTTAAGATCAGATCTTGCACAGTAAGTTGTGGTTTTCTCTGACATGTTAAAGACTTTACAAATCTGGACCATGGTGTGTTTATACTGTATGTTTATAAAGCTTTACTAATTAGATAATACTGTATACTGCACAGTCATGTACCTCCATGTATATCTAGCCATAACTATGATAGTGATTACATTTCTTGCAGCTCCAGATCCAAACATTATGAATCCAGTTTGAGTGTTTTGTGTCTTACCCTGCACAGTGAGGGTGAAGCTCTTCTTGACGGGCACGCGGAGGCTCTGGTGGGTCACGGTGCAGGTGAACTGTCTCCCGGACTCGCTTAGTTTGGCTTTGAGGTAGAAGAACGCCGACACGTACAAGGTTCGATCCGGGTTGGGCTTGTGGCTGGAGTACAGGACGTTCTCCAGGACTTTGGGTACGGGAGCGCCCACTCTACGCCCCACGTCCGCCCCCTCCAGGTAAGTCCACTCGATGTCCACATCCAGAGGGTAGTAACCGTCCGCTTCACACGCCACCCTCTTCTCCTCGCCTCAGTGAGAGTCAGAGATGAGCCAGTGTTTAAGGAGACACGAGGAGCCTCTGCAAAAAGACAGAAAATGAAACTGTAAATGCTTTGTCGTTGTTAATTTTGTGAAAGCATCAAGTGTTATATTCAACTGTATCTGTATTTTAATCATGTCTGAAAGTAGAGCACCTCTAAGTCACATTTTTACCTTGTTAAATGTCTTTGTTAATCTCTGTGATGTCCGCTCTTTCAGTTGTCTCCAGCAGAAGCTACAGCAAAGGCAACCTTCCTCCTCCACCCCCTTCCCAACACATTCCTGACCTGAATTTATGTCCTGAGAAACCCTGGCTCTTTGATTTGTTTATTTAGCAGTGTAACAGGTGTTTTTGCTGCCTTATTTCAATATTAAAGTTGTGCAAAAATAGGAAAATACATGAATAATGTGGAGCTGCAACAAGTTAACTGATTAACTGCAACTAACAGATTATTGAAATAATTGTCAATTCATTTAGTAATTGAATAATCGTTAACTGGTTTATAGGTTCCCAAACATGCATCAACTAAAAAAACTAAGCCTAATGATTCAAATTGGGCAGCAATGACATAGAAAATAAGTAAATATGTTTTTTTGCTAGAAAAAATACAAAACATAGTTATACTATTTATATTAGTGAGAATTTTCTGACAGAAAAAACTGCAGCAGTGTGAAATAGACTGAGAAATCTGACAGAAATGGCTTCATTACAAAATGTAAGACTTCATTACAACAAACTTTTTAGCAAAAAAAAAAAAAAACAACAACAAAGCATTGTTTGTATAGAGGGATTTTCGGTCGACGTCACTTTCCGCCCTACAGCGCGTGTGTTATGCAGAAAGATCTCCTCTCCATCTGCTTACATGGGAAAACTTTGTTGAATTGAACAACAAAACGGGACGAGAGTTAGCTGTTTCAATCAGGAATGAACCGATATTGACAGATGTCTGGCTCCTGAAGCTTGAAACTGTGTTTTTCTTGCCATTTTTTCACTCACCTAAATGTAACTTTTAAGGGTCGTAGGGTCGAATTTCCTTCACAAATGTTGATTTAGCAGCATAACTTTTGTTTTCACACTGTGATAAACTCTTGACGTTTGCTGACAACGGAGCTTTTTCGACTTATTTCCAATGTTTGTGTCTATGAGCGGAGGCTCTTTCTACAGCAAATGTGTCAAACTCAAGGCCCGGGGGCCAGATGTGGCCCTGCACCTCAGTTCATGCGGCCCTCAAGGTCTTATAAGGTTTACTTTATTTTATATTGGTGCCAGAAGTAATCTGGATGTCTTAACCTAATGAAACAATTGGTCTGAAACATAAGTCATTTTTCAGACTATTGCAGATGCATATTCAGTTGTTAATATACAATAATCAAATATTATTTGTGGTATGTCAAAGATTAGTAAGATTAATGTTAGTTACAACCGGCCCTTCAAGAACAACCCCAATGCCAACGTGGCCCTTTGTCAAAATGAGCTCGACACCCCTGTTCTACAGGACCGGTGCGCGTGCATCACCCGTGTTGAAAAACAAAAAATCCCTCTATAACTTGGAATTTTTTTCACTCCATACATATCAGACATGTGTACTTACAAGTTATTGTTGCTAATCACAACTTACACAACTTTTGTAACAGACTAAAGCAATAATAATTACTGAAAACTGATTAATTACACAGAGAAAGTAAAGCTACATGTTTTGAGAAAAAATCTTACTTGTGCTACTCTCATTTAATCTATTCTCGGCCCAGTTATTTTTTTTGTGTAAACCCTGCTGATGTCAAGTTTTAAAATGATAATGTACCTTTCTTTGTGTCTATAGAATATAACTAAAATACTTAATTTAGCTTCTAATAATATTGTCACAATTATTATTCTTTTGATTATATTTTGACTTGAACAATCACGATTATCGTTTAATCTAATAATCTTAACATCCCTCATTATAGTAGTGACATAAGTGTCATCTGGCATTAAACGGAAGGAATCAAAAGAGTCTATAATATAAAACATAAAGCCTGCCTCACCTTCGATGTGCAGACTGATCTCCAGACTGGCGTGCAGCGGCAGCACGGTCACAGAGCACATGTAGACGCCTTCACTGCTCATCTTACTGAAGGAGACGGAGTACGAGGCGTCTCCCATGGACAGTCTCTTTGTGTTGACCCCGGAGCCCTGGCTTACGCCCGTCTGACCGCTGTAACTGAACAGGCTGGTCCTCTCGCCGCGTTTGTGCCACTCCACCAGGATGTTGGCCGCCTTGTGGTCCACGGCAAAGTGACAGTCCAGTTTCTGCGAGGATCTCAGCGAGGCCTTGATTTTAGGAGTCTGGGTCTTCACCACCATCACCACTAAAGACAAGGATTTTATTACTTTATTATGTCATGTTGAGAGAATCTTGAATACATTAGTTTTATATTTAATGTCACAATATGTCTCCTTTAAAGAAGCACAAGCATTCTTTATAGCATTGTTATTAGGGATAAATATGTTTTATGCCATAAAGGTAAAAATAAAAGCCAAAGGTATGAGGTTAATAAAGTTTTATAATGTTTATTTCTGATAAAGTCACTTTCCTTCATCATCAAAACATTCAAATTAACACTAATGTCAGTTGCCTCATAGTTTGTCTGTTCCTCAAGTTTATTAGCAGTTAAATATTGGGTTTTCACAAATTTTGAGCTGATATTTAAACATATTTAAAAAGTAAAAATAAATAAATATAGCATATTCTGTGTCGTTTGTCCTCATGTGTGCTCGCAAAGAAGCTTCTGATTAAAATTTGCCTCAGATTGAAGATTGACTGAAATTATAGTTCATTTTATGGCTAGCACAAAATTGCTAGATTCCAGCATTAAATCCTCAAGCATTTTGACTAAATTAAGTTCTATTTATTGTAGAAAACCAAGATTATTTTAGCTGATTGATTTCAAGACATTACTTCTTATGTCAGGCCACTGGGTTACAAATTATTAACCAGTCAGAAACGCCTTGACACAAGTGAAATAATCTACATTACATAACCAACTGAATCTTATCTGGTTAAACAAACTAAAATCCAGATTAAAATTCTAATCCAAGTCACTTTGAGCACGTCTAGATGAATAGTTTTTGCAGTGGAAGTCCACTAAAGAGACACGTTTGCATGTACTACTACATTAAAATCAGAAAAACATACTTTTATTTAAGGTTATTTTTCCGACAGTCTGTCAAAAAGTTAGACTGTGTACAAGTGTTTTCCCTGCAGTTTGTAATAAACTATGACAGACGTAAATCAGTAATTTACATTTAGTTTTCAAAATGTATCTAAAACAGCTTAGAATTTATAAACCGGTTCATTGACTTCATGTTCAAAACTGCAGAACTATTAAGTCCCGCCTCTTCATGACAAAATTTACCAATAACAAGCAGCAGATTTTACCATACTCACAGTTATTGTTGGAAAGTGATTCAATGACAAATTTTAACTGTACATGTTTTTCTCAGAATCAAATTTTTGGGGTAAATGGGCGAGGATAGACGAAAACAGTGATTTCTGAGCACTCGAGCATCAGATGCAGGACAATTACAAGATTACTCAAACGTGCATGAATCTAAATACAGCTCTGAGTAAACTAATGATGAAAGAACACTGTTTTGATAAGTATAATATGTATTCTTTATTGTCTAAGCTGTCATAAAAAGTCAGCTGTACGTAGTAACATGTCTTGTTTTAGTTAAAAATAATAAAAACCCTGTCTGTGTCTGTGTCTCGCTCTACCTGTGGTGCTGAGTACGGCTCTGTCCTCGATGGCGGTCCAGTTCCTGTAGTCGTGCGCTCCTGTGGGGGGTTCAGGGGTGGACTGTCTGATGAAGCCCAGGACCGTGAGCTGGCTTTTGAGGTCCGTGATTCTGGAGGTGAACCAGCGGTTGTACTCGTGCTCTCCTCGGACGGGCCAGCGCATGTGGATCCCCTCGGTGCTGTAGCGCTGCAGCTCACACGCCAGCTGGTCCACCTCCGAGCCCTCGAAGAACCGACGGATGTCCAACTTTGACGCTGTGACAAAAAACATGATGCAAGAACAAAATTAGTCTCAACTGTCGTGATCTAAGTCGGTCTAAAGTAAGGTATGATGTTCCTACAGAGAAAATGTGTCCTCTGTAGCTTGAGCTGTACGGAGTTAGCGGTGCACAATATATCAAACTGCACTAAAATTGTCTTTTTACTGCGATCGGGCTTCTACACAAAGGTTAATGTTAGAATGACATGATTAAGCTTGAGTACATTAAAGTGCATACAGCAAGTTTAGACCATATTTTCAGTAAAACACAGTGAATATGATTATATTTAAGATTTCACCAAACAATTTGCTTGTTTTCATCTAGATTGTCTGTTTTTATGAGGTTTGTAGTTGTATTTTGTCCAGAAAATATGACATATTTAGAGGGGAACCCACAACTGTTATCTAGCAACCACAATGTAAATGTGGCCAAAACCCACATAAATGACACAGATGTGAGGATTTGACAAAAGATAATATTTTGTAACACTTAAATTATGTTAAATGATGGTTTAAACACACAGGAAACTGTGTCAGTTTAGTGTAATTAGTCTTTGCATTTTGTCGCTTTTTGACTTTTATTTTTCAATTTCTTTATAATTTGCAACTTAACCGCTGTAAAACTATGATAAATATTGACCACAAAGACAATCAGACCAAACTAAAATTAGAAAATGTGATTATCTGTAATGGGTTTTTTTAGTTGTACATTAGTAAACTTTGTGCTCTTACCTAAGTCTATGATAATTGCTGCACATCGTTTAATTGAATAACAAAGAATGTTTGCTCTCATCAGGAGCTGAGTGCAGCTCTCTGATTGGCTGTGCTTGGGTGGTGCACTTCAGTTTCTCTTTGTTGTTTGTAAAAATAAGTTTATAGACTGTATTTGCAACCAAAAATGAATACATGTCAATCAGCTACCCCATCTTTGAAGAAAAAAGTATGGGTTAAGGTAAAAAATATATATTTTGGGCCAGCTTAACAACAGAAATAAACTCATTACCATAGCAACCAGCAACTATCACACATTGGTGTCCAAACTTTTTTCACAGTGGGCGTCATTTTGCAACGTATATTAAGCGGAGGGCCGGTAAATTCATTAAATTCATATCAATATTAATATTTTGCATTTGACCTAATTTTAGTAAACCACCACACTTTTATTAAGACATTAAACATTCATTTTAGGTTTACATTACATCAAAATGTTTGTCATTGGGACTATGATAGACGAATTGCTCAAATTTCACATTTAAAAATTATATATATTTTTTTATTTGAGCTAATCTAGCAGGAAGTCTAACGGTCAAAAAAATTTATCTAAGGGCCGCATTTGGCCCCTGGGTCGCAGTTTGGACATGTTTGATCTAGCACTCACTCTACACAAACCTGCATTTCTATAGAAATGTTCCAGTAATATTCCACAGTGTGACATAAAACCTACAGTATCTATCTCCATGGAGAATGTTTCATTTCCATGGAATCATGCAGGTAATTCCAGAAAATAAATGCATTGCAGTGTACTGTTTTGGAGGCTACAGTGAGATTGTCTTTGTATTGTCGGGTTTAAACTCACACGTGACAAGGAAAGTGACGGCGTCTGGGTTCACTGGAGCGTCTCCTTTGTGTCCAAACTGTAGCATCGCTTCTCTGTTGGTGTGTTTGGTCTCCACGAGACCCTCACTGTTATAAAACACTTTCTCATCGATGAAGTTACACGGCAGCCATGGAATCTGATAGGCCCGGAGCACGCCTGCAAAAACAACATGTCACTTACACTTTGGCTTTCAGGGGGATTTCTTGAGAAGCATTATGTCTTTTATCTCTTTTATTATAGTTATATTTTTATGATAATGAGGTTACTTATTATAATCATAAAGACTAAACATACTGAACAAAAGCTCAAACGGCTCAAACTCTTCTTTAATCATATTTGGCTGTTTAAATGATAGTTAAACTTGAGGGACCTGACTTTGTTATAAATTAGTAAATGTTGTTTTTTTTTCTACCAAAAAGTATTTTGTAAAATTGGATCTTTGTGTACTGTCTGAAGTTCTAGAGCTGAAGGATTTGTGAGAACTGGGAACTAGTTTTGCAGCATGAAAATCAAGTAATCCAGCTTTTTGACTTGCATTTTTGTGCTTCTTTAGATTCGTGTTTTTGTTTTATTACTAATATAGCATAAATTCCTAAAGCAGAGGGATTGTGACTCTATTTTGAGTATTGCCAAAATATTTTATAATTCAATTCAGACAGAACACAGTGGTTTGCTTTTACAGCTGGACAACTTAACACTAAAATTCTTTCCTTTTCCTAAATTTCTTTCTTTCATTTATCATGAGAAAATGCCAGGTTTGTGGATTTTGATAACAAGAACCTGGCATACTCTCAAGTCAAACTTTGTTAATGCCAAACAATATGATAAAATAATAAAAAAGGCCTAAAATGTAGGGTTTTGTAGCTTAAATTTCAACTGTAGTCAATGATAAAAAGTGTAAGTTGCACACAAAAAAGACTGCAGCATTTCAAGTGTTTTTGTTGGTAAGTAAAATTATTTTGCATAAACTTTAGTGTCTTAACTTTAGTAGGGTCAAGCATTTTTGGTAAAGAAATAAAGTCCAGGCTCTTTCCACATGTTTGGACTGAGTAAAAGTAAGCATATGTCACTTATAGTCGCCTGTTTGTAGCTTATATGGCAACACCCAGACTTTAAAAAGAACATTTACACAGAATAAAACAGATAATATATTCCGTATGCATGCACATTAAGTAAGAAATAGGCGTAATTTAAGCTACAACTTACAGAAGCATACATTTAAGTTGAAAACAGCAGAGACAAGCCACTAAATATGAACATAACCACTAAAATGAGAACGAAATGCATAAAAACGTACCTGTAAACACGCTTGCATAAACTAATATTCTCAAAATAAAACCCATGACTGTTCATTGGTAAAACAGAAAGCGTCCTTTGTGCAGTTCAGAGAGACTTTCGCTTTCATTTTGGCAGAAGTAAATCTAGAAAATCTACTACGACCGAGCGTGCGTAACGTTTACCTGAAGAGGCGCTGTGCGTGAGGAACGTAAGGAAACGTCAAACGTGAACCGGAAGTGAACTGTACAAATCAAGCCGCCGCACTGTCGACATGCTTCTGCTGCAAAAGTTGTGTCCAAAACGTAGTCAAATAAATAATATTCTTTCTGTGTGTCTTTATAAGGAATAGATGCGGTGAAGTATCGGAAAAGTGGCAATAAATAAGCATAATCAGGACGACAGCGAGATGGACAAAGGTAAGTTATATTTGGAGATTTTCGATAAATAAACCTAGCATCGTATCACATAAAGTTAATGATAATGTTGTCGTTACTAGGATTTTGTTGCATTATTCAATTATTATACTACATTCAACATAATCTATAAAAATAAGGTGTTAACAGAATTCACACGAGCAGTGGGAACATCTGTGGTAATTTATAAACATTGTTGGACATCCTCTCTGTTTATGTCAGTTAACTATTTGGTTTGAGCTCGTGTTATGTTTCTCACAAAATAATAACCCTAAATAGCACTCTAAATATGATATATTATAAAATATAATATAAGCATAGTCGTTATTAAATTAAAATAAAAATGGTTATTTTTGGCAGCCTTTGTGTTTTCATCTAAGTTTGTGTTACAATGAACAAAAATGGTCAAACTAGTTACTTTATGAGAGTATTTGGATTACAATGCGAAGTTTTCAGTGTTTGCATCAAGGACAAAATAGAAAAAAAAACATTCAATAAAACATGAGATGAATGCAAGAATTGTTTAGTTGTAATTATCAGGGCTCCCACAGGAATCAGAGTGAGGATTATTCATACCGGTAAAAAAAAACAGTGAATTTCAATTTAAGAAAATTTCAAGTTAAAATGGCTTAATTCTAGCAATTAAACTCTAATTTCAAGCATTTCAATTAATTTAAGCTTGGTTTATTGTAGAGACCTAGATATTTTTTCTTGTTTCAAACAGTTTTGAACTTATAGTGAACAGAGAGGATGAGTGCATCAAAGAGGCTTTTGTGAAAATGTTAACATTAACCTACTCAGGTGCTCTTCAAGGAAAAGGCCATAAATCAGCAGTAGAGAAGACGTTTTGCTCACATTGTCAATAAAAGTTGTGTGAAGGATGGAGCAAGAAATCCGAGGCACTCTGAAGTAGAAAAATATATGAAAGTCCTTTATTAAACCATGGACTCTACGCGTGCCCTGCCAGTTTTGAACTTATTTCAAGCCGAATCATTTGCCAGTCGTTCAAGAAAAAGGTTCTGATCTCATTGGCAATTTTTTGTTCTTATTTTAAGCCAAATTCTTTTAAACCCAGTCAGAAACACCTTAAAACAAGTGAAACATTCTACATTACATAAGCTATTAAATCGTATTAAGTTAAACTGACTCAAATCCAAATTAAAATTCTGAATTTAAGTCACCTAAACCCAGTCCAGATATATAGTTTTTGCAGTAATCCTTCTCCAATTTTATCATCAACAATAATCTTTGGGGTTTTTTTGGTTTATACAGACTCAAAAACAAAACAAAAAAATGCAATATAAAAGTACATCAAAATGGAAATAAATAAATCATTAGTACACTTAATCGTAGTTATTTTCTGTATAAAAAAACTTGCTTCAAAGTTATTTTGAAAGTCTCATTGTAAAGCAGAAATTATTGTTTGTCACTAGTTTTCTAAATATTAGTTGCAGCCTTATTTATACTGTATGTGTCCGTGTACAATATGTATTCTCTTTTTTGTTTCTTTTATTGACTTTGCATGTTGCTTGCTTGTGCTTTCAGACTTTGCCGTGATCCAGGGTGCCTTCCTCTCGGCCGATAAGATCTCTTCGCTGTCCTCACTAAAGAAAACCGACTGGAACAACGTGTCTTCTCCAGTTTTGAACGCTCTCAGAGAAATCACCCAAGGCAAAGACGAGACCGAACGCGTGAAGAAGAAGAAGACTTTGGTGTGCGCAGTGTGGCTGAAGCTGCTTTGCGTCGAGGAAGGAGAGAGCGTAGAAGTCACGTGGAAAGAAAGTCCAATTTTTGCTTTACAAAACGGCCTGCCTGAGTTAAACCGAACTGTTTTGCTGGAGCTCGTCAGATCAACAACATCCATAAGTATATTTGCACGACTTCTGTTGTGTCTTCCTCCGTCGCAGTTGTGTTCTGAAGTTGAGAAGCTTATCCGACACGTTAGCAGCAGCCCCGTGCGAGAAGAAGATGTTACGCTTTTCTTCGATGTCTGGTGGGAGTTGTGGACTTGTAAAAATGCCCAAAAGGATGCCACGGAGGAGATGTTCACTCGGGAAGTTGCACGTATGTCTTTAAATTCTTCACAAAAACCAGCTAAACGTCTAAAACTCGACTTGCCCACATCTAGCTCTGATCTTGTGCACATCCTATTTCATGCGTTTAGTAACTTGAAAGACCAAATATGCGAACACGGACTTGTTTTCAAAGCTCTTTCTGTGACTATAAACGCTTTCTATACAGCCTTTCTTTTTGACGAGGGACTGGTCTTTCCCACTCAAGAAAAGCTGGACATTTTATCCGAAATTGCAACCATCAGAGAGAAAAATGATGAAAAATTCGGTGCTAAAATGATTCTCGAGTCGTTGAAAGATTTGAACTCGATCCAGGGGCCAAGCAGAGTCAAGCCTGTGCAGATGAAATTGGAAGAAGCTTTACAAATAGTCGAAGATGTCACTTATAATTGGGAGTGTAAAGGTCTTTTGCAAGTCGAAGAAAAAGCCGATATAAGTTACTCTGTGTTTAAGACTAAACTTGGGCTCAGAAATGTTTTTGCAGCCTTCGAAAACGCAAAAAGAAGTAAAGATTCATCTCTTTATTCCACGTTTCGACAAAAAGACTGGATGATTCACAAAAATCTCGCCGTTTCCTGTGACGTTCGGGCTGAAATCGCCAAGACTATAATAGCACACAAACTGGACGATTATGAAAACTTTGCTTTGCTTTTCGCCGGTGAAAACAGCTGGACAACTTGTGACAAAACCTACATTGACTTCCTGGAAAAGAACCAATCAGCTTTCAAAGAACAAAACACGCTCATCAAACTTACAGAAAGCATTGTGGCCAAACTCAGAGCTGGTTCTGTTGATGTGAGTCATTATAGAAAGCTCATGAAGGTAACAGCAGACATATTCTCTGCTCTTTCCCTCGACGATAAAAACAAAGTGCTTGCTGCTGTTTTGGGAATCTGCAGAAGAGGGTTTTTTGGCTTCAACACGCCACCCACTGTGACTTCGAGCTTCGAACAAGAGCTTAACATGGCGTTTAACTGCATCATCCAGGGAGGAGGCGGGACTTCGGCAGCTTCCAACCTCAGCACGGCCGTTTCGTTGGTCGCCAGAGTTGCCTTTCAGAACCCAGAAGCGGCCGTGAGAGCGATGTGTAGTTCTGCCATTTCCAACAAAGGCGCTTTTGCGATAATGGGAAAAATGCTACAGGAGCTGCCAGGGCTTTCGGGAAGGTTAACGGAAGAAAAGCAGGGTGAAGAAGAAAAGGATCTGGTCTGTGGGTGTGTTGAGGACATCGTTAAAGCGAAGCAAATGTCCCGGGATGAGAAGGAGCAGCTGGTGAAGTTTCTGTGTTTGCTGATGCAGCCGGTGGAGACGAGTGAAGGAGAGAGAAGAAGAGAGGGCTTCCTGTCGCCCCAGAGAGTGATCTGTGCCTTTGTCCTGCCAAATCTGGGTGAGAATCTTGAGTTAACAATGCCTTTTAATTGAAGTGATCTGTAAAACATAAAGATGAATGTTGATTATGAATGTATCAAATATGTTGGAAAATAATGTTGAACTCCAGCACCACCGGTAACATTGAGCGCTCTGTTGTTGTGTCATTTACTTACCAGCAGATGGCGTTCCAGACTTTTTGATTTGATAGTTTGAGTTTGTTGTCAAAGTTCAGAAATGTCAAAATTTCCTTCATCACAACAGTCTATTTTTCCTAAAGCACCTTATTAAGACTGAAACTGAACTTGTTTCTTTCTTTGTAGCAAAAACAAGCAGCTGAACTCTTTTTGAAGCTGAAGTTTTGTTGTAGTTTTTGATTTGCAATAATTATAAGAGCAAACAAGCTCTGTGCAAAGGAATGTCTGGATCTGTAATGTAAATATGCAGAGCAGTAAAACTGGGGTTTGCAGTTAGGGCCTGAATTACACTAGTTTGGGGGTATTTAGGGTTTTTCTGACAACTCCTCTTCAAAAACTAATGTTAATGTTAACTCAAGGTTTAACAACTTATGGGAGATTTTAGTTTATTGAATCTAATAACAAAATACAGTTGAAATGTCATTATTTCCAATCTATTTTCAGCGGTGCGTTGTGTGGACTTTGAGCTGAGCCTGCAGCTGCTCCAGAGCGCCCTCTGTCTGGACGCTCAGGATGGGGCTCTTCACTGGGTGATGCTCTGTTCTCCTTTTCCTCTGCTGTTTGTTCTGGCCCAGCTCCACAACCACACGCTCAGGTAAGACTGTCACAACCATCAAAAAACACATGCAAATCAATACTAAAACTACTGGTTTGAATGATAAAATGTTTGTACAGATAAAAATCACATAAAAAGAAAAACATTTGAATTTTCCTGAAATGTTTTGACCTTTGTCACCATTTTTTTTTTACCCCAAGTTATTAAGCTAACAAACCAAATTACATTTATTTCTCAAGTTCTCCCATTCTATACAACCACAATTTTGCATTAGCAACTGGGCTAGCAAATGTTTATATATTTATGTTTTTATCTGGGTAACATTAGGATTATTCAATTCAATTCAAAACACTTTATTTATCCCCAAGGGGCAATTTAAAAAAATATAGTATTATTATAGTGATGAAACTGAACAGATCATTGGTTAAAGGCTGATTTTTACACTACAAACACGATTTAAGTTTTAAATCTGACCAATTCCTTTCAAAAATCCTTCGACAGATGGTTAGTGTGGACGTATATTCATTTTGATTGCAATTATGGTCAATAAATGTGTTTTTACAAAATTGTAAAAGTAAAACCAATCAGAGCGTTGCGTTCAGCTTCTGATTAGAAATAAAATTCTTTATTGTTCAATTCAGACAGTACTCGGTGGTTTAATTTTTTCACAAAGTGCTGAATTAGCCATATATTTTTGTGGAAAAGTATAGTTTACTGCTTTACAACAACAAAATTGCGAACTGGGTCATGACAGAATTAAATGACATACATCAGTGTTTTTCAATTGGTGGTACATGTAGCGCTGGTGGTATGTTTGGCAAATGGCCTAAAATTTTTATCACGTTATAAAAGAGAACATTTGCGGTAATGACATGACGGTATACCAGTACAGTGTTTATCATTGTTATAATTATGTTTTACTTCTTTGTTTATTTGTGATTTAGCCTCTGCAGAGCCTCCCCAGTCTGGGCATAAGTTACTTTAGTTCAAGGTTTTAGAGAGATCAGATGTAAATGACCAAGAGTTGCCAAGTCTGCACCTTTATAGGAACTTTGGGCTTCTTTATTTGGAAAGAATTTTGACAGTTAAGGGTTGTGAATTTTAGCAGTTTTTCCAAGTTTGACCCACAAAAATATCCCCACTAGTGACTGAAATATGAAGCACGAAATTGCTTTAAAGTCTTTTTTTATGTTGAGATGGTTTGTTTTGGCTTTTTTTGAAGGTTTGCTCTGGCGACACTGGGTTTGTCCCGGTTGCAACTTCAACTGTGGTGCACATGCAAGCCAATCATATCACGATATTCTAAAATGTTATTTTTCCACATGAATATCACGATATATGATATACGGTATGATATCATAGCCCTACTAACAACCATATAGAGCTACAGTATTCACAGTTTACTCTTGTTTAGACCTGGTTTAGTCTCTATGGTGTGAAATCCACTGGCGTCATAACATAACCCTTTATTGTGAATGTCTGTCTGTATTTGTTAAGCTGCTTTATTATAATATTTGCCGCGTTTTTGCCAGTTCTGTACCAATATGTTTGTTTTGATGTGTTTTGTAGGAGATGGGAGCCATCCACAGACCAGCGCAGAGTCCTGACGTGGTCCATGGAGACTCAGGAGTTACTGGTGACCGTCCTGTCTGCCCTGGGGCGAGTGGTGCGGGCAGAAGTGACGAAAGACCCCGACACTTGGTCCAGGGCTCTGTTTTGGCTGTACGATAAGACAGAGGCGCTGGACTGGACCGTGCGATTCCTCCTGAAGCCTGTGTGGGGCGAGCACTTTAAAAACGAGGTTCCTGCTTCTCTGTTCGCCGTTTGTGACCTCCCAGAACAGGTATGACATTTGAACTATACTAACTACCAAAACAAGAGACTTACGGGTGGGCGATTTGGTGATTAAAAATGTAATTGTGATCTCATGCTTCAGACAATCGCTCTATTGATTTTAGAATTTCTCAAGTTAATGTTGTTATCTGACTTTGATTGAGTGAAAACAGATTCTATTTACGAGTTAACTTTCCCTAGCAGATTTATTTATTTATTTATTAAAATGCAATGGGAAAATATGAGGGCACAGAAATGGAGGTTAAATTGAAATCTTTACATTTTTTCCCCCTATTTCACGGAACCTTTTTTCAGGTTTCGCTAAAGGAGGAATATTATGCTAAGATCAGTGTTTCCCATTCATAGAGGAGACTATGGCGGCCCCCCATACTCTAAAACATTAGACCAGGGCTATTCAGCTATATTTTTCAGAGGGCCAGATTGTCTCGAGGACCACGGCTTGTGGGCCGGGCAGTTGCACAATACATCACAGTTTTTTGACGCAAGATTATGCCCATGACTAGAGTTGTTTCTATAGTGATAAACTAATGCTGCATCTGTTTTTATTGCTCTACAGCAGGGCTATTCAATTATATTTTACAGAGGACTATGGTCTATGGGCCGAATAACAAAACTGTACCAAGAACAGACTAGAGAACAATTTATGAACCAGAACAAAAGTGAACAAAACAAATATCAGTGGAATTTTAGCTGATGAAGTTGATTTAAAAGTACTGCAGGCGACTGAAAACCAGATCTAACCAAGAAATGTGGCCCAGTCCATGGCCCACTTTACTATGATGGGCCAGTCTTTATTGCTCAGCATTATGTTGCTGTATCCACCACTGTTCACTGTAAATCAGATACGAATTGTTTCCCTGGCTTCTTTACAATGTGGGCCAGTTTATGGCCCATTTTACCATGGTGGGCCATATCATACTGCTTAGCGGGCCGCATTTGGTCTGCGGGCCGCTATTTGAATAGCCCTGCATTAGACTGATGGGGATATAATAATACTTGAAGCTGGTAGCATTGCAATAAACATAGATGAGGAGTTATATTTAAGCTATAAGCATTGTTTTTGATCAGTAGGGGCAGTTAGTGACTTTTATGCTCCAAAAATTGCATGACATAAAATATATTCAGACATGGAGCACTTGTACCACCATGATCTCTACATAAACTTGTGGGAAGATGTTTTTTCACAAGCTGACAGGATTGTCATTCCCCAATTGGAAAAAATTCAATGTGCGCATGCCCAGAAGCTTCTGCTGATTCGCATAAATGTCTTTGACTATGGCAACTAGGGATGGAACGATTCACTTACGTCACGATTCAATTCAATTTTCAATTTTGTTCTTTTTTTTACCTTATGGCACAAAATAAACCATAATAAATTAAATTTAAAACAAAGCAACTGTTGTTAGTGCTCAGAACTTGTATTTTTTAACAGTAAGCAGTAATATTAAGGGGACCTATTGTGTCAAAATCACTTTTCTAAGATTTTAATCTTGTTATAATGACCTCCCTTCATCATTAGTTTACTCAAAGTTATATTTTAATTGATTCATAAATGTTTGAGTAATCTTGTATTGTTCTACAGTTGAGCTCAAGTGCTCAGAAATCCCCGTTCTCACCTACCACCTATCCCCTCCCACTTGTCTGTATTTACTTGTTATAATTCAAAAGATTAATCCTCAAAGTGAAGCATAAATGGTTCAAAACTGTCCTATGGCCACTTTGCAACAATAATAATTTGTTATTTAAAATCTGTTGCTTTTTACAGTTACATTTTAAAGTGAAGAGGCGGGGCTTATAAGTTCTGCAGTTTTGAACAGGAAGTCAGTAGAGCTGTTCCTATTTTCAAGCCGTTTAAGATTAACTTTGTGTTTTACAATGAACAAAAGGTAAATTACTGATCTACATATGTTCTAGTTTCTTACTAAATAGTTTAAAAAAAAACACAATAGGACCCCTTTAAAGAAACGGTATGTAAGATGCACAAAGGTATTACAATCACAGATGAACTTGGGTTGCCAGAGTGTGCAATGGCCCATGCATTGAAGATATGAAGCTGTTGAATCAAGGTTGGCAATAACCACAAAGTCACTCTCTCAGAAACCTTTCTCATGGTTTGTTCCCAAGATTTACATTTAAACACAATGGAACAGAATGCTAGTTTTTAATGTGAACTTGGAATACGTGCTTTGTTTTATATTGTTTTAGTGATTTAAAAAGTAAAAAATACAACATAGCAGGTGCCAAAACACAAAAAGTCTTCTTAAAATCAACAAGCGTGAGTAATCAATGCTTTTTTGATTAGCTAAGACATAAATGTGAGGCACAAATTGTATTAAATAAACTCATTCAGATATGCAGCTTTGCCACCATTTCTCTATGAACATGTGAAAACTGTAAGGTAAGGTAAGGTAAGGTAAGGTAAGGTAAGGTATACTTTATTGTCCCCGTAGGGAAATTTGTCCTCTGCATTTGACCCATCCTTCAATGCCTCTGGAGCATCTCCTCAGGAGCAGTGATCGTCACAGTGCAGCGCTCGGGGACCCATCTCCAGATGTTCTTGCTAGGCTTGGTCAGGACTACCGTAGCTGGAGGATATTACCCTCACATGCATGTTATTGTAGAGAGTATTTATCCTTAACTGTATTGTTGTTTTTGTAGGACTGGTCTGGTCTGGACTTGCCTCAGTACGGTCCCGGCACTGGTCTTTTGGCTTGGACCGAGTGCTGCTGTATCTCAGACTCTCTTCAGTCCGTCATGTTGTCCTGTCTGAGTCTGGACCAGAGCAAACCGGATCACGTGGGCATGTTCAGCAAAGGCCTGATGGTGGCGCTGACCCAGACCCTCCCCTGCTGCTCCCCGTCCCAGTGGTGTCTGCTGCTGAGGGCCTTACGCGCTCTCATCGACTCGGGACGCCTCCATGTGCCCTTCTCGCTTGAATACTGCGACTTCCTGCCTCTGTTGGATCTGAGAAGCTTTGCCTGTGAGCTGCGCCTCTCCGTTCTCCTCTTGAGGGTGTTTCAGCTGCTGTGTGGATCCAGCTGCTCTGACTGGCTGTCCCGGGACGGCTGGGGTCACGTGGGGACGCTGTATGCGCTCGCTGTGAGGGACATGATCGGCTCTCTCAAAACTAAACTGCCTCTGTCTCCAGCGGCGAAAGGATCTGAGAAGAACCAGAGTGAAGCAGAGGGGAAGGAGCGCGTCCCCAGTCAGGAGGTGCTGTTTGTGCTGGGACAGATCTACTGCCACGTGCAGCATGTGCAGGTAAGTTATATTCATGTTTAATGAAAAGAACAGAAAGATTTACTGTCACTGTCACAAAGTACAACGAAAGTACAATTTGAAGTGAGCCTCCGGGGCTGCCGCTCTTTATGAGCGCCGCCACTCACTCTTCCGAACATGAAAAATACACAGCAAGTACTCATATAACACATAAAAAAGCAGACCTTAACTCTAACTAATGAACCTTTTTGCCACTACAATCTATATAAGACGCTTAACAGAGACCTATTCTGTCCTACAAAGGAAAAACGCACGTCACAGCGACTTGACACCACAGACGAGTGTGTTATCTAAACTTGTTGAACAAGTGGTGTGATTTGCAACAATGCGCCAGTTCAAAACTCGTGTCAATGGCAATTTTTTTCAATTTTTCAATTTTAGAAAATTTATCATAAGCTCATGCGCTTATGTAGACTAAAGCAAAAGTTCAATACATATGTTTTGCAAAGTAAATATAAAAAAATCTTGACATGCAAGTAAGCACAGACTTAGTGCTATGCAGCTTCCTCCGCTGCAAACCTCACGTCAGGACCCAAACCGCGCCGACACAAAACCATGAAGTGTTCTAATAATACATCCATGCACAAAACTCAGATCATTCACCAAACTCGCTGTTCATATTTCGAGTTGTCAATCAATGTCTGTTCACACCCACCTGGATGTCTCTTAAAAAGGCCTCCGGGCATCTCCCACTTTTGCGAGCCTGTTTGAGGTTTAGTTGTGGGCGGAGTTAGTCTCTGGCCACGTGTTTAGCCTCACTTTAAGACCAAAAGACAGTTTCATATCACCTGTTTTACTTACTGTGAAAGTTTTATGACCCAACTCTGCAGCGTTTTGAGAAATCTTAATGTTAAATTTGCAGTAACTGCAAATTCAGATATCACTAAAATACAATTTAGTCATCATTTTTTTTGCAATTATACATTTTAGATGCAACATAAAAATAGGTTTGACCCTTCACATGTTGCAAAATCATTCATACCGGCCCTTCGAGAACTAATTTATATATATTTTGGCCCACTTGGGAAAAAAGTGTGGGCACTAGAAGAAACCTGCATATCACTGATTGAGAAACTTACAACATTCAGTGTTCTCATATCCTTCCACTATTTGTGAATTTTACTCACTAAACAATAACTATAAACCTGATTCTGATGTATATACGTTCCTCTCTCAGGTGATGTTGCCTGGAGGTCAGTGTGAGCAGCTGTTTCTGTGCAGTCTGGAGCTCCTCGCTCACTACGCGGCGGTGATGGCGGCGTTTCCATGGAGCTGCAGCGCCTTGGAGACCGACAACACGCGACACTTCTTCAGCACCATCACAGAAAACCTCCAGAACCAGGAGATGAAGTCTGTGCTGCAGCAGAAGATTTCACAGCTCGTCTCGTCTGCAGCGTAACACTCCGGACTCGAAATGTGTTTGATTTAGTATGACTGCTGGACTATTGTGTCTGCAGGCTCTTTGTGAGTAAAATAAGTAAGACTGATGAACTTTAAGCAAGCTGTTTGGTTCATGACACTTCAAAAGAACATTTACAGCAAAGAATTATCAATTTTTATGTCAACTGTGCATTATGTAAGCTGTTGCATTTTCTTCTTCAGACCAAATCTTGAATTGTGAAAGTATGAATGCCACTTCAAATTTGGTGTTGTGACAAAAATAAATAAATCCTAATAGTTTTTCTTCAATGATTAACGATGATCTTGAATTACATGTATTTTGTCTAAATAAAAGCAAATCAAAATGGCTTTCCAACATTTCATTATTGAGGAACAACAGCAGCAAGTCCTGTCTGTGGGCCCTTTGAATTGGGCCCTGTCCCAATACTCATACTACACACTTCACTGAAGTGTGTATTTTCTGAAAGTGTGTAAAGTGTGCAGGACAGGTAAAAGTAAGAAATGGGACAGTCCACACTTCACTTGATGTGATCAGGTAAAACAGCTGTGTAATTAAACTACTAAAGTCACAAAGCCTCAGCTCACTTTAGTTTAGTTCATTTGCTGATTTTGCCCAAAACAAATAAGAGCAGTGCTGTAGATGCCAGTGGATTTATGCTTATCTTTGCAATTAAAATATATATTTTTGTTAATATTTTATATTTTTTACATATATTACATTCATACATACATATTTTGAGCTGTATTAATAAGCAAAATCCATTTGATTGTTATTATTTTAATTTCTGGATATTATTTCATGTTTGTTATATTTTTACGTTACTTATGGTCAAACTAACGGCATCGTCATTTTTGTACATGCAGCAAAGAACTCTGGGTAATACACTTCAGCGAAGTCCGCTTCCATGCGGGCTTCACTGAAGTGCAGAAAAAGGGCGTGAAGTGGGCGGGGCTAAAGGCCGTTTGTGACAATTGGGACGCACTACCACCCCACAGCGGGAACGAGTGTTTGAGGGCCACAAGGGTGGAAGGGTGGATATTGGGACAGGGCCTTGGTCTTGATGGCGCTCGGACTTGGTCTTTGTCTGAGGACCCTCGAACTTGTTCTTGAGGGCGTCGAGGGTGCTTGGACTCAGTCTTGTCTTGGTCTCAGGGTCTGACATCGAGTCCACATTTCATTACCGCCATGTTCTGATAAACTCGGCTTGGTTTTGACTTTTAAATGTCTAGGTTTTGACCTTCAGAGGTCTTGGTCTTATCTCGGTCTTGGCCCTGGGACTCTAGTCTCAGAAAAGTCTAGTAATTGATTAGTGTGGTTTTGACTGCTACACTAATCACTGCAATAAACAATACAAACGTTGAAAAAAACCCCAATACATTTCCAAAAATTAAAAGACTTTGTTTTACTTTGTGATGTCATTAAGTGGAAGTTATGTAGTTAGCAGCTTGTTTTTGTACTCTTTTACTCAACCACACACAAGATTAGTTTAGCTTATTTTACATCTTTGTAGTAATTAATGATATCCCACTGTTCAAATGCAAAACTTGACTTTTGTGAATGAAATAAAACAACTCTAGATGTCTTTGATGAGAAAATAATTTAATATCAGTCAAAACTAGACATTATAAAAGTAATTTAAGCACACGTATTATTTAATCAAAAACAGCATAGTCACATTCTAAAAATAGTGCAAAAAGTTCGCATTGCATAAATAACATTAAACCAATATTGTGTAGTGCAAATTAAGCTTTAAAAAATGTCCTCAGTCTGTCCTTTGTCTCTCCTTTCCTTCCTTCGTCTTCTTGTGTCGTAGGTAGAGTCTCTTCGCCTTCTTCACGAGGAGGATGAACCAGTAAATCTGCGGCGCCAGGATGACTACATTTCCCAGGTTGCAGTGCAGCGGTAAATGAAAGGGCACTTTGTTCAGAGGAATCCCAAACTGTCGTCCGTAGGTCCAGTACATGAAGGGAAAGACGAGGATGCGACAGGTGAAGAACGTCAGCAGGACTAAGAGGCCGTTGAGGCGGTGCAAACGGGTGTCGTCCAGACCCAACTGAAAAACAGATGAAGGCAAAATTATAAGACCCAGGAAACAAAAGAAGGTTATGTGACAAGGGCTGTAGTTCTTTGGTTGTTTAATCGGTCGATGGAGTCTTGGTCGACTAAATTTTTTATTAGTCGACTAATTCTTTTATTTAGATTATAAGGATTTGTATACAGCAACAACAGAATCTTTGGTCTGATTTGCCTTTTTTACATAAACACACTGTTTCCTATTAATTTTCTGTATAAACTATAGTTTTTGCATAAACTACATATGATTATTAGTCTGTTTGAGCAAAGTTTCTTGTAGAGTTGTCACAAGAATACAAAAAGAATGAAAAAGCAAGAATGTTATTTATATCAGATTTTGAAAAAGCATTTGACAAGCTTAATTGGAGTTTTATAAAAAGCACCTTAAGATTTTTTAATTTTGGAGAAAATATTTTAAGATGGGTGGAAATCTTTTATAATGAACCCTCAAGTAAAATATTAAATAATGGCTATTTACCACAAAGTTTTACACTATAGAGGGGTCCGCCAGGGGTGCCCTCTATCACCTTGTTTGTTCATTTTGTGTATGGAAATATTGGCCATCAGAATTTGAAATAATAAAACAACTAAATATCGTTTGAATCGGGGAAATGTTTTACCTGAATGAGTATTTTCCCAACAGCGATAAACGGAGTGCTGAACTCTGTGATGAAAAAGCAGCCGATGAAGAAGTCACCCAGTCCTCTTCTGAAAAACTACAAACACGATACGTCAAACAGTCTGTTATAGAGGTTATGCAGATGACATCACAGCATCTAAATGTCAGCAGTGAGTGGCCAAAATGAATAAAAAAAATTCTCCTGTAATAACACAAAACACTACTAAAATAGGAAAAAAGCAGCTACGGACTCATAATAACTATAACTACTGCTAATTACTGAGTTTGTATGTGGCACGTAATAAGAGAAAATCAGGTAAACAGTAGTAGAAAAGCAGAAAAACAACAACAGCACTTCTGTTTCTCTCACATTTCTCACTGACACAGACTTTAGGATCGCACACAGTTCAACTTCTTATCTTTCTATACTTAAATAAGATGTTTTTAGTTTGTCTGATGAGTGGGAAACTTGTTCAACAGTAAAAAAAGTCCTAAATCTTCATCTGTCGTGAGCAAACAAGCTAGGTGTTGCCGTGACAACAGAAAAAGTATTTTATTGTTGCCAAACGTTCTCTGGAACAAAAACTCAGCCCTTCAAAAAAGTAAAGAAGCACATTTTATCAAGTGTTATTCTGCATTTTTCAAATAAAAGAATGTATATAACCCAATAAGTTATTATTACCATAGACATATAATTAGTTTCTTACTAATTATATGTCTATGATTATTACGACTAGAAAGAGCGTAGCCATGGTAACCTATAGCAACTAATGGTGCGTTCCAGGCAACTGGGAACTGGTATATGTGCCACTTCCCACTTGTAAAAATGCGCTGGAACGCCACTCGAACTGGTTAATCCCACTTGTGAACTGGGACCTGGTCGAGGAAGCCCCACTTCACATACGAGTTCAACAATACCCACAATACATTTATTTGAGAGGTTTAACTGACGCAAAAACAATGGAAACATTGATTACAAGTTATTTACTGTTACTTTTGTTTAGCCTAAAGGTTAGCATTAGCCATAATGTTTACATACGAGTTGATTACGTTGGAACGCTCTGAACTGGGAACTGGTATTTTTCAAGTGAGAAATGTCCCAGTTCCCTGGAACGCAGCATAATATCCAGTTCAGGCAGCCATCTTGTGTAGGTAAGAGTCAACTAAAGACCAGTACAAACTAATGAGAAACTGAACTTTTAAATTACTTTTTCACTTAAATACTTTTATAATTGATCCTTTTCATATTTGTACATTTAATTATACTTCTGTTCAAGGCGAGGGAAATGTATTTGTAAAGCACAATTCATACTCAAAGCAACTCAAAGTGCTTTACAAAACTACACATTAAGACACAAACATTTCATATTCATAAACAGCTTCATGTCTGTCTCTGTTTCAGTTAAAATTCACTTTATTTCTCCATCTCATGAGTTTAAAAAATACATTTAAAATATTAAAACCATGTGAGTAAAATCCATCAGTCTTCTGGATCGTCAAAATCAACTCCAGTCACTGCTCAACCAAACTACTGTGAAAACGACTTTACAAAGCAGGAGAAAACTTCACCAAAAGACCAAAATGTGTTTATAAAGTTTCAATGCTAGCACTAACAGGAAATGCTCATAAGTACAGAAGTTAGCTATTCTGAATATAAACAAGCCAGCTGACGTACTGTGCACAGAGCCTTTTGATTTAAGTTCTTACCAAAGTGATGGGCATAAAAACAGAGAGCAGAGCCACGTGATGTAGAACCAACATCCAGTCTTTGTGAAGAAAAGCCCTGATTGTCTGAAGAGAGTGACGGCTGCTCTTCTGAAAGTGGAAGTGACTCAGGTACATGGCGTAAAGGTCAAAGGTCATGTAGGGAGCGCCAAAAACTGTGAAAGCGTTGACCAACCAGTGACTGTTTGAAAAGAAGCAAAGTGATAAAGATGAAAGTATTATTAATCCTGCTTTAAACATTTAAATGTGTTACATATTCAATGAACAGTAATCACAGGGCATTTGTTTCTGTTTCCATTTTTATGAACTAATCTCAAGTCCAAATGAATATTGCACAGGTGTAATGAAGGCTGGCCACAATAAAAGGACACTACGAAATGTTCCATTTATCACAGCACAATGACACAGATGGAGCAAGTTTTGAGGGAGGATTTATTTCACTACCATAAGCCATTCCAATGGTATTAATGAGATAAACTAGCTCTTGCCGACCAACCGGACTAATGACATCTTATTAAACAGCATGAATCCTGCTAAAGCTAAACAAAAACATGTTTTAACACATTTATGTTGGACTGACGTAATTTGGTCTAAATTTAGTTTTGACCAAATTATATATATATAATATTTTTTGTCAATATCACCGAGCCCAATGTGCTGATGTACCTGTCGTTCATAACATCTCTGCAGGACATGACAACAACAGCTCCTGCGACTGTGGCCAGAGATCCATGAACAGCAGAAACCAACCTAACAAGAGGAAGAAAAATACGTTTGACAATAGACTTAATAATGGATAGAGGGGAAAAATGTTAATTTGTACCAAAATAGTGTTTTTACTTACAACAAGCAATTTCATTATTGACTTATTAACTACTAAACATTTAGCAAATTTCCTCCCAGTTTAGACATTTTTAGAATTAAAGATTTACTTTCTGTTCATAACGGTGACATCACACTACTACTAGTTGCCTAGTAACCATGTTATAAATCAGGCCAAAACACATCTAAAGTAAACCTTTTAAACTTGAGACATAAAAACACACTAAAATGTAGTCTTTTTGTTAAATTCATGTTCACAGTGTCATCAAAATGTGTTTTGGGTGAGAAAATGTACAATGTCCTGGTCTCTAGTGTGATGTCATCAGCTTAGACCTCTGCTCTACTTCCTGTTATTTTTAACATATTTTCAAACTTTTCTTCTCAAACTTGTTCTTGATTCATGTAAAACTATAACTTCTATGCACAACAGGTATTAATCTACTAAATAAAGTTAAAATTAGAAAATCATAAAAACCTGTTATACACACTCTAAGTGAAAATAAATGACTATAATGCAAAACAGAAATTATCTAGCGTGCTTTTCCCTGTTTATTTAGTAATGAATAGCATTTGTAGATCAATAATTTACATTTTGTTCACTGTAAAATACAAAGTTGATCTAAAACGGCTGAAAAATATAATAAACCATATTTCACTTTTATTATAGGGAACCTGATATGTAAAATTCACTTATAGTTTTGCAGTGTCCGTCTCTCCCTTTCTCTCAATTTCTCACAAAATAAATAAATAATTGGAGAACAGGTAGTCTTAACTTGTTTTATAACTTGTTTTATATTTTTCAGATGTTTTAGATCAACGTTGTTTTACAGTGAACAAAATGTAAATTATGAATCTACGTATGCTATTTATTACTAAATAAATGAATTTGAATGGCCATTCCTCATCCTATTTATACCATTTGTGTAATAAACTTTGTACGTTAACATTCATTACTCTATTGCTAAACAATGAATAAATTCGGTGTGTAAATGTAAAAAGCGTATTTAAACGTGCATAATTATCATCAGTGTGTCTGACTGTGTCTGTTACATGATCTACACTGACCTCTCGCTGACACAAACCGCGTCTGCTTCGGTCCATTTAGGGGAAAGTCTCCTCAAAAACGCCCGAAAACTGAAGAACATTCCCGGGAACACCACGGCGCCGCAGGTCAGAGCAGAAAACGACATTTTCCGTGTCTTTTCACCTCCAGTGCAGAGAAATACTGCATTTAGGTGAAAATTTAACGGGTCAGAGCTAGCCACATTAGCTGCATCATGCTACTTCCTGTTTTTGTTGACGACGAAACTGATGAACCAATCAGGAAAGGGCATGACCTCAAGTTACCCTCAGTGTGAATGTTTAGTCTATTTTAAAACTTTTATTGTAGTTTGGACATTTTTTAGGATTTTTACTTTGCCTAAATACACTTCTAAATAAAGTTAAAATAAAATAATAAAAAATCATTAAAAACGCACTTTGAGCACAATACAAGGTTACTCAAACATGCATGACTCAATCCAAATACAACCTTAAGTAAACATAATGCTGGTAAAACACTGCTATTCCATGATTAAGAAGTAGATTTTGCATACTATATCTTCTTTAATAAAGTGACAGGTGTTATTAAATGTTCATTAACTTAGGGCTGGGCAATATCGTCATAAAAATCGACAATCTGCTTTTTTGATGAAGTCGTCATATCGTGATTTACTTTTCTATATTTAATGCAATAAACACATTGTTCTAAGTGGCTCTGTGCAGTTGACGTTCAAAATACTACATCCTGTACATACAAACACTTCCTGTTCAATGATTTTCTATGAGGTTTTCACTACATCAGTTTAAAATGAATAAATCCTCCTTAGATCAGACAGTTGTGGTGAATGTTACAGAAAAACATGTTAAAGACTTTACATATTAGAGGAATATTTCACCAGAGACACTTGTGTGTTTAAATAGAGACATAATTGTGTCTAAATGCTAACGCTAACAGGAAATGGTTGTATGTACAGAAGTGAGCTGATTTGAACAAAACACAAGCCAACTGAAATTCCGTGCATAGAGCCAATTACCGTAATTTTGGCACTGTTGAGCACACTTGAATATAAGCCACACCAAGTACATTTAAATAAGAAAGTGTTGAAGTACAAACATAGGCCAGACTTGTTGATAGTAAGTCTGTGAGAATGTATATTTTGCTGCATTGTTGTATAAGACGCAGAGTTAAAAGTTTTTTGAAAAAAGTAGCGACTTATCAGTGTTGGGTAAGTTACTGTAAAATTGTAAAACATTATATATTACTAGTTACAGGGAGAAAACTGTAATACATTTATAATATTACTGTCTCAAAATGTAACTGAGAGTTACTTTGAGCTAATCTCATGTTTGTTAGGACGTTGTACAATACCAAAGGTCTCAAACTGGTGGCCCCTGAAATGTTTAATTGCGGCCCCCAGAATGATTTTTGATTAGTATTGATTGTGGCCCATAAACTGCACATAACAATTTGAACCAAATTTGTGTGAACCTAAAATTCACTGGGGATACAGCAAATTACATACAAATTTTCAGACTTTTTCTGGGAAGGACAGTCCGACCCAACTTACCCCCTTTTATTCACTTTTTTTTAATCACATGTAGGCGTAAGTAATAGAGAACAGCAAAAAGAAATATGAATGTGAACTTTCATTCTTAATATGCTTCAAATGCTATGTATAACATAGTCAGAGCTATATTTTAAAAAACGGCCCTTGACCAGTGTAATTAGTTACACTGTTTAGTTACTGAAAAGGGGATTATATTATAGTACAGTTGTAATGAGTTACTCCAAACACTGCTCCTTATAGTCTAGAGACTACGGTAATTGTTTATTTTAACAACTTTTTATTGAAGCGTAGATTTTGTGGATTTTTTTTTTTCAAATGCTTGGTTGCTTGTTTCTCTCTGAAAATAATTTAACCGCTGGATTTAGCCACTGTGAATTAGGAACTCTCTAAAAAGCAGATGATTTTATTTACCTCAAAGGGAATAAAGAAACAGACAGAAGAATCATGATAAAATCTAAATTCTGACCTAGCGCTAAGAAAATCACATTAACTTTTTGCCACATGGCCCAGCCCTACGTTAAGTGTTAATTCAACAGAAAATGAACAGAAACTGGGACATAACATAACAATTAAGCAATAATATAAAAGACTTCAAGTATAGCAGTCAGTCATCTTCATTCATACTTTATTGTGCCATGTTTTTAATCTTGTCCATGAGCTGTTCCAGTTGATAATCGTCTGTTAAACTAGTTTCTATCACATGATGTCTGTATCCACATCTCTGCATCAGCCACTGCAGAGACTGTCCCTGTTTAGTGACGTGTTCCTGTATTGACTTTCCTCTCAGTTCATCTCCAAATGTAAACAAAACCAACATCTTTCGCCAAACGTCCGCCCCCAAAACACTTAAATACTTCTCCACTTTGGCCCTGTCCTTTTCTTTAAATGAATCCACAGGCGTAACAAGCAAAAACACACATTTACTCCTGACTGAACATAGAGATTTGGATTGATTTATTTCCATTATGACTTTTTCAGATTTGACCAAACCGAACAGACTCCACCCGGGCGTGTCCACCACAGTCACAGACGTCCCGGACACGACGCCCTGTCCCGCTGCGCTCCGGGACGTCTCGCTGTCCATTTTGAATTTCCTTGAACCCAGAAGAAAGTTTCCCACCGAGCTCTTCCCCGACTTCCTCCGACCGAGAAGAACGATGCTGAGAGGAGAGTTTGACATCGACCGACGAGAGGAATAAACTGCAGGACAGAAAACACAACAATCATAAAAGGTAAATGTATCTCTATTTTAAAACCATAGACTCAAATGATTTTAATCAGGCACTTGGTTTATAATTTGTTATTTTATTGACTTAGCAATAAAGCTTCTGTCTGCACCTGTGTTTAGGGTCACAGTAAATGAACAAAATAATATATTAAATAGCCTATTCATCTTATTCTGCCCTGCCCACTTTTCTTGGCAGTACACTTCCTGTTTATCTGCCTTGTTGCTTCGCCTGTAACTTTCAGTCAATAAATTTATTTTAGCTGTAGTTTTATTTATTTGAAGTTGCCCTGCCCAAGCTAATTTGTTAGTTACCTTAACAGAGCTAAACAGGAAATACATTCTGTACCTCTGTGTTTGGCTCTTACTAATTTTGAAGCTCTACACAAAAACAAAAATGTATCCAGCCAGAACTACACAGACCCAGAACACTCACCTCGGGACAGTTGCCATGATGCTGCCGGCCTCCATTGACTTTGCCTGAGTCCTAAATCTGCTCCTTCGTTCACAAACACAACACTGTTTGGCAGATTGGGCCAGAGTCTCATCTCGATCTGCTCTTGATTTCCCATCATGCTCCTCTGCTGCTGCTGCCTCCTGTCCACGCCCCGGCTCACACACTCCTCCTGCGCGGGACGTCCTGGGGCTGCTGTTGCTGTTGCTGTGATGATCCTCTGCATCTTCACAAACAGCTGCTGGACCTCGCTCTGGGCCGTCGTCCTGTCGCTGTGGTAACCGCGCAGGACGTGGTAACGGTTTCCACAGCGATCCAGAACGCGCTGTAGAGCCCGGCCCTCGCGACGGATGTGCTCCTGGAGGTTGAAGTTTCCTGTTTGTTAAAAATAGTTTATTATAAGTAAAATCAGTGTCAGTGTTATTGCTAACTTTGTACCTTTAGCTTTACTTCTCTTATATTGTTTTATTCATTTTTAAATTTTAATTAACTCCAGACAATACTCTCTTTACAGATTTCCACAATGCAAATCATTTTCAAATGCGATTATTACTACTTCAAAGCCGTAAATGCCAGATTATGCTAGTTCCAGCTGCTAACTGTTAGCTTAAAATGAAGATAAATAAGAGTGGTGTTTTCTATTGGTAAACATTTGTGAGATACATTCATAAACATCAATAGGCCTATAAATGTATAATCTTATCTGTACTGTTTTAAAAATGTAATTTAGGCTTGCACATAGTTGTGCTAAAAGTCAAGTGGGCAATGACAAGCAGCAGCACCTGCTAAGCTCAGTGCAAAATGAGGAGCAACAAAATGATGAAAGTACGTGGCAAGCTCAGCTTTTCTTATTTTATCCACAAACTATTAAAGAATCGTTTCAACCTGTTCCAGTCTGTCCCAGTACAGTCTTATGTAGGTTATTTTGTGCTATGGCACGCCCGATCTGAAAGCGTCCAGGACACGCGACTGAAATCTGCCTTCGTCAACACAGACCAACTTTTGTTTTTGGATTTCTGTGGCGTCTAGAATAAATTCGGTTGCAATTTTTTGTATTTCATTAGTTTCATTTATGTAGTTTATTATTGTAAACTGCAAGTTTAGATTTGTCCCTTCTATTTTGTTGGGTAAATAGATATATTTATTTAAGGGTCTTATTTTTCTTTAATTTAGTTTTTAAGTTTAAATAGGCACAGAGGGCTATTTGTAGTTAATTTTAAATAGAATTTGGACACCCTGTTGGACACAGGTTGGACACACCCTTTTACATTATAAAGGGTCCGATGTTTCCCCAAAATGAGGGAACACCGGGCCGACCCCGCTCAGTGTTAGCTTGATGTTAGCCTCAGTACTTCCTGTCTAATTATCTCTATTAGCTTTTTGCTAAGTCAATCTAATTAATAAATACTACAAGATCATATACTACAATGAGTTGTAGTGAATATCTTTGAAAACATGATTAAAAAACAAACAAACAAGGCATTACACTAACAGATGAACTAAATCGGAAAAAAAAACAGCCCAAAGGATAAACTCTCAAAAATGATTAATCAAGCTTTTTCATACTTGAAAAGTTTCATAGTGCACCTTTAAGTTTAGTTCTAATTATCACTTATTGTTTGTACTATGACCTGAATAATCACTACGACCAATAAACTAAACCCAGTGTTCTCTGTCTGTGTCTCACCTAAACAGTCTGTGTGGGTGAAGAGGACGATGGTCCTGTCCCATACGTCCAAACGCAGTCTCCTCAGCTGGTTCTCCAGGGCGTCCCACTGAATGGGGCCGAGGCGGGACAGGACGGACAGGACCAGGAGCACCACATCAGGCCCGGGTCCACACAGAAACAGAGCCCTCTGCAGCTCCTGTGGGACGCGCTCAGAGGACGGGACGATGGGCAGCCAGCCGGGAGTGTCCACCACTGTCACCTACAGAGACACAGAGAGATATACGAGTGAGGGCAACAAGACTCGTTAAGTTTAAAGGGTCAGGTAGGACTGCTCCATTTACTCAAATACAGTTAAGATTTAAAGGAGACATTGCAAAATTGACTTTTTTGAAGTTTTATTCCTATTCTAAAATGTCTTCCTTCTCAAAAACACTGCTGAAGCTTTGTCTGTGAGATATCTTTCATTCCCCTCTAAACACCATTCTGAATGTCCGTGATCTGTGATGTCATAGATAGATCTCTGAGATCTTTTAAACCATCTTTAAGTCCATAAACCAACCGGGCTCGTTTTGAGCATTTCTGCAGCATTAGCACACCAGGCAAGATCAATTTGATTGTTTACCCTGTGACATGTCCTTTTAGTCAGTAGATAGAGCTCTAACTCAACTCCTGTTGTGGGAAACACATGGCTGTCATGTGTGCTTTATTATTGGTTCTGGTGCATGAGATTACAAAGTGAAGGTGCTCATAAGCATGTTTGAAGCAAGAAAACAACACAAAAATGCATCATATTTGTTCTTTAAGCAGAATTTAAACTTGTCTCAGTCTAAACTGAAAAAATACTGTCAGATCGGGCAGTGAACAGTGAGTTGTTGATGTTTTTTTTCTGAAAACATATTGAATACTTTACATATGAGAATATTTCACCAAAAGACCAAAGTGTGTTTATAAAAACATGTGTTTTTGTGTTAATGCTAAAGCCTGACTGTTTGGTTTATTTATATTTGTCAAACTTTAAAAACCTGTTGCACTAGAGGAGTTTTATCTTAGTGATCAGCATGGTTGCCAGGCAACGCCCAAGCATGATCTCATCATTTATAATCAGGAAGTGAAGTTTTAAACCAAAACACACTGGGATGAAATGTATGAAATATTTAGTCTGTATTTTAGTTAAATGAGTCGTTCAGCCTGTCACAGGCACATTAAATAATGACATCAGGCTTAAACAGTAATATTGTTTTTAATCCTTTTACCAAACTAAAAAGAGCTGCTCACATTAATAATAATAAAGACGTTTATATGACAGTGATCACAAGTCTTAATTGACTTACAGTTAACAGACAATAAAACATCCTTTTATCAGCACAGCTTCTGGAGCTGAACCTACATCAGGCCTGTGATCACTAAACTCTGAACTATTCACTGTAAATGTGGACGAACTGAAGTCTTTGTGAAGATTCTGGACCTGGAAGTTATATTTACTGTTACTATAGCAACAGCGCGTGAAAACTATCGCCATAGAAATGACTCTACATGAACTAAAAACACATGGAAGCATTTACATTAAAATCTAATGTAATGTCAGGTTAGATCTTCAGCTCTCTGTCATTTTTTCAACACTTTTTTTTAAACTATCATGAATATTTACTACAGATATTGTCAGACTATCAAATAAAGTCAAATGTAGTCAAACATAATAACTTCTTATACACACTTTTGTCCAGCTTTATTTCTATTGTTGCAGTGATTTATAATTCCAAACCTGTTTCCCCACAGTGACTCCGCCGGCTCTGCTGCTGAACGCCGTGTTGTCGCCAAACGCTCGTCTTCCTAAAATAACGTTTCCGACTGAGCTCTTTCCACTTTGCCTCGGCCCCAGCAGCAGCACCACCACCTGCCCCGGCTCACTCTGCCCTGAAATTACACCGAAAATATTAAAAACAGCCACATAACACCTCTGTCTGTGTCTGTGCCCATAACTTACCCGTGTATTCTGCCATGTTTCAAGTCCAGTTTTTTAATTAAACTGCTAAATCCTCTGTGTGCGTCCGGTCCGTGTCCATGTCTGTCACAAAATGTCCATAAATATTAGATTTTACAGAGCGATACTGAAGGAAGTGTCAAAGAGTCAAAGTGCACAGCCGAGTTTCCTTTGGTAAATAAATGACTGAAGTAATAAGTAATAAAGCTGCTGATACAGGCTATAGTGGCGCTGTTTTATAATTCTGTGGAAACTACATTGAATTGAAATATTGATTTAACAGGGTTTGTTCACATCATAATGTTTCTACAGATAAAAATACAGATGTTTGGCAGCTAAAAATAAAGATTGTCTAAAAGTTGTAATAGAAAAAGTGAGTGTTTTTAGACAAGGAGTGGGTATATTATTTTTTTTTCAAAGTGGCAAAAACCAGAGAATGATCATTAGTGTAACAAAGTACATTGCTGTAAAATTATCTATTTAATCTATTATTTTGTCCATTATTATATATTACTATTTAGATTAGAAGTGCAGTTTCATGTTGAGTTGCAAGTCCAATTTAAGACCTTTTAAAGTTGGGGTAGCTAACTTTACAGTGAGAAACTTGTAATGAAGTTTTAATTTAATCATGTGGCAAATGGGGAATTGTTAGAAATTAGAAAATTTGGGGGATTTTTAAATTGTTTAACTGGGGAAAAAGTCTCAATATAAGATTTCACTGCAGGTCAGGATCGCCTTTGAGCGGGAAAAAAATGTCTGTGGACTTAAAAAAGTAACTAGCCTGTTTTCACCTTGTAGGGAGCAGAAAGTACAGATATTTTGTTAAAAATGTAAGAAGTAAAAGTAAAAAGTCATCAGATACTCAAAAAAACTACGTATATAAGTACAATACTTGAGTAAAAATACTTAGTTACTTGCCATTTCTGGGGATTATTATCGGTGGACGTCACTTTCCGCTCTACTGCGCATGTCGCCTGCATAAAGAGACGCTGTCCATCTAGTTGGCTGGGGAAACTTCTTTGAATAAAACAACAAAACAGGATGTGAGCTGTTGGTTTTGATCAGGTACCGGTTTTGAACCGGTCTGACAGACGTTTTTCTCCTGAAGCTTGAGACGGTGTTTTTTCTCGCTGTTTTTTCACCTGAATGTAACTTTTCAGGGTCGTAGGGTCGAATTTCATTCACAAATGTTGATTTAGCAGCATAACTTTTCACACAATGATAAACTCATTTAGTTAGCTGACAACAGCCCTGTCTACACTCTTAAAAAAATCCGTAAATAAACAGGAATGTTTCCTGTTTATTTTAACGGATTTTGTCCGTTTTGGTGTTTTCATGTATTTTAACAGCTCTGTCCGTAAAAAGAAAGACTTTTCTCTGTAGTTTTACATGAACTAGTCCGTTTCTTAAATTCTACGGGTTTTTCCGTAATTTCTAACTGAAAGCAATGCATTGTGGGAGAAAGAAAGTGTTTTGGAGGGAAAACTTCAACAGTCAGAGACTGTTTGGACAGAAGAGATCTGAGCTGCTCTGGTGAGTCACAAACACAGATTATGTTTATATTTAACTAACAACAAGTGAACTGTTTGAGAAATGTATGACTGATTCATATTTTAAATTGTGATTTTTAGCACCAGAAGTGTCTGAAAACAAGGACTGGATGAGTTTTTTCCACAGAACTAAGTAAGTGCTGAATCATGTTTTAGTGGATTTGAACAAATAATCATTTGTATTTAACATGATTTATATTTTAACTGTATTTTCAGATAAAGTGATGTTTGGACAAGAAAACATCTGAAGCTTCTGTAACAATCTGAGATTCACACAAAGGTTTGGAGAAAAAAAGGATTAAGATTCTGCTTTGGTCTTTATTGTACATTTCTTAATCATCATTTTTTTTTTCCTTCAGAAGTTTCTCTGAGAGAATCTGGACTAAGAGATTAAAAGGACAGAAAGACTAAAGTGAAACTCTCTGGATTTAAACTGTTTCTGACACAAACCTGTTTTAACCTGAAGGTAAAAGGTCTTTATTGTGATTTAAAGATGATTGTTTTTTACTGTTTATGTTCATGTTGTAGTATTATTGTTTTATTAAATGTTTGACTTTGAAAAAAATACTGTCTTTGTCCTGTTTGTGTGAGAAATGCTTCACCGTATGAAAAAGTCTCCGGAAGATATAGAATACATAAGAGTCCGTAATTTGAATGAAAATGTTTCTTAAATTAACATAAAACTTTCCGTTTTTTGCCCCGAGGAGTTTTACGGACAAAACCTGTAAATTAACAGAGTGGAATTGCAACGGGAAAAAAACTGACAGTTTGCTGGTAATTTTTTGCCAGTATATTTTCCTGTTTTTTTACGGAAAGATTTCTTACAGTGTAGTGTTGCGGCTCCAGTTTGTGTCAATCAACCACGGCTCTTTTTGCGCTCTAGGTGCGCGCGCATCTCTCGTGTTAAACAAATAACCCACTATATTTATTTTATTTTAATAATTTAGCTATGGAGCATGTGTCTTTGCCTGATGTTCTAATCTTTATCATGTCAAAATAGTAAATTACAGTATAAAGCTTGTTTTACAAAAACTATGCTTACAAAAATGATAATTTCTCACACCAATGACCACGGCCCTCTGGGAAAAATATTTGAACACCCCTGATATAAACCATAAAACATATTGACAAAAATGATTACAAAAAGTAAGAGATCATCATTCTTGTAATTTTATGTTTTTTTTGTAGAATTATACACTCTAAATTTGGCACTGGCGCAGAGGGTCAGATTAAAACCTAAGCCACAGTTTGCCCAGGTCTAGTTGAGACAGTAGCAGAAATCGCCAGATTGAAAATGTGTGAAATTGCAATACAATGTTATTATCAGAGCGAAGCAGGAGGTGTGATGCCAAGAAAAGTGGGCGGGGCAGAATAAGGTGACAAACATTTCTTTTGATTCACTCAAAAATAGACACTGATATTTATATTTCTAATAGGAATAACTGACTTTTATAGATTCTATCTGCTGCATAAATCCAGTGTGAGCGTGTTTGTATCTGTAAGTAGAACACGGTGGTCTCAGTGTCAGTTTACGTAACGATGCGTCGCCTCGGGGGGTCGACTCTCGCTCTCACTGCTTCGGACAGAAACAGGCCATTTGTGGATAATGCAGCAGGAAGTAGGACACTTTTAATGTTCGAACAAGAACAGACAGGAAGTGCAGTACATCTTATATACATGTAACACGATTAAATCATGTCAAAGTTTATATGTGACCTATTTTAAAGATTAGACACTACAGGCATCATGTTAGTATATTATTTATGACTATTACTTGATCTATTACTATCATTTTTTAATTTTATCTTATGAGTCGTGTATGTGTGAGCCTACTTTATGGACACTTGTGGGCGCTGTAGAGCTGTTTAACATTTGCATAAGCGCGTCTGTGTTTCTACTAAAATTACCTCAATATACCCTAATTTGTGAGGCTTAAGCTTAATTCCTCAGTCAAACCTGAACCAAACTGAGTGACTAAATGCACTTACCATTACTTATACTTGGTCTGTGTCTGTCTGCTCTGAGTATGTTTCACTATGTGGTTAGGACTCACACTTAAATTAACTTTTTGGATTCATCAGCAGATAGCTTTAGTCCAGGGGTGCCCAAACTTTTTTCCTCAGTGGGCCAAAAGTAATATCATTTTTCCTCCAAGTGCCAATAAGAATAATTTTGTATGTCGAAGGCCAATCCTAATTTTATGTTGCATCTAAACAGTTTATTTGCAATAAGATAGTGATTAAAATCTATTTTATTAACATGCTTTTGCAGAATAAAACTGATTTGGTGTAGGCCTATTATCAGAATCATTCTTAACAAACCTCAGCACCTCTTTGCGGGCCAAATTTAACACCTTGGAGGGTCCCACTGCTTTAGTCTAATACCGTAATTTCTGGATTATAAGCCGCTACTTTTTTCATGAGCTTTAAAATATGCGTCTTATAAGGCAATGCAGCAAAGATATACATTCTCATAGACTTACTATAAACAAGTGCGGCCTATATACATATGTACTTTATCATTTTTCTTACTTAAATCTAGTGGGTGCGGCTTATATTCAGATGCGCTCAATAGGGCAGAAATTACAGTGCTTTAGTTTATTTTCATAATTTCGAATATAAATACAGCCAGTGCGACCTATAGGCCTACTAGTTTTTATGTCCAATCAAGGACAATAATGCCACATCTAGTCAATAATAACTAAAATATTGTGTGAAAACCAGACTTGGAGAGACTTATCTAAGTATTTGTCTTCAATAGATTAAACCAGGGCTCTTCAATATGTGGCCCTAAACTAGTGGTTCTCAAAGTGGGGTCCGGGGATCCCTGGGGGTCCTTGGTGCATTTGTAGGGGGTCCTCCAAATCTTTTTAAAACACTGGTAATTTCTTCAACATTACAATTTCTTATGATATTGACTCTATTTTGTCCCGCCCACTTGGCATGGAAATGCACTTCCTGTTTAGCTCTGTTAAGGTAGCTAACGCGTTTATTTGTCTGTCTTGTGGGGCAATTTTAATTAAATATAATGACAGTTAAAATAAACCCATCGACTGATATCTACAGGCTAAATGAAGCTAAACAGGAAGTGCACGTCCTAGAAAAGTAGGCGGGGCAAAATAGGGTCAATATAACTCTAAATATGTAATGTTTGGGATAGACACAAGTACACCAGAAAACTAACATTTTATTCAAAGTTTGATATAAACTTGGCTTGATTTTCAGAACTATCCTGTGATGCCAATGTGAAAAACGATAGAGGGTCCTTGAAAATGTTTAGGGGGTCCCTGACTTTAAAAAGAACCCTTGCCCTAAACAATTAAATCCAGCCCGAATCATCTTCAAAACATTAGAAAATACATTTGTTTTGTAGTACTAGTGATATGATTCCTGATATCAACCAAAACATCTAGAATAATAATAACAATATTCAAGTCTAGGCTCAAAACAGTACATTTTATATTATTTATGACAGCTATAATGTTGCTTGTACTGACATTTTAATGCATTTTCCCTTGTTGTCTCTTTGAATTACTTTGTGTATCGTGTTTTTGAGTGTAATTGCTCTTACTACACAACAATGAAGACAAGAAAAAGACAAGAGTAAAAGTAAAACCACTGTTTGTTGACTTTATTCATATATATTTATATTTATATATCCATGTGTCTGACGGCCACTGTTAAAAAGTGTGTCACATTATCACTTCGAAGCATAAATAATAGTTTTGTCTCTCTTAAAACCTGGTAAAGAAACCAACTGAAAACAGTTACGGGTCATTTTCAGCACCATTGAATAGTACATTCTCTATATTGCATCAGGATATAAAAATATACAGATATCATGTGTTTTTCTCGTTGTTTTTCTTTTTTCAACGTCTTGAAAACATTCGTGTTGTTCAATGGCATGAGACGAGAGGAAGAGAAAGGCCTCGCACACAAAAATGAGGCTGATGTCGTTGTATATTGTTAATAATCCTAATACCGTCCATTCGTTCACAGCACTTTTAAAAACGTCAGTAGCAGCCACACGTGAAGGGGGAACGCAACACAAATACAGACCGCAGAAGAAGACGCCTTTAAATCAAGGTTCACTTATTAAAATAGAACTCTCTGCTAGTGGTTAGACGAGTGAAAATCCATAAAAAGTCGTTTAGTTTTAGTGTAGTCCTTCAACAAAACAAGAAAAGCAGCAAAAAGATGTTTAAATGTGAAGTAAATCGTGTAAAAAGAGGTTGTTAAAGTTGCTAGCTGTCGAGCGTCGCTACGGCAACAATTTAAACCTAGTCACCATGACAACGCATAAACGAGAGATCAACTGCCGCGATGGAACTAGCTTCGATTTAAAAACACAGAAATAACTTATATTTTAGACTTTTAGACAAGATTTTAAGATTTGCTGGTGAGATATTTGAGTTTGTAGCAGTGGTAAACAACTTGGTAACAAAAAAAATCTGTTGTATAGAAAAAAAAACAGCAAATTTTCGGCGCAAACATGTCATATATAAATAAATATATTGTGTTTTCATTTTTTACTGAAGTGAAAGCTAAATTTGTGATAATTTGTGATTTTTATTTTTTTTTTGACACTTAACCCCATAAAGAAACAAGTCTTTTTTCACTAAAACGCCAAGATTTTCTTTGGTAAATATAAACAAGAGTAAAGCTGGTGGCATTAACTCCAGCCAGAATAACACTAGTCTGAGTTTTGACAGTTCTTCAAAAGATAAAGGTAATTTAACAAAAAAATATAAAAATAAGTTTAAAAACTTTAGACAGAGCCCATTTAAAAGTCGTATTAATGTCGTATTAAAATGAATAGGTATTTTTTGTTAATCTTAGAATGTTTAATTTGACTGTAACTAAGAAGGTTACATCAACTAACTAACCTTTTCTTCTAAATATACAGATGTTAGTTTATTTTTATCAGAAAACTTACAAAATTGAAAACATAGGAAAAAGGTGGGAGGTGCCACACAGCCTTGGTGTTTTAAGGGGTTGTAATTGCAAATAATTGGTATCAGCAAATGTCAGGTATCACCTTATTCTGGCCCACCCACTTTTCTTGGCAGTCCATGTCCTGTTTAGCTGCTTATAACTATCATTATATACATTTAAGATCACAACACAAAACTTTAACAGAGCTAAACAGGAAGTGTGTTGCCAAGAAATGAGATGAATAGAAATTATGCACTGACATCATTTTATTCCAAAAATGCTTAGCAACATTTAGAATGAGTGGCATTTCTTCAATGTATTTCTTTGTTGTCGTGGCAACGGCTTGTCTGCTAACAACAGTTGATGATTTAGGACATTTTAACAGCAACAAACGGACTTAAAAACATCTTTTTTAAGAAGAAAAAGGTAATAAGTTCAACTGTTTCAATGTCTGATAAATGTGAGAAGCTAAAGTCTTGTTGTTTATCTTCTTTGCTACAACTTGATTTTCTCTTTTTACATGTCAGTTACAAACCCAGTACTCAGTAGACTTGTTGTGGACCAAACTGTAGTTTATTTTTCCTGTTTTAGCTGTTTATTGAACTCTTACAAGAGAAAATGTCCTTTCTCTCCATTAACTCTCTCAGCATGAACATTTTAAATGATGTCATGTCACCTGCATAACCTTTGTTGGCTAAAAAATAAATAAATAAATAAACGACAAATAAACATAAAATAAAACAACCTAAACAAGGTAATTTTAGAAGCAAAACTCGGTCTTTAAACAACTTTTAGAAGTTAAAATTATGTCTTTTAATACAGCTTTTTTTCCCACATGATTGTTTTTGTTGTTGTTTACTGTGTTTAATTTCATAAAGTGTGTCATGTTAGAAAATGAGAATGCATAAAACGCGTGATATTTTGTCCTACAATAATAGCCACTCCAACTTCACTGCTGTAAAACCGTGATAAATAATTACCTCATGGACTTTTAAAGCAAACATGTGACATAAATAGAAAAACGTGAGAGCCTGTGTCTAGTGTTTGTCTTTGTTAATCCGCAGCTAGTTACTGTCAATGTTAATAAGTGAACCTTAAAGTAAAGCTGTTTTTCTTCTGTTACAGGCATCAGGAGTGTTTACCGTCATCATGGGTGAAGAAGAAGCTCAAATACAGCCCGCTCGCCAACAAAAATAAACATTAACAAACATTTAAAAAGTCCAACAAAAGAAAAAAAAGTAATGCGACAAATCAGTTTTAATGGATGGAGGCAAACTTTGAAGCGAGAAGAAGAAGGCGTCGTCGAGGAGGAGTTTGCAGTGCATAGAGGAGAAGGGACGTCGTGGATTATTATTGCCCTGCTGCGTAACTTTCTCACGCACCCATTCACTTTTACACTCATTCACTTTTGCACAGACAGAGCACAGCGCCCCCTATAGTGTGTGCGCTGGTAGAAACAAAAGTCCCAGTCCAAATAAAACAAAATTGGGGCGTCTGTCTGTCTGTCTGTGCGAGGGTGTCGGAGCAGAAACTGTCCCGTCGCTGCTGCTGATGATGACGAGGATGATGGTGGTGATGAAGAGGCCTCACATCCGCGAAGACGACGTGAGCTCGTAGAACAGCACGTAGGCGTCGCTGCTGCGCACTTGGCTGGAGGACATTGGCGTTACTCTGCGGACGAAAGGTAAATGTTTAGGACTCGTGTCATAGTTCCTCCACACAGCTGCAAAAACTTTATGTCTAGACTTGTTTAAAATGAACTGGAATCAGAATTTTAATCCAAATTTGAGCTGTTTTAACTGGATAAGATTTAATTGCTTATGTATTGTAGAATATTTCACTGGTTTCAAGACATTTTAGTTGGTTATAAGAGAATTTGGCTTAAAATAAGAACAAAATATTGCCAGTGTTTAAAATCAGTTCGAAACTAGGAAAATAATCTATGTCTCTACAATAAATCGAGGAGTAAGTTTAAGTAAGTTTAAATCCTAGAATCAAGCGACTTTAACTTAATTTTTTTGCAGTGTTATGCTCCACTTTTCAAGACAATTTGTAGAAATTACAGCTTTTTCAGGCTGATGGAGAATTCACTCAAGTCTGACATTTTAAATGCTCTCCTGTTTTCAGATAGTTGGCACTTTTCTGATTGGAATTACATCGAATGTTTCTATCATTACAGCTGTGCCGTAAGAAACAAGTTTCATTATCTTTCTTGCTTCGGATTCAAAATAATTTTCCTCAAAAATTGGAAAAATCACATTTTTTGCTCCCTATCTGATAGTTATAGGGGGTAGTGATGGGTCGATACGATGCAAAGTGTTTTGGGAGATGTTTTTTTTATATCGATATCGATACCGATACTCAGTCTTTTTTTTTAGGCATTTAAAACAACTATAGTATAAAAAATATATAAAATACACTTTAAAAGGAAGCTGCTGGGTTTGACACAAAACAATGAAGAAATGTCCCCAGTAACTATAAAATTACTGTCTTGCCTTAACGTTCGTATATCGAAATAAGTATTGATAGTGAACATTTTAATAGTCAGAATCGAAATATTGATAGTCTCTTCACTAGGAGGCACTAACATGCCTAATATCATTCTTACATTCTTCTGGTAAATAAGAGTTTTTAGACGAGTGCCCTCCAACCTGTGGTTCGGGAGCTCCCTGTAGCTCTCCACCACCTTCCAACTAGCTCGTCAAAAGATTTTGAAAACATACAAATTATGCTTTATTACTCAAATTGTATTTATTACATGCCTATTTCTACTGTAAATGCTTATTTAGATGCCTAATTGTGTCCACTTCTAAATAGATATTGGATATATTTTCATAGAGGCCTCTTACATATGCCACTGTTAACTTCCATTTTTGGTCATCGCTAAAAGTAGTGGCTCGTCACCAGTTTTCTTTTGCAAAAGTAGCTCTTCTAGTGAAAAAGGTTGCAGACTTCTGTTTTAGACTATTAAAACTATATTTTTGTGCTAAGTCTATTTTAAAAACCATCTTGTTTGATTGCATGTTTCTATTTTCCCCGCTGTTCTTGTACTGTGTGTTGCACAGTGTTGTTTCTGGGACAAATAAAGAATATATTATCTTGTCTTATTTTCCATATTATGTCCGCATCATATTCAAATTTTAAAATGTAAAAGCACATTTTCTAAATTTATAAAGTTGTCAACCTAAAAATATAGCTTTGATGGTCACAAACTTTGAGCTTGTTTTGGGCAAATGCCTGAGGAAGTGTAGCACAAGTCAAAGAACCCTGAGTGCAGGCTTCTGTCACTGCTCACGTTTACCAGCTCTGTTTGAAACATGGCTGTGTGCAGATCTTCACGTTCCTCACCTGGAGTCGTTGAAAGTGTACCATTCTCCAGAGTTTGGGTTGCGACAGTAGGCTGTGTAGTGTCCGCCCATAGTGGTGCCTGAGTGATTGGACACGGCATACAAGTTGTACACGGCATTGACTGGAAAACAAACACAGAAAAAAACTATGAATACAACACACACAAAGATTATTATGTTTATCATTATTATTATCGTTGTGACTTACTGCTGTTGTCAGAGGAAAACTCCCGCAGGTCCAGATCCTTCATGGGGAAATTTACAAAAGTGGACAGTTTGCTGGTTCTCCGCGCCTCAGAAAAACGCTTCAGGTCTGAACAGGTTTACAGTTAAAGGACTAAAACAAGCTCAGAATAGAAAACAGTGAGAAGAAACGTCATATATGTTTAAGGTTAAAGTTTGTTTTGAAGTGAAAAGGATACGAAGAACTAAAATCTTGGGGAACTTCTGTATTGTGAACTTCTTTGTGCATCTCCGTCTGGCTTTACACCGGTAACACGTCTGAAGAAACAAACAAATATTATGATCAGTGTATTTCAATTTTGAACAAATACCTTTGTTTTGTACAAATAGCTGCTTCAGTATTTATTTATTTTATCTTGAGACGAATCTATTCACGTTTTAACTCTCTTTTTGATTTGAGATTTATTCACCTTATCCATAGTTCATAAACTCTAAGGCAGCTTTATTCAACTTAAGACCCGGGGGCCAAATCTGCCGTCCAAAAATCTGATCCGGCCCTCAATTCACTTTCTAAATGTTACAAATATATATTTTTTGTTTGTAAATTTAATTTTGGATTGTTACTCAGGAAAAACTAACCAACTTCAAGTTCTTAGGGCCAGATTTATCAAGTATTTGCTCATGTACAAAACCGGTTAGGGGGAGCAAAAACTTGGCGTAGCTGACATTTTTCTTTCACACTAAAGATGTAGAATATGAGGTGGTGTATATCTGTTTTGTGTAATATGTTATACGTACATCTTCCAATATTAAAGTTTGCATAAATTGCGCGCAAATACAATTTTTTTTTTTTTTTACTTTTCACTTGTAATTTAGTTTGATAAATCAGGCCCTCAATGTGTAAAAAAGTCCTTGAACTAGACACTAGTTTTCTTGATTTTTAAAATAAATAAATCGAATCAAAAGGCCAGAATCAATCTGTTTTGCTCAAGCAGCCTCTGACTTACAAACACACTCTGTGTTTGTATAATACACACAATAATACAAGAATAGTCACAATGTTTGAAGGTGCCAGATCTGACTGAATGTGCTTTATTATGTTGAGTTAACAACTGCTGGGTGGACGGACCTCTAAATATGAACACTAAATATTACTGTTTTCTGTTTAAATGTTGATAAAAAACACTAGTTCTAAGCTCTAACAACAGTGGCTTTGTTTTAAATGTCATGTATTATGGTTTATTTTATGTCTTAAAATAAAAAAAGTGAATATACCGTAGATAAACTAACAAAATTGAACACTATTGAAAATCGTGGCTGCAAAAACAAAAACTGTATAGATATATACACAGTATATATATATATATATATATATATATATATATATTAATGTCTGAAAATAAGATTTGCCAAACATAACTAGGGTATTTTTTTTTGTTTCAATTGCAGTTACATTTTTTTGACTCGGTGAGAAAATGCTGTCTTTTTCATGTTTTAGCAACAATCCCCTTTGCTCTTGTTCTATTGGCACATGTTAAAATATGCTCAAATAAAGATAAATCTGTTGTATTTGTTGTGTTTGCGTCTCGTACCGGCTTCTCGTCTCCGTCCAGAACGTCTTCTTTGGTGAAGAGCCTCATGCAGTCCATGAGGCTGACCTCGCCGTAGCCCTTCTGAGCGAAACACAGAGACGCAGCGACGTTAGGACACACAACACACAAGACAACACAACATAACATAACATACAACAGGCACACACGAGGAGCAGAGACACAGAGAGAGAGAGAGCTCATGTTAGGAGAAGAAACAGAAGAAAACATCCATCATGGCAAATGTTTGAAAGAGATTTGAGATTATCTTTTCATTTATATTAAAAAACACAAGTACATAGCACAAACCTATTCAACAATCTTCCCTACAAAATCTGATCTGGCCACCAATTCATTCATTCATTCATTTCTACCGCTTAATCCCGTTATGGGTCGCGGGTGACTGGAGCCTATCCCAGTGACTTTGGGCCTTAGGCGGGGAACACCCTGGACAGTGGCCAACTTGCCACAGGGTTACCAATTCACTTTTTAATTATTACAAACATATATACTTTGATTGTAGATTTAAGTCTGGATTATTTCTCAGGAAAATGTGTCAAACTTAAACTTCTTTAGGTGTCAATAAGCGTTTGATTTCATTATATTTTACTGTCTGAAAGTAAGATTTGCCAATGAATCTAGTGTATTTTCTTGTTTCAATTTCAGTTGCATATTTTGTCCATATTTAGCAACAATACCCTTTGCTTTTGTTCTAGTGGCAGATACTGTTTTTAAGACAGTTAAAATATGCTCTAATAAAGATAAATATGACTTAATTTAAGCATTTATTCACACAAGATGGTCACTTTTTCCACTGTATTCCTTTGACTTGATTAGGGCCTGTTTCAGTCCTAATTTAATTCTGTTTTAGACCTTGTTTGGTCCTGGTTTGGCTCTGGTTTAATTCTGTTTTAGACCTTGTTTGGTCCTGGTGTAGATCTGGTTTAATGCTGAGAGGTTCATATTTGGTTGTTACTGGCAATAAACTGCAGCAGTAGTTATTATCACTATAGAAACAAGTCTGGATCTCTGAATATTTTGTCCATGATATACTGTATGTTTTAATATATCTAAGTTCACATTTTTAGGAAGAACTGACTAAAAACAATCTGATAATAAACTGATAACTGTGATATCCTGAAGCCTCCAGACACAACAGCAGTAACACAGGTCTACAGTGAAGGTGGGTGTGTTTTTGGGGGTTGTTCTGACCTTGGCGATGGGTAGAGACAGGTCCCAGAAAGGGTCGAACACAGTGGAGCAGAAGCCACAGTGGCTGCAGGTCAGAGAGCTCTTCAGCTGGCCCACGAACAAATCTGAAACCACACAAACACATCCGTCTGTTAAATACTCAATAATACTGCACATGGATCCACATTCACAGTACAAATCTGAAGTTTCATTAAATATACAAGAATGAAACTCAATCGTGCACATTTTAGACACAAACACGCCTCTTTTTAAACACTCAAGTGCCCTATGGTGAATTATTCTTCTGATTTGTGAGTCTTTAACGTGTTTTCTGTAAAATTCACCTAAACTCACTGTAACTGTCTGATCTTCTGAGTATTTATTGTTTGAAGCTGATGTAGAAAAAGAACTGAACAGGAAATGCTTGTACAGAAGTTAGCTATTTTGAACATAAACAAGCCAACTGAAGTTCCGTGCACAGAGTCAATTTAGTGAACTGTAAATAAGTAAAATATGTCTTTGTAATATCTTTGAATCTTATATTTTTGTTTAATCCAAGGCTTCATTTGTCATTCATTATTGTTCTCTTGTTCATGCTTTCCTTCTTTGAACAGCACCTGATTTATCTTGAATATTTTGGCATCGACACAACAACATTTTCATTTGCATTTTGGCTGGTAAAAGGAGAGAACAAAAACACATGTCACTTCTAAACATCGCTCTCAAACCGTGACCTATTTCCCCCGTATTTCTGAATTGAAATCGGTCGTGTCGCGGCTCGTAGGAACTGTCACTTTAGGGAGAATTATGATGTCAAGACGCAGAAGTGGAGCTCGAACCTTTCATGGGAAACGATCAGACGCAGCGGGGTGACGCCAGGTGAGCTAATCCGTCAGTGTAATGGAGAAACCTGTCAGAACTGTAACTTTTGCTTTCTTCTTTATTCTCACTTAGCATCAATCATCAGACGTGCATTAGTCGGCTTTCAACTTATCGGATTATTGTGCACAACAGAAGATCCACAAAGAAAAGGACTGAAAATGAACCCAAAAATACAATTTAAGTGACATTTATTGAATGTAATAAGTCTGCAAATCTATTTCTATTATTGTGATAGATAAAAACACATATTCATAACTGCTTTAGCTGATTATTGACAACTGGAAAAGACTGAAACGCTCTTTAATTGAAATTCTATCAACTGCACAAGTTAATCTTGAAGTTATAATGTTTAATTGATTAACTGCAAGCTGTACATTACTTGAATCACTGTCACTTAATTTAGTAATCTACTTAGCTGTAATTGACTTAAACATAGGCTCCAAACCCTGCCAAGAGCTGAGAAAATATATTGTATGACTCAAGTTGAGCATGAAGTGGGATTTTTTAGAGATTCTGATAAATACACTGTTATGTTCACTTGGATTCTCAAACAGATTCAGTTCAGCTTTATCTGGGCCACAATTAAAGGTCCTCCCATATTACGTAAAATCAACTCCTGTGAGTTTTTAGTCACGTTAGACTCCACAAAGTAGAATCCTTAAAGTCTTTCATTCATAAATGTTTGAGTAATCCTGCTGTCTTGATCTGCAAAGCTCAAAACGCTTCGTTCAAACTTGTGATGTCATTACGTGGTAACATTTTAAAGCTGGGGCAACTAACTTTTATACTTGTAAACTAGTAAACTTTGTGTTTTCCACTAAAAAGTATATGATAAATGAGACCACTGTGCACTGTCTGAATTGAATAATGAAGATTTTTTGTTCTTATCAGGAGCTGAATCCTGCGCTCTGATTGGCTGAGCTTGGGTGGTCCTCTCCAGTTTCACTTTGTTGTTTGTAAAAAGACATTTATTGACCAAATTTAGAAACAACAATGAATACATGTCGATATTAAACACTTATAGAAGGATTTGAAAGAGGAAGTTGTCAGATTTTGACCTAAATCCTGTAGTATGAAAGCGGCTCCTGCACCTTTAAGTTTTAAACATTTTAGCCTGAACTGTAGCTACTATACACTACAATAAAATCTGAGATTTTTTTGTTCTTTGAGAAATTCGTTTGAGTTTTTCTTAAAGTTGGGGTAGCTAAAATTTTTAGCTGTAAATGAGTAAACTTTGTGAAAGTAAATGATAACTGCGGCACATTCTGAAAAAATTAGACCACTGAGTGCCGTCTGAACTGAATAATAAAGAATTGTAGTTATCAGGAATACTGAATTGACCAAATGTATCACTGTTTTATTTTCTGACAAATCTTGTTTGCTAAATCAACATCTTGTAAAGTCCACTGAGATAACTGCTGTTGTGATTTTGGGCTAAACAAATAAATTGAATTGAATTGAATTGAATTGAATACAGCTGTGCCTGGGTGGTCCTCTCAAGTTTCATTTTATTGTTGGTAAAAATAACTAAGGATTATGAGAGGAAGTTGCCAGATTTATGACCTAAATTGGGTTTGCAATGTGACAATCAGCTACTCCACCTTTAAGCTGATGCTACTACAAAAAGTCTCCAATCTTTTCAGCTGGAATGAGCAACCAAGCAGTGTAAACGAGGCTAAAACATTAGCTGCAACTGCAAAATTAGTCAATTTCAAGGCTGAAATAACTCATGTGACTCTAGTGGAGATGTGTGGAGTTTAAAAACATTAGCTCTAAATAGTCTGGTCTGGACTGACAGATGTGAGCTGGTTGCCATGGTAACGAGTTTATTACTTTTGTTAAATGGGAGTAAACTGTTATATATATATTTTTTATCTTAACCTTTACCAAACCCTTTTCCTAAACGTAACCATTGTCCTAGCTAGGATTTACCGTTTAAAAACACAGAGCAGCACTTCCTGTATTACCACTCGATGACATCACGGCGTGGAACAGCGTGTTTTCATTTGACAGAAGAATCCAGCTTTTACAATGAGCAGGATTTGTGTTGTTCAGCGTGTTTAAGTTCAACTAAACGCGACTCGGGCTGTGTTTTTGACGAGGAAACAATAAAATAACACGGAAAAAAATTTCTTAATAGAGGCCCTTTAATAAAATCTAAAACAACTAATGGCTTAAAAAGAAGTATAACTGCTAAACGTTCAAGTCTTGTGCTGTTGAAGTGACTTACCGACGACTTTGCTGTCTTCTCTTTCCAGGTATTTGCTCCACATCTTTTTGCCCTTCTCCTCGTCCCTGAAACGAAACACAAACAATCAGCGTTAGGTTACATTAGCGTCGGCGATTAGAGCTAAAATCTGGCTAAAAACGCTAAATTCCCAATCATGAAAAGTGTGTGAAAGCGGCTGCAGCAGTGTCTGGAGGCTGTTTAGAGGCCTGACCTACTTCACCGCGCGGATCTAGGTGAACTCAGAACAGAAGTGGTGCGTTTGGTGCAGGATAATCTGGGTTACACATAATTTATAGAGACAACCTGGATCAGATTTACATAACGTTATATCAGTGTGCGTTTAGACGTGACCCAGAAACGTGTGACTCAACCACAGGATAAAAAAACTATATCGATACAAGTTACAAGATTAAACCAGTTTGTGCAAATGACCTACAAAAGTCTAGACCAGGAGTGTCCCAACTAAAACTAGAGCTGAGCGATTTGGGGGACAAACTAATCACCTCACACTGATTGATCCCAGTATTCAGTATGGTCTTATTTTGTGTTGAAAATACCTTTGGCTATTCAAACCACATTTTTACTAAAGAGGATTATCTATAGAGCTCAGAATTCAAAATGCACACATAAATAATTGACTATTTGATTTGATATGACATGAAAGCAGTCTCTCGAGCTTTCGGTTAATTGCCCAGTTCTAGTTAAAACAGACAAAAGTGTCGTAAAGTGAGCAATTGTAACATGTTTATTTATCACAGATTAAACAGGGCCACAACATAAGACTCACTTTCTCAGGTTTATAATTTCAAAACGAGAGTAAAATGTCTGATGTTGGATTTAAAAAAAAGTTTTGTTTATCTTTTGTTAATGTAGTAGTATGAAATAATCAAATTAGTGTAATTTGTGCAATTGTTCAAGGTGCCAAAGTTTCTGAGAAATGGTTCTGTAGTTGTTCCAAGGGTCACATTAGATCAGGGCGTTTACATGGAGGCCAGGAAAACCAGATAACTAGCCAAGTCCAATTTTAACCAGTTCTCCAAAGTGCATGTAAACCCGGAGAGACTTATTGAGGAACTGTAAACTGGTTTTCAGAAAACCAATTGGCACTGACCGACTGTAGTCTGATTTCAGGAGTCATGTAAACAGACAATCGGTCTGCAACTGGACAAATGTGTCTGAGCATGCTCACATCCCCTGCCTGATCGACATTCAAACAATAAAGTTAAGATTTTTACAAGTATAAAGCGCATTGCTCCAAGTGGTACACACAGCTACATATTTAACTAAATACCTGACACAGTCCAACATGTCCCAGAAAGATCAGTGTGTAACTTTACAGACAGTATTTATTAATAATAAACAATGTTTAAGTAAATCAACATAACACATCATAGAGCAGTGAATCTGATACAGCAGGACCAGTCTCTCCAGGGTAATCAGTTTACTCTCTTGCATGTAAACTGGAGCAAAACTGGTCCAAACGGTTTGAGGAGAAAACCAAATAAAGTCTGGTTTATTAGCCTAGTCTCATTTCCCTGATCATGTAAACGCACTGAGTGGTCGTCAGTCTGGGAGGCAGAATCCTGTAGGGTGTCGCAAAATGATTTCTAAGAGCCCCTTAATGATGTGGTAAAAAATGAGTAGTGATATCTTACACAAGGTTTGAAACCTTTTAAATGCAGTGATAGATCCTAATTGTTGGTCTACAAATACATTTATCTAGGCTTATGTTTTCAAATTAAAATCAAGTTTAAGACTATCAGGTTAATTGGTTAATACATAATGTGTTTGAGGGTTGCGAATGCCTGTTGTTTGGGGTTCACGACTGAAAAAGTTTGAGAACCACTGCTCTGTACAAATGTCCAAATAGTATTAAACATTTGGTCAAATATGCAGTGGACTAATAAGTAGATCCTTGACTTTCTAAACAGTTCTGTTCTCATCAGACCCCTGTTGAATCTAACTCTACATAATACTTTGTCTGAGTGGTCTGTGTTTCTGGTGCATCTGTCCAAAACTCACGGGAGGTGGTCGAAGTCCTCGACTGTGCCTCTGGGCCGGACCGTGACCCTGTTGACCTCGTTGTGCAGACCGTCCAAGAGGAACCGCAGGAATTCCTGAGCGTCTTGTTGGCTGCACATCACACGGTTCAGAAACATCACGTTAATACACTTCTGCACATGTGTGTCTGATAAACTGGGTAAAGTCATGAGTAAAAGAGGGTTTTCATAACTCACTTGTAACCCACAAATCGCGGTGCATATCTCTGGATCTGGGTTTTAAACTCAGAAGGGCTGACGGCCTCGCTGCTGGTTGATGACCACATCGTCTGTATCAACTTGGCAAATTCTGCAAAACAGAAAATATTGTTGAGTGTAGATTACGGCTGGGCGATATAGAAAATGAATATCTGGAAAATGTTTTGCCATATCTCGAAAGCGATGTTTAGACAATATCAGTCCAACATAAATGCAGTAAAACATCTTCCAATATATTACTTGAGTTTTAAATATCAGACGAATATGAACTAATGCCAAATAATCACACTGGAAAAAAATACCATTTTAATTAAGTGAAACAGTGCTTGAAATAAGTAGTAAGTGTGATGCTTTTTGTAGATTGTGTCTGCCTTAAAATGAGGCTGCCAATGGAACAAGCATAACTCAAAATTTGGAATAAAAAGACTTGTACTGTTCTATTGGCAAATCTTCGTAAAAACAACTCAAAATTTAGAAAATGTTACTCAACTTAGGCATTTATTCACTTCAAGACATTTTTCCAGTTGTAAGTGCAGCAATCTCCTTATTTTTGTCACTTTGAATAACTTATTGTGATTGAATTCTGCTGTACATTAAACTTGTCTTGTCTGTTTGAAAGTTCACAGCATCACTTACTTAATTTTTATTGTTAATGATCTTATTTGTAGCAAATTAACATTCACACACAGTATTATCTAAAAGTGATTCTTAATCATAGGGCCGGGGACCAAAGTTGGGCCACAAGCACCTCCTTGAGGGCCACACAGTCATTCAAATACAATATATTTAATAGGAGATTGGACCCCAGGCTACTTTGCACATGAGTATTCGGGCCTCAGGATAAAAAAAAACCTGATCTAAAATGTGATATTCTGCCCAGCTCTGGGGTTAATTAGGAAAACCTAAAAAAAAGTAGATATTTGAAAAATAATCGCAACATTTGTGCACTTGTCTTTTGGATGATTTATGGCAAACTACAATGGTTTTAACAGCGCTCAGGATGGAATGTCAAGAGACAACTGTTGCCAAGGAAATTATGATAAACTTCCATTAGAAATACATTAGTCAAACAGTTTATAAAAGTAATCTAAATAAAGGAGTCCAATCCAAAATCACTGATCAGTACTGGTAAATTAACAGTGTTATGTTTCAATGAATCAGCATTTAAAAAACCTCCATTAGATCAGCTGAAAATTCTACTCATGTGTATTACTGTAGCTACCTCAACAGAGCTAAACAGGAAGTGCATTGCCAAGAAAAGTGGGCGGGGCATAAAAAGGTGACTAGAAACATCTGGCTATAATTTTGAGTCAACAATTTAGTCCTAATCATAAACCTCTGATCACAAACAGCTCTGAAGACTAATTCTAGCCCCTGTTTGGTCTTTAGTCCCCCCTGGTGTGTGCATGTGTGTGTCGTACCTTCCATGAGGGCGGTGTTGGTGCGGCTGTTGTTGTTAAGGTCTCTGCGGTGACTGTTGTGCAGGCAGTAGTCTCTGAGGTTGTGAGTGTTACTGAGACACTGCAGGATACTGTTCATGAAGCACTGCGAACACAACACAAACACAAACAAACTCAGACCAAATCAGACAAGGACATTTACAAGAATCCTCCTTCAGCTGCTGGTTACAAGTCATTAGAAGTATATCGTATCGCTTCTGTAAACAAAACTGGGAAAAATGCTCTAAAATGCACTCATTTGCAGTGAAAGATGTAAATGACACATAGAATATACCGATTTGTGAATAATGTTTAACCTACCTTATATTTATTTTTAGTTGGATCATTGAAACTAAAATTACTTTACAAAAGCTACAAGTTTGTAAAAGGCAGAGTTAGTTTTGATGACTTTGAGCCCTGACTTTCTTTGACTTGAAACTTGACTTGGACTTGTCTCTCTTTTACTTAAGACTTGAGTTGGACTTGTCTTTCTTTAACTTGGGACTTGGCTTGGACTTGTCTCTCTTTGACTTGGGACTTGACTTGGACTTGTCTCTCTTTTACTTAAGACTTGACTTGGACTTGTCTCTCTTTAACTTGGGACTTGACTTGGACTTGTCTCTCTTTGACTTGGGACTTGACTTGGACTTGTCTCTCTTTTACTTAAGACTTGACCTGGACTTGTCTCTCTTTAACTTGGGACTTGACTTGGACTTGTCTCTCTTTTACTTAAGACTTGACCTGGACTTGTCTCTCTTTAACTTGGGACTTGACTTGGACTTGTCTCTCTTTAACTTGGGACTTGACTTGGACTTGTCTCTCTTTGACTTGGGACTTGACTTGGACTTGTCTCTCTTTGACTTGGGACTTGACCTGGACTTGTCTCTCTTTGACTTGGGACTTGACTCAGACTTGTCTCTCTTTGACTTGAGACTTGACTAGGACTTGTCTCTCTTTGACTTGGACTTGTCTCTCTTTGACTTGAAATTTGACCTGGACTTGTCTCTCTTTGACTTGGGACTTGACCTGGACTTGTCTCTCTTTTACTTAAGACTTGACTCAGACTTGTCTCTCTTTGATTCGTGACTTGACTTGGACTTGTCTCTCTTTGACTTGAGACTTGACTCGGACTTGTCTCTCTTTGACTTGAGACTTGACTTGGACTTGTCTCTCTTTGACTTGGGACTAGACTCAGACTTGTCTCTCTTTAACTTGGGACTTGACTCGGACTTGTCTCTCTTTGATTCGTGACTTGACTTGGACTTGTCTCTCTTTGACTTGAGACTTGACTCGGACTTGTCTCTCTTTGATTCGTGACTTGACTCGGACTTGTCTCTCTTTGACTTAAGACTTGACTTGGACTTGAGACTTACAGTAGTTGAGTGACTTGGTTGCACCTCTGTTATATATATTATAAGTAAACACTGAGAGTAAAATCATGTGTATTACATAATTACATCACTAGTCATTACTGTTTCTCTTCAGGCAACATGTTCTTTTGAACTATGAACTAAGATTTTAATCAAATGAGTTATGTCTCCAGTATTAGTTTACACAACAGAGTAGCTGCAGGACTGACTGGGCCTTAGTCACAAAGGCATTAAAAAGCCTGAATGAGAGCGGCTGATAACCACATGAACACAACACGCTCATGTGAACTAACAGACGCTGCATTGTAAACACTATAATCTGTCCTGCTCGGAGAAAGAACTCTATTAAGACACACAAAATCACTGCTTTAGCTATAGGTTTGAATCTACTGTTTAAAAAGAAGCATTAACATTAACTGCTGCTGATCATTTAAATCATTTTTCAAATTATAGGAGATATAATGACAGAAACCAATAAATGTATATCACAGTTTTTTTGCCTGTAAATGTCTAAAAGGTGAGCTACGTCAGTGTTTTGCATGAAGCCAGGGCCCTCATGACAGTTAGAGATTTGTTCACCCGTTGCTATGGTGATTTGTTATAGTTTTACAGCAGTTACATGTAATTTGTATTTTATGAAGAAATGAAGTAATTTGAGATGTAAAACAGAATCCCTTCACTTGCATCAGTTTTCTGGGAGTTTAATAAATTAGCAAAACTGATATACAATATAATACTTGTCAAAACTTAACTTTTGTGTAGATTTTTGCCCTGGTGTACAAAATGGTTGCTAGGTAACAGTCGTAAAGTCCTGAGGGAAATATCATGTTAAAGCGTGGGAAGCTAAACATTTTTACCACTTTTAAGACGTTTTCTGGCAAACTAAGTGTATTTGTAGCACAACTAATTCAAGTCGAGTCACAACCGCGTTTAAATGAAGTTTATTGATGTGGCTATTGACCCTATTTTGTCCCGCCCACTTGGCTTGGAAATGCACTTCCTGTTTAGCTCTGTTAAGGTAGCTAAAGTGTTTGTTTGTCTGTCTTGTGGGGCAATTTTAATTAAATATAATGACAGTTAAAATAAACCCATCGACTGAAATCTACAGGCTAAATGCAGCTAAACAGGAAGTGCATGTCCTAGAAAAGTAGGCGGGACAAAATAGGGTCAATATGTCAGAAAAGTAAACAGAAAGTTAAAGGAAAGATGCTAAAACACATTGGGCGGTGCTAACGTGCACGTTAGCACTTAGCTTGCGGCTACTATTAGCATTGTTGGATATATTTACATAGTTTTGACCGTTGGATCACTTTATTCATCTCCATGTCTTCATATCCAAATTTTACACAATATATTTCCATTCCAACATTTGCTGTTGTAGTTGTTGAGCAGTGAGTGATAAAACTGTTGTTCTGATTCACTCTCAATGTTAACTTTCCCCCACAGAAGTCCGTTAGAGTCATATTTATTGGACAAAAGATAGAAGCAGCCATATTTATAACCCATATTTAGTCAAATCTTAAATGTAATCATGTTCGCTACTCGTTTTGAGGAAAAATTTTAGTTAAATTTGATCTTTCTGTCAGTTTGAATGAGTTATTTTGGAGCTGTAACCCAAGCCCCGGTGATCAAAGATGGCGGGCGCTGTGCGTCAATGGCTTTTGCTCACTGGCGTTCGTTGCCAATATGGCCGTTAGCTTTAGCCTTTTGCTAGGTGCTCTACAGGCTATGGAGCATGCGCAGTTGTGTTCCCCCGTAACTCCCCCCGCGAAGAGCGGGCCGAGCTCGAGCCGAGTGAATCCGAAAGAAGCCGAAAGCTCACACGTGACCGTTCTGACCAATCAGAGCGGCAGTTACAGTGTTAGCAGCGGTAGCCGAAGCTAAAGCTTAAAAAGCCGTTTTATACGAAACTAAAACCTTTTGAACCGGAAAAAAGTTTATGATGTGAACCTAGGTAAGAATTGCCGCAAAGTCCGTCAGTTCTTAAAGCTGTAGATGCTGTTTCTGGCGAACACGGGCGGTTTGTGTTTGCAATGCGCTCTAGGGAAAAAATCCTTTCTAGCCTGTAGAGGCATTTTCCCGCTGCAGTACCAATGGAGCGGCCACTGGGGCTGATTTACAACGGCTGCAAGCTAGCAATACCGTATCCAGATAATATAATAGATCCATGCTGTAACCAGGCGTTTGTTGCTATGGGTTACCATGGCTACGCTCTCTGATTAGCAATAACTCAATAGCACCACAGACGTCCATCAAAGTATATTATATTGTACCTAAAACATTAACAGTCCCATTTTAATACAAGATAGTGAAAATACTGATCTTAGCATTGCTCTGAACACCTGAATGTAACTTCTTGTAATAATCATTTAAGCTGCGAGAGAGTGACTGTGTTTATAAACATCACGTGTGGACATGGGACACTGCAGGACACGTGTTGTTTGGGACAGATCAAACCGGTCACACACAGCAGCGCCCCTCCTTGCCCCTCCTCTCACTGTTCAGAGACCTTTGATTAGGTTACTGTGCACACTATCACACACGCTGTTTATTTTGAGAGCGGCCCGCTGCCTGTTGCCTGGCAAACCACCCACGGCTGCAGACGAGTTTACACATTTATGTCACTGTTAATTAGCTGTAGATTAAAGCACGTTTGGATAAAGACGGTACAAGAAGCTAGGTCAATATTACGGCTGTAAATATCAGATAATTAAACTTTTATTTTTATTGTACTTTTAGACATTTTACATTATAAGTTGAAACACTGAGACTGTACATGTAGAGCAGTCAAAAAGCATCATTAAATCATTTTATGTTTTTGTTGGTAGGGAAGGGTTGGAATAGTACTCAGATATTTATACTTACAATTTTCCTGAAAACTGTACTAACGTGGTGTTTTTAAGGTTCATAAATTTACTTCCTGGTCGTAAAAAAGTGGTAAAATTATATGCAAAACAATATGCTTGTCCTTATACAGTTTTACAATTGTTCCATTTGGACATTTTTTAAGGCAGTAAAAATCTTAATTAAAGTTGAGGTAAATAACTTTTTTAGTTGTAAATTACTTAACTTTGCGTTTTCCACTAAAAAGTATAAGAAAAATGCAACACTTGGGTGGTTCTCTTCAGTTTCATTTTGTTCTTTGTAAAAAAGACATGTATTGACCATTGGCAACTAAAATGAATACATGTCAATATTAACCATGTGTAAAAGGATTTAGGAGAGGAAGTCATCAGATTTAAAACCTAAATTGTGTTTGTAGTGTGAAAATCAGCTACCCCACCTTTAAGTCAATTACGAAGAGTCTAATCTAATTTTAGGTTTTGTCTGGATTGAAATTTGTAAAAAACTTGTTGTTGTGCGTTCTAAACAACTAAACAACTAATCGAAAAAATAACCGCCCAACTAATCCATTAACAAAATGATCATTAGTCGCAGCTCTGGTTTATGTGGTAACATGGAGACTGACAGTAGCTTTTCTGTTGTCATGGCAACAGTGCAAAGTTTTTTATGAGCTTGTTTGCTAACAGCAGTTGGTGATCTAAGACATTTTAACTGCAACAAACAAACTCAAAAACATATTTTTTAAGGAGAAAATGTAATAAGTTCAGCTGTGTGTGATCTCAGTGTCTGTGATAAATGTGAGAGTTCTGAGAGTTTATCTGCTTTTCTACCACTGTTTACCTGTTTTATCTCTTTTTACATCTCCAGTTTTCTGCAGAATTGTAGTGGCTTGAATTTTTTCTCAGACTGTAGTTTGGTTTTCTTGTTTTAGCTGGATTTTGAGCTTGAGCTTACTCTAAAATTTCTTTCTTTCCACTGACTCTCATTCATTCTTGCCACTCGCTGCTAACATTTAGAATGCTGTGATGTTATCTGCATAACTTCTACATCAGTATATATTATGTTTTGGTTACTTACTGTGTTTCCCAGGTTCTTCAGTCCCACCAGGCCCTGGGCGCTCTTCGAATTCTGAAAACAAAAAAAACAACCATGATTACATTATTTCACACTTTCAGTAGTTTTGCTCAGATTAATTTGACTTTAAACTATTCTTTTTACACATATGGAGGTAAAATATGACGGGGATGACGTTAGCGGACACTTTACAGTTTGTGGAGGTTTAATTGACAGAGTCTGTTTTCGTCACATTATTATTCTTTCTCCGGTTTTAAAAGTCCCTTTGAAACGCGTCGTCAAAGCAGAAGTGAGAAAGCTGTCGAGAGCTGTCAGTTACACTATAAAGACGCCGCTTTGTGCCCGACTCTGGGTTTGATGTGGCTCAGCTCTGTGTGAGGTAATGACAATGCTAAAATAAGTACGGATTTCCATTTTAAACCTTTGAATATTTACATTTTACTACGATTTATATGTGGTAAACAAAGATAAATGGAGTAAAGAATGGAATAAACAGATTTTGTCTGATGCTTTTGTTGCTTCACAGTCAAATAGTGTTACGATATTCAGAGGCAGTTATTATTAGGAACATTAAATCACACAAGATCTAATTGAAACAAGTAAAAAAAACAAGAACATTTAGTTTTATTTAAGATTCTTTCAGCAATTATTGACTAGTTTGTTCGACTCAAAACAAGTGTATATGTGTATAATCTCAAATCTAGTTTCAGTCCTAGTAAAGTCCTCCTGGTTTAGATAAGTTTCAGTCCTAGTAAAGTCCTGGTTTAGATAAGTTTCAGTCCTAGCAAAGTCCTGGTTTAGATAAGTTTCAGTCCTAGTAAAGTCCTGGTTTAGATAAGTTTTAGTCCTAGTAAAGTCCTGGTTTAGATAAGTTTCAGTCCTAGTAAAGTCCTGGTTTAGATAAGTTTTAGTCCTAGTAAAGTCCTCCTGGTTTAGATAAGTTTTAGTCCTAGTAAAGTCCTCCTGGTTTAGATAAGTTTCAGTCCTGGTTTAGATAAGTTTTAGTCCTGGTTTAGATAAGTTTCAGTCCTGGTTTAGATAAGTTTCAGTCCTGGTTTAGATAAGTTTTAGTCCTGGATTAGATAAGTTTTAGTCCTGGATTAGATAAGTTTTAGTCCTGGATTAGATAAGTTTCAGTCCTAGTAAAGTCCTCCTGGTTTAGATAAGTTTCAGTCCTAGTAAAGTCCTCCTGGTTTAGATAAGTTTCAGTCCTAGTAAAGTCCTCCTGGTTTAGATAAGTTTCAGTCCTAGTAAAGTCCTCCTGGTTTAGATAAGTTTCAGTCCTAGTAAAGTCCTGGTTTAGATAAGTTTCAGTCCAGGTCTAGTCCTGGTTTAGTCCTGGTTTAGACATATTTCCGTCCTGGTCTAGTCCTGGTTTAGACAAGTTTCCGTCCAGGTCTAGTCCTAGTATTGTCCTGGTTTAGACAAGTTTCTGTCCTGGTCTAGTCCTAGTTTAGACAAGTTTCTGTCCTGGTTTAGTATTAGTTTAGACAAGTTTCAGTCCAGGTCTAGTCCTAGTATTGTCATGGTTTAGACAGGTTTTCGTCCTGGTGTAGTCCCGGTTTAGACAAGTTTCAGTCCTGTTTTAGACAAGTTTCAGTCCTGGTCTAATCCTAGTATTGTCCTGGTTTATTCTATCTTAAGTCCTCGTCTAGTGCATGTATAGTCTGGTTTACATCCTGGTCTAGTCCTGGTCTAATATTAAAAATGTATTATATTAATCAAAGCAAATTGTTTTAGTGTTTATGACATAAAAATGAAATTCTTGTGTAATAAAATATGTTTGTATTCTTGTCTTTGCATTGGATTTACTGAGCTAAACTGGTCTTAAAATAAGTCTTAAAAGATGTACTATTCAAGAAAGGACAAAAAAAGTAGAATAAAATAAGCGTTTTTGCAGTGTATGAGTAAACACAGAGGTAATTTTGTTCAGTCTCTGCTCTTTTAACCCCACTAGTCCAACTCAACTCTCTCAGTCTAATCCCCGTGTTCTCTCTCTCTCTCTCTGTGGACTGCTCCGGACGTAACCAATCGTTTTGCTTTTGTCTTCAGAGAGAGGCTTGTTTTGTTCCGATCCTCTCCTGGCGCTGACTCCCTGCGGCCGAAGCTCGCACGGCACAAGTCCTCCTGCCTCCCTCGTTCGACTCTCCGGGTTTAACAGAGACAGATGGCATCTCCAAAAGCTTAAATAATCATAAATTGGCATGAAATATTACAGCGCTGGCTCATGCCACGACGGCGCTGCTGCAGTTAGCTGTTATTACATAAGTCGGTTGCATAATTGAGCGGCGTTGAGAGATAAACAGAGAAAGAGTGGGAGGAAAAGAATGGACCGAGCACCTTCGACTCAGCAGTAAAAAGATTGTGTAACAAAAATACACACTGACCGCTGTAAACCCACTGCAGCAGCACAATGTGAGGTTTAGACTAATGTGAGTAACAACCAGGAACAGGTTTTCTTATTGGGAATAATCAGTGCTTCTAAAATGTATAACAGATACTTTCTGGACACAATAATGCTTGATTTTCTGCACTGATGTTGATGATACAATGATAATTTAAAAGGTTTTAGACAATAAACTTAAAATAATTGCAATTCTCACCTTATTCCACCAGGAACATAAAAGAGTTAAACAGGACAGGGCGAAATAAGGTGAATAGATTTGATAGTATAGATAAGTGTCTGATTTTTGACAAAGCTAAATATTACTGATATTGCATAAGAAAGCGTACAGATATCATTACACTACAGGACATGTAAATTACAAATGATTAGCATGAGTTCATGGACTTTTTGCGCAAACCACGCGTCACAGCCCCAGTTCATTTCTATGGTGGCTGTAAAAGTGTGTTATTATTTATGATTATTAAATTAAAATCCTTATCCTAATTTTAACCTACCCCACGCATAGGGATGTCAAAATTATTAGGTTAACGATAATCGTGATTATTCAAGCCCCAATATCGCAAGAGCAAAAAAATAATAATTGTGACAATTTTAGAAACAAAATCAAAATTATAATTTATTATAGAAACATGCGCAAAATATCAAATGCAGTTTAAGTTGTTTTTACTTATTTGTTTTTTTACTACAGTGACAATTCAATTTGTGATTTTGTTATAAATATACATTTCCAAATATTATCTGTTATTTGAATGTTCCAGCAGGAGGATAAAACATCAGTATTAGTTCAACCCAACCTTAGCAAATGTTGCCATTTAAGAAGCAAAATTCAGTTTTCTAACTTAGAAATATTATTGTGTTAGAAGCTAAATTAAGTCATTGAATAATCTCTATTAAAGCAAAAGGCATCTAAATGTTTCTGTCACATTAACATTTTTTGCATTCAGAACTTTGAGTTGATAAAATCTTGAGGAAAACTGACGTGTTAGACAATGAGAATGCAAGACAATTAAACATTTCTCTGCTATTTGATCATAACAATTATAATGGTGAATAATTGTTAAATCGCAATATTTTGTCTCTCAATAATCACAATAATAAAATTTGATATCAACCCTACCTAGTCGGAGGTTGAGGCGCCAGGTGTTTAGGTGAATCGCCTCTGCTGAGTTGCCCAGGGCAGCTTACTGTCACTGAGTGGGGAGGGGCTCATCTCACTGTGAAGAGCTTTGTGACTCTGTGTCTGTGAAATGTGCTATACAAATTAAGATTACTTACTACTGCTTACTTACTACCCATGTCCCAGCCCTAAACTTACCCATTTTAGTAACTTCAAGCCTAAACTTACCAGCTTAACCTGTGGCTTCAACCAAAACTCTTGTGTCTTTTTCACTGTGAAATCTCGTGTCATTTTTACACATTTTCATATTGTGCTATATCTACAGCGTAACATAAGAACACAAAAAAGACATGAAATTGTAATCGTAATACGCTGTTTTTGTAGTATGTGTACGCTGTCTTGTGAGACTGTGATGTATTTGATGAATTGCACAGCCCTAGTTTTAACTTACTATTTCTACTGAATTGACTTTTCACCTCCAGAACACAGTGCACCTTTAAATGCAGCTCACCTGAAAAAGTTACTTAAAACTTCTTTATTCCAACAGATATTTTCCTCAAACGATTAACTTCTTACCTCATCATTAGACATTTACTTCTGCATTACATTTATCCGAGTAAACACAGTGTCTACTCTTCCGTGTGCAGTGTCCCCGATCGTAACGTGATCTTGTGTTTTGTGTGCAGCGAGCAGAACTGAAGCGGTCACCTGATCATCACTCAACACCGACGACCGAAACCGACCCGACCCCAGCGCGCTCCTTCAGTCTGAGCTAACGTCCGCCATCTTTGACCAGGAAACCCAAGCTGTCCTCCAGTCCTCACACAGCACGATCAAACCGGTCTGTTCATCAAAACTACACTCACTTGGCTCCAGCTGCGTTTTCCCCTCGAATATTGCACGCGTGACACTTTATTTCTGGCTGCAGGTTTTGTTTGAGCCTCTTGTGCCCGGCTCAGCGTTCAGCATCAATTTTCTCAGCTTTGACAATGTGCAACTTTCACTGGATTTCACAATGCTGCTTATGGCAGAGTTTATTAGAGTCATGGAGGTCAAAACAGGTCAGATTTTTTACACAAACAACACTCAATTATTTCTAAACGTTGGGCAAAGATAGGGCAATGTTGTTGTCTTGAAGAAATGCAAAAACAGAATATTGAAATACAGAGGGATTATTACTTTCTGCTCTACTGCTCATGTCGCCTGCAGTCCATCTAGTTGGCTGGGGAAACTTCTTTGATTAAAACAATAAAACGGGACGAGAGCAGCTGTTTTGATCAGGTCTGAACCGGTCTGACAGACGTCTGGCTCCTGCAGCTTGAGACAGTGTTTTTGCAAAGACAAATTTTATTCACAAATGTTGATTTAGCAGCATAACTTTTGTTTTCACACTTGTAGTTAGGACAACAGCACTGGTTAGTGTTGCTGCAACAGCTTGTGTCGATCAGCCGCGGCTCTTTCTGCATTTCAATGTTGATAAACAAATAATCCCTCTATATAATTTGAAGCGTTAAAGGATAACTTAAAGGAGACCTATTGTGATTTTTTGTATATTTAGGAAGAAACTATGACAAAAGTAGATCAATAATTCACAATTTGTTCATTGCAAAACACAAAAATGATCCTAAACATCTTAGGAACAGAAATAGGTTCATTGACTTCCTGCTCAAAACTGCAGAACTGATAAGCCCCGCCTCTTTCACAGATTTAAAAATGTGTATTTTGTTGTTGTTGGAAAGTGTGTACATGACAATTTTGAACCTTGTTTTACTCACAATCCTAATTTTTGAGTAATCACATGTAAATACAGACAAATGGGCAGGGATAGGTGCTAGGTGAAGACAGGGATTTTCTGAACACTGGAGCCTCAGCTGTTAGGTTAGGGAATGCTTGGTAGTGGTGGTGGAGGCTTACCATCACTGAGTGGGGAGGGGGGGGTTACTGTGTGAGGCACTTTGGAAGACATCTGTCAGTGTAAATGTGCTATATAAATAATAAATAAATCATTCATTCATTCAATTCAGAGGCTCAGAAAGTGAGCCAAACAAACATATTGAGCTTCTTTATGCTGCCGTGTTCAACATAGTAATATATATTTAGATGATAAATTACATTAACTCGTAACAACAACACTGCCTCACTAGATGTATTTACGTAATGATCTAATCTAATCTGCCGTATGATTCCAGTTTTAGGTAATGAGTAATGAATGAGTCTGCGCGGTCACGATGCCCTTGTAAATCTACTGTTATTTCTCTCTCTCTCTCCAGGGCTTTTCTGCTCAAACACAAACCACTCTCATTCTAACTCCAGCGTCTGATTTGTCCACATGACCCACTGTACGCGTTTGTTTAGAGACATGAACACAGAGTTTATCTCGTTATCACACATGGACAGAGTTTGTATCTGACTTCACTTCCTACTTGTTACAGTATTTGGTAAAAGCAGCTAGTTAAAGACAGAATATTGTTAAATACAAACCAGAAAAACAAATCTAATCAGGTACTAGTGTTTACATCAAAAACGCAATATAACTACACACTTTTCTCAGATCAGTCTTGAAACTCTGAAATAAACATATCTGTGCATCTCTAAAGAAATTACTAATACTATAAATACTATGTACACTGTTAAAAAGTTAAAAGGGCAGCTTAACTTAAAAATGTAAGTACAATTTCTGCTTTAAAGTTTTGTGTCGATCAAACTTATGTACTTGAGTTGCTGTTATTCTCTCTCTCCCCCTCCCTCCCTCTCTTTTTCTCCTTCTCTCTCTGTCTTTCTATTTCTCTCCAATGTCTCTCTCTCCTCTCTCTTGCTTCTCTTCTCTCTCTCCCTTTCTCTCCTCTCTTTCTCTCTTCTTTCTCTTCATCTCTCTTCTCTCTCTCCCTTTCTTTCTCTCTCTCCCCTCCTCTCTCTCTCTTCTCTTTCTCCTCTTTCCTCTCTCCCTTTTTCTTACTCTCTCCTTTCACTGTATCCTCTCTCTTCTCTCTCTCCCCTTCTCTCTCTCTTCTCTCTCTCTCCTCTTTCCTCTCTCTCCACCTCCTCTCTCTCTTCTTTCTTCTCTCTTTCCTCTCTAACCCCTCCTCTCCCTTCCTCTCTTTCTTTCTCTCTCCCCCTCTCTCTTCTCTCTCTCCTTCTCTTCTCTCTCTCCACCCCCCTCTCTCCAATTCCCCCCTCTCTCTTCCTCTCTCTCTCTCTCTCCCTTTCTCTCTCCTCTTTCCTCTCTCTCCACTTCCTCTCTCTCTTCTTTCCTCTCTCTTCTCTCTTTCCTCTCTAACCCCCTCCTCTCCCTTCCTATCTCTCTTCTCTTTCCTCTCTCTCTCTCTCCTTCTCTCTCTATAACTTAAAAAATCTTTATCTACACAAATATTTAAACACATTTAAGTCTGTGGTCATATTTTTACAGTGCAGTATTATTTATATTCAGGTAACTTTTAACAGTTCTTCTTTCATAACAGAGAACCCCCCCCCCACACACCCCCCCCCCCAAAAAAAAAACAACAAAACATTAAACAAAATGTACTTCATAAACGCCTAAGTGGCTTCCATCTAAATCCTGCTTTTAGTGAATTCCTGTGAGGGGCGCCGGGCTTCTTATTGGACACATGACTGAGCCGGGACGTCCCGCTGACCCCGCTCAGTCTGTCCTCTCTCTCTGGGACACGAGGCGGGACACGCTCCTCTCTGACACTTTCATAATCATCCCAATAATACAAAACGCTCAAAGCACATCGTCTGTTCTCTCTCTCTCCTCTCTCTGTCCTTTCTGTCTCTCTCAGTCTCATCCCTTTCTCTCACTCCTACTTTTCTCTCTCCTCCTCTTTCTTCATCTTTCTCCATTTCTCCTCTCTCCTTCACTCATCCCTTCTTTCTCTCGCTCTACCCTTTCTCTTTCACTCTCTCTTCTCTCTGTCTCTCTCTTCTCTTTTTTCTCTCTCTCATCCCTTCATCTCTCTCCCTCTTCCCCCTCTCGCTCTCATCCCTTTCTTTCTCACTCATTTTTAGTCTAGCTTCTCTCTCATCCCTTCTTCTCGCTCTTCCTCTACCCACTCACTATCTCTCTCATTTTCTCTTCTTCTCTACCTCTCTCAACACTTTCTATCCCTCTCCATCACTCCTCCTCTCTCTCTCTCTCTCTCTCTCTCTCTCTTTAACTCTAGCTTCTCTCTCTTCCTCTTTTTGTCCTTTCTGTCTCTCATCCCTTCTCTCCTCTCACTCCCTCACACCTTTCTCTTTCTCCCTCTCTCCTCCTCTTCTCTCTCTCTCCTCTCATCCCTTCTTCTCTCTCTCTCTCATTCCCTTCTTTTACACTTTATCTTTTACTAGCTCCTCTCTCTCATCCCCTCTTCCTCTCTCTCTCTCAAGACTTTCTACCCCTCTCCCTCACTCCTCCTTTCTCTCTGTCTTTTAACTCTAGTTCCTCTCTTTCTCTCTGTCTCTCTCATCCCCTTTTCTCTCACTCTCTCGTCTTCTTCTCTCCTCTCACTTTCAACCCCTTCTTTCTCACTCTTTTACTAGCTCCTCTCTCTCTTCTTCTCTCTTCCTCTTCTCTCTCTCTCCCTTTCTGTCATCCCTTCTCTCTCGCTCTACCCTTTCTCTCTCTCTCTCCTCCTCTTTCTCTCTCCTTTCTCTCTTCCTCTACCCCCTCTCTCTCATCCCTTTCTCTCTCTCTCTCTCTCTTCTTGTTTCCTCCTCTTTCTCTCTCTTTTATCCCTTCCTCTCTCTCTCTTCTTCTCTCCTCTCTCCCCCCATCCCTCTCTCTCTCTCTCTAAACATTTAAGGTACTTTGACTAACTGGCCTTATATGATTTGTAACAGTGTGCTGCTTTGATCGTCCTGCTGTGATTGGCTGGAGCTGAGGCCGACCCCCCCGCGCGTCACTCTCGATGGGACGACTCTGTTTCTGTAGCAACGCATTTCTGGAGTTTTTTTTTTAATGTGTGTGTGTGTGTGTGACCTCAGAGCCGGAGGACGCAGCGACATCAGTGTGACAATTGGATTCGAAGTTGTTGTGAAGGATTGGCAGCGGCGGCTCATTCAGGGACACGAAACGGATGAGAGTTTGTCAACAACACGAGAGTCGAAGCATAAACTGTAAAATTAAATGTATTTTTTATGTTCAAAGTTACAATAGCAGGGGACAGACATGAGTGTGTGTTCCCTCTAAGCTTGAAATGCCTATGTATAAAGTGACTATTATATTCAAGACAATGCCTGAAGGAGGAGAAAGTTGTGTTATCAGCTAAGTTTTATAAATGTAGCAAACCTCTATCTCTCACCCTCCGTCTTTCTCTCTCTCAACGTGCTCTGCCTACGTTCAAAACAAAGCCTTTTGTAAAAAAGCGGGAACGCAAAGAAGTGCGTCGGAGCATTAAAAAGTGTCTTTGTCCTGCAACGCGCCTGAAAATGTTCTGCGTCAAAATTCGCTTCAACGCGCAAAATTAGACGCTTCGATGTTGTCAGGTCTGAACGCAGCAAGTTGAACTGTATTATAGATAAAATGGTTGAATAAAACTGGTTGAAGACGTTAACTAGTGCAGCTTCTTCAATTCAAAGTCTTAAAAATGCCACAAAAGCACCTCATCAACTCAAACACAGTGTTAAAAAGCTTATTCACGTTTGATTCATTTGTACTCGTGTTAAAGAAACATATTAAGGGCACATTAATTCACACAGATCCTCTAAAAGTCCTTGATCTCCTTCAGTAAAACTCCCACAGCTTATGCACCTGCAGCTGTTATAACCTGAAGCGACGTGACAGACATGTAAAGTACGACACGTGTGAGATCCGACCCGAGCTGCTGCTGAATGACTAATGACGACTAACGCTGTTATGCAAATGTGATATGACTCTCCTCCTCCTGAGAGAGCGCTGCTTGTTTCTATGAATAACAAGCCAGAGCCGGAGTCTGGCTGTTCAAACCCACTCGCCTGAATTATAAACATTCACTCACGGTTGAACTTTGGACAGCGGAGGACGCTTAGGACTTTGTCACGTCAGGGTTTACACTCACTCTCTGGAACTATAGGTTTTCACATATTTAGTTAGTTTGGTTTCAATGGGAAGTTTTATTTTCAGTTTTCTGAATCCAAAAGGTGTACCTCAGGGGTCTATCTTTGGACCAGTTGTCTTGTCCATTTACTTCAATGAAAAAACATTCAGAAAACAAAAGCTAAGTGGTTTAATTGCAGCAGAACTGTAAATTTGATCACAGAAGAGGGACCAACACTAAAGCTGTGAATACAAATCTGGCTAGACAGAGCATTGTGATGTCACAGTAATATGTGAATTATCTTTTTACATCTTAAGCTAAAGTTAGGACTGGACAAAAAAAATGTCTTGATATGTTTTTTCATATCTAAATAATATATATTTCAATATCGTTGAAAGTTCAAGTTGAAGCTTATTGCTGGTTAGAAAACACAAACATTAATCTACAGAGATGAAGTTATTATGACAATGACTTTTGCCAATTAACCCTCTACCGCATAGTGTTGCTTTTAGGCAACAAACCACTTTTTTGGCTTGGACACTGGCCCTTTAAGTTTTTTTTATTTTTGTTTTTTTATAATGTTAGCAGACATGTTTCTGTCCAATAAAATCAGAGGCTGAAGTGGGTGTGCACATTTGACTGAGTCTGAAGCAGTCATTTCTGGAAGCAAAGTCACATGTGACACAGTGCTAGGTAACGGTAAGATAAATAACACTTTTCTCTGGGTTAAATTGGAATAATTTGATACAAAAAATATTTTAATGTCCAGAAATATGTCAAGATGCACATTTGATTGTTTACATATAATTTTTACTTGTATGTTTATGCTAATACTGTGTTTTAGGTGTGTTGCCCTAGGGCAACATCATGCAGATGTAGCACTTTTGTTGGGAAAAATAGTGCTCAAGAAGAGATGTGTTGGAGTGAATAATGAGTATTATTGCTTGTAGGAAATGGACATAAAAACATTTTATGGGTCCAAGAATGAACATGGTAGTGAAGTTCCATCCGACAGTGAAGACAGTGAGCTTGAGGACGAGAGTGATAGTGGAGAAGAGTGGCTCCCTGAATCAGGTTTGACACTCAGTGTAGGTCAGGGGTCAGTCAGGGTTCTGTAAGATGTGTGTTGGTGTGTGTGTGTTGGGATGAAAATGAGGATGAGGTGTTTGAACCAGAGGAAGACAATGGCTGGAGAACACCCCATAATGCCAACTTCCCCGACTATCCTGAATGGCAAGGAAGCCTTCCGAGATCAGAAGATTACTTCAAGATGTTTTTTTCAGAAAATATCCTGTCAGTGATCACAGAGCAGTCAAACCTGTATGCTCTACAGGTTTGACTGTTGTTGTTGTTGTTAAATTTTGTATATCTCACCTGCTCAGGGACTGCAGATGGAAACTAGCTACGGCTAAAATCTGGTGCAAAGCATCTTCAATGTTTTTGCACACTGTCCCTGTTAAATAAACTAATAAACTAAACTAAACTAAACAACCCAAGCAGACCTTTAAAACTCAGCACTAAAGAACTTGAACAGTTCATAGGTACTGTAGTCTACATGTCACTGTTTGGGTTACCAGTCACTCGGATGTTTTGGTCCAAGGCCTCTCGGGTGCATCAAGTAGCTGATACCATGAGTCTGAACAGATGGGAGGCCATCAAGAAACTCTCCACTTCAACGACAATGAGGCAATACCTGCAGGAAGTCCAGATTCACTTTACAAAATCTGACCACTGGTAGACCATCTTATTTCAAAATTGCAATCCATCCCAATGAGTGAGAAGCTGGCTGTGGATGAACAGATAGTTCCCTTCAAGGGAAAGAATAAGAACAAGCAATATCTACCAGCCAAACCTAAGAAATGGGGATACAAAATACTCATTTTAGCCAGCTTTGAAGGTATTCCACATAACTTTGAGATCTACACAGGGCGAATAGTGCAACTCCCTGAGCTGGTAGATATAGGTGCAAGTGGGAACGTCATTTCTCCTAAATTGGCTCTTTTTTAGGTAAATTTTAGTATTATGTTGAATAAAACCTTTTCTGATACATTTTTAGATTATTTTCTCCTATTCCATTCAGTATTGAAAACCTTGGTGTTTTAGTACCCTCATCGCACACTGTTGCCCTGAGGCAACAAACCCAGATTTTTGTGGGGGGGCGTGGGGGGTCAAATGTTATAATTGATATAATGTCAGGGACCCACAAGCTCTCAAAAAGTATCTTGAAATATTTTTTTCCTCCTAAAATAAAAAGTCATGCAGTAGAGGGTTAAAACAAATAAAAAAGAAAATCAGAAATTCTATACACAACACAAGTTTCAGGACAGTTCACTAACTACAACAGAGTAAATGGCTTTTCTCCTTTTTTTTTTATTTCTCTGTCATTGTCATTTGACCAATTGGTATTTTATTAGCCCTTTACACTGGATTACATTATCTTAATACAAATGTATATCTTGACCAGAAAAATATCTCGGCACACAATATATCATTATGTTGCCAAGCCTTAGTTAAAATCTAGTGACATAAATTAAAATCATTATTGCAAAGAAGACCTTGAGAAATTAGATGCACTGCACTCTATGACCCAGTTTACAATAGGACTGAACAATTTGTGAAAAATAACTAAATATCTAACCAGCTCTTTGCTCACGAGATTTGCGTCTGCATTTTAAACACATCCAAAGGACAAAATAACTAAAATATGTCTATGAACTGCTACTAAAAGATCTAAACTACAGAATTAAACCAGGTCTACATAAAAATGTGTTGTTTTTGTAGAATATTATGACGCTTCAACCTTTCTGATTCACTAATTGTGCCTAATAACATCTCTGCTTCAGTCCGGCCACGACATGCTGCTGCTTCTCTGCGGTTCATGTTCATATAAAACAATCATAGGCCTCACACCGGCCTATCGTAGTCAGCTGCTTCGACAAGAGCCTCTCTCCAGATGCAACACTCGATCCTCACGGCTTATCACACCCAGAGTTCCCAAGGACACGTCCTCTCTCGGCCTCACTGTCACTTTGATTTGCAGCTGCTGATGACGACTTGGCTCAGACTTCAATCACACTGGAGCCTATTATCGTTCTCTGCTTTTAAAGGCGAACGATAAAGGACTTGTGCTTGAAGACAAATTATGTAACGACAATTTTAATGGTAAAGCAAATACCACTCTCTTTCACACGTTCAGGCCACAACTGTACAACTGTGTTCATCTTGTCCAACAAAATTAATTGGTTCAGGATACTGGTTAAAGGAGCTATAACTGACTTTTGCTTCCTTAAAAATGTAAACAAACTGAAATCATTCATTTTAAACTTCCTACATTCGTCCAACAACAATAACAACAACAACAACAACAGACAAACTTCGTGTAATTATTTGATTTAGATTATGATTAGTTATATTGAACAGCAATCTATTGATGAAGAGTTGGAACTGAGTCATTGGTCTAATCTGCCTTTATGACATAAACACACTGTGACTTATTCATTTTCTGTGTAAAATTATGTTTTTACATGAACTGCATTGCACTTTTAGTCTTTTTAAGCACAGTTTGGGTCAGATAAATTGTCATTGTCATAGCTTCAGAGCTTTTGCTACGCCCTCTTTTTAGTCGATTAATGGTTGATGGGACTTGTCTTTAGTCGAGAATTTCTTTGGTCGACTACAGCCCTAATCTCTTTCACACACGCTCAATTGGATTTTGGCCCAATAAACAATCATGTCATAATATCATGATCATATCAAGAAAGACATTCATATTGTTCATATTGACAAACAAACACTTATTAAAGCTTGTGCTGCAACAAAAGTCATAGAACAAGAATACAACTTACAGACATGTTAATAAAATCAAAATTGACTTTGGAATCGAGAAAGACAAAAAAAAAACATAATTTCTCTACAAACCAACAAAGAATTGGTTGATCACTGTGAGTGCTGCTGCACCACAGAGGAAAAGCCCAAACAACTGCCTGATCAGATATCGACCAAAATGTCAGCTGGCCGATATATCGTTCTTTCTCTAGACAGGACACTGTGGACTAATTTTCACCCAAATAAATACTTTAAAGGCACCGTATGTAAGATTTTGATGTCAGATTTCATAAATATGACCTATATGTGTCTAAAGATACAAGGTCAACATGTCCAAGAACATGTTTGAGTTTGAACTGATGTTGCACAATGACAGACACAACTGTCTGTGATAGGCTCATGCAGTTGTTTCCACACAGTTCTCATCATACTTCAACCACATTGTGTAAAAATGCTGTTCTTGGGAACAAACCATGACTATGTTTCACTATGAATCATGGTTAAAGTGTCAGGTGTCACTTTCTCAGACACTCGACACTTTAACCATGATTCATAGTGTAACATTGTTTTGATTGGTTTGTAGTTTCTCATCCTTTTATGGGCCTTTTTTTCACACTCTGGCAACCCAAGTTCATTTGTGATTGCCATACCTTTTTTATGCTTCTAGTTGTGCATCTTACATACGGTCCCTTTAACAAGATATTTGTGCTTGGGAGAAAATGATTTTGAGTTTTTAAAAAAAGGTAAAGAACCTTTAAAGCAATCAATAATGTAACAGATGCCTAATTATGTTATATGTTATGTTAACTTACAACGATTCATCTCAACTTTATTCATAACGCTTTCAAACACTGACTAAAGTACTATAACATGTAACATAAAAACAGTAAAAATACAATAAAATAAGAACGGAGTGAATAAAAATGATTCAAAAACAAACAGTGTTACAACATGTCTTATATACAAAGGTAAAAGGCCCGATACTAAAATAAATCCCATTATCTGGCGCTCTTTGGACAAGAAACAGTCCTCTGTGTACGTTTGGATAAATGTTCTATTCATAGCTGTCGTGCAGCACTTTGGAAACACAACTCCTCAGAGCTCTCAAACCGTCCGGATCGGGAGAGAAAACCGCGCTAAAAGCATTCCCACTGCAGGTCCACTTCCGAAAGCTTTGGAATCAAAAAAACACCCCTCCTGGCACCTGCCCAGCCCGGTGTAAATAAGCCCAACATAAGACAGTCCGCCGGGTTCAATTAGGCGGGAGAGGAGTGGGCTGTGTGGGCCAGAGAAGCGCGGTTTGGGACTCGGGTCAAAGCAGGTGAGGAAGTCGGTGGTATAATCCTCAGAGCTAAACAGGAAGCTGCAACAATGAAAGCGCCGTGCCAAGAGACCGTCGTGTTTACGCTTTCACGAGTCGCTGGAAGACGAGAGCGAGATTTTTGATTATTTATTTCCATTGTAACAGATCCGTGTCTTTGCAATTAGTCTAAAATGTGACCAAATAGAAGCAAAGAGATGATGTTTGAGAAAGTCATAAATATCCACTAAACCCATATTCATTAATTTCTATGTAATTTTATGATGCGTTCTTGTTCCGTTCAAGCATAAAAGTGGTCTGTCTACATTAAAACTTCTCTGGGCACAAGGGAGGCTTTGGAGACTGTGTATCAGTAAACAATTGCTCGATTACTACATTAGTTGACAATTATTCCAATAATCTATTAGATGTGATGATTAATAATCGATTAACTTGTTTCAGGCCTAATACAATCTTTTTGGCAGTCCCGAGGAATGTAATTTTGAACAAGAATCTTCTCAAATAAACTTGTTTTGAATGCCAAACTAAGTTAGCTTTGACCCATTGCATCTTTCAAAGTAGGGCAGGACAATAAAACTTTAAAAAACTTTAAGTAATATTTATTTATCTTATATTTAACTAAGATTTGCAGTCACTTGAAACCTACATTAAAACCACTGTTAAAGCCTATTATAAGCATGTTCTTTTTGCTCATATCAAGTAGACTTTCACATTTCGGTGCCTGCGTTACGTCCCTCTGTGATGTTGTGAGTTCAGTGTTACTTCCTGCGCGTCTGTTCCTCCTGCACCTGATAACCTTTGGCAAACAGCTGAGGGATTAAACCGACCGCACGCACCGGTGTTGACATGGGACACAATCTGAACGATCTGGACACGCTCTGAGTCTGTGACATCCACGACATTCACATCAGACATGACTGTGTGAGATTAAAGTGACGGAGGCCTGGAGAACAACTAATACGAAATACTCACAAAACTTATTATACTGTTATGTTTTTGGGCAAATATCAATAATGATGTTGTGTCAGTCCAATAGAAATGTGTTTGTAGAATAGGATAAAGTCAATATAGTGAGCAAGAGCCGGTGTTTCTGATAAATAACATTATGTATTATTACAACAAAAACAGACTTTGAGCAGTATTCATTTGAGTTAAAAGCATCTGTGTCGAATATTATTGATCTGGAGAATGTTGTGATGTCATGTGAACGCAGCTTATTGTCAGACGAATGTGAAATGTTTGCAAATCAAACATAGAAGTGCAGAAATATTACATTTATACAATTGCAAAAAATATATATAATAACAGCTGTTTAAGTTAAAAATGTAAGTACAATTTATGACAAACTCATGTATGTGTTGTCTGTTATTCTCTCTCTCTTTTTTCTCCCCTACTCTACCGCCTTTCTCTTCTCTCTTTTCTCTCTCTGTCTCCTTGTCTCTCTCTCTTTTTCTCCCTCTCTCCTCTTCCCCCCCCTCTCTCCTCTTCCCTTCTCTCTCTGTCTCTCTCTCCCTCTGACGTTTTCTCTTTCTCCCTCTCTCTTTCTCCTCTTTCCTCTTTCTCTCTATATATTTCTCTCTTCTCTTCCCCTCTCTCTCTCTCCCCTCTCCCCTTCTCTTTCTCTCTCATCTCTCTCTCCCTCTGTCGTTTTCTCTTTCTCTCTCTCCCCTTCTCTCTACCCCTCTCTCTTTCTCTCCCTCCTCTTTCTCCCTCTCTCTTTCTCTCTCCCCTCTCTCTTTCTCTCCCTCCTCTTTCTCCCACTCTCTTTCTCTCTCCCCTCTCTCTTTCTCTCCTCTCTTTCTCGCTCCCCCCCCCTCTCTCACAACTTAAAAGTTGAAAATCTTTGACTCAAATTAATAAATTACATCAACACAAATATTTAAGTTAATTTAACTTATTGACCTTGTGACTTTTTACAAACCATAAACAAACATACTCAATAATCAATTTACAGTTTATAAATCTAAATGTAAAATGCACGTTTTAAATCAGGAGAATGTGTGTATCTCTCAATGCTAATGCTAATTGTAACCGCTAAGGCACAAAACACTTACATTTTAACCAAAGCTTGCATTAGCTTACGAGTAGCATGCTTTGATGTTATGCTAGATCTGACTGGATAAGATCTGAATCAAAATACCTATCACACTTTTACGTCTTTTGCTGATGTCAAACAACTTAAACGTTTTGATTAAAATCTCTAAACCAGTAATGATCTTCCAAACCCTACATACAGTACAAAACAAAACACAGTAGCCCACACGCTGGCAGTAGTAGAGAGTTAGAGAGTTCTCTTTTATGCTTTTATGCAGACGGTGTGAGAAATAACAAGTTCACCAGGGTCACAAATGATGAACGGATAATGAAATCCCAACAGGAGCGTCGGCCAAACTTAAGAACAGCTCCAGGGAATAATTAAAGTATGAAATCTGCAGCATAAGGGAAGAGAGAGAGAGAGGGAAGAGAGGAGAGAGAGAGGAGAGAGAGAGGAGAGAGAGAGAGAGAGAGAGAGAGAGAGAGAGAGGGAGAGGGAAGAGAGAGGGAGAGAGAGAGAGTGGAGAAGAGAGAGTGAGAAGAGGGAGGGAAGAGAGAGAAAGAGGAGAGAGAAGAGAGAGACACACAGAGAGCAATTTGTGTTTTAAGCCTCAAAATAAATACAACTTAAAGGGACTATAACCAAGATTTTAAATATAAAATAACTTCAAATCAGTTTCCTCCTGGCACAGATCTCTTGTTTGTGTATCTAGTCAGGTGAAAATCAGTCTGCTATGTCCTGACTACCTCTAATAATCAATTGTTCGTCTGATATTGTACTACTTAACTGCTGTTAGCCACAATGCTCAATGTCTTTTAATAGCTGTGAAAAAAGCATATGGTCATCATTTCTGAGATTTAGAATGTATTAGGTAACTGAACAAAACATGTACACTGAAATAAAAAGCTTGAAATTTATTTTGTTTGTTTACATTTTTAGGGAAGCATCTTTAATGAAATGCTACATATGATTAATAACTTAAAGGGACTGTACCTGATTTTTGTATTCTTAAAATGTAAACAAACAGAAATAATTAATTTTAAGCCTCTTACTTCAGTCTACATGTTTTGCTCACTTAGCTAATGCATTCTCAGCTTCAAAATTGTTTATCATGATGTGTTTTAAAGCGAACCCTGGCTACAATCACACGTTTACCCTAAAACACTTATAATATCATCACTTTTATAAATTCAGAACAAAAACCTTGAAAGTATTTGTAGTTTTATCAAAATCATGTTTTAAAGAAATCACATGGCTGCCATTTTGTCCTGGCTGTGACGTCAAATGGTTGTCTGTCTGCCCTCTGGTGGTTGTCAAGGTAACAGGTAACTAAGCAACATGAATTCAACAGTTAAAACCTTTCAGTTTGAGCTGGAATTTGGCCAAATACAAAACGATTATGTGGAATTTTGTAAAACTGAAGATAATCAAGAGGAAGAGGCAAGAACTGGACACTGTCAGTGGTGTTTTTGTTTCAACTGTTCACCGATCGAACCACAGGAGTAACCATGGCAACAACCAAAAGCAACCATTTGATGTCATCAACCCAGAATGCACAATATGGCGGCACCCAGTAGCTCAAAACAATGCAGATTTTATAAACATAGTAAGCAGTTTTATATTTGTTTGTAGTTTATTTGAACAAACATGAGATGTACTTGCATTTTAGCCATATTTGTCGTTATAGTCAGGGTTCACTTTAATGTTTTTTCACCGCTGTTATTGGCGAGGTGAGTCACTATACTAACAGCAGTTAGCCACAATGCTAAAAACAAAAACAGAAAAAGTTGGCGACAAACGGTATTTTATTAGACATAGACAGGACATGACTGATTAATTTTCACCTGAATAGATACATTCACAAGATATCAGTGCTAGGGGGAAACTGTTTTTAAGTTATCTTGTGAAAAAAATCGAGTATAGTCCCTTTAATTTAACCACTTTTTAACTTGTCATCTTATTTAGGACTGCATTTTTTCTGATGTGGGTCTCACTCTCAGTATTTTTCATTTTCGTTATATATTACATTTTCTTGTGCGTGTGGAGGTAAAAAAGTACTAGTTTGCTGGTTAAAACTGCCCAGCGAGGCACAACTGTCCAGATTCTCACTGCTGTGTTGTTTCCCACAGTAAAGTCAGCAGCAGCAGCAGCTCTTTGTCCCCTCTGAGCTGAACGTGTGCTGAATGTGTGCAGACGTAAACCAGTCTTCTTCTTCTCTCTGGAGCACCTGGCATCGCCCCGGACAACTGCTGATCGGCAAAGAGAGAGTGAAACTACAGCAGCACCGTCTGTCCTGACCTGAGCCTGGACGTCATAAACAATCTGTCTCCTCTCATTCTCCTTCTCCTTCTTCTTCTGCTTCTCCTTCTTCTTCTTCATCTTCTTTTATCTTCTATCTTCGTCATCTTCTTTTTTATCTTCTTTTCTTTCTTCTATCTTCTTCTTCTTCTCCTTCTCTATCTTCTTCTCCTTTTTCTTCTTCTTCATCTTCTTCTTTTATCTTCTTTTTAACTTCTTCTTTATCTTCTCCTTCTCTATCTTCTTCTCCTCTATCATCTTCTTGTTCCTATTCTTCTTCTCCATCTTCTTCTCCTCCTTCTTCTTCTCGTTCTTCTTCTTCTTCTCTTTCTTCTTTTTCTCCTCCATCTTCTTCTTATTCTTCGTTTTTATCTTCTTTTTTATCTTCTCCTTCTTCTTCATCTTCATCTTTTTATTTTTTATCTTCTTTTATCTTCTTCTCCTTTTTCTTCTTTATCTTCTTTTTTATCTTCTTCTATCTTCTTCTTCTTCTACTACTCCTTCTCAATCTTCTTCTTATTCCTATTCTTCTTCTCTTTCTTCTCTCTCTTATTCTCCTCTATCATCTTCTTGTTCCTATTCTTCTTCTCCATCTTATTCTTCTCGTTCTTCTTCTCTTTCTTCTTTTTCTCCTCCATCTTCTTCTTATTCTTCGTTTTTATCTTCTTTTTTATCTTCTCCTTCTTCATCTTCATCTTTTTATTTTTTATCTTCTTTTTTATCTTCTTCTATCTTCTTCTACTACTCCTTCTCAATCTTCTTCTTATTCCTATTCTTCTTCTCTTTCTTCTCTCTCTTCTTTTTCTCCTCCCCTATCTTCTTCCTATTCTTCTTTTTTATCTCAGAGTTACCACGGCGACGACAGCACCAGGCATGCACGAGGGGGAAAAGTGATTCAGGCTGAACTTCTTATTTTAGCGGTGACGTACGGCGGCTCGAGTCTCCATCACGTAAACAGCAGCAGGGTCTGATTACAGAGAGAACGGCCGGTTTGGACAGATCAGATGGACTGAAGAGGACAAATAGTGACAAACAACGCAGCTTTATCTTTAGTCATTAGTTTACTCAAATGGCCTATTCACACGGCTTAATATTTACCTCAGGACCTCATGTAATTGTAATAATTACGTCATCTGATTTTGTACTCCTGTGCCAATTGTCCGTGTCTGTAAAAACGTCGGTAAGTTTCCCTCAAATTTTATCTTCTGTAATTCGCCAAACTCAGACGTCCTCTTGTAATTTTAATGCGACTGATGTGCGTTTTTCTTTGGCCGATGCCGATACCGATATTTCAAATTGTTGTCCGCCGATGTCAGTGGCTGATGGCCTATTTTCTTATTTTAGTTTTAAAAGCAGAGCTGGGGTGATAACCAAAAAAACTTCAACATGTTAATGATAAAATCAAAACAGCAGACTTAGGAATAGAGAGAGATAAAATGAGTCTTATTGTTTCTCTCCAAACCAACTTCAGCTGATCACTGAGTGAGGCTTTTCTGCCGAGGAAAAGTCCAAACAACTGCCTGATCAGATATCCAATATACAAAAAACAACAACAACTATATACCGGCCCCAAAATATTGGTCAGACAATATATCGGTCTATCTCTAGAAGAGAAATTGGTTAAATTGTCTTTCTTAAAGGAACCAAATGTAAGATACGCAACTAGTGGTTCTTAAAAGCTATTACAATCACTGATGAACTTGGGTTGCCAGTGTGAAATGGCACATCCATTATCGCTCCAATCAGGAACAAGATTTGCTATAAATCATGGGTGATAACAACAAAGTCACTTTACCAGACACCTTGGGAACAAACCATGACACACTCTTTGTCATGGTTTGTTCCCAAGACTCACATTTTAACACATTGTATATGGAGCCCGATGAGAACTGTGTAGAAACAACTGCATGAGCCTATCACAGACAGTTGTGTCTGTGTCCTGGTGCAACATCAGTTCAAACTCAAACATGTTACTGACTCACGGTTCTAAGAAACCAATTTGGCAAACCAAATGAGAGAGTCATGTGAGGATAATTCTGCTTTCTGATTGGATAATCCTCTTGAAAACCAAAACACTTAATGTAAACATCAACAACTGAACATCATGTCCTTTGCTTTTTAAATTAAGAAAAACTCAGAATTACAATGACTTTCAGTAAAAATAGTAGATTTGGACATGTTGACCTTGTATCTATGGACACATATAGGTCATGTTTATGAAGTCTGAAATCAAAATCTTACATAAGGTTCCTTTAACATGGTGCAGGAGATTACTTTTCAACACAAAATGTAATCAAAAACATAGCCTGAGCACCTTTCACCTTTTTGTCCCCACTGTGTTTGTTTGCTTGTTGTAATCATCTTTAAATCAACTCCTTTGTTAAATCGTAAATCTAATAAGTGACATACTGTATTTACTCCAAAAACTGGTTAATATCATGGTTTGCCTGTGCTATCGTAAAGTCATAAACTGTACATAAGAGAGAAACACATTGGTAATTAGTAGAGAAATTGCAAAAGTTACATGACTTCAACACTTTCTCAGTCAGTACTTTTTTTACCATAAACTTTACACTCACTCTTCAAACCCTTCATAACAACATCTACATTCCCGTACACGGCTGCACACCTCTAGACACAAGCTCATTTCTCTGCTGCATTAGTGATCTCGTGGTGACAGAATCCATTAACCCAGCGCTGGCCCTGTTCTCGCTGCCTTCAGGGTTTCCTATCTTATCTGTGTGTGAGGATAAAGCAGAGCATTCTTACTCTGTCTTACGTAACGGCTCGCTCTTCTTCACACCGACACAGGAACAGCAGGTCTCAGCAGAGAAAACACTCTTCAGACCAGCCCTGTGTCGGTCAAATGTGCCTCTTATGAAACGCACAGCTCTTAAGGCCCAGAGTACGACACATTATTGCATTTTTATAGTTTGGTGTAGTAGTATTCCTAACTTTTTTTGTCCTGAGTACCTCCTCCTCTGTGTTTAAGTAGAAAAATGTGTTTATAGTACAACAGGAGTAGGACTTTAGCTTCTCACATTTATCAGACATTGAAATCACACACACAGTTGAACTTATTACCTTTTTCTTCTTGGAAAATATGTTTCTGAGTCTGTTTGTTGCAGTTAAAATGTCCTAAATCACCAACTGTCATTAGCAAACCGGCTTTTAGCAAACACACTGTTGCCACGACAACAGAAAGAACTACTGTACATTTTGCCCACTCGTTCTAAATGTTTAAGGAGCATTTTACAAATAAAAAAATGTCCGTTGATAACCTCTATAGTGTCATTTGTGTGGGTTTTAGCCCTTTATCTCTACAATGTGGTTGCTAGGTAAGAGCTATATTATCTCTACATATGTCACATTTGCAGGTCACAAGACAATTATAAACCTCATCAAAACAAGCTATATAATCAGAGAACATCTTAAATATAATCATGTTCACTATGTTTTAATGAATAATGCAGTCTAACCTGTCATACACAGCGAGGAAATGAACTAATAGCGGCCACACTGAAATAAAAAACACACAATAATAAACTGATAAGCTACAACAAATAATCAATTGCGGAAGTCTTTCATCAGCCGGACTGCCTTCATATCTCTGCGCTGTGATTAAACATGTAATTATGTCTTACCCTGTGTTGTGTCAGACTTACTGATTAACAATTAACCTCACACATTCACTGCCGTCAACACAAAGCTTCAGCTCCAGCAGGTCAGGCAGAAGGTGAGTCGACTAAAGGCCGGACAAACACATCCTGCTCTTTCCTCTAGTCTCAGTGTACCACAGACAGTTATTGTTTCACTTTAGATGATTTCTAAATAAAATCATTTATGAGGCAATAATACATAGGACTGCAACAAGTTAATCGATTAATCATTAGCTGGTCTTTATACTAGTGTTGACACAATTCTAAATTACTATTATTCTATTTCAAACACAATGGATACTAAGGAATGTACTCAATTCTCGACACCAATGTCATTCCTACAATTCAAAAAGTGCCTTTTGACATTGACATTTTCAACAAAAAATAATCGTTTTTTTTGGTTGCTTAAAATGTATGTTTTGTTCTAGTTATATATAGAGGGATTTTTTCTTTATCAACACAGACGATGCGTGCAAACCCGACTTGCAGAAAGCTTGTTTCTCTACTAAGCTGGAGAAACAACTCGAACTACAAGAGTTTATCACTGTGCGAAGCAAAAGTTATGCTGCTAATTCAACATTTGTGAATGAAATTTGATCCAATGACCCTTAAAAGTTACTTGGGCGTATACACTTTAAATACATCACAGACCAAATACACAGAGATCAAAGAAAGATTTACAAGTAAAATATATCATTGAGAACAATCAGAAGTTGTTGTTTTTTTCTCTCAATGTTTTGATTTATAATTTAATTATGCTGTCTTTGTTGTAGTTTCTTTTCAGTTGTGTATCAGACTCTTCATAGTCCTGGTTACAAATATCAAAATACATCTACGTTTTCCAGTCGTCCAGTTACAGTTCATTTACTATCACAAACAATCTGATCATGTTTCCCTAATTAAGTGTCCATGGATTCTGTCTGAGTCTGAGGTTTTTGTCAGATTGACAGTGAAATACAAACTGGTTTTCCATCGTGTGCAGCCGTACCTACCGCAGACTCTACATTTGTTTAGGCACGTGACCGCACCAGGAGCTCGGTCACAGTCACCCTCTGACCTCCCAGCTGTGGATGCTGCTGCGCTCTCTCTCTTTCTCTATGTCCCTCTCTCTCTCTGTGTCTCTTCATCTCTCTCTGTTTCTCTGCATATTTCGGTCTGTTCCTCTTTTTCTTTGGATTACTCTGTCTATCTTTCTAAATCTTTCTCTCTGTCTAAATATCTCTCCCTTTATCTAGCTGTTTTTCTGTCTCTGTCTGAATCGTTCTGTCTCTCTATCGTTCTGTTTCTCTCGTTATCTCAGTTTCTTTGCTTCTCTCTCTCTCTGAATCTCTCTCTCTCTCTCCCTCTGAGTCTCACTCTTTCTCTCCTCTTTTCTCTCTCTCTTCATATGTCAGTGAACAGTCTGACATTACTCTCTCTGCAGTAAAGGTAAAAGCCCATAGATCCAGAGCAGCAGAAGAGTCTGTGTCCCTGGTGGAGGAGCAGGTGGACTTGAACACAGTCAGTGCTGGGCCAGGCTGCCGGCTCTGACCAAGTGTTTTCAAATGTGATTTTATTACATAATCCAGCAGGCACATGGCAGCTCCACTACAGGCAGACACAGAGGAATAAACACAACCAAAGTCATGTCTCTGCTTTTGCCTGGACACAGATGAGGAGTTATAGACAGCTTACAAATATTTTATATGCTATATAATGTATGGTCAACGCCATACATTATATAGCATGATCAGCACAGTGTCAGTCCAAACATCTTAAGTATTCTGATCTCAAATTGTCAAATCAACATGTCACCAATGTTTACACAAAAATGTCTCAGAAATCTCTATATACAGTAGTTACAGATCATCATTAGATATCCACAAGGTGGATATGTAATGATGATGATAAACTATCACTGTCAGTGTCAGTGTCAGTGACAGCAGTAGCCCTGGGGCAGCTGAGCAGAAGCAAGTCACCTAAACACCTGGCGCCTCAACCTCCAACTAGCAACTACCACAAAGTGTTTCCTAACCAACATGTTATTGGTTGGTGGGGAAACAGGAGTGCCCGGTGGAAACACACAGAAAGACCCGGGTCGTGCAGGAATCAAACCCACTATCACACTGCCGCCAAATTGCACACATCTTTCATTAAAATAATTTTCACATGCATCATATTCTCACTTTTTCCAAGTTTGGGATATTTACATTTTTTGATAGAAGCTGAAACTTATCTTTTGCAGCTCATGTCTTTTACAATATGAGCATTAAACTAGTGGGAAACCTGTGACTGTGCTATGTTATGTGTCAGCAGTGGTATGAAGTAGTTTCAATATGATTGTTCTTTAAAATGAGGTTTTAAGACAAGACACTTGTAACAGGAACAACACACTAGGGCTGTAGTTGTCAAAAGACATTTGTGGTTGACACAAATCTTACATGAAGTCATTCAATCATTCAATATCTGATCATGCATCAGACCTCCAAAATCACAACTGTACATTAGGCAACAACACTAGCACAAAAGGTGTAAAAACTAGGGATGGAAAATCGATTGAAAATATCGAAAATCGATCGAAGTTCGCAGAAATCGAATCGTTAGGCCAGAATCGATCCATTTTTTCATACAGCCACTGACTTACACACACACTCTGTATTTGTATAATACACACAATAATACAAAAATAGTCACAATGTTTGAAGAAACAAAGCCTGAACTTGTGCTAGATCTGACTGAATGTGCTTCATTATGTTGCGTTAACAACTGATGGGTTAACGACTCTAAATATGGACACTAAATATGACTGTTTACTGTTTGAATGTTGACAAAAAAACACTAGTTCTAAGCTTTAACAACAGTGACTTTGTTTTAAATGTCATGTATAATGGTTTATTTTGTGTCTTCGGAAAAAAAAAGTTAATATAGATAAACTAAGAATCGAATCGAACAAAATCGAAAATCGTTGCTACAAAATCGAAAACTGAATCGAATCGTGACTTAAGTGAATCGTTCCATCCCTAGTAAAAACATGTTTTAAACTGCCAACTCTTCACCTGATTTGAACCATACCTTCAATGATCCTGTCTCATATTATATATTCTGTAATTGTGAGTAATATTCTGGTCGACCAATTGGTCAACTAAATGACTAAAGCCGGGCTATTCAATTACATTTACCAATGGGTCAGATTTTTCTTTGGGTGGTCTGAGGGTCGGAGTTTAGTTTTAACCTAGACTATATAATAACGCTATGCTGTGTAAAGAGTACTGCTTTTTCTCAAAACATGAGTAAAACAGCTTGATTTGTTAGACGTTGTGGTCTTATTGTTCTGGAAAGGTTGTATTGTCTTGTTTACGCAATTTAGTTCACTTTTAACGACAATAGCATTCATTTTTCAATACTTGAGCCAACCTTAACCTGCCGTAATGTTAATATTCTGTTCTCTCTCTGTGAATATAACATCTGTCTGTGAATCTCTGTGGAAAAAACCCAAAGGCAGTGCAGCGTAGGGGAAAGCGTAAAGGCGGCTGCGTTAAAAGGACGCAAGCTTTGTGATACACTGATGTACGAGGGACGGCGGTGTAGTAAAAAGCGGCTGTAGTGTGCATGGAGCGTGGTGGGGGATTAAGCTGTAGTTACATAAGCGCTGACCTGCCACGGAAGGCCCACTGATCCTGGCACGGAGCGGCACAGAGGTTTAGCACGCCGTGGCTTTATACCTTCACAATGACTCAACACATCGTACACTAAATATATGTCACGTTATGCGCGCTGTTAACACGCTAAACAGCTCTTTTTTCTGCAAACACATCAGCAAAACTATAGTTAATGTAAGAAAAAAAACGGTATTGCTGCAGTAAACAAGTGCAAAACGTGTAAACTTGTCATAACTTGTGCGTTATTTTGCGCTTAAACCCGCGTCTTTGTTCACCGTGAGTAGCAGCGTATCTCTGCTTGATGACATAACAGCACGCGAATGAAAACCCCACGTAAAAACATCAGTATGCCCAGGACACAAGCACGGACATGTTTCTTAATAGGTGTTGTGTGTGTGTGAATGAAGCTTATAGTGTTTGGTGTTTGCTCGCGTGATGATGCGTAGTGTTTTTGGTGTTTTGATCGCGTGATGATGCGTAGTGTTGTTGGTGTTTTGATCGCCTGATGATGCGCGTAAAATACCTTGGCTTGGTTGATGAGCAGACCGACAAAAGTTGACACCAGCACGGAGCCGGACATGCTGCCTTTCCTGCGCATCTCCTGCTTGATGAAGGGGAAAGCGGCCGCGGGGGGCTCCTCCGGTACCGTCACGGTGTAGGTCTGTCGCATGGTCGGCATGTCGGCGACGCCGAGAGGGACGCAGAAACGGATGAAAGCTCCTCGCGCGCTCCTTATCTTCTCCAATGTAGTTTTTTTTTTATTATTAGAGTGATGAACGCGCTGATACAAGTGATTCAAGTCGTAGCAAGAAGGCTGTCATTCATCCACGAAGAGAAAGAAAGGGATCGATAAGACAGCAGGTGATTTTCCGCGTGCGTAAACAGCGTAAATCCACAAACGTAAAGCAGAAATGACTGTCCAAAACGAGAGGTGGCTGTGGTGGTTTTATTGCAGGAGTCCAGTCCAGTGTGCGCGCTGTGAAGATCTGTCCCGCTGCTGCTGCTGCACACACACTCACGCACCCACACGTAGCTCCGCCCTCTTTTGGCTCGCGCAGTCCACGTCAGACCCACGTCAGCGCCGCCCCCAGCCCCGGCCTGCGTCACCACACATGCACAGATTTTTCTCCGCGTTTCTTTCCCCAGCTATAACCGAGGAGGGGATCATTCACAGCAGCCAGCAGTGATTATCCTGGGCTTTATATAAGACACCGCGCGGACGTTACGATGCGCGCGTGATGTGGATAATTAACACAGAAACAAAACAGTATCAATTATCTGAAGCCTGGACGGAACATGCGGACAATAGGACAGCGTTATAGACTAAAACAGGACAAAAATAAACAGAAAATACACTGTAAAAAAATCCTAAAGGCAGTAAGTCAAAGCAACTTAAATCTTTATGTTGATATAACTTGATAATGTGAGTTTTAAGAAGAAAGAGAGAGAGAGAGAGAAAGAGAGAGAGAGAGAAAGGGGTAAGGAAGAGAGAGGTGCTAGAGTAAAAGAGAGGAAAAGGGATGAGAGAGGAAGGTGTGAGGGAGAGAAAAGGGAGAGAAAGGGTAGAGAAAAAGAGAGAGGAAAGAAGAAGAGAGAGAATGAGAGAGAAAGGGATAAGACTGAGAGAACGGGATGAGAGAGAGAAGAGAGGGAAAAGAGAGAAAGTGTTTAGACAGAGAGAGAGAGAAAGAAGAGACTGAGAGAGAGAGAAGGGTGTGAGGGAGAGGGAGAGAAAGTGTTTAGAAAGAGAGAGAAAAGAAGAAAAGAGAGAGTGAGAGAGAAAGGGATAAGAGAGAGAGAAGGGTGTGAGGGGGAGGGAGAGAAAGGGTTGAGAAAGAGAGGGGGAAGAAGAGAGAGAGAAAGGGATGAGAAAGAGAGTAGTGAGGGAGTGAAAGGGTTGAGAGAAAGAAGAGAAAAAGTAGGGGATGAAAGAGACAGAAAGAAGAGAGAGGAAAGAGAGGAGAGAAAGGGATGAGAGCGAGAGATAGAGAGAGGAGAGAAGAAGAGAGAGAGTGAGAGAGAAAGAAATAAGAGAGGGAGAGAGGGTAAGAGAGAAAGGGAAAAGTGAGGGAGCGAGTGAAAGGGTTGTGAGAGGGAGAGAGAGGAAAGAAGAAGAGAGAGAGTGAGAGAGAAAGGGATAAGAGAGAGACAAGGGTGTGAGTCAGAGAGAGAGAAAGGGTTGAAAAAAGAGAGAGAGAAAGGAGAGAAAGAGGAGTGAGGGAGGGAGTGAAAGGGTTGAGAGACAGAAGAGAAAGAAAAAGAAAGGGATGAAAGAGACAGAAAAACAGGGAGAAGAAAGGGAGGAGAGAAAGGGATGAGAGAGAGAAAGGGTTGAAAAAGAGAAAGGGAGGAGGGAAGAAGAGAGAGAGTGAGAGAGAAAGGAATAAGAGAGAGGGGGGTGTTGTAAATATAAGCTTTGTCTTTTATAGGCTACCATAAAGTATAAATGTACATACACTCCAAAAAGCTCATTTCTAGTCTTGGCTAGAAGGACAGGAATTCAGAATATTTAACTTAATTTTGCAACACACTTCTCTGATTCTCTAAAACTGATTTGCCGGTTTGGTTAAGTAAAAATATCTTACTCCATTGGCAAATATTTGGGATTAAAATAGAAACTAATGCATTGAAACAAGACATAAACTAATAATAATCTAGATCCACAAGCAGCAAATACATCATAATTGTGAAAATGAACAAAAATTAAGAGAATCAGACGACCGTATAGTGTCTAAAATGAATAGTAAAGTATTTAGTGTCTGATATAACATGGGTAAACCTCAGAAAGTGCATTTTACATAACAAGTCCCTTTAAACTGGAGCTAGGCTAAAGAATTTGTCACATGACACATGACCAGCTCAGGACTTGGCCAGAACTAACCTGTTGAGAAATCAAACTCTTACATTTCTTATTTATTTATTTTGACATACACGCTTGTTGTTGGCATATCTTTCCATCTGTGTGACATTTAATAGCCTGGTAGTTTTAAATTAAACTCTAATGTTGTGCAAAGTGCAACAAATGTCCTCAGCGTTAGTCTTATGACCTGCAGAGAAGTGTGTACACAACAAGCCGGAGAGAAGTACATTCCTCCAGCAGACTGAGCACATAAACAAACACTTTCATTCAGTCGCTCTTTCTCTCAGGCCTGTGGGACCGGCTCACTTCTGGGTAAAGTTATGTGTGGATGTAACTATAATAGTCTCCATAGTGTGACAACCTGAAACATTTCTGTAACAAGTGAACGAAGAACTGTAGTTACTTTAATACTAGCCCTTGCTGTATCCATTACAATGATATGTTTAGTCTGAGGTGTTACTAGGGCTGGGCGATCTAAGAAAAACTATAATCACTTTTTTTTGTCATATAAAGGTTATGCACTGACATAATTTTATTCCAAAAATGTTTCTTTGTTGTCGTGGCAACGGCTTATCTAACTGCAACAAACTTAAAAATATATTTTTTAAGAAGAAAAAGGTAATAAGTTCAACTGTGTGTGATTTCAATGTCTGTGATAAATGTGAGAAGCTAAAGTCTTGTTGTTTATCTGCTTTGCTACAACTGTTGACTTGATTTTCTCTTTTTACATGTCAGTTACAAACCCAGTGCTCCAACCCTGAAAAAAGTGTGACAGCCAACCCCCGACTGGACTGTTTTACTCTCACCTCAGCTTTCTTCTACATTTTTAAACCCAGCTCAGAAAAAAAAACAGTCCTAATTGTCACTCTGACTCTTTTCTTTGTAGTGTCAATGGTTTTAAGCTTTCAACACATTTTTTGGAAAAATATAATATTTTTTTCTGAACATCTGAAAATGTACTTTTTGCTATAAATTTTTTTGATTGTCGTCTTATCACAGTCTTGAACAAATGTTTACAAAAATGTTTTAGCGAGTGAATTTTGGTTATTTTAATGCACATTTTATTCTGACTTTTTTCAAATGCATCATTCACAAGCTGAGATACAGTGACTGTGACAACCTACCCGTGTGACAACTAACCCCGCTCTGCCCTAGTGTGTATTTGAATAAACAGCTGCAATAAACATAGAAAAGCAAATCACAATATGACAATTCTAACAAAAAAAATATGTTTGTCAAAGAGATAGATCAGAAAATTCTAGTTAAAATCTTTTAACACCGTCAACATAAAGCTCTTGGCAGTGGAACTACAGTCAGATAAGGAAGAGTACAGGACCTTCTGCACTTGCACAGAAAAGTAAATCACTAAAAAGGGTGTTTTGTCAACATCCAGAACATCCAAACGTTCTATAAATAATATTACAAAGAAGCTACATTTTCAGCTTTATTCCATTACATTAACGTGACATGATTTCTATTATAATCTTGTTGTGTGACCAAATTTCACTGACCTATAAAACATTTGTCAAGACCTCTTATAAAACCGTACAAAAGTAGCATTATTTATAAAGCGGTGAGGTAAGCTGGTGCAGGACGGTGTTTTTCATTTCTCCGTAAAGCCGTGTGACCGGGGCACGGAGTCGGGGTGGCCGAAAAACACTGTTGACTCAACATAAAGTCTAGACACGAGACAAACTACTTGGGGCAGAATCAAGAGCAGGCGGCTGTGGTTCTCTGGCAGACGAGCGTTATTACTGTGGCTTTAGTTTGAGGTGCAGCAGGGCCAGAGATGGAGAAATAAGACCACAACATGTAGGACAGTATCTCTGAAAAGGTTTAGGAATATTCATCTGGACATTGTTTAAGAAACCGAGTCATTAAAGCTGGAGTTTTGTTTTTACAGATAAGAAAGCCAGGGGTGTCGGACTGGGGGGGGTTAAATGGCACTTTCCCCAGGGGCCAAGGCAGGAAAGGGCCCTCAAAAGCATGTCAATAGTGCATGTAAGATAGATTGTCCCTTTAATTATCTATATCAGCTACATCACTTAAAACGTTGCAAATGGACATTGGCCAAAGAAAGTTGTTGATCAAAGAGGAATATTGATTAGTTATTAACAAATGCAATAGCTAGAAATGATCATATTATAAGCAAGACTTTGCAGATTTTGTTGAACACATAGCCAGGGTTTGACACAAAATGAATGATGAGTTCAATAAATATATAAATTCACTTGAAAATTGTCAATACAAATCACAACTTCTCAACCCAGCAACATTAGATTTTTTTTTAAATGTCACAAGGAGTTTCTAAGTATATTTTTGGCATAATTTAGACAAGTGACTTTAAAACAAGTTAGCTAAAATGTACTTGAACATATTCCAGTTTTTTGTCATCTTTATGAGAGTGCATGCAGTACTTCAAATCCAATAGTTTTGACACATAAATGTCTTGTTTTGTTGTCAGTTATGTTGATGGAAATCTTAAAAGTTATACACTATAAGCACTATAAAGCAATACATTTGATCTGCTGATACCTGTAGCAAAACGAATTATGTGTGGAATGTAGAAATTAAACAGACTGTATATGAATGTTAGAAATAAATAAAACCCAAATACCAGGAAATTAAAACAGATTACGTATTAGGGGCCCATCAACAAAGTTTGTACCTGGGGTCCAGAATTTGGTGCTACGCCCCTGAAGAAAGCGATACTGGAGGGGACCACTCAAGCACAGCCAATCAGAGAGCTGCTTTTGGCTGTCTTACTTTATCATTGGGTTCAGACATTACACATACACAGTGGCCGAATTCTGCCACCACTTGCCCCATTTACAATATAAATTGGAAAGACAATGTTTAATAATTGACACACAAAAAATGTCAGTTACGCTAACTTTAAGCCAACTTTCATACTGAAAATAACTTCTGGATGGCAGAAGTTAAAACATTTTGATTTCAAAAGACGTGTCCAGATTACTCTAACTTTGACAGCTTCCCTATGGACCATTTCATACACGAACACACATAAAATATTAGAATAGAAAGGCAATTACTTCAAAATCTGAATTAGAAATAGTGTTGCTCTGGTAGAGGTTACGAAAAATGCTAGTTAACCTTCTGACTGAGACAAAATTATCAGAAGAACGACTGTGCTTCTTGGCGTTTTGTTCATGAAGCTTTTATTTTGCATAAATGAATTTAATGCAATGAAATGGAACTCGAAAGTAGCTTTTCTGTTGTCATGGCGACGTTGAACAGGTAGCTTGTTTCTAACAATTTTGGATATTTCAACTACTGCATAAAACTTATTTTTCGACAGATAATTGTGACAAGTTAAATTGTGCATGATCCCGAAGTTCATTCAGAAACATGGGAAGCAGAAGTGTTTCTATTGTTTATCTGCTTTTGTACCACTATTTACCTGATTTCCTCTGTTTGCATGTCAGATACAAAATCAATATTCACCAGTAGTCACGTGTGTTTATACTGTATATCAGACTGTAGCTGTTTGTTTTTTTTCTTTCATTTTGAGTTTGTTTTGAGCTGTTACAGGAGAAAATGTCCTAAATTCTCACCGTTGACTCTCATACATTTTTGCCACTCAGTGCTAACATTTAGAATGCTGTGATGTCACCTGCAAAGCTTCTGTATTAAAAATTCAATTGGTGCTGAGGAGAAGGCTTGTCACTTATCACCAGCACAAAGCAATGTTCATTACAAAATAATAGTTTCTTTAACGTTACAATAACCATGTGAAACTATGATACTTTTTTCTTCAGTAAATGTAAATAAGTATGTTTTAAAGGGAACCCTGGATATGAAGACAAATAAAACACTAGTACTGGTCATGCTTATTAAAATAAATTACAAACAAATATATAACTGCTTACAATTTTTTATAAAATTGTCCTTGTTTATGTTGTTTTCAAGCCACTGGGAGCCGCCATTTTGGTTCATGACATAAAATAGTGTTTCCATGGTTACTCCCACAGTTTCATCGGTGAACAGTTGCCACAAAAACACCACTGTCAGTGTCCAGTTCTTGCCTCTTCCTCTTGATTATCTTCAGTTTTACTAGATTCCATATAATCGTTCTGTATTTGGCTTTGCTCCGGCTCAAACTGACAAGGTTTAACCCAGGAATTCATGTTGCTTAGTTACCTGCTACTGCCTGTTACCTTGACAACACTATTTTATGTCACACCGTAGCAAAATGGCAGCCTCCATGTCATTTCTTCATAACACTATTTTAATAAACTACAAATACTTCCAAGGTATTTGTCCTGTATTTATATAAGTGATGATATTATAAGTGTTTTAGGATGAACATGTGATTATATCCAGGGTTCACTTTAATGCTATTTGGGTATATCTTTGTATCTGTGTGCTTTCTAAGACAGAGATAGTAGGAGGCAGCAGCAATGTGGTAAAACACAGTAAATCACAGCAAAGAGACATCTGAATAATACATATTCAGCGCAAAACTATGAACAAACATTTAGCAGATGATGACATATATTTAGACGCGAGTGCTCGTGGTTACATAGCGACCGACTGAAGACGAAAATATGTCCAAGATTTTAACAGATGGTCCATTTACATTTCAGTTCCCATTTTACATAAAGTGAAAATAAAAGAGTTTGGATGAAGGAACTTGGCAACAAAATAAAAAAAAATGCTAACTTCTTGTCCTTTAGGTGAACTTCATTTGGTTCATTTAGTAAATTTAGTCCTGTACACAGAAATACCAACGTGTCTGTGTCATGATTGAGAGCAGGTTGTCTTACTAAGAAACGTGGCACAGGACGGTTTGAACCATGAGCGCTGGCAGCTGCTGTTTTGTGTTGTTTACAGGCCTGCTGTTTACTTTGCTCCCGCCGACACCGTTTCTCCAGACCTCTGAGTAGAGCTGGGCAATATATCGAAATTTAGATAATATCGTGAATGTTGTTTTTAAGATAGGCAAAAATTGAATATCGAGTATATGTGCAGTAAAAACATCTTACAAAAGAGCTCATTTACAATAAAATTATGTAAGTGATACTGTAAAGTTTTTAATAGATAAGTGCTTTACAAAAATAAGATTATAGTGGGGGATGGCTGCACTTTTGTAATTCATTTGACAAATATAAAAGTACATTTTATTGGTTTTATGCTTGTTCCATTGACAATCTTAAGCCCCTTTCAACATACACCCCAATGGAACAAGCATAAAACATCTTGAGCCCCTTTCACACATTGAACCCGTTAAAGTACCGTGTATGGGTCTATGTGTGAAAGGGGCTTTGTTTTTACATAAAGTAAGAAAAATACACACTGACATGAAATTGAATTTAATTGACTTGAAAAAAACTTCTGAAATGGGAACTAAATTTACTTGTTCTATTGGCAAATCTTTATTTAAGAAAGTCATGTAAAAAAGTCATTCAATCAATTTGAGATGTTTTTCCGATTTAGTAACAAGTTTGAAGATGGAAGTTTATGTGGGACTGCCAAAATATCGTTCAAATATCGTTATCGAGATTTGCCAAAAAATTTACAATATATTCATTTTTGTCAATATCGCCCAGCCCTACCTCTGAGACCTGAATGCTTTGGTCTGAAGAGAGACACGACACCGGACAACGAGCACGAGTGGGTGTTAAAGGTCCCGTAATGCGGATGACGTCACAGCGGTGTAAATGTCAGCGGTGAGTGGCGAGAGAGTCAATGAAGACAAATTAGAGTGTCTCTTGTAGGGACGCAAAACACTGAAATGAGACTGAAAATAAAAATAAACAACCACAACTACTGCTGAAAATTGAGTTTGTATGCGACATGTAACAAGAGTAAACAGTGCCAGAAAAGCAGATAAACTACAACAACACTTCTCCTTCCCAGTTCTCACTGACACACGCAACTTTTTATAGTGTGCGTTAGTAAAAACATCTTAAATCTCCAACTGCCACTGGCAAACAAGCTAGCTACAGTATGGACTGTTGCCGTGACAACAGAAAAGCTACTACATCACATTTCTGCCAAACAAACTCTCCCAGGAGCCCCTAAAAAAGCTATAAGAAATACATTATATAAGGTGTTTTTGCCTCAGCCAGAATGTTGAGGAGCCCTTTTCAAAGCTGCTAGCTGTTTTGAAATGTTGTTACTTCACTAAAAACATGAAAAAGTGGAAAAAATAAAAATAATATATTTCCTTTAAATGCGGAGATATAATTCAATGACCTCTAAAATAGAATATCTCCACGTGTCGTCCAAAAGCGCCAAAATGCAAAGACAATTACACATAAGTGACACTTTTTTTGAGAGCTTAAACAATCATTTAACAAAATATAATTCTTACAAGACACTATTTGTCAAATCCTAGCCATTGTTTACACTATTTGACAAGTGAAAATCTCCTCGAAGTGCCTGGCACATGATTTCCTGTCACAGAAAGCAGTTTGCCAATTTAAATATTGACTTAAACCGAGTGACATTGCAAATGTCAACAGAACAAAAGCTTTAGCAAGTAAGTCCACACTTTCCAATTTTGTATTCTTTTTGGATGTAATTTTATCCCTGAATGTCTCAAAATTTTTGTTATTTAACAACACTTTTACTATTCTATCAGCTTCTCCACAACTTTATCTTGGACAAAAAATAATAATAATTTAAAAGATTTAAGCAGGAATGACAAAATGCTGAGTAGGTACAGAGCTTTTGCCCCTGTGATCTGCCCTCTCTAGTGTGTGTCCTGAGGGAAGGGCAATAGTCTAATTACAGACGACTGCAGCTGGGGACTCAAACTGTGAACCTGCTCGTAACAGGTGTTGATTGCATTTGTGTGAAGAACAGTGAAGCTTAAGTCGTGTCGGAGCTTGTCTTCTCTCTCGCTGCTGACTCCGAGAGATGCTCATCGCTGATTTTCTTTTGAAATATAATCCTGTTGCTCCTTGCTGCTTTTATAGTGAGAACAAAGACATGTTTTAGGTCAAAAAGGATGATTCTTTAGAGCTGGGCAATATTGACAAAACATTTCTGGAGTTTCACGATATTTATACATTAATATAGACATTAATATGCTTCTACTTTGTTCCTGGCTTTGTGCTTTTGTGCATTCTTTTAAACTGCACAGAGCTGCAAGTCCACCCACTAGTCTTACAGTATATTGAGCAAAATAAAAGTTTCGGCGATCTAAGGAATGAATGAAGTGACGCGCACTCCGGCTGTGCAAAATGATTTCCCACTGCAACCACAGGACGCACGTGCTCTCCTTTTTCACATTAGGTTGCGAATCTTTGAACAGCTGTAGTAAAATGTCTCGTCCACACACAGACTTAGAGGACATATTTTGACAGAGAAAAGTCTTGACTCTGTCCCAGTTTTTATTTCATAGTGAAATTGGCGAAGTTTTAAACACTTTAAAAGTTGACAACGGAAAAATCTCGCTCGTATCATATCAACAAAACCTCCGATATTGCGCATTTTTCAGGTATCGGTATCGACAAGTACTCTTACCAAACCTCCGATCCGATACCGCCTTGTATTGTCCTGAATGAGAAGCAGTGTCATTCCCCAGTCGGAGTCATCATGCCAAAATTGAGTCAATCATGCTAGTTGTTAGCTTGACTATATTTTCATTGTTTAAACTGCCAGAAACGGTAAAAAATGTCAGTTGTAACTTTAGATTACCAGTCACGTTAATAATGTTTATTTTTGTCAAAGTCACATAAAATCTCGTACTTTCTACTAATAAAAAACATAAAATTTAACACTAACGTTGGTGACCTCGAAGTTTCACTGCTGAGCTGTTTTCTAAAGTTTACATCAGTGTAAAGTGTTAAGCTCATATGTAACCTAAAATAAGCAAGTTTAAAAAGTAAATGATAAATATAGCATATTCTATGTTGTTTGTCCTTGTAGGTGTTGTTGTAGTCAAACACTAACGTTTATGCGCCTGCACAGAAGCTTCTGGGCATGTGCACATCGACTCTGATTGGGGAGTGACAAGCCGTTTTCTGTTTGTGGCTAATGCTATGGCTAACGCTCATAGCAGCTGGTAAAGACTCTGCGGAGACTCTTTATAGAATACCTTCTATAAACAGACAGATACACCTGTTACCTCTGTGGTGTTACATTTAGCCTTTATAGTAGAAGGACTGTGCTTAAACTAACTTTAAAAATGGTCCAACGGCAGCGCTAGCTAGCGGCGCTAACAGGCTAACACGCTAACTCTGACTTTTGTTTATATTGCGTTTAATTAGGATGAGCATCTTTTTAAAGGCCTCACTGTTGTTTTTATGACTCACAGAGGTGGAAAGAGATTAAATAAGAATATACTGAACACAAATATGTTTATTGACAATTATATTAGACTCTAAAATACTCTTGATGTCCCACTTTGTGAGTTTAAACTGTTGTTTTTTTATACTATTTCCTCTGATCTTTCTGTATATTCAGTTGTATTTTTAATGCAGTATAGATTTCTTCCAGTCCTGAACACTTGTCTGTATTTTTAGCCTCTTTGACACTCGGGTGTACTCATGCAGGTAACTTCACATACATTTTAAATGCTTGGACCGAGGGCTTTTTCTGCTCAACGTAACATACTGAAAACTCACATGTTTGTTTTTATAACCAGTGTTAAATGGAAACTCATCAATTATACATAAATATACTGTATAATACATCATGTGGAAGTACTTTTAGCTGTAAGCTCTGTAATTATACATAATTTTACAACATTCGACTCAAAACAACTTTTTTAAACCCTTGCATGAATAATTTAAGACAGTGACAAACTATTCCCAACAGAAATGCAACCCACCCATAAACATAGGCAAATCCGCTAAATATACTGTATATATCATTAAAAATATATATATATTAAATTAAACTAGTTATGGGTTATGAACTTCTACTCTATGGAAAACCAAATTGCATTTAGGTTATGCACTGATTAGAGCTTCCGATACAATATGTATTTGATACAAGGATCACGATACCACACGTATCACGATACACGTATATCTCGACACAATAGGCTCAGTGCACGGAACTTCAGTTGGCTTGTGTACGTTCAAAAAAGCTAACTTCTGTACATACGACCACTTCCTGTTAGCGTTAGCATTTAGACACAAACACGTCTCTTTTTAAACACACAAGTGTCTCTGGTGAAATATTCCTCTAATATGTCAAGTCTTTAACATGTTTTCTGTAACATTCACCACAACTGTCTGATCTAAAGAGGATTTGTTTTAAACTGATGTAGTGAAAACCTCATAGAAAAGAATTGAACAGGAAGTGGTTGTGTGTACAGGATGCACTATTTTGAATAAAAACAAATTCCGTGCACAGAGCCTATTCCCTCAATTCCCAAAATAAAGATATACTTTTTGGACTAAAATGAGAAAATGTTGAAAAGAATTATAGAAAAGTATTGTATATGACCTGTAAAAATGTTTTCAACATGTTTTTGAGTGCAGGACGTCTTAAAATAAATGTTGTGTAATGTAATCTTAAAAGAATGTAATGTAGAATGACAAAATGCAGAAAAAAAAAAGGTATTTTCACATTGTTTGATACAAGTGTCTTATGGATAAGTCACTTTCAGATCAACAGTTTCAGCCTTGAACCAGCAGTCCAGGGTCAGTAGTGTACAATTTTTAGGAGTTTAAGTATTTACAAGTATTGCCATCAAGCTCGTCACGTTATATCGATACATCGAGTGAAGCCCTAGCACTGATAATAAATGCTCCTCAGACGATGAGTAACCTGTTTGCTAACAACATTTGGAGATTCAGGACATTTTAATTGCAGCACAACCAAAAACTTCCTCTTCAAACAGACAAAAAACATGTTGTTTAAGGAGAGAAAGGTCATAAATTCAACTGTGTGACGTCAAAGCCTACTGTCAGCGAGAAATGTGAGAGAAACCTCAGTGTTTCTGTTGTTTATCTGCTTTTCTACGACGGTTTACTTCTCTTTTACATGTCGTATGAACTAAGTTTTCAACCTAGCTGTAGTTATGTTATGTTTGTTATCAGGTTGTAGCTGCGTTTTCCTATTTTAAATGTATTTCGAGCTCTTACAGGAGAAAATGTCCGTTCTTCTCATGTGTTTTTGCCACACACTGCTAGAACGTTGTGATGTAATCTGCATAATATCTATTCCTGTATTTATGTCATTATGTGATGTTTCCTAAAGCTATTACCATCCACATAACCAGATATTATGCAAGTTTGCTATGAACATATACATTAACATGCTAAGAAATATGAATACAATCCCGTGAATACACATAATCTGGTATAATCTGGCACTTTCGCCGCTGCTCTGCTCATGTAAGACGTTCGAGGCCTAATCCCGGAGGAAGTGGGTCAGTGTGGCTTTGACCCGGTCACTCGTAACACCTCGGGCCGACTCGGATGTGGAGATCTGAGGCCGTGACAAAAGTGTGAGGCTATAAAACTCAGTCAGTTCTGTTTGGACTCGCTGTTTCTATCCAGGTCACAGGCACGAGGAAAATAGGTTCATAGAGGCACTACACAATTCACCAGAAATCTAAAGCTAAAACCACACTTTGGAACGTTCTCATGATTCAAAGTATGTTTTATGGCAAAATGTGGAAAAATCCAGTTTAAAGAAGAACTTTTCCATAGAAACATTGTCTAGGCCAAATAATGATTCATTTTATGTACATATGTAGTCCCATCGATCGACTGGTCTATTAAAAAGTAGGCACGGCAAAGGTTTTAAAGCTCAAAAAGTACATTTGTCCATTTATCAATTTACCATTTGTCAGACAGTGCTGTAAAAAACTAAAATGAGTTCATGTAAAAACAATTCATTCAGATAATAAAGCAGAAACACTGTATTTATATCCAAAAAGGCAGATAAAATCAATGATTCTGTCACTATATGTAAATACTTATAATCTAAATAAAATAACACACATTCTGGTCAACGAAGACATTAATCAACTAAATGGTTTAAGGACTACAACAGTGGTGTCTATGCAAGCTTGCTCAAATAAAGAAAAAGTCTGCGATATATTAAGCGTGGGCACTATGGTAAATGCTCCCTATTCATTATTCGGCTTTCTACCTTTCAGCCTCAAAGCACTTCTACAGTCTAGTATCCACTCACCCAGTGTACGCAGACACTGAGCAATGTGGTTTTAAAGTATCCACTCCTGTCACTGTGGCACCTGGTGTTCTAACGGTCTCCCATCCAAGTACTAACCAGGCCCTAACTTGCTTAGCTTCCGAGATCTGATGGGTTCAGACTTTGACAAACAGGTATAACCACATATAGATCAGTGTGTGTGCAATAGATCAGTGGTTCTAAACTAAGAGGGTCAAAACCCTCATGAAATTATTTCTGCAGGTTTCCAGATAAAATGGTAAAAATTACAGTCATGCATTTTTGATATCAGGACTTGCGTAAGAACTCCATCTACAGGCTACAAAAAAAATGAAACATTAGAAATAATCAAAGCGCTCTTGTCTGATTAGACACTATCTATCTATCTATCTATCTATCTATCTATCTATCTATCTATCTATCTATCTATGTTATGTAGCCCTCAGAAGTAACTGCTCTTATGTTGGGCATTAAATGTAAGCAAACAATATATAGATTTAGCAATTACAAGACAGCCTCTCGTAATTAAGATGAATATTTATAATTGTGAGTATAGCGCTCCTTACAAGATTACATCCTCACTTTGACATTTTTATATTGGAAGTTTAAAAACAGTGACAGTTTTTAGCATACCACCATTCAGACTCTTCACCTCTGTCTGGCCATAATACTTTGTTAATCTAATATTGTGTGCACTGTTCAGTTTCATACTATATCAAGCTACATCTGTTGAGAATTACATATTTACAAATACGAATGAAAACATCTAAAATTTATCTTGCTGTAGATTCCTGTGCTGTATCACTTCTTTGTTTCTAAAAATGTTATCCACAAAAGTTGAACTTTATCATTTGTTGATTATTTTCACAATCTTGCAATATTATTCTTAAAACATAGTATATTTTTAACAACAACCACATTTTGGGCTTTCATAAAAGCTGTGTGGAAAAATTGTTTGACGTTTGTGCGTTTAAGATGACAGAAAAGTAATTGTGTGAGAGATATTAAAGCATCAAACAGCTCAACGACACTGGGAAAATGTATTAGAAATGTGCTTGAAAAATGGTTTAACATGTTTTGAGTATATTTTAAAACCACATCAATGTCTCTCAGTTTCCCTAGGTTGAGTTTGCATGTTCTCCGTGTCACATGGGTTTCTCCAAGCACTCAAGTTTAGAGTTAATGGGCATCACTGTACTTTTCCTTTAGTGAATGAATCAGAGAGTAACTGGTTGTCTGTCACTAACCCTGCGACGAGTTGGCTACTGTCCAGGGTGTTCCCCCCTAAGCCCAAAGTCACTGGAATGGGCTCCAGTCACAAGTGGTAGAAAAATGAATGAATAAATGAATGAATATGATGCATTTTTTGCAATGTCCGCAACATTAGAAATTGAGTTAGAGCTCCAGCAATCAATTTAATCTTGACAGATATGCTAATGCTGCAGATTGCTCTAAAGGAGTCCGGATGATTTAGAGTAACTGGTTGTCTGTCTCTAAAAACAGCCAGAAAATCTCAGACATTTATCTATGACATCACAGATCAAAGACATTTAGAACCATATTTTCTGAGGCTCAGAAAAACTTTCTATTAAAGAATACCTCTCAGACAAAACTTCAGATGTTTTTGATGTGAAAGCAATGTTAAAAATAATATTTTAGGAATAAGAACTCAAATATGTTGATTTTGCATAATATGTGCCTTTTTAAATGTCTAATGCTAAACTGATTGATTTTAGTGTTATATCCAGCTGGCTTTGTTTCATTCACATATGAGGTGAATGTTTTGCTGCCTGTCCACCTTGTGACACAGTGGCACAGCAGTTTGTGCTTTGGTCTCAGCAGGAAGGTCCTGGGATTGATCCCTTTCTATGTGGAATTTGCATGTTATGCCTGTGTTTGCAATAGGTTTCTTCCAGGTTCCTCTACCACTAAAGAAATGTCCAGTAGTGCTCCCCCAGAACTACTGAAAAAAAATGTCATACTTAGGGGATAAATAAAGGTCATTATTACACAAAACAGCTCAATTAAAAAATTTACAACCTGACTATTTAACTGCAAATTGTACCACAGTTGTGTCTCCAGCTCGACTGACTGACATTGTCTAAACAACTCCAAAGAATGTGCCATTTCTGTAACATTGTCAGAATCATAAGTGACTTTCAAGGACATTAACATCAAACAAATGCTATAGTTCAAACCCGGAAACTGATGTTACTCTACTTACTTTGAATAATTTAAGGTCATAACCACAACCACCAAAGATGCAGCATTATCCAACATTATAAATGTTTTGAGAAAGTTTGAACGCTTGACAAACTAATGATAATGTCTTCATCACATTAAATACCAGTATACAAAATTGCTAAAACAGAATGGGCATAATCTTGCTCTAAATCCAATTGTTTTAAAGTTTGATATTTTCATTTCCAAGCCACACAGTTTAAAAACCTGAAACAAATCTAATTTTGGCCACTGGATGGGTAGAAATCTCCACCCCTGAACAAGATGAGTTCCCTCCCATCCATCCATCTATTTCTGTTCTTTTCTGCTATAAATGGCATCCTCACCACCAGAATGTGTCACTTCTACAACCATTAGATATTCATTACTCAAACAACTGCTTTCTTTTTAAATATAAAATTGAAATAGTCATTCTTGACAGGAGGTTGTTTCTATAAACTTGTAATTACTAAAATATTCTTTATCTGTATTAATTATATGTTACTGTTGTGTATTCTGTCTTTTTGAGGCTATCCTTCACTGCCAGCGCCCACTGACTCCTCTTTTGTTCACCTGCTATAGATTTTTGGCCAAATGATAAATTAGACACAAGAAGCCACTGAGGTGTGACAGTGCCAAAAGACTACAGCTTTTATCGGTAATGGGCTTAATTATGCGTGAGACCTTTAGAGAGCCACTGTTGAAGATGTGTGCTGCTGTGGAAACTTGTGTGGAAGGATCAGTGCATCAAACAAATAAAATGGATCTTTAAAATTCTCAAAAAGACAAACACTGGGATATTGAATTCTGAAGCATCCAAATTACTATTCAGTGTTTGTGTTTTCATTGTTTGTGTGTGATTGAAAAAAGACGCGTAGACCATCTATCACATCACCCCTCCCCTCGTGCTCAAACATAGAGACGGCTAAAGCTTAATTTCAAGCCCATTCTCTCCCGTGGCACGGAGTAGAAACCAAACTCACTTTGTGCAACTATAATTGTTTGGAATCTCGGAGTTTTTAAGCACGTGGGAACTGAGAAGATGAAGCATTTAGATGTTACCTGTGGTGCGTAAAAGTTGTGGATGCTGACTTTTGCGCGTAAGCATTTGAAGGGCTGTTTTTCCTCCAAAAGTTACGGCGCGACAAGGGAACAGTTCTTCTCAAAGCCAAGATACCCCCCTCAAGCAGGCTGGACGACCACCCCTCCGGAGATCCCGCGAGTCCGCAGAGCGCAGATGATCGCGACAGGGGTCTGTGGTGTGGCGTTGGTGCTGGTCCTGGTGGTTCTCATCCCGGTCATGGTCAACACGGCCGGACCTCCCGCGCGCTATGAGATGTTGGGCTCATGTCAAATGGTCTGTGACTCGCACGGCACCGCTGCCACGGCAACGGCCAAAGCCACGAGTCCCATCAAAGACAACCGCCTGGTCCAGTCGCTGCCCACCTTCATCCAGGGTCCGCAGGGAGAGCCGGGCGCGTGGGGAGGGTGGGTCCCAGAGGTCCGGTAGGTGAACCGGGACCACCCGGACCCGCTGGACCACCTGGAGAGAGAGGTGTGCCAGGACCACCGGGACCTCCTGGAGCTCCAGGAGCAAACGGACCGACTGGTGCCATAAGCGCAGCCACGTACAACACCGTCCCAAAGATCGCTTTCTACGCCGGACTTAAAAAACAGCACGAGGGATACGAGGTGCTCAAGTTTGACGACGTCGTCACAAACTTGGGGAAACCATTACGACCCCGCCACTGGTAAATTCACCTGCTCCATACCCGGGATTTACTTCTTTGTTTACCACGTGCTGATGAGAGGAGGCGACGGAACCAGCATGTGGGCTGACCTCTGCAAGAACAACCAGGTAGGAAGGAAAACTACACTAAACATGACGAGGGGAGTCACAAATTTACTACTAATCCTAATTTGTACATGCCTTCTGTTCGAGTAGTTTTAGGGTTTTAAACAACTTTCCCCCTTTCTCTCTTCATCCTTTTATTGTTGTGATTTCTCTTTTACTCACACTTTACGCATGGTCACATCACATCAAAGAAAGTATGACTTTGCACCTAGATGCTAGCCCATTGTCTGTTAGCTTGTCTGTCACGGAGCTGTCCGAGGTCCTGATTAGACGCGCGTCTTCATATTCAGACTCTGCATGTTTTTTCTGTCTCTGCTCAGGTGAGAGCCAGCGCCATTGCCCAGGACGCGGACCAAAACTACGACTACGCCAGCAACAGTGTGGTTTTACATCTAGAGCCTGGAGATGAGATTTACATCAAACTGGACGGAGGCAAAGCGCACGGGGGCAACAACAACAAGTACAGCACTTTTTCTGGCTTCATGCTGTACGCGGACTGAAATGGGCGGACATTTGCTTTCGTTTTCTCTACCCCCTTCATTTGGATTATAATGTAGGTGGGGTCTAATAATTTCAGAAAAAAGCCCAGAAAGATAAGTGGAAATGCTGCAAAAAGAACTATTTACAGACTATATCAATCTTAATTTGCAAAATGTGGCTTATACTCAAGGACTGGAATCCATGTCTTAACTATTGTATCACACATGAAGTAATGCTGCTGTGTTAAGTATATATAACTCAGCTATAGAGCTGAAAGTATATTCTCATCACTCAAAAGTCCATTTGCAATTGATTGTCCATAAATGTGCTTCATCTAAAAAGAAAATAGCCAACTGTTACATTAAGAATGAATGTTTTCAGGTCTACCAGTGCATGGTTGTAGACAATATTAAACAAAGCAAACATGTTCAGCAGAAATCACATGTGAAAGGCCATTCTGATGTTATTGAAGCACTGTGATTAAGGCTGCACAAGATGGATGCAATGGTGGATATATATGAAAAGTTGTCAATAAATGTAAATCGAATGACACAAGGCGCATTACAAACAGAGATAATAATTAAACTACCAACAATTATAAGATTCAGTTACATTTATTTATTTGGAACATTTGTTCATTAATATTATTCATGTTTCCATCTGTTGTCCCTTGTTAAAAGGGCTTAAGATAGTATTTTTCTTCATCCATAATTTAAGGTACCCGTTCACACTTTTGCAGTGTGAACGGGTACCCCCCCACTGCTGAATTAAATCGTCCTCTGTGATAATGTCAAAATGCAAACAATTTAAATCAAGTTTTACAATGTCTACACGAGTGGTTTATTGTATTTGACATGATCTCACTGTGCCCTGTGTGGACAGTGCTCTCCCCTCACAGCAACAAGGTCGCAGGTTCGACTCCCGAATGGCCCAGGCCTTTTTGTGCGGAGTTTGCATGTTCCTCCCCATGGATAGTTTCCTCCGGGCACTCCGGTTTCCGCACCAACCAATAACATGCAGATTAGGGAACGTTTGGTGTTGGTCATAAGCTGAGGCGTCAGGTGTTAAGGTGAATAATTTCTGCTGAGCTGCCCCAAGCTGCTGCCATCACTGAGTGAGGAGGGGTCTCACTGTAAAGCGCTTTGTGACTTTATTAACTGTTAATTAACTGAAATTAACTGTTTTCAACTAAACGGATGTTAAACACACTGTCAAAAATGTCTAGTGACCTGCAGCTCGTATGTTGCACACATGTTCCACTTTGAATAGTCTAAACAACAGGTTTGCGGATTTTAGCAAATCAGTTTAGTAAATCAACCACATCTGTTACAGCTAAAATTGTCATTATTAAGTATTATAAATATACACAAATACAAATACTTAATATTGCCAATCTCTACTTCAATATTGGATACTCTACTCTCTATTTGTTTTTAGCCAATACCAATATTTTTTATTTAAAAATCTCCAGAGAAGTCGACATTTTAAATTGCATCATAATAAAGTTTACAACTTAACTTTTTGCTTTAGAAAAATACCTTTGTCTGCTAAACATACGTACATAGCACAACTTCATAACTAATTTATAACTAATTTCTTTGTCATAGTGACATATTTTGAGACTAATTTCTCTTCTACTTCTAGTTTCTCTTTTTATTTCACTCATAATTTTTCAAACGACTTATCTAATGCTCTAAGAAAAAATACCAGCAAATATTTAAATATTGACTGATACAATATCTGGGTAAACGCAGTGATAATATTGATCTTACGAATAACCATTCTATCATTATTCATAATTTATTTGTATTTTTGCAAGGTTGCCTGGTTATTAAAATGATAAACTTGCAATGTCTTGTGCAGCCCTAACTGTGACTAACAATCATTGTAACTTGTTGTCACTCTTTGTACAACAGTTGGTCTGCTGGTTACTCACCACTCCAATATGGCCGACCAAAATCACTGTTCACCATGACGAGCTTCAAAATGTCAAATATATGTAAACCAACAAGTCTTGTCTGTCTTTCTGTCTCTCAAAAAATGAATCAAAAGTTATATATTGTGCAGTCTGGCGTGCTGATGGAGCCATAGATCATGTGGAGAAGTCACCCTGTGAGGCCACCTGTTCCCCAGATGAGAGAAGAGCTTGTCCTTCATTTGGACCACTCCGGCTCCCGTAGACACCCAGACTCCCACTGAGGGGCAACGGGACGACTCATCTAACACCATCGCCGCTGCGCCACATTAAGAGCTGAATACTGATCACAAACAGGGGCATTATTCCACTTCAGTGAGGCACAAGTGACGACACGATGAAGTTTGTAACAGACACAACAGTCAAAGTGCTAAATCTGTTGCTACGTTGGGTTAAGAATAACAAACAAAAACTTTAATTTTTCAGATAACTTAAGAGTCTTAAAAGTAATAAAGTGGGTTTTATTTTGTGTTAAAAGACAATCAAGTTTTTTTTTTACCATTGAATTCTGCTTTAATTGAAACACATGACTTTTATTATTAGCATTTTTAATTATGTTACAATTATTTTATAACATAGGTAATCTAGGTTTAGATTTGAGAAAACCTGTCAAAATGTCCCCAAACAGGTGCAAAATGTTTGTTTTTTTACATTACTGTCGTAAGTTGGTTTCCAAGTTTAGCATGAGGCTCCCCTCATATATACAGTATGTCCTGTACAATGAGTATGAATACCGAAATTTTCGGACTATAAGCCTCTACTTTTTTCATAAGCTTTGGAGCTAAAACATAGATTCTTAAAGACTTAAAATAAAGCTATATCAGGGTTTTTGCTGGGATCAAGACTTGATAATTAAGACTTTAATAAGACTTTATTGAGAGCACAAATAATGCAAATGAAGACCTACTCGCGAGTCGTGACTTACAGTATTTTACAATGTTCCTTCATTTCTAGAGAGCTTGTTAACATGAATTATTTTTTGAGTTTTGCTACAAATACGAATAATCTCATAAAATAACAAAAAAAGAACGCATTTTATACAGTAACTAAGCATTCCATTTACTCCATCAACCAAATACCAGTAGAAGAAACTCATAAGTTGTGTTACATTATTGAGAATAGTAATGAGAATTTGTGTTAAACACATTTGGGAAATCTGACAAAAATTGCTTCATTAACAGTTAAGTTATAGGTTCTCAATAGTGTGAACCTAACAGTAAATACTAGGATATATCACTAAAAATTATATATAGTATGTACGACCTTTCATTTTGAACAAAGGGAACAATGTAAATAACATAGTATTGGACTACTTATTAATTTCTGCGTGCAACTTAAATAATCGAGGGAGCAATATGAATGTATAAAATGCACTGCACAACATCATAACTAAATTGTATTATAATGTGAGTATAAGAACAAGTACAGTATGTTCTGTTGTGTCCTTGGGTGTGACACTTTACTGACATTGCATACTCCAGTCAAAGTATTGTAAAATGTAGTAAGAAATCTCCAAATGTGATCATTGCAGTCCTAAAATCAATATTACAAAACTGATTTTCGATACATTTACATTATTTTTATTAAACGTTTGAAATTCTAGCTTTGGAAAAAATTGTCTTGAAAACATCAATGTACAAAACTGACGATCAAAATGAGATACTATAATATATATTTAAGATTTTAACTGGCATAATTATCTTGAGGCACTGAAAATCACAAGATAATGCTTCACTTTCAGTTACAAAGACAATATTTCACAGTGATTTGGTGATAAAACTGCAGTATTAATCTTCCCTTATTATTTATTTGAAAGTAAAGAACTAGTTTACATGAATCAAAGGTCAGTTCATTTAAAAGTGAGCCAGCGTTTTGGGTTGTCGATGAGGATCTTGTCCACTTGGCGCTGGCTGATGCCTCTCAATAACATCTTTGGTACGATGTTTTTCAGGATGTGCGAGTAACCGTGGCCTCCGAACTTCGTGAGGCGATGTTTGGTGTGAATGTCGTGAGCCACCAGAATCTTGTCTTCGTAGCCCTCCTTCACCAGAAACGACAGACTTAACGCAACAGAGATGATTAATTATTTTAACTAACTGAAGGTGATTTATTATTTTATCTAATTCTAAATCAGGCGTGTCCACTCTGCAGCCCTGGTGCAAAATGAGGCCCTCAGACTAATTTTTGTTAGCTAAGAGACCTTCTTAAGAATTGGCCCAAAGAGCAATAAGTAACAGATTTTATACTGAGCTTTAATAATCTACCAATAGGATTTTAAACCTGAAAAATTAATTGTGATTCAGTTTTACTCATTAGGATTTTTCAATGCATGGCCACTTTTATATGTGTGTATTCTGTATTTGAAGATGCAGCTCTTGGTGAAAAACATTTGGACACCCGTATTCTACAACGACTTAAAAAGTGTCAATTTTTTAAGTTCTAACCAATTATAAGTATGATTTAGAGAGGGCAATTTACTTCAATATAAATTTTACTTTTGAAGTAATAATTTATTTGGTTGACTGAGTTAAACATGTTCAAAATAATTGACAGATTGTAATATAGACTGACACACGAATAAAAGAATCACATATACTGAACCATGTTTTTACAGATCGAATCTTCAGAATTAGAAGAAGTTTAGATCTGTAAAAACCTGGTTAAAATACATGTTTTACAAATCTAATCCTCAGAATTAGGGGTGCACAGTAGCAAAGGAGTTAAGAGATTGTGGATTTGCCTCTTGGGTCGAGCCAAGACAACATTTCACAATCTCTCTGTTCTCTCTGTGTCACCTTGGGGCTTCTCTCTGGTTTCCTCCCACCTCCAAAAACATGCATGTTTAGGTTAATTGGGCATCACTGTAAATTTGTCCTAGTGAATGAACGAGAAAGTGAATGGAGCTCAACAGTCACCGCCCACTTCCTGGTTGAAAAACTCACTAGGAGTTTAGAACATTTTTTTGGAAAACTTTTAATATCTTTTAAAAGTGCCAATCGGCTTTGTGGTAAGTCGGGAGCATAAGACCTACATTTTTGCTTTAAAGCCATTTCTGCAGCTTTATAAAGTTACAAACGTGCTTTTTAGACTGAAAACAACTGCACTGTGGATCTGAGTTAGCACATAGCTGGCTTGCCCACGATATGTTTTTAAACTCTTAATATTAGAATTTTTTGAAACCCCTATGGCCCTTTACAACGGGGCAAATTACTTCTGAAACCAGGGCAATCTTCCACTGTTGAGCTCCATTGTTATCTGTCTCTAACCCTGTGACAAGTTGGCCACTGCTACTGTCCAAAGTCACTGTGATAGGCTCCGGTCATCCGTGACCCCAAAAAAGGACAAGTGGAAGAAAATTAATAAATGAATCTTCAGATATACATGCTTTTTGTCAGAAGAAGGCAAAATCAACGTTAATTGTAAATTGCAGCCCTTGTGATTTGCTAATTGTGTGTTTTTTTATGTTACAATTTCAATTTGCTTGTGATTGTTAATCCTACTGAACAGTAACTGATCCGGAGAAAAAGATTGGAAACCCTGCATATCATTGTTTTCTCTTTTCACATACATTGATGATATTGCTTCAGCTCCTAAAGAATCATGTTTACATACACCTGCTTGGTGTCGTTTGTTGATAAATAGCCCAGAATCACCAGTCAGCCCTAAGAGTCAGTCTGTACGACGTGTCTGAGGTGAATAATGGCATTCATCAGTCATTTCGTACTGTTCGGGAGACAAATGCCTCTTAGTTTCTATTATAAAAATGAAGGACATACTCATCTTCCCACAGGGGGCTTCACCATCACGACAGAAATGTATTAAGACACCGTTATTAATGAGATTTGGATGGAAAATATTGTGATCTTATTTTGGGGGGTTAAAGGTAATTTGTTGTACTTCATGCACAGCACAATATTGCATTTTATCATTGAGAGGTGAACAATACTGACAATTAGGTACGGTAGTTACTATGCTTGAAATCAGCGTTAAAGATGCACTGTGTAACTTTTTGACCAAAGCACAATTGAATAAAAGGATGTTTTTGTAATTTAGATGTTCTCACACATCAACATCTTTTTGCTCTGGAGGTTGTTGCCACGGAAAAGAGGTTCTTTAGCTATATTTAGCTGTATATTTTTTTCACATATTGGCATATAACAATATCCAAAGTATAGTTTGAACTTTCTTTTTCTCCTGAATTGTGTAGCTAACTTTTCACCTCCAAAAAGTTACACCAGTACACCTTAAAATAATTACTTGTTTTCTATTTCTTCTAAGTCTTTGTTCATAATCAGGCTGTAGCATTTTGTCTAGTACGAAGTGAACTGACTCAAAAATCCAAAACAAATTAAAAATGACGACATGTAAATATATAGTTTTTCGATAAATATAATAATAATAGAATATTCTTATTTTTCATGCTTGCTATTAAAAGTATAATGTTAATAAAAGTCATGTTCACTGTAGAGAGCTGAAAGTAGTTGAAAACAATCATTTATACATTATGTCGTGTCTGTACTCACGTTTTGACTCGCTGGCTGTCGCTGGGCATGTCCACGTCCGTGTTGTAAGGATAATTCAACATTTCTGTGCCAAACAGATCATACTCCAGGAAACTGCCCATCTTAGCAAACTCCAGCAGCTCTCCTTCATCAAAGATAGTCCTGCACAAAAGTGAACAAAACACAGTGATTTTAAGTGAGTTGTATGACCAAATGCATAAATTGAGTGTAAAAACCTTCATATAAGATACTTATAATACTATATAAATTCAAGGACTTAGAAGACCAGTCCTTAGTTTTAGTCAACCAAGACTTCAAATGATACAAACATTTAGGTTATAAGGAGCAGAAAAAGAGGGTTAGCTGAAAATTTGATGAAAACCATTAGGCTATAAGAGCTTTTTTCATATATACAGACAATTACCTGTTGTTTTTTTGCATGCTTTATTGTTTTTGCATAAACTCAACTTCTTTTCAAGAACTGTTCCAAGTCAGATAAATCAGAACGAAAAGACACTTTCTCGTTTGACAGCTTTGCCACGCTCCTTTTTGGTTGAGTTGCTGCATGTTTAGTTGACAAAGAACTTATTTGGTCGACTACAGCATCTGGGCATGTGTATATCCAACTTCGACTCAAAATGGGGAATCACAAGTCTGATACCAATAGGACTGCGACTAACAATTAACGGTAACGTTGCTTGATTACGTCATGGAGGTGTAGATTTTAGGTTTGTCAAAAGTATTGAAAATCATTCTCATCAACATTAAAACTGATATCGAAACTAGATCCTTATTTGAACAAGCCTACTTAAAAAAAAAACATTAACAGGACAAAATTAGACATTTTCTGATGATTTTAAGAATAATCCCGAGCCTAATCAAAACTAGTTGAAAGCCAAAATGTTTAATAAAGAAAGTATTTGTATTTTGTGCTGAATGGCAGTTATGAGTAAAAGGCAATTTTAATATCAGTGTAGAAAGTTTTTGTAGTGTGCTGGGTCTCTTGGGATTTGTAACATATATAAGACAAGTTAGCAATTTTTCGATTACTAAATTAGCTGATGATTGATTTCAATAATCTATTAGTTGTGATTAATTGATTAATTTGTTGCAACTCTACAATAAAAAGGGCACTTATCAGCTATGTCTGCCAACTGATACATTGAACTAACTCTTGTATAGAGTCTGATTGTGCAATTAATCTGTTGTGAATGCGTTACATGCTCAATTTATCCTACACAGACACAATTATTAGACTTTATAGTGACTGAGAGTTAGATTTTGTGAGCTGCATCTGTACAGAGCAGACAGTTTGATGCAGAGACTGTCCCATCAGCGAGTGAGTGAGAATACAAGGGTCAACTGTGCAGTAATAAACCCATCCATCAAACATCAGTCCATTCATCTGGAGCACTTAGCCTTGCGGGGGTCACTGGGGTCTGATCACTGTCCCAGCTGACTGTAGCGGGACCAGACCCAGAGTCCACTTTATAACAGAGCTGACACCAAAACACAGGCAACTGTTCAGGATCAGGGACAAGCCCACGCAGGGTGATTTAACCATTAACCTTGTGATTTGGACCTTGTATTGTGACTGAAGTCTACCTGGGATACTTATCATGAGACATTTGTTCGGTGTTTTAAAAGGTGGTTTGCTCTGGTAGAGTTGAAAATTATAGATGGTGTATTGGCCTCCAGTCTTAATGTCAACCATGGCTATATTTTTAGTGGTGCTACAGTTTATGAGAGGGAATCAAATGTTTCATTTTTGTATCAATACCTAAAATGGAAAATAGAACAACAATTAGGCTAGAAAATATTACAGATAAATATGCGTCGATCCAGCTTTTTTCAGTTCCATTACAGATTTTTGATTATGTGGCTATCTGCTGTTACTACTCAACATAAAACCATTATCAGTGTAGGGACTGAAAATGTCTTTTTTTTCTTCTCAAAACTCAAGTTACCTTGTTTGTGAACAAAATTGCAAACATTATGAGATGTCCCGGGTATATCATAAGCCAGTAAACATTCTTATGGTTGGCCAATTGGGGGGCAACAACATGATTTTGGCTGAAACGATTATTGTGGACCGATACTCGACTTATCAAATATTCATGGTTTGGCAACGGTATTCGATCCCAGTATTGGATTGATACATCACTAATATTTACTAAAATACCATGGTTAGAACTGTGGTAAGTAATACTCAGATACAGAAACAAGTATAGTTTATTTAACACCGCCAACATATTGTAGAAGAGAAGAAAGCTTGACAAAATGGCCACTGACTATGCGCTCCAAAAGTCAAAGTCCTCTGGGAGATGAGGTCAGTATGGTCCACAAAAGAAGCTTTTCTGAGGTGAAAATTACTGTACTTGCACCAGTTTCATAAAATTAGGAAACTTAAAACCATTCTTTTGGGGATAGTTATGCTTTACGCCATACTGTGAAAAAATATAGCCAAAGGAACTAACATTTCCATGGAACGAGCAGGAGGAGGCCCTCCTGTAGGGCACATAAGGGTCAATTTTGTGGCCATGCAGGTTTGACTAAGGACAGACGTTTTTATATACACTGTATAAATAACAAAAGAAGTAAATTTATAAAGACATGCTTTTAATTCAAGTCTACTTTCTGCTAAACAAGTTACAGTGTGCTGTGTAATAAATTAAATTTGTTTATTAATAGTTTGAAATTTATTTGCGTCCTACACTCTGCTTAAAAAGTGTGAGTCTTGTTGTATAATAATGCTATCGGCAGCAGCAAGCAAATGTTAAATATCGGCATCAATTCAAACTATTTTATATCAGGCCATTCTAATTAAAGAAATTAACAATATGTCACATTAAATTATTATGCCATATAAATACAGAATGATATTATTTATTTAATGTTTAAAAATCTGAACATGATGAAATCTATCTTTAAAAACAGCTTAAAGGAAAAACCATACATATATATTGGAAACGGTCAGTAGAAATAAATACAGCAATCAGACCATTCTTAATACTATAATATATAAATATATCTGGCATGACATCTTGTTTAAAAATCCTAAATCCTAAAATTCATCTTTTAGAGGCAGCATAGAAAGAAGATGCATATGTGCAGTAACAAAACAATCAAGATGTTTTTAATTACCAACAGGGATATTCACTGGGGCCAAAGACACTTCCATAAAAAGGATGATCCATTCTAGTGGTAAGTAGTTCATAACTGATGATATGCATTAAAGAAGTCTAACAAATATAATCCTGCGTTCTCTGAAAATGAAGGACTCACAAAGACTCAATGTTCTTCATCAAACATTATGAGTAAATGCCAATAATAGGGTGTGTCTCGGTTTATCTGGGAGGGAGCTTAATTATGCAACAAATTAAATTGACTGACAACTTTATTTACACTACTAAAAAAGCCCATTGTTTTCTCACAGTGTTTCCCAACCAGAAGGTACGCAAACACCACCCAGTTGATGTTGAAATAAATGAAGTGTAATACTTAATAACTTGTTTTTGGGAGGATCTTGAGCATGCATTACATGAAAACAAAAAACTCATAAAGAAAACCCATTTATTTACCTAAACAGCACATTCACCAGACAAAAAAGGTTGGGAAACACTGTTTTGTAGACGTCACCTATATGAGTTTACAATTATTTTAGCTTGACTTTTCAGGTTAAATTGTTAGTGCTCGTGCAGGTTTATTTAGTATATTCAGTAGAAGAGCAATAGAGGTTATGCAGATGACATCACAGTGTTGTAAATGTCAGCAGTGAGTGTCAAAAACGAATGAGAGTCAATGCGACAAATAACAATTTCTCTTATAGAAGCTCCAAACACTACTAAAATAAGAAAATGCAGCTACTGTCTGATAATAAATATAAACAAACACAACTACTGCTAAATGCTGAGTTTATATGTGACATGTAAAAGAGAAAATCAGTAAATGGTGGCAAAAAAGCAGAAAAACCACAACAGCACTTTTTTCTCACATTTCTCACTGACACAGACTTTAGGATCACGCATAGTTCAATGAAATACCTTTCTATGCTTAAATAATATTTTTTGAATCCATTTAATGAGTGAATTACTTGTTGTGAAACTGTAAAAATGTCTAAATCTCCAGCTGCCTTTAGCAAACAAGTCTGCACTGTTGCCATGTCAACAAAAAAGCGGTTTCATAAAATTTCTGTCAAACAAATGCTCTCCACAGAAAAAAAAATTGTCTAGAATTTTATCAGGTGTTCTTATCATATTTTTGCCACTTAGTCAGAATGTTGAGGAGCATCTTTGTGATTTTTACCTGTCCAGATGTGACATGACCGTTTGCCGATGTCCCCCCGGCCTCATGCAGGATGCGAACTACCTCAGCGGGGCGGCGGGGTTTCGTCCGGGGTGTATGATGACGGGACAGCCCAGTCGAGCCTGTGCGTGGGCCGAAGCTCTCAGGACCCTCGCCTCGCTGTCGGTGATGGGCCAGCCGGTGCCAATCTCCCCGATCACGCCACAACGAATGTCCGTCCCGTCGGCTCCGCTCAACACTTCACTCACGATGACGTCCGTAAGCTGTCGGGAAAGTGACAAGAGGACAAGTATGAGACAGTGCTGCAGTTTTTAGGGTCAATGAGAAACATGTAACGAGATTAATTGATTTGACGTGTGTATTTCAATTGTATGATGCGTGCAAACATAACATGTACTTGCAATCACGTTACATTACAGCTGGAGCATGAACAAAGCATAATAGTTTAGATAAATGTCACTGAATAAGACACACATAAACCTCTGTTTTAAAGTGAATGTTTGAATACATTAAACTATGAAATTTGAATCTAATTATTTATCAACTTAATGTAAGTGCTGCAAGTTTAAAAGATTTTCCAGTTTTTGTACCATCATTTCCTTCAGAAACAAATAAATATCTTGTCTTACTCTGTTCTCGCTGCTCAGCTAACTCTAAAGTAAATGTTGTTAAAAAGGCATGCAATTCTGTTATTAATTTGTCAGTTGATAGGTATTTCAGTCTTTTTGTTAATCCTTCTGGTCACATAAATGGANTCAACAGTTAACTTTGGCACAGTTAAATCAGTAAAAACTATTGGATTTTAACTATAAGTTTTAAAACAGAAATCCCCCAATGAAGTTCACATTTAGTGCAAGCGGTGGGGATCAAACCGGGATCAGGATATTCGAGGGCTAAAGCCTTATCCGTTGGACCACTTACAGCTCTGAGTATGAGAGGGACAAAGAACAGGGAAAAGGCTAACCCAGTGAAATGGTAAGTTTGGCTCCATCTGGTGGCAGATAAAAGTGAAAAGTGTGACAGGTATTTATTTTGTATGGAAGTTAATGGGGAAATTTTAAGTTTAATTTGTTAATAGTTAAAAAACTATAAGAGTTAAAGAGGTGAAAAGTAATGGCAGGGAAGATTATATTAGGGAGTACGTGAAGAAGTGAAAACTGGTGATCTCAGTGAAACGGTTAATGAGTTGAAAGGCCCTGAAAATTGGGAAGAAAAGGGAAAAGATAATAATAATAATAAAGAATTACTGGAGCAAATAGTGACTGCGCATACATGCGCAGTCACTCAATAAAGAATTACTGGAGCAAATAGTGACTGCGCATACATGCGCAGTCACTCAATGAGATTTTGTTACATCGATGTCTGCAGTCCGGCCCTCCACCACATGGGAAAAATAACTGCCCTGGCATGATTTAGAGCAGGGGTCTCAAACCTTTTTTGATAGGAGAGCTTCTTTTACAAAACGAAAATAGCGGTGAGCTAATACTATCAGCAATGACATGACACTGAAGTCAAATGGGCACATTAGGCTACATACAGTTCATACAAAGTTTAGAATTGGACACAATTAGACATCTAAAGGCACTTTAGCAATAGAAATATGCATGTATTAAACATGTATTAAAGTAAATTTGTGTAATGAAGTGTTATGTGTATGATCCAAATACTTTGGGGAGCTACTTGACAGGTGGAGAGTTACTGGTACCTCCGAGCTACAGGTTGGAGATCCCTGATTTAGAATAATGAAGACATCTAAATTACTAAAACATGGTTTTATCTATGGGCTTTTTTTGGTCAAAATGACACGATGTACTTTTGCTGGACGAGGGGTTTGCAGGTTTGCTAAACTTATACATGAGCCAAAACAGTGTAAAAAAGTAAACAAATCAGCCGTAGAACAACCTGATAAACTGATGAATCGTGATAAATATATCTATCTATCACTGTGTGTGGTGTCAATCATACTTTCAGCATTTAGCATTTTTAAACCTCCACTGTTTTTACATCAGATCAACTTAAAATTCATCTGATGTGTGATGTTATGATCCATTACGCTCTATATAGTTTTGATTTAGATTGTACAAAGACTGTGTTCAAGACTGTGTTAAGTTCTAGGAAATATTTATTTTTATTTGTCTTTTTTGTTAACATAATTTCATTCATTTTGTGAGAACAACTACAATTTGATGGCAGAGTAAATGTAATTACAAATAACCTTTAAACAGAGAATTGTTTTCATGTGGTTCAGTCTACAGTGAAATTGAGTCACGCTGAAGCTGAAGCTCATTTAAAACTATTACATTCTCACAAAACCAGAGAGTATTTCATCTTCTCCTGAACACACACACACTTCTTTACTTTGAGCAATAACGCCCTCTATTGGCCCAAGTGTCAAGCACTACATTTTACATACACAAAAATCTAAATCCTTTCTAAGCTGGTTTTATAAAATGCTTAAAACTGACCTGGACAAAAAGAATAAATAAACTAATACATTTATAAAGAGTGAGAGGGATGAGAGAGGGGGGTAGAGGGAGAGAGGAGAAAAGAAGAAAGAGAGAGGGTAGAAGGAGAGAGAAAAAGGGATCAGGGAGAGAAGTGTGGGAGAAAAAGAGAAAGGGATGAGAGTAAGAGAGAGAGAGAGAGGAGAGAAGAAAGAGTGACAGGGAAAGAGATGCAAGAGAGGGTAAAGGAAGAGAATAAGGAGGAGAGATGGAGAGAAAAGGGGTTGAGAAAGAGAGGAAAGAGAAGAAGAAAGAGCGAGGGAGAAAAGAGAAACAGAAAGAACAGAAGAAAGAGATAGGAGAGAAGAAGAGAGAAAGTGAGAGGGAAAGGATGAGAGAGAGAGAGAGAGAGAGAGAGAGAGAGAAGGGTGTGGGTGACAGAGAGAGAGAGGATAGGAGAGAAGAAGAGAGAGTGAGTGAGAGAAGAAGGGATGAGAGAGAGAGAGAAGAGAAGAAAAGAGAGTGAGGGGGAAAGAAATGAGAGAGAGAGGGTAGAGGAAGAGAATAAGGAGGAGAGATGGAGAGAGAAAGGGATGAGAGAGAGAGGAAAGAGAAGAAGAAAGAGTGAGGGAGAAAAAGAGAAACAGAAAGAACAGAAGAGGGATATGAGAGAAGAAGATAGAGTGAGAGGGTAGAGAGAGAGAGAGATGAAGGAATGAGAGAGGGACAGAAAAAGAGGAGAGATGGAGGGAGAGAAAGGGTTGAGAGAGAGGAGAGAAGAAGAAAGAGTGAAAAGGGGAAGGAATGAGAGAGGGGGTAGAGGAAGAGAAAGAGGAGGAAAGATGGAAGGAGAGAGAGAGAGAAGGGTGTGAGGGAGCGACATAAAGGAGAGAGAGAAGAAGATGGAGAAAAAGAGAAAGGGATGAGAGAGTAAGAAAAGACAGAGGAAAGAGATAGGAGAGAGGCAGAAATTGTACTTACATTTTTAAGTTAAACTGCCTTATATTTTTTTACAGTGCAGTGCCTTCCTCACTTCACACTAAAACAGAAGAAGCTTCCCTTGTTCCCTTGTCACTGATCTCATTGAAACAGCAGAAAAAGCAGAGAGGTGTCTTACCGTCGTGCTGTCCCGGGACGGCGACTCGGACCGGCCATTAGTGCTCTTGGGTTCCCATAGCGACGAGGAGGTGCCTAGTGCTCTACTGCTGCTGCTGCTGCTGCTGCTTAAGATCTCCTGCGCTGTGCTCCGAGAAGACAGCGCGTCCTGAGTGGAGCTGCGGGACAGCCCTGCGTACCTGGACGAGCCGTAGGAGTCGGACACGCCCTCTGTGTTTCGGGTCCTGTAGCTGCGCAGCGACGAAGAGGACGGCGTGGAGGAAGAGGAGGTTGAAGACTCGCTGATGCCCAGAGAGGCGAAGTCCCGGCTCAGATCGCTTTGGGACACGGACTTGCGCCGGAGGGAGATGCTGGAGGCCGCTGGTGTTGACGAGAGGTAGCTGGAGGTGGAGTAGGAGCTGTAGGAGGAGTAGCCCGCCCCTCCGCTCAAACCTGACCCCGTGTAGCTCTTCACGGGGGTGCGGCTGAGGCTCTCGCTGCGCCTGCTCCCAATGCTGCTGCTGCTGCTGCTTGTACGAGAATATCACTGCGCGGGACGGTCCGGCCTCTGTCCCGCTCCGGATCTGAGATGGAGCTGTAGTTTCGTGACCGGGCGGCGACGGAGGAGGTGCTCAGGTACGAAGAAGAGTATCCCGACGTCGTGGAGGAGGAGGAGGAAACGGGAGATTTGTAGGTGGAGATCCTGTCCCGGTCGCTGTAGGAGCTAAGGCCGGTGCCCAGGGAGGAGGTGTAGGGGCTGTAGTGGGACGTGTAGGTGGAGGAGGGGCCGGCGTAGCGCTTGGCCGTGGAGGACACTCGGGACATGCTGCTGCTGCTGGTGGAGGTGGAGGTGGAGGTGCGTTCTCAGGCCGCTGGAAGACCGCATTGACTGCAAAAACACAGCAAAACGAAGTTCATCAGCAACTATCAACACTCACACTGCAACGATGTTACTGCTCCACTGCACGGGGCACAAACGAAATTACACAAGGAGAGAAACGGCAGGTACAAGGAGCAAAGTTGTGAGTGTGTGAAAAGCTAAAAAAGATCATTAAAACGCATAAGCAAGCAATAATAAAAGCAGCTAAAATGAATGTGAAGGAAGAAGAAGTGTGTAAAAATGTGTTAGATTAATGTAAATGTTTGTGTTGATGTAACTTGACAATGTGAGTCAAAGTTAGAAGAGAGAGAGAGAGAGGGAGGGAGAGGAGGGGCGTCAAAGAAAGAAAAGGAAGAGAGGGGGGAAGAGAGAGGGGGAAGAGAGAAATAGAAGAGACAGGAGAGAGAGATAAAAAGAGAGAGAGAGAGTGGGAGAGACAGGAGAGAGGGAAAGAAAAAAGGAGAAAGAGTGAGGAGAGAGGGAGGGAGAAAAGAAGGAAGAGAGCAAAAAGAGAGAGAAGAGAGGAGAGAGAGAAAGAAAGAAAGGAGAAAGAGAGAGAGAAAAAGAGAGAGAGGAAAAGAGTGTCAAAAGAAGAGAGGGGGAAGAGAGAGAGAAGAGACAGAGGGATAGAGAGAGAGGAGGGGCATCAAAGAAAGAAAAGGAAGAGAGGGGGTCAGAGAGAGGAGAGAGAAGGGAAGAAAGAGGAGAGAGAGGAGAGAGAGAAAAAGGATGAGAGATGGCGAGAAAGAAAAGGGGGAGAGAGGAGAGTGAGAGTGGGAGAAGAGAGAGAAAAGAAGAGGGTGAGGAGAGAGAGACAGTCAAAGGAAGAGGAAGGTCAGAGAGAGGAGAGAAAGAGAGAGAGAAAAGAGGAGAGAGGGAGAGAAGAGAGAGTGGGGAGAGTCAAAGGAATAGAGGGTTAGAGAGAGGAGAGAGGGAAGGAGAGAGAGAGAAAAAAGAGGAGAGAGAGGTAGAAAAAGAAAGAGAGAGAGGAGAGAGAAAAAGAGGCAGAGAGAAGACAGAGTGAGAGAGGCAGAAAGAATAGAGAAAGCAAGACAGAGGAGAAAGAGAAAAAAGGAGGAAGAAAGGGGAGAAAAAAGAGTTGAGCAAAAAGAGAGGAAAGAGAGTGAGTGAGAGAGAGAGGAGAGAAAGAGAGACAGAAAAAGAATAGCAGACAACTCACATACACAATCTTAACTCACATAAAACTTTAAAGCAGAAACCGTACTTACATTCGTATTACTTTTTACAGTGCAACAAATAAACGCGAGCTTTTTGGCTTTAGCGCGCGGTCACTCAAGTCAATAAAGTGTTCAGCTCTTTCAGGCGTCCCTCTGCTCTTGTATAATCCCATATTTAACAGCACAGCCAGCGTCCCGGAGCAGCAGCAGCAGCAGCAGCAGCAGCGTTTGAATAAATAAAAGTATCTGGTGTTGTGGATGCGTGTTGAGTTCGTTTGGGGAGCTCTGGTTTCTCTCTCTCTCTCTCTCTCTGCTGTGCTTTCCCTGCTCTGACTTCTCCTCCGATGCTCTAGATCGCTTTCTCTCTCTCTCCCTCGCTGACCAGAGCGTGATCAATTATTCAGCAGATGGATGTGGAGTATAGGCGCGCGCAGGCTGCTGCTGGAGACGTGCCACCACCACGGCCCAGCGCTGGCCCAAACACCGGGGGGCTGAGTGGGCCGGTGCTGAAGCAGCTGCTGCGCCGGCCGGGGCTTTAATGTTAAATCAATGGCTCGTTCTACACTTCCTCAGCAGCGGCTCATATGTGAGAATCAGCTCTGAGTGTAAAGTGTCCGTGCTGCTGACGAACTCAAAATGACGGTAATTACTCTGTAGCACGACCAGTTAAAAGTTAGACATCATCACTATTATGATAACTTGAGACTTTATGTGATAAAATATATTAAAGGGAACCCTGGATATAAAGACAAATCTGGCTAAACACTAGTACTGGTCATGCTTATTAAAATAATTACAAACAAATATATAACCGCGTACTATTTTTTATAAAATTGTCATTGTTTATGTTGTTTTCAAGCCACTGGGAGACGCCATTTTGGTTGATGACATAAAATACTGTTTCCATGGTTACTCCCACAGTTTCATCTGTGAACAGTTAAAACAAAAACACCACTGACAGTGTCCAGTTCTCGCCTCTTCCTCTTGATTATCTTCAGTTTTACTAGATTCCACATAATCGTTCTGTATTTGGCTTTGCTCCGGCTCAAACTGACAAGGTTTAACCCAGGAATTCATGTTGCTTAGTTACCTGCTACTGCCTGTTACCTTGACAACACTATTTTATGTCATAACCGCAGCAAAATGGCAACCTCCATGTCATTTCTTCATAACACTATTTTAATAAAACTACAACTATTTTCAAGGTATTTGTCCTGTATTTATATAAGTGATGATATTATAAGTGTTTTAGGATAAACATGTGATTATATCCAGGGTTCACTTTAATACTTGGGACTTGACTTGGACTTGAAGACCAGCAGTGACTTGACAGTTACTTTTCTGACAAAGCGCCATAACGACAACCTCCATTTAAACTTCATTGTGACACGACTTGAAATAATTGTGCTAAAAATAGACTTAATTCGCCAGAAAAAGTCTTAAAAGAGGTAAAAAGTTTAGCTTCCCACGCTTTAAAGTGAGGCTAAACACTATAGATAGACAGCTATATCGGCCGAATGTTATTTTGGAGCCAATATTTGGATTTTTTGCATTACTTTGGTCAATATTTCATCCGACAGTTGTTTGAACAGTCGTCTGCACTGTAGAGCTGCTCTCAGTGATCAGGTAATCTCCAATTTATAGTTTTTAGAGAGAAATTATGGGTTTTGTTTAATATTTCTCTATTTTGCTATGTTTTGAAAAGCAGTACTTTCCTGAATTACTCTTTAAAATGTTCTGTAATGAGCATAAACATGTTGTATTTATTAAACAATGAGACAAAATCATAGCTTAGATTGAACTTTTCTTTTTTTGGATAGACCATCTCATCTCAGCTATGTCTTTTAAAACCTAAAATAAGAAAATCGGCCTCAGAAAATTGGCTTTGAAAATCGGCTATTGATATTGGCATCGGCTGACAAAATTTATAAAAATTGGCATCGGTATCAGCTCAAGAAAAACCCATATCGGTCGACCTCTACTAAACACCAGGGTCAGAGACTAACTCCGCCCACAACTGCACCTCAAACAGACTCACAAAAGTGGGAGATGCCCAGAGGCCTTTTAAGAGACGCCCATGTGGGTGTGAACAGGCTTTGATTGACAGCACCAAATATGGACAACGAGCTTGTGAGTGATGTGAGTTTTGTGTGGGAGTGATCCTGACGTGAGGAGAAGTTCACAGCTCTGAGGCTGTGCACAGGTCTAGTTTCTTACTTGCAGGTCAAGATTCTTTTTTTTTTTTTACTTTGCAGACATATGAGTGAAGTCTTTGCTTTAGTCTACATAAGCACATGCGCTTAAGATGTGAACATGTGAGTATTTTTTAAAATTGAAAATGAGAAAAATTTAACAACAAAACAAGAATCAACCCTGCGCACCTTTGCATCTTGCACCACACGTTTATCTATCTGAGCCAAATGAATGTTAAATTGCAGTAAGCGACCGCTTTCCAACTTGCCTAGTGGCGCTGTCAGAAGGAGGAGTTTATTTATCCCACCTGGGCGGCTCATTTGTCGCATCAACTCAATGTGACGTCGGCGTGAACTGAAAATGCACTGACAGCGTTTGCCCATTGCACAGCACAGTCGTAGTTTTTCCACACATAACTCCAAAATGAGCCAATTTGCACAAAATGTCCACAAAACACACAGTAGATACGTCAATTTTTTCCCCATATACACGATTTGACAGTGAAAAAAAGTTGATTCCGTGTTTAGTTTCTCTTTAACATGATTTCCACCACGACTCCACCCCCCAGGCCACGCCCCCAAATGTGACACTAATGCTAACTATGATTAGAAAAAAAAAAAAGAAACTTCAAAACTACATTTATATTTTCAACAAATCTAAATCCCCCAACTAAAGTTAAAATGAAAAACTCAAAGCGGAAGATTTTTACTTTAACTTTTGACTTTGACTCGGACCTGAAACCAAAGACTTGGGACTTACTTAAAACAATAACTACACCCTCTCTGTCCCGACTGTCCTGGGCTTCGTACATTCCACCTCTGAGCTTGGACAAGGCACGACTGTGAAGTGTAAACTATGTCAGGTGACTCTCGTTTTAAGGTCAAGGGCTTTGCAGAGCTGTTCAGAGGGCAGTGGCTTTGATAAGTCTAAAATATAAAACATACTGCTATATGTCCTGATTTCAGATTATACCGTGGGTTAGGGTTAGAGCTCATTTACAGTAAAAATTAGATAAGTGATGCTGTACTTTCTTAAAGACAAGGCAAGTTTAATATCCTGTATCAGATTAAGCAATTCAAAGAGATGCATAAAACAGGAAAGTTAGTTTATAATGGGAGATTGCTGCACTTTTGTAAATAATTTGACAAACACACTGGAAAAAATCTTAAATGAGAAAACAAGGCAGTATGTGTGACTAATTAAAAGTATATTTTTTGTAGATTCTGATTGCACACAACAGTTAAAACAGATGTGTTGAAGACTTGTGCAGAAATGAGAAGCACAAACTTGTGTTAACTGAGTAACCAATCATGTTGCAGGACAAACAACACATCTTTGCCTTAAACTACGAACCAATCAGATTGTAGGACATAAAACTAGGTCTGTTGATTGATTTCGATTTGATTTTGTTGAACCTTTTCATTCATAAACAATAAACAAAACAAAAACTTTTAATATGTCCCATTTATTAGATTTTTTTTTAAACTATATATTGATATTCTGCCTTGAAGTTTGACTTTTGCTCCAAACTACACATTTTTACTGACGGATTGGTTTTCGATCTTTTGATTCAAACCCCACCACCAAATAATTGACGATTCAGTTCGATTCAGTCTTTTCTCAAATAATAGCCCAGCCTTATACAACAGCATAAAATGTATTCAGATATCACATAATACAAGTTGGTTCGGTGGCTGAGAGGGGAGATTAGTGCTTTTTTATTATTAAAGGTGTTCAAGCACTATATATCTGGATCATTTATGGACTTAAGAACAGCGCAGAGGATTTCAGAGTCACCTTATTCTGCCCCGCCCACTTTTCACTGGCAGCACACTTCCTGTTTAGCTGTGGTGATGTCTTCTGCATAACCTCTCCAGATTTGGGCAGATACAGGAGGAGGTGTGGTCTCCAGGGAAACGGCGGCACACTCACAGTCATGTCCCACTCTCTCTCTCTCTCTCTTCTTACTACTCTGCATTTTCTGCCTCCCCTGAGTCTGTTTCCTCCGCTGCCATGGAAACGCTGCATTTGTTTCTGGTGCTAGCGACGCATAGACAACCTGGGAGCTGCTGCTGCTGCTGCTGTCCAGGGGCAGATACTGTACAGCCGCAGCCAATTTAGACTGTGTGAGCTGCAGGCGGAGGGAAAAGAGAGGTTTAATGTGTTTCTGCAGGTTGTAGCTGCTAATTTACACATGTCCCTGAGTAAATTAATGTTTTAGAAGTTATAAAAGCATAGTTTTGTTTTTGTAAAATGCTTCTCAATCTTCTAACTCCGAAAGAATTATGAGAAGAAGGCCTGATGAAGTGTATTTTATTAGTTTTGATTGGCTTAGTTTTGTTTGTGGAGTTTTTTTGTTGGCAGAAATTAACTTTTGAGGCAGAATGGAAACTGAAAGTAGCATTTCTGTTGCCGCGGCGATTGCACAGAGCTCGGCTAGCTTGTTTGCTAGTCGAACAATAAATATTTTCTTCATCAAGCGGACTCAAAGACATCTTATTTTAGGGGTGTTAGTGAAAAAATGTGAGAGAAGCTTGTGTTCATGCTGTTCATCTGTTTTGCTACTGCTGTTTACCTGATTTTCTCCTCTTACATGTCAGATACAAACTTTAGCAAAGTTGTAGTTATTTGTCATCAGACTAGACAGTGTATAGCGGCTTTTTCCTATTTTAGTTTTGAGCTTTTCTACATGACTCTGACTCTGATGCCTTTTTGCCACTCACTGCCAAAGAGAGGAGAGAGAGAGAGAGAGAGAGAGAAAAGATAGAAAGAAAATAGGAGAGAGAGAGAGAGAGAGAGAGAGAGAGAGAGAGAAAGAGGAGAGAGAGAGATAGAAGAGAGAAGAAAGGAGAGAGAGAGAGAGGAGAGAGAGAGGAGGGAGAGAGAGAAGAAAGGAGAGAGAGGAGAGTGAAAGAGAGAGAGAGAGAGAGAGAGAAGAAAGGAGAGAGAGAGAGGAGAGTGAAAGAGAGAGAGAGAGAGAGAGAAGAAAGGAGAGAGAGAGGAGAGAGAGAGAGAGGAGAGTGAAAGAGAGAGAGAGAGAGAGAGAGAGAGAGAGAGAGAGGAGGGAGACAGGTGAGAAAGAGAGAGGAGAGAGGGAGAAAGAGAGGAGAGAAAGAAAGGTAGAGAAGATAGAGGAGGGAGAGATAGAAGAGAGAGCGAAAGAGAGAGAGAGAGAAAAGAGAGAGGGGAGAGAGAGAAAGAGAGAAGAAAGAGACAACTAACACACATGAGTTTTAACTTTAGGGCAGAACTTGTACTTACATTTTTAAGTTAAACTACCATATATTTTTTACAGTGTATAGTTTCCACATTGGCCTTGGACTAAACGAGGAAGTGTTTCATTAGGATCTGAGTGAACGGGAGGTCTGCACTGCTGTCAGGGAGTATGTTTGAGCAGCTAAAGTCTGACCCGGGTTTGGGACGAAGCGCGGAGGAGGAAGAGGAGATGAGATTTCAGTTTCTGGGCAGAGTTCAGACAAAAAAACAACACTTAAACTTGACAAACGACAGCTCAAAGTGGGTAATATCAACAGCTATTTCTTACTGAGTGTGTGGTTTTAATTGGAATTGTGAGGAAAAAACAATCCATCTTCTCGGAAACTATGAGCTAATCACATTCCTGGTCTTGGAATGCTAAAAATTCAGTTCTGAAATGATAAAAAGTTGCAGAATAAAGAGTCATGTTTGCGGTCTGACTCTCTGTGTTGAGCAACGTCTAAATGTAAGACCAAGTTGGATATAAAAAACATATGACCGTGCACATTTTCTAAAAACATGTTACATCATAAATAGGCCTAAAGTCAACACTGTAAGAACATCACAACCTTCTACAGGTTTTTCTCGTGATACAAAAAGAGAAAAGGTCCCGTCACTTATATAAATCACAAAGTGTGTTTTGACCAAGATATACATCTATTTATTAGAATAATACAAAAGTGAATTTGTTTGCTAAGTGAACAATCATGTGAAGTCCTCTGAGAAAAACCGCTGTTGTGATTTTGGGCTGTACAAATGAAGTGAATTGAAAATATTTGCACACTTGTAAGTTAGAGAAACAGCTGCCTGAAAATGAAGTTGTTTTTGTTTTGTTTTTTTCGGGGGGCTAAATTTAAATTTTGTAAGTTTTTAACCTTATTATAACTGTGTTCTCTCATCATACCTTTACTCAATGTTTTAAGAATGATTCCTGCTTGTGTTGTCTTGCAGCTCAGAAAAGTCCTGTCCTCACCTACCACCTATCCCCACCCACTTCTGTATATAATTATGATTATTCACAATATTCAGATTCATAGTAAAGCATGTGTGGTTCAAAAATAGTCACAAAGTCACTTTACAACAAAAATACCGGTAGTTTATTCCTAAGTACACCAAAAAAAATGCAAAAGGTCCCTTACATTTTTTCACTTTAAAGTAGGGGCAATTCACTTTTTTAGTTGTAAATTAGTAAACTTTGTGATTTTCACAAGATTGTCAGTCAGGGCGTTTACATGGAGGCCAGGAAAAACGGATAACTAGCCTAGTCCGATTTAAACTACCTGTAGTTTTCCAAAGCGCATGTAAACCCGGGCAGACCTATTGAGGAGCTGTAAACTGGTTTTCAGAAAACCAATTGGCGCATGTGGTCCCGACCGATTGTAGTCTGATTTCAGACTCATGTAAACAGACAATCGGTCTGCAGCTGGACAAATGTAACTGAGCATGCTCACATGCCCTGACCACTGCACATTCCAACAATGAAGTTAACATTTTTACAACAAAAAAGCTCCTGCACAACATGGAACACACAGCCACATTTTTAACCATGTTTAACAGAGATCTAAATGTTTAACACAGTCCCACTTGTCCCAGAAAGATCAGCGTGTAATTTTACAAACAACATTACAAACACTTATTAATAATAATCAATATTTAGGTAAATCAACATAATCCAGTCTGAATCACGCAGTAGTAAATCTGACACAAACAGGACCAGTCTCTCTTACATGTTTACTCTCTCACATGTAAACTGGAGCCGACTTGTTTGAGGGGAAAACCAAGTAGAGTCCGGTTTTCTAGCCTATAGTCTGATTTCCCTGATTATGTAAATGCACTGAATGACAGTGATGCCCAAAGTGGGGCCCGGGTAGATCTTTATGATTCAGTTGTGTCTTAAAAAGACTGTCAAAAGATACCAAATTAAGTGTAATCTCCTAAAACAGGTTAATAAAAAACTATGTAATCTTTATTTCTTCTCAAAAAAACAAACAAAAAAAACCTTCTAAATGCAAAACAAAATTTTGTTTGGCCCTCGGCGTGCCTTAATGTAATACAGTGGCCCGTCAAGGAAACAATCAGCTAATTTTGGCCCACTAAGGAAAAAAGTTTGGGCACCTCTTATAAATGCAGAACTTGAAACAATTAGACCACTGAGCACTGTCTGAACTGAATAATAAGGAATTTTTGCTCTAATCAGGAGCTGAATGCAGCTCTCTGATTGGCTGAGCTTAGGTGGTCCTCTCCAGTTTCACTTTGTTGTTTGTAAAAAGTTCATAAGTCATACATGCAACCAAAATTGAATACATGTTGATATTACCTATGTCTTAAAGGATTTATGAGAGAAAGTTGTCAGATTTAAACCTATAAATTCAAGTGACAAAATCAGCTACTCTGCCTTTAATGTACAGAATAATATGCATTTTTAGCGTTTTACTCATCCTTCAAGCATGATCTTGAGTAATCACATGCACCAAAACAAAACAACTGTAGCAAAGCACAAATGACACACTTCCCACATCAGGAATTGAGTTAGAGCTCCATCTACAAACGAAACGACACAGGGCGGAACAATAAAAACCCACCTTGATGATTTGCTAAAGCTGCAGAAATGCTCAAAACAAGTCTGGATGATTTACTGATCTACATATGACGTCACACATCAGGAGCATTCAAGACGAAAGTTAGAATAGGATTAAAAACTCAAACTGTATAAATCAGGGGTCTCAAACTGGCGGCCCGGGAGCCAATTGCGGCCCCTGAGATGATTTTATGCGCTCCCAGAATGATTTCTGATTAGTATTGTGGCCCGCCGATAAACTGCACAGAACATATTTGTGTTTTAGCATATTTGTGTTTATCGTACTGTTTACAACCTTAGGGCCTGATTTATCATCCAGGTGCTAAATTGCGGGTGCAAAAGTGAAAAAAATCATTATCGTTATTTATGAGCAATTTACACAAACGTTAATATTGGAAAATGCACGTACAACAAACTAAACAAAACAGATACAAATCACCCCAAATTCTTCATCTTTAGAGAGTGTATGAGAGAAAAATATCATCTCTGCAAAGGTTTGCTCCCCCTAACCTGTTTTGCACATGAGCAAATGCTTGATGAATCTGGCCCTTAGTGTATAAAACCTAAACTTCATTAGGGATACAGCAAATTAAACTTCTAGGACGGACACTCTGACCTTAGTATTTATTTTACATAATCAAATTTACATTTTTGGATTAAAAATACATATCAATGCTGTATTTTTTCTGCATTATTAAAAATACCTACTTAGCAGATTTTTATGTTGTTGTTGTTTTTTTAAAGGGAACCCTAGTTATGAAGACAAATATGGCTAAAACACTAGTACTGGTCATGCTTATTAAAATAAATTACAAACAAATATATAACTGCTTACTATATTTTATAAAATTGTCATTGTTTATGTTGTTTTCAAGCCACTGGGAGCCGCCATTTTGGTTGATGACATAAAATAGTGTTTCCATGGTTACTCCCACAGTTTCATCTGTGCCACAAAAACACCACTGACAGTGTCCAGTTCTTGCCTCTTCCTCTTGATTATCTTCAGTTTTACTAGATTCCACATAATCGTTCTGTATTTGGCTTTGCTCCGGCTCAAACTGACAAGGTTTAACCCAGAAATTCATGTTGCTTAGTTACCTGCTACTGCCTGTTACCCTGACAACACTGTTTTATGTCATAACCGCAGCAAAATGGCAGCCTCCATGTAATTTCTTCATTGCACTATTTTAATAAAACTACACATACTTCCAGGGTATTTGTTCTGTATTTATATAAGTGATGATATTACAAGTGTTTTAGGATAAACATGTGATCATAGCCAGGGTTCGCTTTAAAGTGAGAGCTAAAATGATGACCACCTTTGACTTCGATCCATTTGAGACTCCTGGTATAAATGATGAAATGACTGTGACACAATGACACAAGAATAACGTAGTAATGACTATTGTGTTTATATAGAGTCACAGGTCAAACAGCTACAGACTGGTCAGTGATAAAAAGAGTGTTTCGGTGAGGGGGGTTTTGGGTCTACCAGAGACCCTGCTGCTGGGTTGGACTGGTTGGACAGCGGCTAAATATATTCTGAAATGTGAGAGAAGTCCTGCTGCTGCTGCTGTGAGCGCCTCAGTGACGCCTCGACCTCAGACCAGAGTTTAGTCCAGACAAACACTCAGCTACAGAAATATATCAAGTGTTGTGGGAATTTTGTATCGTTTCATGTGTTCAAAAAATGAGAAATCTGAGTCAGCTTTCCTTGTACGAGAGTGAAGTTTAAAGTCATATTTGGACTTGTGTGTCAATCGATCCTGTGCATGCCAAAATGCAAAGACAAAGACACAGTTTCCTGGAGTTTAAACAATAATTGAACACAATTAAAGTGATATAAGTTATAATAATTTGTCACATTATCTCCCCAGTGTTATTTATGTTGATTTTGGCCCAGAATTACAGTGTAGTTGCCAGGTTATAGTTGTGGATTCCCCTCCACATGTGTCATATTTACTGGACAAAAGACGATAATGAACTTCACCAAAACAACCAAAACTGAGTGAAAACAAGCTAAATGTTCTTCTTATCTTAATCATAATCACGTTTTATTATAATTTTGTTAAACCTGTCATACGCACGTTAACTGGAAGCACTGTGTGTGTGATTTTATTTAAAATATTACCAGATCTGTATCTCCAAAAATATTAATACAAAAAAAAAGCTTTTGTGTCAGTCTGTTATTCAAAGGTGGGTGCTTGTCTTTTTTTATGTGTAAATTGAATGAATGAGTGAGTGAGTGAGTGAGTGAGTGAGTAGGTGAGTGAGTGAGTGAGTGAGTGAGTGAGTAGGTGAGTGAGTGAGTGAGTGAGTGAGTGAGTGAGTGAGTGAGTGAGTGAATGAATGAATGAATGAATGAACACTGCAGCCTCTAGTGCCTGTGCAAACATGCAGTGCCTGGCTTATATTTTTTAGATGAGATTACAAAACCTAAAAAAATGCAATGAAATGGAGCACATTGTATACAGATTGTCCAAAAGTTTCATAAAAAGACAGTCAATACAATATTAAGTCTTCTAGAGGAAATATTTGCTTATCAACAAAGAAGATGTGCGCACCGGTATGCAGAAAGAGCTGCCGCTGATTGACCAAGCTGTAGCAACAAGTTGATCCAGGACTGTTGTCCGCTAACTACAAGAGTTAATCACTGTGCGAAAACTAAAGTTATGCAGCTAAATCAACATTTGTGAATGAAATTTGACCCTACGACCCTTAAAAGTTACATTCAGGTGAAAAAACAGCGAGAAAAACACTGTCTCAAGCTTCAGGAGACAGACGTCTGTCAGACCAGTTCAGACCTGATCAAAACAGCTGCTCTCGTCCTATTTTGTTGTTTTAATCAAAGACATTTCCCCAGCTAACTAGACGGACAGTGTCTCTTTCTGCATGGAGTATGTACAGTAGAGCGGAAAGTAACGTTCACCGATAATCCCTCTATATAGCAAGCATACAGTATGTGCCATATTTGAATATAACACAGGACAGAAACTGTGGCCCTCGACCGACTCTGACTCTGATTAATTCGACCTGAACTTCGCTTGAGTTTGACACTCCTGGTCTAAATCAAACAAAAAGGCATTTTATTTTTGTTTAAGAGCCAAATGCTGCGCTCTGATTGGCTGAGCTTGAGTGGTCACCTCCAGTCTCATTTTGCCGTCTGTAAAAATATGTTTTTAAGGTTTAATTGCAGGAAAAAAACTGAAGGACTTGTGAGAGTTTGTGGACCTTGCCTCAGGTTTAAATGTAATACACATAACCTTTTGAAAATTCACCTTTAGCTTAAGTAGCAGGTAAAGGTAAGCTTATAGCAAGTAGCTGTCTCCATTGTTTGATCCAAATGTATTTATTATCTATTATAAAACATGTTGTGTGTGTGTGGTGTGAGTCAGATCAGTCCAGATGCTGCAGAGAATCTATGACCAACGCCTCATGTTTGGGACGAATCATCAGCTCAACAACACATCATCATCATCATCATCATTATTTAAAACAGCGACACATCACACGAACCTGAATCAGATGATCATTCGCACAATTTACATGTTCTTTTCACGGTTTAGTCGCTTCATTTGCAACACGTGTGACTTAAAATCATACACAGAGTCATATTTATTTAAAGATATGACTATTTTTGAAGTGTCTTGTGATAAATTATCCCTGAAAATCAAAACAATCTCCAATGCTTTTTAAATAAACTGTGTGATAAAACAGAAGAGCAGTGTTTATTAATCTGTTTTCAAAGCTCAGGACTAAAATTTTATGAGGAACGATTACAATATTCAGACGGTATTATTTAAAACCATTAAATGTATTAGTGGAAGTTTATTAATCAGAAAAGGTGGGCTTGCTTGTGTTGACTATAAACATTCTTGGTAAACATGTACTACCAATCGATAAGTTGACTACAAGCAAAACTATAGCATGATCTGACCAAAACACTGAAGTTGATATGTTCAAGACAACAATCATGATATTATCTAAAATTCAATATATTGCAAGATTCAGGGGAAACTGTAAAGACATTTTTACAGACATGGGCGGGACAAAGTGCCAAAATCAATGCGCTCATGCACATGAAGTCTATTTTTCCCGTAGACCACAGCAGTCTGATGCAGCTTTCAAGTCATTATGCAGTACAATTTTTACTGGGAATCTCCTTGGCCTTTCAGGAATCTGCACCTCAGTTTGCTGCATCTGGTGTAACAGGCACTTTGCAAGAAACCTGTGTCCTGCCCCGAACTCGCCTCACAATCAGGCCCTGTCCCAATACTCACACTACACACTACACACTTCACTGAAGTGTGCATTTTCTGAAAGTGCGCCAAGTGTGCACTTGCACAAGTGTGCAGGACAGGTCAATATAAGAAATGGGACAGTCCACACTTCACTTAATGTGATCAAGTCAAACAGCTGTGTTATTAAACTGCTGCCACAGCTCACTTTAGTTTGGATCATTTACTGATTTTGCTTAAAACAAATAAGAGCAGTGGTGTGGATGACAGTGGATTTATGCTTGTGTTTGTATTAAAGTGTTGTTATTTTGTTAATATTATATTTTTGTTTTACATATATTACATTCATACATACATATTTTGAGCTGTATTAATAAGCAAAATTCATTTGATTGTATTTACTTTGATTTCTGGATATTATTTAATGTTTGTTATATTTTTACGTTACTGTCACTTTAACAGAGAGAGAGAGCTTGCGCTCTGATGGTCAAACTAACTTTTTAAATTTTATTTTCATTAATTATAAATCATACTGTCTACAATTTGATAGTTACTAAACAAAATTACAACTGTACAATTATTACACAACCTAAATAAAATCAAACTAACTGACATCATCATTTTTGTTCACGCAGCAAAGAACTCTGGGTAATACACTTCAGCCAAGTCCGCTTCCATACGGACTTCACCGAAGTGCGGATAAAGGGCGTGAAGTGGGCGGGGCTAAAGGCCGTTTGTGACAATTGGGACGCACTACGCACTACCACCCCACAGCGGGAACGCGCTTCTGAGGGCCACAAGGGTGGAAGGGTGGATATTGGGACAGGGCCTCAGTGTACATCCGGCGACAGAAACTCAGACGTCTGTACTTATCACAATTTACCTGAGGGCACGAAGTTAAAAGTATGCCATGAAAATAGGTCTCAGGGTTGCTAACAAAATTTTGGTAATTGATCAGTTGGGTGGTTATGCTTTCGATTAGTTGTTAGACAAAAAGATATGTGAGGTTTTGATTCAAAATTGTGTTTCTTTCAAAAACATGCACACATTTCAAGTCATCAGTTTATAATTTGAGCGATAAAGCATATTTTTCTCTGCTTACAAGATCGTGTGAACTGATTATTTGATTACTTCAATTAGAGATCGACCGATAAGGGTTTTTCTTTGGCCGATGCCGATAACAATGGCTGATTTCTGAGTTCGATTTTCTAACATTAGTTTTCTAACATTAGTAGCAAAAAGAAACCTTCAACCTACCAACAAACAAGCACTTATTAAAGCTAAAGCAAAAGTCATAGAACAAGAATAAAACCTGTTATTGTCATGTTAATAAATGAAACTACAGACTTAGGAATAAAGAGAGACAACCGAAGTCTTATAGTTTCTCTTCAAACCAACTCAGCTTTCCCACAGAGGAAAAGACTAAAACAACTGCCTGATCAGATATCGGCTAAAATCAAGGAAAAAAAACAAATTAGATATGGTTTTTTAGTAATGATTTTATACAAACTTCTAACCTGTTCCATTTAACACAAAACTCTCTGCTCTAAACTGCACGGCTTTAGTAAAAACATAACTGGGCTCTTCTGACGCACGGACGCAGCAAACCCAGTTTAATCATCTGGTGAGTCACTGGGAGAGAAAAAAAGAAAGAAAAACAAGAATATTTTATCTTTTACACTCGACGCTGCCGTTGTGGATTTTAGGATTAGGATCACATCTGAAAAGAACAAGTAGCAGCCAATTAGGCCTGGAAGAAGAAGTGCAATTACAATTTGAATGACATGTTTGTAGATTTTTAAGTTAAACCAATGGAGAATTTATAATGCTACATTCTTAAACTAGCTTTAATTATGCTACACTGTCATGATGTATTAAGCATCGACCCAGCAGTTTCTCTGGTTGTTCTAAGGCTCTTTTTTTTACTTTTACGGTTTTTTGTTTTATGTATCTCAATGAGTAAGTAATCATGGCAGATTTCCATGGTAACGGTTGTTTTTGCTGAAAATTGATCACTTTGACTTCAAACAAGGGTTGTAGTCGACCAAATAAATTCTTGGTCAACTAAATACATGTTCCATCGACCGATTAATCGCCTAAAAGGGGACGTGACAAAGGCTCTGAAGCTGAACAGAGAGTTGTCATAAATATTGAATATCAACGCTAAAACTGCTGTTGAAATTAGATACTCATTTCAACAAATACCGATAACAATAACTGGACAAACATTTGAACAAAATCAGATTTTTTCTGCAAAGAAAAAATAAATCACATTTTCTGAAAAGTTTTTAGATAATCTTGGGTTTCATCAAAACTGGTTTGAAACTAAAATGTTTGATCATATAATTGAATTTTGTGTTAAAAATGTCAGTCCTTTGTATACAAATCTGACTTTCTTGAAAGGATATTCTAATTCTCATTGTTTGAACATAAACAAGACAACTGACGTTCTGTGCACAGAGCCAAACAACAACAAAGACTTTCCAGTCAACTTTTCAATCATAAATACATATGAACGACCCCCAAAACATACAACCTTCAAAATGCATAAAAAGAAGCCCAAAGTCGATATAAAGAAGTGGACTTGGCAACTCGGAGTAAAAAACAGTCTGTATTCAAACAAACACATTTTTATCACAACCTTGCTCAGCTGTACGTGCAGCATCCCACTTTTTAGTATTTTGTAATCCATGTAAAGTTATTATCTTTACCTGCTGTGGTTGTAGCGACGTGTTAATCTCCACGGATGGAAAGGACTCGAGGGCAGCTCATCCTACAGTCGCTACCCTGGCGTTCACAGGTCCAGACTTCAGACAATCAATCCTGGAAGAGAAAGAAGAGACGAGAGAATTAACTATCAACACACATCAGTGCACTGTAAAAACTAAATAATCCTAAGGCCAGTATAAGTCAAAGTAACTTACATCTTTATGTTGATTTAACTTGATAATGTGAGTCAAAGGTTTACACCTGAAGTTAGGAGAGAGAGAGAGAGAGAGAGAGAGAGAGAGAGAGAGAGAGAGAGAGAGAGAGAGAGAGAGAGAGAGATGGAGAAAGGGATGAGAGAGAGAGAGGAAGGGGGAGTAGGGGTTAGAGAGAGAAGAGAGAGAAGTAAAGAAAGGGATGAGAGAGAGAAGAGAGAAGAAAGAGAGAAGAGAGAGAAGTAAAGAAAGGGATGAGAGAGAGAGAAGAGAGAGAAGAAAGAGAGAGAAGAGAAGAAAGAGAGAAGAGAGTAAAGAAAGGGATGAGAGAGAGAAGAGAGAGAGAGAGAGAGAAGAGAAGAAAGAGAGAAGAGAGAGAAGTAAAGAAAGGGATGAGAGAGAGGAAGAGAGAGAAGGATAGAGAAAGATGATTGAGAGAAAGGGAGAGAGAGAAAAGGGAGAGAAGAAAAGAGTGAGAGAGAGAAGAAGGGATTAGAAAGAGGGAGAAAGAGAGAGAGAGGAAGAGAGATGGAGAGAGAGAGAAGAAGGGATGGGAGAGGGAGAAAGAGAGAAGAGAGAGAGAGAGAAAAAAGGATGATGGAGGGAGAGAGAGTGAAAGAGAGAAGAAGGGATTAGAAAGAGGGAGAAAGAGAGAGAGAGAGAAGAGAAGAGAAGAGAAGAGAAGAGGAGGAAAGAGGAAGATAGAGAGAGAGAAGGGATTAGAAAGAGGGAGAAAGAGACAGAGAGGAAGAGAGATGGAGAGAGAGAGAAGAAGGAAGGAGAGAGGGAGAAAAATGAAATGTTGAGAGAGTGAAAGAGAAAGGCAGAGAAGATGGGAGGAGAGAGGGAGAAAGAGAGGGAGAGAGAGAGAGAAGAGAAGGAGAGAGGGAGAAAAAAAGGGATAAGAGAGAGAACAAGAGAGAGGGAGACAGAGATCAAAAGAAGAGCAAGAGAGGAAAGAGAGGGAGAGAGACGAGAGAAGAGACAACTCACACACACAAGTTTAATCAACATAAAACTTTCAGGCAGAAATTATTGCTTACATTTTTTAGTTATATTTTTTACAGCGTGTGTTGCTATAGAAACCCCGCATTAGCCGAACACATATGATCGCGCAAACCCCCATATTTAGCCGAGCGCGGGGCAGATACGTTTCAAAACACCAGAAATAGACGCGCCGAACTTGCATCACACCATTAAGAAAACATCCAGAACAGATCGCCAAAATGTAGTTGTACTTTTGGTCAAATCACAATCAGGCCCAATATTTATTCAACCAAACAAGAACCAAACTAGTCAACTAAACTAGCAATCGATTAATCGTTAACTTGTACTAAACACAGACTCCAAAGCAAGTTAAGCGCTGAGTAAATGTTTTAGTAACCAGACAAAATGTAATCAAAACAAAGACATAAGACAGGGTTAGTAGTAGCGGTAGTGTTGGTTATGGTTTTGTCCGGAGGAGGCTCACCCGTGTTGCGCCCTGTTTCCGAGGCGATGGGGTGATTTTCGGGAGTGTGAGAGTGGAGCATGCGAGCGCAGCCACGCAGAATGCCGCCGGATCGGGTTACAGGGCTGGTAAATATAGCAGCCAACTATGACCTCCGCGGGTCACTCCAACCGTTCCAGATTGTTCTTAAAGGACAAGCTTGCGGCGGGACGGTGTTTCCCAATCTGAGGTGCAGCAGGGGGGCGGACGTGTTGTGTGTTCATGTCTGGAGTGTTTGTTTAGATCTGACTCAAGACTTGTAATCTAGTTAAAAGTGGGAGACATATCGAAAAAACTGATAAAATAAACTGTGCACAGAACATCAGTTGGTTTGTTTGTATTCAAAATAGCAAACCTTTAAATTTATTAGTATTTCCTGTTAGCATTTGCATTTAGACCCTGGCTCGCTTTGAGAAACAGCAGTGAATGCCACACTGTAAGAGACAAGCAAAAAATAAACAAATAAAAAATACTCATAATTTTCTGAGAATAAAGCTTTAAATGTGTGATTATAAGAGAAAAAAGCAATAATTTAGCAAGAATAAACTCATATAATTAAGAGCAAAAAGGAGCATTTTTGTGAGAAAAAAGTTGAAGCCATAAAAAGTTCAAATTTTTCAAGATTAAATATTGAGTTTCTCATAAAATAATCATTTTAATCTGGTAAAATTTTAAGTGCAATCTTGAAAAATCTCAATACAAAATATGCAACATTTTCGCGTAAAATTAATGCTTTTTTTGTTGTAAAATTACCTCCTTTTAAAGCTTCAACTTTATTTGTATAAATGTATTAATTTCTTCTCAAAATGTCAATGGTTTATTCTTGTAAACTATTTTTTCTTTTTTGCAACAGTGAGAATTAGAGCGAAAGGGGTGAGAGAGAGAAGAAGAAAGAGAAGAAAAAGAAGAAAAAGAAGAAGAAGAAGAAGAAAAAGGAGAGAGACAGAGGAGAGAAGAAGAGAGAAAAGGGATGAGAGAGAAAGAGAAGAAGAAGAAGAAGAAAGAGAGAGAGAGAAGGGATGAGAGAGGAGAGAAGAAGAGAGAGAGAAAGGGATGAGAGAGAGAGGGAGAGAGAAGTAGACATTAGAGAGAGGAGAGAAAAAGAGAGAGAGAGAGAAGAAGAGAGAGGGATGAGAGAAAGAAAGAGGAGAGAAGGAGAGAAAGGGATGAGAGAGAGAGAAAAAACAGGAGAGAGGGAGAAAGAGAGAGAGAGGAGAGAAGAAGAGAGAGGGATGAGAGAGAGAAAGAAAGAGGAGAGAAGGAGAGAAAGGGATGAGAGAGAGCGAAAAAAGAGGAGGAGAGCGGGAGAAAGAGAGAGAGAGGAGAGAAGAAGAGAGAAAGGGAGAGAGAGAGAGAGAGAGAGAGAGAGAGAGAGAGAGAGAGAATGAATTAGTTACTTCAGTGTTCTTTAGTCCGGCCCTCCACCACTTGTTTATTGACCCTATTTTGTCCCGCCTACTTTTCTAGGACGTGCACTTCCTGTTTAGCTGCATTTAGCCTGTAGATTTCAGTCGATGGGTTTATTTTAACTGTCATTATATTTAATTAAAATTGCCCCACAAGACAGACAAACAAACACGTTAGCTACCTTAACAGAGCTAAACAGGAAGTGCATTTCCAAGCCAAGTGGGCGGGACAAAATAGGGTCAATAGGTTTGAATTTGGCCCTTGGATAAAAAATAATCTTATCAAAAAAATAAAATAAATACATAATTGCCCACAACACGTCTCATTTAGGGATGCAACAAGCTCATCAATTAATCGCAACCAATCGATTACTGAAATAATCGTGAACTGGTCTTTCTTTTTTTTTCTTTTTCCAAACAATGAGCAGTGGAAAAGCTTCAGATTCAACAGAAAAGGTGAAACTTGGTATAAAAAGTTTAAATAATCACAGGACGAGAGTTTTGCGAGGCCGTCTTCGGTTACCATGGAGCTCGTCTGCAGATTGTCCTGTGTCAGAAATCTAAATGTGAAATAAATCAGCAGACGTGAGCTTAAAGAGCGTGACTCATCCACACACAGACATCTTCCTCTGTGTCCAGCTCTGTGTTCATTATCGTGGCGGCGGTTCAGAGAGGTGAGATCTGACCCTCGCTGTGTAAAAGTCTGAGAGAGAGAGAGAGAGAGAGAGAGAGAGAACATGCAAATACAAGAGCTGACTGCGGCGCTTTGGAGCTAAAAGTGTCGGTGCATGGGTCACAGGTGTAAAAGTGTGGGCTGTGTGTGTTTGTGAAATAAGAGTTTGCAATCTCTGGGTTTTTGGCACATAACAGATACATGTGTTTGTACTGGTGTAATTCTTTGCTAGAGGGTTTAATGGCTGCACTAATGGTGACAAAGATTAGGTAAACTATTAAAGCTTCATCTGTTTTCATAGGACCGAAACGTCGTACAAATAAATTGATTGAGACAGTGTGCATTGCAAGTTTAGTTTTTTTTTTCTTTTCTAAATAACTCAATTGCTCAAAAAGAGGTTACGCACTGACATCATTGTATTCCAAAAATGCTTAGCAACATTTAGCATTTCTTCAATGTATTTTTTTGTTGTCGTGATTTAGGACATTTTAACTGCAACAAAGGCACTCAAAACTAATTTTTGAAAAAGAAAAAGGTCATAAGGTCAACTGTATGTGATTTCTATGTCTGATAAATGTGAGAAGCTAATGTCTTGTTGTTTATCTGCTTTGCTACAACTGTTGACTTGATTTTCTCTTTTTACATGTCAGTTACAAACCCAGTGCTCAGTAGACTTGTTGTGGGTTGAATTGGTTATCAAACTGTAGTTTATTTTTCCTGTTTTAGCTGTTTATTGAACTCTTACAAGAGAAAATGTCCTTTCTCTCTATTAAAGGTGCACTGTGCAACTTTTTGGCCAAAAATAAACTTGAATAAATCCAGGTTTTTGTCATTTAGATATCTTTGTTACACTAAATACATAATGAAAATCTGTGTTTTACTTTGAGTGGGCTTTCATTGAGCACATAATGGACCATTATTTTCGTGGAGGAGGGTCCGCTCATGTTTGTTTCCACAGAAAAGCTGTTCCCTTAGTTAATTTTTTCATATTATGGCATAAAATGATTTTATCTCCATTCAGAAGGTTCTAAGGCAGGGGTGTCGAACTCATTTTGACAAAGGGCCACGTTTTTCATCGTGGTTGTCCTCGAAGGGCCAGTTGTGTCTCACATCAACCATACTAATCTAATAATAGTCTCTGTATTTGATTTTGATACAATTATTTAAGTGACAATGAATATACATCCACATTAGTCTGAAAAAATGATTAACTTTCAGGCAAATCATCAGGTTAAAACATCCAGATTAATCATGGTGCTGGTGAAGATTAAAGTAAACCTTATAAGATCTGGAGGGCCGCATAAATTGATGTGGAGGGCCCCCGGGCCTTGTGTTTGACACATGTGTTCTAAGGTATAGTTTTAACTTGGTAATTCTACTGAATTGTGTAGATGACTTTTCACCTCCAGAAAGTTACACAGTGCACCTTTAACTCTCATGTATCGATGCCACTCAGCCCTCACGTTTAGATGTGATGACACCTGCATAACCTCTATAAGAAGCATTGTCTACAAACAAGTTTAAACTCTTTGAAACAAGAAAAATACTGTCCTTGTTTCTGTAGAATATAGGTTTTTTAATGTATTCTTTTACTCATTTATAGAGATCTTTAATATGAATACACTTTTAGACACATGCTTCATAGTTAAGTCAATCAGAAACAGTCATAAATCGTAACACTTACTCTCATAATAAGTGGCCTTGAGCCTTCATCTCCTACGCACCTGTCGACTTTTCAGGTGAGCAGAGTTTACATCAAAGCAAGCTATTGAGTTATTTGCCATTGTGTAGAGAACCTTTTTTATTTTTTTTAACTCCACTGATGTTTTCCTATTTTAATCCAGATTCTCCAACAGTCAGTCCAAAATGTGAAACTGGGAAATCGTCTACAATATACTACACATGACTGAAATCATGTAACAGTTAGATGTATGCTTTTTGCAAAATTTAGAATGTCTTACACCAATGACCGTGGTTTGGCCCTCACTTGATGTGAATGTGAAAGTGGCCCTCCAGGAAAAATAGTGGCTCACCCATATTAAAGCATAAACAAAGACTTAATTATTAGGGAAAATGTACTTATTAAAGGCGCCTTTAAAAAGGGACTATAGCCATTTTTTTTTTCGATAAAATGACTTAAACTCAGTTTCCTAGTTGTCTATTTAGGTGGAAACTAATCTGCACTGTACTATAGTATCTACGTCTAATAAAGTCTTGTTTGTTCACCAAAATCCATGACGTTTGTCTGATGTTGTTGTTGTTATTAGTAGGGCTCAAGTATCGGCTCCATCGGTTCAGCCGATATCATAGTTGTGCCTTAATTGGGCATAATGAGACTTATTTAGTGCCTTGTGTTGATCCAGAACGTCTCATTTTACTGGACATTTTCTTCAGATTAAGTTGTTAAGTTGTGGCTTGCACTATAAATAACAGTTATAAGACAAAATGCCTTATGTTTTAAAAAGAAAGAAAAGTAATTTCAGTCTTTACACTGATATCAGTTCATATCAGGTATCGGTAGATACTTAACGCCAAAGTATCATAATCAATATCGGAGGAGGAAAAAGCTGGATTGGTGCATCCACAGTTGTTAGCATTGTGGCTAACTGCCATTCACATACGAGCATCCTCAAAACACTGGGCGATTTGAGAAAAAAACAATAATAATTTTTACTGGCAAACCGTTGGTTATCAATCTTTTAATTCAAAACCCTCAACCAAATAATTGATGTTCAGACATGACTGAATCTCAATCTCTTGATTGTTCGATTAATTGCCCAGCCCTCCTTCGTGGTGTCTTTGTTTATCTTTATTTGTAAGTTCCATATTACTGCTAAAAATGTATCTACTACCAAGCTGCTGTGGAAGTATATACTGTAGGTTTAATGCCAAACTGTGGAACATTCTAGACAAAAGCATGAACATTGTGAGCCAAAAACACTGACGAAAACAAGAAGATTCAACGTGAACCCGCTGACCCAAAACACCCACACGACCCCTGAAGCTGAGCCGTGCCAGAGGTCAAAGGTGAGCTACTATAACTGCTTCCTGTCAATCAAACCAGTGAGTGACCGACGAAGTGTGAAGCAAAACACAGGAGTTTCTAGAGTAAAATACAAAAGGTGCACTATGAAGCTTTTCTGGTCGTGATTCAGTTAATTGGCCGATATGTCGAGCCGATATTTGGTCTTTTCGGTGCATCTGTGTTGGGCCATAATTATCCAGACAAGGTCGATATTACAGTATGTTTTGGTCTGGATTCTGTCTTTTAACTTGAGCGGTGAGTGCAAAGAAGAAACTGCAAAAAACATACACTTCTGTGACAATTTTAGGGTAAACCAGAACTAATGGAGAGTGTGCAGTTAATTTAAATTATGTAGTTTGGATAAAAATGTCAACTAGCGCTGCAACTAGTGATGCACCGATCCGATACTGGGATCTCAGCTGCATAATATCGATTCAGCCGATAAAACTGCTGTTTCTTTAATAGAACATGGCTGGTGCTGATCCAGAATGTCTCATAACATTTGATATTTTATTCAGATTAAAGTATTAAGTTGTGACCTACATTGTCAATAACAGTTATAACAATATGTCACCAGATTTCTTAAATTTTGAAAGACAAAACAGGCTATTTTAGTCCCTATTCTAGAATCGGTTGACATCAAGTATCGGCAAATACTTACTGCCAAAGTATTGGAATCGGTATCAGAACTGAAAAAGCTGGATCGGTGCATCCTTAGCTGCAACTAATAACTATTTTAGTAATCAATTAGATGGACAATTATTCTTTTGATTAGTTGTTTGGATTGCAAAAAATGACTTGAATTCAAGATTTTTGCCAAATTTGAGTTGAAATATTCATTCATTCATTCATTTTCTACCGCTTAATCCCGTTAGGGGTCGCGGGTGACTGGAGCCTATCCCAGTGACTTGGGGCCTTAGGCGGGGGAACACCCTGGACAGTGGCCAACTTGCCGCAGGGTTAGACAGACAAACATTCACTCTCTCATTCACTCACTAAGGGAAATTTACAGTGATGCCCAATTAACCTAAACATGCATGTTTTTGGAGGTGGGAGGAAACCGGAGTACCCGGAGAAAACCCACGGTGACACGGGAAGAACATGCAAACTCCACCCAGAGAGATCGTGAGATGTTGATATGGTCCGACCCGGGAGTCGAACCCACGACCTCCTTATTGGGAAGCCAGAGCTCTAACCACTCTGCTACCGTGCACCCCTGAGTTGAAATAATGTTGCTCAAAAACGTCCTGGAGGTGTAGAGTTTAGGGTTGTCAAAAGAATAAAAAAAAAAAGTGATAATAATCAATACCAAAACTAGAAGTGAAACACTCATTTGATACTCATCGATATTTCAAAAAATAAGATTAAGAGGATAAAATTTTGCATTTTCAGAGGAGTTTTTGAATAATCCTGAGCTTTATCAAAGCTAGTTTAAAACCAAAATGTTTAATAAAGAAAGTATTAGTATTTTGCTGAATTATTAAAAATTGACAACACTGTCTGGCACTCAGTTAAGTTTTTACATCAAAAACCCTAAATTTACACAATTTTCATGTAGTTTCTGTTCGATCTTAAGCTTTTCCACTGCTCATAGTTTAGAATCTTAACCAGAATAAGAAAACATTTTATTGTCATTGTCAGTCAACAGACAAAAAGTTCACAAACTAGGAACTTGCTACGATTCTAATGTGCAACATATAATACTGATAATACAAATAATAATAAAGATGATTAAGAATGTATAAAACCAAGTAAAATCAAGGGCATGTAAAAAATAAGTATACTACACAAAAAAGCCAAAAAGCCAGACCAGTAAACGATTGTTCGATTGATAAATAAGATGGCGATTATTTCAATAATTAGTTGATTAGTTGCGATTAATCGATTAACTTGTTGCAGCCCTAAAAAATACCCTCTTTACTGTCCTGAATTTATTGCCAGAACTTATCGGCCATTGGTTTTCTATATCAAGATTTTGTTAGTAAAACATCTGGTTTAGAAACGATTAAAGACTCAAGAGTGAGATATAGTTTGTTTTAAGCTAATTATTATATTATGGGAATTATTAGTGTTATTAATGTTTGTTTCTTTTTAGTAAATGCTTATTAAAAGACATTTATTTAATAAGACAACATAAACTGGAACTAAACATTGCGATCAATCACAGACATGAAAGATAATCTTGTCAGGTGCAGCATTAATCTTAAATCTCCACAGACAAGGTGAAGGTGAGATTGTCAAGTTGAAGGTCAGACGTGTGCAGAGACCACAATAGGAAAGCACGTTTTGGAGTTATATTTTATGTTTTGCTGTAATAAAGTTTTAGTTATCTTGTAGATTTTTATTTTGTGCTAATTATACAGGCTTTAAAAACATGAGAGATTTAAAATATGCAAATTAGATTGAGCTAAACACCTCCTTTTCACCAGAAATGTCACCTTAAACACACTGACAACAATTCGCATTACCAACACATTACACCGGGAGAACGTCAGAGAGCGGGGACAGCGTTGACGTGAGAGGCAGTGGAAAAAAGCCGTAGTCCTCTCTCTGTTGTACTAGTGGACACACACAGATACAGATACACAGAGCAGGTGTAGCGTTACTGAGACGAGAGACACACGCGCTGCCAAAGAGATAGGTCACTAAATACACACGTCAGAATGCCATTTCCCAACAAATTATCAATACACAGATTTATGTAATGCTAGTAAACCACACACACACGTGATTACTGTCCATTCAAACCGCAGGAGTGCAGAGGAAAAGGGGCGGGGCAACAAAAACTTACATCTAAAAAGCTGTAAATCAATGGTGACCACCTTAAAATATCCCCAAAAGATGATTTAACATGTGGATACAAGACAGAAACTGATCTTATATGAATAATAATTGCACTAACATCATGTATATTTTAGTTTTATGTAAAAATATAAGCTCTAAATGTCAATATTACAAATTACGGAAAGCTAGCTCATCCAAAAAGTGCTAAAAACTATATTTATCTAAGCTACTTTCACTTTTTACGTAACTTATTAAGTGACATTTAGAAAAGAAAATGTTGCATGCATGGGGGTGAAAAATAAGTGATTATTCTGTTGTTATATCAAGTTATTTTGCCGAAAAATACCTGAAAAAATACCTATTTTGTGCACCAGCTACGTACATTCTTCAAACGCAAGGTAATTTCTACACGTTTGTCAAAATAAATAGCATTGTTTTGGATATTTCACGCCAACAACTAACGTTAAAGATAAATGCAAAAAAAAAGTATATTTCCGCGTCTTTAAACAAAAACAGCCTGGATACGTGTTTTACTTGACGTTTTCTCTCCTTGGCAACGTCGTAAAAGAAGAGGAGTGTTAAAAAACTTGCGCAGAAAATACCGTGCTGGAAGCTAGCTTTTTAGCGCTGATTTCTTTCTTAAATCAACGTGACTTCAAAATCACACGATAATATAAAGTTTAAGAACAGTTTAAAGGTGTTTTTGTGCCGAGAATTGCTTTTATAACAGCGACGCAACCAAAAAAACTCACCCGAGAGAGAGAGCTGGACATCCCGGGCGCGAACATCCACAAACACAGCGCCGAAATTAGTCCTTTCCACGTTTTTTTCCACGCCAGATAAGGTAGTCCCGTGAAAGAATAGGTTGTAAAAGGTGCACCTACGTGGGTATTTATTCAAGGCAACGGTGGTATTCGGCCATATCTGCCCCCCGACTGTCCTCCTCCTGCAGTTTAGACTTTTCAGCACCGAGTAACGGAGATCACGGGCTGACGACTGTACGTACCGGAGCCGGCCTCTGATTGGCTGAGGGGACTTGCGTAAGCGGCACTCGCCTCCGCAAGTCCCGCCTCTTACGCCGTTGCCGCAGAAACGAGCGTAAACATCGGAGTAATCGTCGTTCATTGATGAAAAAAGCTGCATTATGAGCCACGGTTGGGGGAGGGAAGCGAAAACGCAGAGAATGACTAATGTTACGCAAAAATAAATACATTAAGACAACAAAACAAGAACGTAATGACAGTTTTGTTAACGTACATCATTAACGGTAACTGGGTGATAAAATGGATGATAAAAATACGTCTTTCCTTAATTGTAGTCGTAAATCAAGCCGAATATTTGAGAAAACACTAAATATAAAGGTAACCACAACAAATGCACATCATGTAAATACAGAAATAAATGTATACTGAGCGAAAACGTAAAAATTACAGAATTTTCTGAAACATATTTGGCTTAACATTCAATATTCTGGTGGACACTGCATGATTTTTCAACATTTAAAACATTGTGCTGTGTGCTGGAATTTCAGCGTTAATTTATTGTGAATAGGAGACATGTGTGTTATAATTGCACAAAATTGTCTCTGTTGCTGTTTATTCTACATACCTGGCATCCAGTTTGTGCTGCACTAGCGTAAATTGGGGGGTCAGAACATCTTCTCTTTTGCAAGACTCCGTGATGGGAGAGGTTGGTCATCCCATGTTTTAAGTGCATTCTAGTCATTATATCACCTTTATTTTGGTCACTGAACAAGTTATACCTGTATTTAAGTAAATATTAAGCTATTACATTGTTTCTATGTCTGCTGTCAATGTCTCTTCGTTGTGGTTTGGGACAGTTGTTCAAATCAAATCAATTTATTTTTGTATAGCCCAAAATCACAAGAACAGTCATCTCTGAGGACTTCCCAAGATTAATAATTTAGCAAACACGAATAGTAGGAAATAAAAATAAAACAATACATTCAGTGAAACAATAAACATTCAGAAGCCGTAATTGATCAAGAATGTCAAAGCAGATTGTTAGTAGAGCAAATGAATGATTGTCCAGAGCATCCCCTGTCCTTAGACCCTCCTTCTCGGCAAGAAAAAACCCTAAGGGAAAAAGAGAAACCTCGAGGAGAACCATAGTTAATAGCAGCTCATGTATGTTGACTCTGTTCACTTTTATTGTAATCCAGATTAAATGGAGACCGCCTCCAAGTGTTCGGCTGTGTCCTGTGGTTCACTCCTGCACCAACAATCATAAAGCAGCTCTTCAACATATCTTTGAAATATTTGGAGAATTTGATTGCTTTTTTGTTGTTCTTTTTGTCCAGTAGATTAACAATGCAAACCTTTTAGAGAAGCTACTTTATTAATGTTCTCCTATTCTGGCAGTATTTCACTTCTTCAAAAACATCTTCTATGACCTTGTTTTCCACCGTTCCACAAGCCGTCGTTTGTGTTCGAGCTCTCCACATACAAAAGACCGTGAGTCACATCATATCTGCAGTATAATAAACACTCTCTCCATCAGGCAACAGCGTAGTGTCGAAACACGGCTTTGTTCTAAATCATATACTAACTACTATAACATAAACCTCAGACGTGGGCAATTATTTTTATCCAAGGGTCAAATTTAAACCTATAGAGGGCTGGACTAAAGAACACTGATGTAACTAATTCTCACTGTTGCAAAAAATAAAATGAAAAAAATAAGCTACATGAAAAAAACATTGACAGTTTGGGAATAAAATTACTATATTTATAAGAATACAAGAAAACAAAGAAACAAATATTACACTTAAGGAACTAAGGGGACCTGTGTGGTACCTCTCACCTTTTTCCTATAATTTCAATTTTGTTAGTTTTCTCATGAAATTAAAGTAACTTCTGTATATTTAGAAGAAAGGGTTAGTTAGTTAATGTTAGTTACAGACATAGTAAAATGACTCTGTGCCTGTTTAAATGCCATTTTCATTAACAAAAAATACCAATACATTTTGTAACAAGGACTTTTCATTAGGGTTCATCAAAAACTTTTTACATCTATTTTAAGTCCCTAAAACATTTTTTTTTTTTTTTGTTAAATCAGCTTTCAAAGATTTGTCAAAACCCAAACTAGTGTTATTCTGGCTGCAGCTAGTTCCAGCAGCTTTACTCTTGTTTATATTTACCAAAGAAAGTCTTGGGGTTTTAATGGAAAAAGGCTGGATCCTACAGGGTTAAAATAATTACTTTATGACAAAAAAAACAAACTCAATATTTTATGGCTTCAACTTTTTTCTCACAAAAATGTTACTTTTTACTCTTAATTGTATGAGTTTATTCTTGTTAAATTATTGCTTTTTTTCTCCTATATAATCACACATTTAGTTCATTCATTGCGCGAACCATAATGCACAAAGTTTAATAGTGTTACAACATGAAAGACACTCATTGTTTGACTGTATTCATCATTTATTATTGTTTCTCAGAATGTCAGATACACTTGATTGGATGTGACACGTTATTGATTAGCTTAAGTACTGGTGATTTGACCGAGGCGATTACCGTTTGTGCGCTCGTACAAGACGTTTTAGGCAAGTGAGGCAACTCAAGTTCATAATAATAATACGTGAGTGGCAGGTCATTGCTATAGATTTTACACTTTAGAAACAGAATGTGCTTTGGGCTAAAATACGTGAGATATAACTTCAACAATAGTAAATAATAAAGACAGTTCTTAACAGCAATCAGCTCTTTGTCAAATTAAATATAACAGTATAAACATTGACTAGTATGATCTAATTATCAGTAGTTTAAGTCTGTTATTTCAAATGTTAAGCAAATTCAGAGTTTAACAATTGGTGGACAATAAATTAGACAATGCAGACAGTAGTAACCTTACAATATGCTTCTTTCATAAATGTACTTTTCCAATAAACACACCATCGACAAACAGGGCAGCTCTGGGTTTAGTCAAGTGAAATTTAGGATCTTTACATTTTGAGGCAACTTCAGTAACATTCAATCCTTGTTAGAAATAAATAAAAATGTTTTGGGTTAGACTAGGGTGACCAGACGTCCCCATTTCCCTGGGACAGTTGCTATTTTAAGCCCTGTGTCCCATGTCCCAGCAAATGTATCCAAAACCAATGATTTGTCCCAGTTATACACAAAACATGTCCCAGTTTTAGACCACTTTGACACCATTAGTAAATACAGAAATATATTGTTGTTTCTTCAGTTGAATCTGAGAAAAACACTTGCAGAAGTCTCTCTAACAAGTAGTCATAAAAGAGATTTAAATCAGTCATGAATTAACCAAATATAGTCTTTCCGCAATTGTATTATTGTTTCCAACCCATCTAGTCTAATAATGGGGTTTTCAATGTAGATTTTAAAAGTGCACTGTGTAGCTTTTGTAGATCCAGACATTTTTTATCTCGCACGATGCAATTATTTTTTACGTATCATTTTTTACTGTGTGGCGTTCCAATCGTCTTTGGAAGTCAGAACTTGGACCTCGGAGTGATGCTTTCTCCAGTGGTCAAGTCGGATTACTTTTACAGTAACGAGCCAATCAAGTAATAAATAGCTTGGAAATTGTCCAAACCAGCAAAAATACATCGCAAAAGAGTGAATTTGTGCTTTTCTTTACAACATTAGCTCATGACAGCAGGTTTATAACGGCAGAAGCTCATAAGCGGCGCAGGAGTGAAGTCACAGAGGCGAGTGAACTGTAGAGACAAACTAAAGACAAAATAACACAAGTACGATCAGCAGTCAAGCTGTCGGAGATTTATACAGGATTTTCTACTCTCAACATCTCTCTGAGTATCCAAGCAGTAACTCTGGAGTTGGAGGGCTGTTCAAGTGGGAATTTATAAGTCAAAACTCAGAAGATCGGAAGAACCACTGCTATCTCCATGGAGACAAAACAGGTCAGAGTATGAGAGCTGTGGTCAAGCGAGCGAGAATGCTAATTTTAACATAATTCTTTTGCACTAAAAGCATCTGTAACTGAATAAACAGACAGATTAGACATGAATGATTTAGTCAAACAGGCAAAGCAATAGCATTAACTATTGTAGACCCTGTAACGCAGAGGTTTCAGCCCTGGGACCCCAAAATAACCATGAAACCAACTCGCCAAATGATGTACTTATGTATTAATTTTATGTTACAAAACCATTTCAATTAGGCTTATTTTGTGTTTATTTTTGATACTGTATTGCTTTATATAACTCAAATTCCCCAAAAACGGATTAAATGCCAAGTCATAATTGTAAAAATACATTTTGAAATAATCTCGCAATCCCCATATTTTGCTTCGGTCACGATCCCCACTTTGGGAAACACTGCTCTAAACAGTACTGTCACATACTGCACTTTTAATAAGATATTTGTATTATGCTGTTTTATGTCGATACATTTAAACATAAAACATAGATAAATAACATTATATTCTGTCAGAAAGATAACAATAAGACTACAACAAAGATGAGTAATAAGAAAATGTAAGAGTATTAAGGTGCAGCGACCCTTTATCCACTAAGATGATATTGCTTTGCCTAAAGTATGTTACACAGTATGGCTTTATATCTCCATGGAGACGAGCATGTGACCAGGTTAAAAGTCAGATTCGCACAGAGAGACCCGGCCACTAAATATGATGAAGCATGTTGTTCAAGGTATAAAAAAAAAATCTAAATAAATGTGTAATAATGAATGGAAAACATTCTAGGCAAAACACACATCACCGTGGAGACAAGAAAAGCTACACAATGCAAATTTAAAGCCTTACATTTGACAATATTAACCCTTTAACACCCAGAAGCTGCCCTACAATAAATAAACAATAAATGAATAAAAGTTTAAACATGCATATTCACACATATAGACACACATTTTCACTCCAAACAGATTTTCAGCCATTTAAATGTTAAAACTATAGACTCCAGACTGAATGTTTTTGGCTGGTTCTTGTGACGGCTTCATGCTACACTCGAAACAGCAGAGATATAACTTTCATAATACTTTCAACTGTGCACTAAATATGAACTCTGGTGCCGTGTATAAACAGTAGTAAAGATATGATTCAAGTATTTCAGCAGAAGTGATACAATAGGTGTGATGGGTAGATAGATATGCTGTGTTTATGTATAAAACCTTTATAATTGTGAACAAAGTTAGGATGACAGACTATATCTTTGTCATTTTGAAAGTTTTGTGGTAAATATATACTGTATGTTAGTTTTAAGAGGCAAGTTATGAAGAGTTCTAAGACAGGATTCTTCCACATATGTCGTCAAAACAGTCTCACAAGAAAGCGTGGGGCATTTTCTTTAGGGTTAAAAGGGAAGTTTAGGCTTCAAGTTACTAAAATGGGTAAGTTTAGGTTAAGATCAGAATAAGTATACATAAATAATAACACATCTTTACAACCACCATAGAAATGAACTGAGGCTGCAACACGTGGTATATTTATGCAAAAGAGGCCTGAAATACTCTTTGGACACGTCCTGTTATGTTGTGTATACGCTTTCTTGTGAGATTGAGTTGCATAATCTGATACTCCAGAGTGATAGACAAGTTTACCAGTAGAAATCAATTTATCGGATTGTTACGCAGCTGTTTTTTTACTTCTTTGTATTAGGCTCGGAAAGTATCAGCGGTTACTATGGAAATAATGGCAAATCCGCCATGTTTGTTGTCGGTTTAGCAGAACTTCCATAAGAATACATTGGACAAAACGATTTAAAAAGTAAACAAAACAGCCGTGGAACAGCCCAAGAAACTGCTGGGTCAGTGCTGGTAAATGTATCTATCACTCTGTAGTAGGGCTGGACAATATTGTGATAAAATCGAATCGTGAGCTCATCTCTGTGACAATCTGCTTTTCTTATGAAATCGTCATATCGTGATTTATTTTTTCTCTATTTGATGAATCCGTCTCTTCAAATGTAGACTATTTTTTCCAACCTATTACTCTTAGTCTCAGAGTTTTCAAATCCAAGTCTTAATAGCGACTTTGGGCTTCGATATTAATGTAAGAAAAACACATGATGTGACAACACAATGTTCTAATTAATCAATTATTTTATAAACTTTTTATTGAAGGGCTGAGGTTGCTTGTTTGCTTGGCAACACTAGTCAACTTTTGACAGCTGGATTTAGCTGTTGACAGTGAATTGTGTTTACCTCAAAGACAATAGGAAAATAAACGGTCTACAATAATCGTGATAAAATCGAATTCGTGATCTGGCTCCAAAAAAATCAAGATGTTAATTTTTTGCCATATAACCCTGACCAACTCGGTGGTATCAGAATATGATTTAATCAATGCTATTTTCGAGATTTAACAATTTAAAATCTCCATTGGTTTAACATTAGACCAATTGAACATTTTAATGATGTATGATGTCACGTTAATATATTCCTCTGGAGGTTCTGCAAACCTTTATTTACCATTATTTCCATGGAAACTGTTATCACTTTCCGAGCCTTATTTACACACAACAGACTTCTGGGAGGTTAAAGATATAATGCCTGAGTCATTTATGTGGATTTGAGTCATATACAATATGGTTGCTAGGTAACAGTTGTAGAGTTAGCTGTACATACAGTATGTCATATTTACTCATATAAACCTCTTCAGAACAGACAATCAAAATGTTTAGTGTACGTATTTAGGGCTGCAACAAGTTAATCAATTAATTGCAACTAATTGATTATTGAATTAATCGTAAACTAACTTAGTAATCAAATAAACTCCAACTGGGGAGAAATGATATAGAACATAAGTAAATATGCTGCGTTTTTGAAAAAAACACAATCAATTAAATAAGTCAGTGTTCTTAGCAAACACAAATTGTATCTTCTACAAATGAAACTTAATATTAGAGCTATATATCTATGTGAATATTTCAAGTACAGTAACTATTTTTGCTATTTTCAAAAGAGAAAATACTTGTCCTTCTTTAGTTTTAGCAAAACAATACACTTTTATGATTGTTCGATTTGCAAAACTTTTTTAAGGCAGTAAATATCTTAGTTCGGTCAATTAAATAACTCATGGTCTATTTGAATTTCAGGCTTTTTCTTGATCAAATGTTGTAAAAATCTTGCCCAACTAATCAATTAGCAAAATGATCATTAGTGGCAGTCCTAATATTCTTAAATACAATCATGTTCACTGTGTTTTACTGAAAAATCTGGTATAACTTTAATTTAATCTAAGATGTATGTGTAAAATCCACTTTTAACCATGTTTTAAAGGGAACCCTGGATATGAAGACAAATCTGGCTAAAACACTAGTACTGGTCATGTTTCTTAAATAAATTACAAACAAATATATAACTGCTTACTATTTTTTATTAAATTGTCATTGTTTATGTTGTTTTCAAGTCACTGGGAGCCGCCATTTTGGTTGATGACATAAAATAGTGTTTCCATGGTTACTCCCACAGTTTCATCTGTGAACAGTTGAAACAAAAACACCACTGACAGTGTCCAGTTCTTGCCTCTTCCTCTTGATTATCTTCAGTTTTACTAGATTCAACATAATCGTTCTGTATTTGGCTTTGCTTCGGCTCAAACTGACAAGGTTTAACCCAGGAATTCATGTTGCTTAGTTACCTGCTACTGCCTGTTACCTTGACAACACTATTTTATGTCATAACCACAGCAAAATGGCAGCCTCCATGTCATTTCTTTAAAACACTACTTTAATAAAACTACAAATACTTCCAAGGTATTTGTCCTGTATTTATATAAGTGATGATATTATAAGTGTTTTAGGATAAACATGTGATTATATCCAGGGTTCACTTTAACAGTCTTCTATTGTCCTTAGTTTACTCAGTTGTATTGGTTTGTGTAATCTTGTATTGCAGCTGATGCTCGAGTGCTCAGAAAACCTAAAAAAATATTTTCACCCATCACCTGTCTGTCTGTATTCAGTTTAATTTAGATTGTTACAGCTACATTTTGCAATAAAGTCAATCATGAACCTGTTTTCACTATTTCCAAGCCGTTTTAGATCAAATAGGATCAAAATGCAAATTACTGATCTACATATGTCATAGTTTAATTCTAAATATAAAGAGAAAAACACAACAAGTCTTCTCTAATCTAAAACTTGTGATAATCGTATGTACATTATTTAAATATCTGATATATTTCTGGATAACTTGATGCTACTCAAACATAAAAGCCTAATTTTTTTCAGGAATGTCATTGGCCAATTGGAAAAAAATCACCCTTACTGCCTGTGATGTGTCTTAATGATAAGTGAGAGGTGTTTATTTTATTTCCTTGAGTCATGACTGAGGCCATTATGCTAAGAGTAATTATACCTAAAATTAAATAATATAAGCTCTCTAATTTCACTAAACTCAACTATCTTCTTCTCTAAAGTCATAATTCTTGTCTTTGGTCTCTCTCTCTCGTCTGTAGCCCTTGTGTCTGGCATCTTTACCCACAAAAACCCTCTCTCATACATTAGACCTGATCGATGGGAAAATAAAATAATACATAAACTGCAGCCTTATCCTCGTGTCATCTCATTTTTAGACATTTTATGGTCATTTTGTCTTGTTTTCTCACACAAAAAATAACAATTAGAGACATGTTTATCCTCCATTTGTTAATTTGTCCTGCTTTGATTGAGGGAAAGGTGGATTTAAAGGTGCTATACCCGATTTTTTGCTTCCTTAGTCGGCAAAAAATCGATAAAAATGAACTTGTGTAATAAATACTGGTCAGGTTCTTTAGACACGCGCATATTTAAGGACGACTAATCATAATACAAGTCTGGTTTAACTTGGACAATACATTTAATCAAAGATGGACCGGATAATTCCTCTTTTACAGCCAAAAGTAAGGTAAGCAGCTAATGTTAGCATCTTTATTCAGTTACGAGTGTTTTGTTTGTCATCTCGGCTCAACAGTGAGTTTAAGCAGATTTATTAATCTTTCATTCAGTCGTGTTGTTTCCAGTGAAAGACCTGACACTGTCCACGTTGTTTTTTCCAAATTTCGCAGTAAATTGTGGTCTGTATTGATCATTCTAGTGACCATCGATGCTCACTACATTTCAGATAGATTGTGAAAAATTTAGATTTGTATGTTCAGACCCAGCGTAGCTTTGATAAACAGACAGAAATACTGTAACTTAGTAATTTCAAGACAGTCTAACAACTTAAAATTGCTCATTTTAAAATGAATATCCTGTTTATTATCCTGATTGTGTGTTTCTATTGCCCTGCTGTTCTTAAACTATGTGTTCCAACACTGTAAATTCTCCATTGTGGAACAAATGAATCTTCTCTGATCTAGTTTACTACAGAGTGTGTATTCTGTGTATTGTTTGAAGCAGTAGGCCTAATCCTGTTTTATTCTGCAGCTGCGGACTAACTGTTTACAAAAGTCATGTAAACTTACAAAAAAACTTAACTTTTTAGTTGTAAATTGGTAAACTTTGTGCTTTCCACTAAAAAGTAAATGATAAATACAGAACTTTGTGAAAAAATTAGATCACTGTGTACTGTCTGAACTGAATAATAAAGAATTTTAGTTTTCATCAGGAGCTAAATGCTGCGCTCTGATTGGTTGAGCTTGTGTGGTCCTCTTCAGTTTCACTTTGTTGTTTGTAAAAAGAGTTTTATAAGCCAAATATGCATCCAAAATGAATACATGTTGAAATTAACCACGTGTCAAAAGAATTAGGGGAGGAAGTTGTCAGATTTAAAACCTAAATTGTGTTGGCAGTGTAAAAATTAGATACACCACCTTTAAATAAAGGTGCACTGTGTAACTTCGTGGAGGTGAAAAGTCATCTACACAATTTAGTAGAATTAGAAAGTTAAAACTACACTTTTGGCCTTTCTAAACGGAGATGAATACATTTTTACAATAATATCAACAAAATCAGCAAAAGGAATCACTTTTCTGCGAAAACAGACGTGTTTGGGCTCCTCCAAGCCAAAAAGACTATTGTGTGCCCACGAAAACCTGCTCTAAGTAAAAACACTGATTTTTATTCATTATTAAGTGTAACTAAGGCATCTAAATGACAAAAAATATGCATTTATTAAAGTTTATTTTTGGACAAAAAGTTGTGCAGTGCATCTTTAAGCAAATTAATCTTGAAAGACAAATTTTAAGATTTTAACAAGTCTTATTAAGATTATTTGACTTAAGATATTCTATCCTGATTTACCTTATCTAGATATAGAAACTTATTTAAAGCATTTGTATCTGTTTTACTAAGTCATAACTGCTTGAATCAAGAGCAGATGTCAAGATAACTTGAAACTAGATTTTTCTGCTCAAAACAACCAGGTTAGTCACATTTTCTTACTGCTCTGGCAGATTATTTAACTTGAAATAAGACATTTTTACCCTAACATAAGCAAAATTTTTTTGAAAGGCCTTTTTGCAGTGAGAACTTTCAACTATTCAAGAATAATCCCAAGAATAATACTGTCTGTCTGGATTAAATATACGATTCAGGAATGTTGTGAAGCAATTTCAGAACAACAAATGTGAGTAAATGTAAGTCTGCTGCTGCTTATAAAGAAAACTACAACTGCAGGGTTAGGGTTAGGGTTAGAGATGAGGCTGATCAATTCTGCATTTTTAACAGAAAGTCTATGGTCCTATTTGTTTTTTCAAACAATATTGCTGATGAACAATGAACAAAATATAAAATGATGACCTAAACCTCATTGCTAAAAATAATACATAATCTGTTTCTTTTAAAGTAAAACAATGATACAATACATTTACTATACCTTCTTTACATACTATCCAAGCTCTCTAAACCTACTTTATCATGAGTGTAAATCTTTAATATAATGCCCTGTCTCTCCTGTATTTGCGTAAAAAGAAAAGCTTGAAAACGTTGCATATGTGGCTGTAAACAAAGGAGATTTAGCTCGTAGTCTAAAGATAGCTCAGCCATGTCCGAGCAGCGTTCTGAATATTTAATTTTGTGGACTGACCTATTGGCTGCTAGTTTCCATCGCGGTGAGACAGTGAGGACGCTTGTCTCTCTGTTCTGATCTGCACAGAAAGAAAAATCGATGAAACAGTCTCGTACAGTGTCGTTAAAGCAAAAACAGACAGGACTTTTCCACATTACGTTGTAATAAAATGCACAGTCTGCCATTTTCTTGTCTCTTTTTGCCTGGAATATGCCACAGTTTAGCAAGAGCACACTCAAAGTAAGAATGTATGATTGTGAAGGTGTTTTTTGAGCAATAAAACAGCTGGAATAGATGAGTTTAGTGACACTGTTGGAATGTCACTAAATATATGTACAGAAAATATGTATTATTTAGATTAACTATATTAGAATTAAAAAACGTTGTGGAAGCTGGTCTTTAAAACTAAGAATAATACATTCTTAACAATACAATCTACTTAGCCTTAATGACGCCATATTAAAGCTTTAATAAATACTTATAATTAGTCATTGTTTATGAACTAATGATGAACTAATGAATGATCAAGTATACTAAGAATTACTTAATTAAGGTTAAGATTTTGTGTTGGGGGAAGGGTTCATGGTAACTAAGTAGCTACAACACCTAAACTTTTTCATGCATTAATTTGTCATTTGTTCATGATGAACTAAGTCTTTGTTCATGCTTTATAAAGACTTTATTGAGGCTATTAGGTGTAGTTACTATAAGTGTTACCAATTTAAGCTTTAAAATGCAGTAAACTCGAAAAAATAGAGAACTGCGCTATATCTTAACCCTAGGGATGCACCGGTCCGATACTGGGATCGGATATCGATCGGGTATCGGCTCCATGATATCAATTGGTTCAGTCGATATCATAGTTGTGCCTTTAATTAGATACAATGAGACTAATTTACTGGCTGAAGTTGATTCAGAACGCCTCATAATGTTTGACATTTTATTCAGATTAAGTTGTTAAGTTGTGACTTCCTCTATAAATAACAGGAACATAACACTATTTGACAAAATTACTTACGTTTTGATAAGAAAGAAAAGCTATTTCAGTCTTAACACTGGTATCGGCTGATATAGGGGCTGCTGCTAGCCATTTGGGTGCATGATACTATCAGGTAATAACGTGATACAAACATAAAAAAAAAGAAAATATAAATGTATCTGGTAATAACGTGATACTATCAGGTAATTACTTGATATTATCACGTTTTTACTTGATCGTTTTTTTTTTTTTTTCTCCATTTTTCCAAGTAATTTTTTTTATATTTGTATCACATTATTACCTGATACTATTGCGTTGTTACTTGATAGTTATCATAAAATTTCGTGATACAACTGGAAAAAAAATAAAGTATAGATTGGCACTACTGAGCTTCCGTAGTTCTGTAACAAAACACATTTTAAAAATATTTTCCCTGTTTAATGAAATACTGTGGAACATTCCAGGCAAAGCAGTGGCATCTCCATGGAGACAAAACGATGGCAGAAAAATTAGAAAGTGCATTGAAGCAGCTCGCTAATAGATTTTGCTGAATAGTTTGCCACTTTATAGAAACATTTAAACTCTAAACTAATAATAAATCAAACGTCTGCTGTAAAAGCGACACATTTTGGGAGAAACAAACCAAGCTAACGACACGTGTTTAACAGACAAAGAAGAGGACAACGAGTGGAAACCTGCCTCAGCGTATACATTACATTACACACAGATTGTCTTTCGGTCTCCCCCGGCGATGGCAGGTCGTTGTTGTTTGGTGTGTTCAGCAGCAGTGGAGCTTTTTTTGGGTTTGGGTTTGGGTGGCAGTGCGCAGTAGCAGAGGTGAAGCCAGCAGGGGGCAGCACACGCAGACAGGCCGCTGCGAGGTCACGTGTGATCAGGACTCTTCTGCATAAATGTGGTCAGTGCAGCACAGTGTGGTCGAGTCACAGACAGTCACAGCCTTAAGACTTTAAATATACCTTCACTTTCAATATTTATCTGCTTAGTTGCACTTTTAAAGCAAATGTGTCATGTTTTGTTCCAGGGCTGGGTAATACAGTATATCAAAATTTGTATAATACTGTGAATGTTGTTTTCAATATATTAAAACATTGATGCTGTAAACTTTCAAAACAGAGTGTACATGAACTATTTAGCACTTTTGTAATTGTTTAACACACATTTTGTCTTACAATTTTGCCTTAAAGGTGCACTGTGTGACTTTTTGATTAAAAAAAATGGACTTACATAAAACCATGTTTCTGTCATTCATATGTATGTACTTTAGCAGGCTTGCATGGCCACAAAATGCTCTGTTGTTTGGCCTAGAGGTCCTTATTTGTATGTTTCTATGAAAACAAACTGGATATTTCCATATTATGGCATAATTAAAAACATATTTAATCCAATTCAAAAAGTCCCGAAGCATGGTTTTACCTGTTTATTTTGACTGAACGCCTCCAAAAAACAAACCCAGAGATCTAAGATGGCCGCCTCTTAGCGTCTATGGCTGTGGTCAGTCTTGTTTTCCCCAACGCAGTTTTACTGCTCCCTGGTTAGCAGACCTTTCCCAAATCCTTAAACTTAACCAAATTAACCTTACCTAATCCTAACCCTAACCCTTACCCTTACCCTTACCCTTAAGTAAATATTAAAAAATACAAAACTTTTGCTAACATAGCCACCAATGCAAAGTGATGGTTTGTATGGCATAACTGGATTGGAGAAAAAAATCAGGCCGCTCAGTGGCACATTGTTGCAAGTTAGCTAGCTTGGATTGAGCTAACCTCCAAACACGTGCAGTTCTTTCTCAGATGTGTGCCAGTTGCGCAGGCTCACGTAAAACATGTGACCCACGTTGACCAATCAGAGTGGGAGTTTGCTAGAGCAGAGCTGTAGTCAAAGCTAAAGATTAAAAAGCTATTTTTAATGAAACTGAAGACTTCTGAACTGGGAAAAAGTTCATAATATAACACTAAGTAAGCTTTGTCTCAAAATTCAACAATTTTGAAGTGTGTAGGACTGTGAGGCTTGCACCAGCAATGATCTTCTGAGTATTTATTCGTTTTAAACTGATGTAGTTTAACTGATGTTCCATGCACAGAACATCTTAATAAATATAGCTAAAGGAACATCTTCCATGGAAACATACAGAGGAGGAGGCTCTTCTCTTGGCCAAAAATTGTTTAAATTTGTGGCATTGCAAGCCCGCTCAAAGTAAAGCTACACATTTAAATTGCTTTTTTGGTCAAAAAGTTACATGGTTGACCTTTCAATGCCAAAGAATATCAATCTATTCGCCCAGCCCTGTTTTACTAAACTCAGAAGTGGGTAGAAGAGTCTAAAATGTGTACTTGAAGTATTACTGTAATGTCTGGGTTATCAGCTGCTACTTTTATCTCAAGCTTCAGACTCTGCGGCACTTTGGTGTCCAGACTGCAAGATCTGACCTGTGCAAGGCATTTCACCTGCCGTTTAGTTCAGCGGCAGATAAATAGATAAATAGATGTGGCCAAGGTAGGTGCGTTATTGTTTTTCTTCTTAAATTTAGTTGATGCAGCTCTTAATTAAGTGAGCTTAATGACCCAGAAAATACAACACTCAAGTAAAAGCAAAAAGCATCAAAAATTGAACCGAGAAAAGTGAAACGCAACTTTTACTTGAGTAATATTTAGAATTAAAGGAGACCTATTGTGTAAAATCTATTTTTGTAAGTTTTTAAACTTGTTATAACTGCCTTCTCTCATCATTAGTTCTCAAAGTTTTATTTTGGATTGATTATTGCATGTTTGAGTAATCTTGCATCACCCGCCCACTTGTCTGTATTTAACTGTGATTATTCTAAAGCATGTATGGTTCAAAACAGTCATATAGCCACTTTACAACAATAACATTTTTAAATCTGCTGCTTGTTACATTAAAATCTTACATCTAAGAGGCGTGGCTTATCAGTTCTACAGTTTTGCAAATGAATCTCTATTTCTTTCCGAGCAGTTTTACACCAATTTTGTCTTTTACAGCAAACAAAATGTAAAATGCTGATCTACTTGTATTATAGTTTCTTCCTAAAAAACACAATAGGTCTCCTTTAAAGCTCTCTACCCACTTCTGATTACGTGTTTTGTCTTTTTTCACGTTTCCATCCTCTTCTAAACCTTATTTAAATCTTCTAATATCTTCAAAGCACAAACTCCTTTCACTGTTTCAAACCACCACTGACTTTTGCACTATTTTCGTCCGACTTTATCCCATGAATCAATCTAAAACACTGTCCAAACTGCTGTTCCAGGCAGAGTCTTTGTCAATTACATCGTCTGTCGCTGCTGCTGTCACTTTATCCTCATCAGAATGTTATAATCCCTCTTTAGTTACTTGTTTTTGGGCACCACCAGAATCTCGTCCCCGTCCTGGATGCTGTAGGAGTGCAGGGCTCGCGTGTTGTACTTCAGCTCCTCCGGCCCGAAGGCGCTGCTCCTGTCGATGTAGTAAATCCTGATTCTGTTTGCAGAGAGCTGAAGGACCGTGGCCAGCTGCTTCTTCAGCTCTGCCACCGTCTGGTCCAAGCGGATGTTCAGCTGGTGGTGGAAAAAACAAAACACTATTTAAGAACATGTACTGTATATGCAAAAATGTACTTGTTGAGTTTAACCATATTTAACGTTACTTCTTCATCAAAAACACAGCTGGAGGTCTGTCTGTGAGATTCTAACCAGAGCACTCAGGAGGGAAGCTTTCTGGTTAAATTTTCTGATGACACTGCCCTGCTGTTACTTCTAAGTGGACTGGAGTCTGACCATGGCACACCACTTAGGGCCACACGAAGCCAAGCTCAGGCGTTTCAGCACAAATATTTGTCCTAAACCACACATCGTCCACACGAAGCAGGAGTTTTAGGACACTGAAAACGAAGATTTTTTAAACTATGTCTCAGGGTTTAGTGTCTCCGCAGTTAGGCTGTCTCCGAACTTTTTTTTTCCACCATGACATCATTGCCCTAGAGTTACGTCTCATTTGGAGAATGTACTGACCTTTATATGATGTTCACTGTGAAAATCTGCGTCTCATTTCACCGTAAACCACAGAAAACATAAAGAAAAACAAAAATAAATCCCTTACAATCACCGTTAAATCCGTATTGAAACGTTGTCAAAAAAATCCAAAGATTCTGAAGCAAAAATCCACTTTCTGAGTCTCTTCTGCAGGTTTTAGATTCATGTTGTTAATTCAGAATGTTTGTGAAGTTTAAAAAAGCCACTCTCTGGTCAGATACAGGCATTACACTGGCTTCAGGCTGATTTACTGATTCATGTGGACGCTGATAAATATCAAGGCAGCTCCATCTTTACGCAGATCGTTTTTAAAACTATCCTTGTTTTGTCTTCGTGTGGACAAGGTCTAACTGACTTTATTTCTTGGTGTGACAGCAACTTCTTGGATTTAAATGCTGCTAAAACCAAGGAGCTCATTTTTGACTTTAGACGGAACAAAGTCACTGTTGTAGAAACTATGATCCACAACGAAACAGTTGAAATGGTTGATTCCTGCAAATATTTGGGAACGATCTTTGACAACCAGTTTAAATTTGATATTAACACTGCATCTGTTGTCAAACGAAGTCAGCAGAGACTGCACCTCTTGAGGAAGTTGAACTCTTTTTCTGTAAGCCCCTCCATTCTGTGTCGTTTTTATCAGTCTTTTCAGCCTGTTCTCATGGATAAGCGTGGCAATACGACAATATTGTAAACAGTGTGTCATATGAACACAACTTCTATTTTTTGCGTGTGTATTTCACGCGTTTCTGTTCTAGTTCATTTCAATGTTGAATGTTAAGACGTGTTATTATTCATGAAGACTAATACAATCCTAATCCTAAACTTAACCAACTCCAAGCAGACCTAAACTTACGCATTTTTGCAACTTCAGACCTAAAGTTAGCCGCTAATCCCTTGAAAAACCTTGTGTTTGTCCTCAATCACATCGCGTGTCCAGAACACGCCAGAAAAAACAAGCGTGTAATTGCACGCCAAAACAGGCAGAGGGCGTCGTCATGACACGCAATTTGTCATGGCGTGCTATTTTACGCAGTCCATGAGAACACGTTGGTCGTTTAGCAACCTCTCTGTCAAAGACAAAAACAGTCTTAATTCCATTGTTAGAGTTAGTTCAAAGATCACAGGAGTGCACAGAGAGACTTGGCTTCCTTCTGTAATGCACAGATTTTACAAAAAGCCAATGGGATTCTTAGCTCAGAGAACCATATTTTAAAAAGTGAATTTTCTCTGTTGCCATCAGGGCGTCGTTTTGCTGTCCTTTATGCAAAATCAAACAGGTATCTTAAATCTTTTATTCCTACTTCTATTCGTCTTTTAAATGGACATTTTAAGGAATGAGTAAATTATATTTTTACTGTATTGGTTTCCGTAACGACCTCAAAGCTCCTCTTTGTTCAGAACTGCTCTGTTGTGTGTTATAAGTGTTTTTTGTGGTCTGGATGTGCTTTTTTTACTGCTCGAACTAATTGCCCCTCGCGGGATTAATAAAGCTGTCTGAATCTGAATCTGAACTGTTCTTTCTCCTCTGAGTAAAGTCTGCTTCTTTATAGCGACTACGGGCTTCTTTTTTTGGAAAGTCGCTTGTGAATTTTGACAGTCGTGGGTTGCATTTTTTTTTGCTCCTGAGAGGCACTTTGACATCATAAACAAGAGGAATTTCAGCAGTTTTTCAAAATTTGATTCAAGAAAATGTACTTACAAATAGGGCTGGGCGATATTGACAAAAATGAATATCTCGATAATTTTCTTTTTAATTTTTATTGTAAATGCTCTTTTGTAAGATGTTTTTACTGCACGATGTACTCGATATTCAATTTTTGCATATCTTAAAAAAACATTCACGATATTATCTAAATTTCGATATATTGCCCAGCTCTACTTACTAATGACAGAAATACAGACTTTTAGCATATTTTCACGGTTTAAATCCTTTATTAATGATCAAATACTACTTAAAAACGTCAGAACCATAAACTTCGTTCTGCTGTGACACATAATTATTTGATTATTTTAGTTACTTTTTAATTGAGGGTCTGAAGTCGTTTCTTTTGGGCTTTTTTTTTTCAAAAGTTAGGTCGGTTGTTGCTCTCTGAGCTGACTTGTAACTGTGCCTAGTGGCTCTGGCAACTTGTCCTAAATAAGAAAAATAAAGCAATCATTAACACCGAACAGGGTGTTAATGATTACGTTCTCGTACGCAGCTCCCTGGGCTTGGAACAACATTCAGAAATCTTTAAAACTTCTAGAAAGTTGTAAATATCATTCTTGAGCTGGATATTTTACTTTTTTTTATATACTATGTTATCATCGTTTTAAAGGGAACCCTGGTTATGAAGACAAATGTGGCTAAAACACTAGTACTGGTCATGCTTATTAAAATAAATTACAAACAAATATATAACTGCTTACTATTTTTATAAAATTGTCATTGTTTATGCTGGCTTGATGACATAAAATAGTGTTTCCATGGTTACTCCCACAATTTCATTTGAAACAAAACACCACTGACAGTGTCCAGTTCTTGCCTCTTCCTCTTGATTATCTTCAGTTTTACTAGATTTCACATAATCGTTCTGTGTTTGGCTCAAACTGACAAGGTTTAACCCAGGAATTTGATGTTGCTTAGTTACCTGCTACTGCCTGTTACCTTGACAACACTATTTTATGTCATAACCGCAGCAAAATGGCAGCCTCCATGTCATTTCTTCATAACACTATTTTAATAAAACTACAAATACTTCCAAGGTATTTGTCCTGTATTTATATAAGTGATGATATTATAAGTGTTTTAGGATAAACGTGATTATATCCAGGGTTCACTTTAAAAAACATTGAGAAACCCATTGTGTGATATATGTGTGTTTACAAATCCAGCAGCTTGAGTTGTTGTCCCACTTCTTTTGTTTCCTTTTGTAAATATTTTTTTTGACTTGTGCATCTCTTTGGACGTTTTGCTCAAGCTGCAGCAAACATGGCCGAGTTTGCAAACAAAAGCTTTTAATCTAAATCAAATCAAACCGTTATTTGTGAAGCACTCTACAAAGTGCTTTACAGTCCAATAATAGCAATCAACATCTCACTCTGCTAATCCAGACTTCTGATGGGGAAAAAGCTTGTTTGTTTCAATTAAATAAACCATTTCTTTCATTTTCTCTTGTCATGTAACAGACTGGAACACAAGACAATAAAAAGCCTTACACAAATAATTATATCTAACTAGCAGCTGCGTTTTTTCTGTGTTTGCTGCTGAAACTGCTTTACTTGAGTTAAAGTATAAAAGTTTAGCAGTGTAAATTTACTAAAGTAAAAAGTAAAAAGTACACTCACTGCCAAAAGTTACTCCTCAGTCTTGGTTAAAACCACTGAAATTCAGAAAATTTATTTTAATTTTAGTTGCTTAAAGGTGTGTTTTTCACTCTGCGAACACACTTTAGGTTTTAAATCTGACAGCTTTCTCTAATAAATCCTCCAACAC